>JAYRBT010000156.1:1838549-1885672 GCA_036023395.1 Myiotriccus ornatus
GAAAAGTAATTTATAATGGGTATCAAGCAGAGGGACAGAAAATTAAATAAAGGAGAAGTTAGGATGAGCAGAATAAAATTAAAGATTTCTTCTTCTCCCCTCATCCAGGCTGTGCTGAAATAGCAGATGAAGTTTATATGGAAGTTATTGTAGGTGAAGAAGAAGCTACATCCCTTCCAGACACCCAGCTCGAGGACTCTGGCGTGAATAAAACGTTTGTTCCTGTTGCTTGGGCTGCTGCTTACGGTAGGAATCTGTGTTTCCTGAAATCCCTTCCCATTCCTGAAATCCCTCCCCTCATCCAGCTTCCAGACTTTCTGGGCAAACGTGACGATCTCTCGCCTTGTTCTAGGGGTTTGGAAACAGCTCCTCCTGATGTCTGTCAGATAATGAGAGCATTGCTGGGTGGTTTGTTTCATGGAGTGGAAAGGAAAGCTGTTAGGAGGGGTTTTATGCTGTTCCCGATCCCAGCTCAGACGTGTGTGGGGTTTGATGGTTCATGGTGGCTGTTGAAGATCTTAAAACAACAAGAACAGCCTTAAGTATTTTACATTAGCTGGGAGGAAGGGGGAAAAACCTGAAGTAGGAATAAATGTGTAAGCATGCTCCTGATAATTTCAGTTTATGTAAATGTCCTAGGCCTCTTAGTCCTTCAGGTTAGAAACAGAAGAGTTTCAAAGAGTGGAACTGTCTTAGTGGAACTTATTCTGAATTCTGTCTATTCTTTTATATGATTTTCTTGGATTTTCATGTGTTGAATGTTTGTTAACAGAGTATTGGGTCGTCTGTGGTTTATGTTACAATTAAGTAATCAAGTCAGTTAAAATTCATAGGTGTGATGATGTGAGCCCAGGTTGATGAAAGGGTTCAGAACTACAGAGCTTTGGCACATAGCAGTGAACACTTCCAGTGCAAAATGAGGAATACACTCCTAAGGTATTCCTTATACATCTTCCAAAACTCCACAGGGCCTCATGTAGATCATGAGAGGCTGATCAGGGCCAAGTCCTCGTATCAGCCTGGTCCTACTCCAGAACGATAACGTGCTTCCATCCCAGGAACATTGCACATAACCTCTGGATTGGTATCTGAGCTGATAGATGAGGTTGAAAGTTTGCAGAAATAAGCATGTTAATTTTGAAAAGCAGGAAAGCCAGCGTGGCAAGCATGCAAGCACAGATTTAGTGGATATTAACTCTCCACAAAGGTGGGATTTTGTTTCCTGGGGCTCGTGATTACAGAACACTGATCTGATTGTGAGCTGCACATCTCCCTTTGGGTGGTGTTAAGCTGTTATTTATTACATAAGTTAGTTTTCTCTCATTATCAGACTTTCAAAGCCATCATGTTTAAAAATAAATTTAATTTTTAATGACTAAAATACCATTTTCTGCAGGAGATGAAAGAAGGCTTCCCCGAAGATACGAAGATGGTCAAGCGGCAGGTGAGAACTTGTAACAACATTAAAACTGCTGTGCTGTCCTTGAAAATATGTGCATTTATGTGTCAGGGAATTCTATATTGAAGGACTCCCCAGTCTTTCTCTACTGTTTTGAGTTAAAACAGTTGTAGTTGTCTGTAGGCCTTTGGAGGGGTGGGAAGTTGGGAGGCACTGCCAGGTTGTTAATGCAGTTTTGCAAACAGAAAAGGGATAATGCAGCTCTTAAGAAGTAAAAACAAGTTAAGTAAAAGGGAACAATCAGCATAACTCATAAGAAATTAATGTCTTGAGAAGTAAGAAAAATCAAGGGATATATTTAAAAATTAATCAGTATTTAGGCAATTATATTCCTGACTTTTGCCAGGAAAGAGAGATAGTGCTTTCTATTGGCACTGCTTTTCTTTAGGTGTGTTCATGGTAGATGAAAGGGCAATATTTGTTTTTAAAATGCTGCTGTTCAATTCCAGTCGTCAGTCCCAAAGAAACAAGTTGTTTAAGGTTTTTTATGGTGTCTAATTTTTGTTTCTAGGAAATAACTTGGATACACGATTAGAAAACAAAAACGGTAATGCAACACAGTACCTGCAGATTTGTGATAGCATTGGCACTAATAGAGTGCTCAAACAAAAAGCCAAGAAAAGGAGGAGAGGAGAGGCCAGGCAATGGCAAACAGGTAAACACTGGATGGCTACGGTATTGTCATGGAGTGCCACCTACTCCTGTGCTATTCCTTTTCTCTTGTTTAAGCTGATGCAGAATTAAAAGCTCTAAATGATGATTTGCATATTTCCTGTGTCCTTCCCCCCTCCAGTTCTGTGCATAGAAAATGTCATATTTTTGCTATTCAGAGTCAGTACACTCAGGGCTGATGCAATTCATTGGAATGCTGCAAGCTATGAGAAACTAACCGTGGCTATATTCACTGCACATGTGATAATTCCTGATCTGTTGGAGCAGTTCCTAAAATTATATAAACTATAGGTGCTGTGGATTGGTTGTTTTTAAACTACTGAACCACTCTCTCTGCTGCAAGTGTAAGTGCATGAATCTGAACAGCACTTGGCTGATTTAAAACTTCATCAGTAAATGTGTTTCCTTCATAACTTGTTTTTGTTTGTTTAAAAACAGCTGTTATAATAGGTCCTGATGGACAGCCCTTAACAGTTTACCCTTGTCATATTTGTGGAAAAAAATTTAAATCCAGAGGATTCTTGAAAAGGCATATGAAGAACCATCCTGATCATATGATTAAGAAGAAGTACCAGTGTACAGACTGTGACTTTACAACCAACAAAAAAGTAAGTTTCCACAATCATCTGGAAAGCCATAAACTTATAAATAAGGTTGATAAAACGCATGAGTTTACGGAGTACACGAGAAGATATAGAGAAGCGAGCCCCTTGAGTTCCAACAAACTCATCCTGAGGGACAAGGAGCCCAAGCTACACAAGTGCAAATATTGCGACTATGAGACTGCAGAGCAGGGACTACTCAACAGGCATCTGCTGGCAGTCCATAGCAAGAACTTCCCTCACGTGTGCGTGGAGTGCGGGAAGGGATTCCGCCACCCCTCGGAGCTGAAAAAGCACATGAGGACCCACACGGGGGAAAAGCCATACCAGTGTCAGCACTGTGTGTTCAGGTGTGCTGACCAGTCCAACCTGAAAACTCACATCAAAACCAAACACGGCACCGACCTGCCCTTTAAGTGTGAGCACTGTCCCCAGGCCTTCGCCGACGAGAAGGAGCTGCAGCAGCACATGGAGTTGTTCCAAGGGCACAAGACTCACCAGTGTCCCCACTGTGACCACAAGAGCACCAATTCCAGTGACCTGAAGCGACACATTATCTCGGTTCACACAAAGGACTTCCCCCACAAGTGTGAGGTGTGCGAGAAGGGCTTCCACCGGCCCTCGGAGCTCAAAAAGCATAGTGAGACCCACAAAGGGAAAAAGATCCACCAGTGCAGGCACTGTGACTTCAAAACCTCAGATCCTTTTGTACTTAGCGGGCACATCCTCTCAGTTCACACCAAGGACCTGCCTTTTAAATGCAAACGGTGTAAAAGAGGCTTTAGGCAGCAGAACGAACTGAAGAAGCACATGAAGACCCACAGTGGGAGGAAGGTGTACCAGTGCCAGTATTGTGAGTACAGCACCACGGACGCGTCGGGCTTCAAGCGGCACGTCATCTCCATCCACACCAAGGACTACCCCCACAGGTGTGAGTATTGCAAAAAGGGCTTCCGCAGGCCCTCCGAGAAAAATCAGCACATCATGAGGCACCACAAGGAGGCCATAATGTGACAGAGGAGCTGCAGAAGGAGGCGGTGTAGAAACTGTGATAATGCTAATTGGGGAAAAAAATAAATCTCACGAACTGTTTCTCCTGGTTTCAAAGCTTGATATTAAACCATAACTTTACATTCTTTGTATTAAAAGTCTTAAAAGTATTAGGGTTGGCAGGGGATCTCATAGCCCTATGATTGTTGCTTATCAGAACCTAAAGAGCACTATAGAATGGAGAGGTTGGATGAATGTCTTTAAAGTTGCAGAAAGATGGATGAATGTCTTCAGGTGAACAGTATTTCCCATGGCTAAGTACAGAAGACAGAGCAGAGCTGATTGTGTGACCCATTTTGTCAGTAACATTTGTCTCCAATATGAAAACAGTTCAGAGTCGTGGTGGGGTGAGTTACAAAAGGTTTGCAAAGGAGCCCAGTCCTCACTTCTTGTGCAGTTTTGAACGGGGGGTTTTAGTCTGTCACTTCATCCCAATGTTTTAATTGTGCCTAGAAATTGAATTCCAGAACTGCTCAAATTTGGGGGGGTTGTCCCTTGTTTGGTTTGCTTTTTTTAATTTTTTTTTGTTTTTGAACATTTCATCAGGAAACTTTTTGGTTTCCTTTATTAGTTTAGGTCCAAGAAGCATTTTTTTACTGGTTTTCAAAGCTGCTAACCTATTTTATTGCAGGATTTGATGTTTGAAATAGAGCACTATGTTATGGTCTCAGAGGTGGTGTTCTGGTGCTAGGGTTAAAGATATATATGTACATAATTTCCCTTTTTTTATCTGAAACTACAGTTGAATGTTGTTCAGTATGGCACATATAACAAAATTAACTTTGAATTTGACTTTTTTTTTAAGGATAAAATGGATGCAGCTCATAGTGTTGTGACTCAACACTAATTTTTCTTCTCGCTACTTTAAAAGTCTTCTTTAAAAAGAATATTAAAAACAGTTGAAAACTGTAGAGTGGTTTTTTGTTTTTTTTTTTTTTAAAATTAAAATTCAGAGTACTTAGAAGTTCTTTAGGGCAGTGTTCTTAACAGGTATGACAATTACTGTCCTACCTCCTAATAGGAAATTTTCCATATAGACATAAAATTGCACCTTTCGATGGATTCTTTTTAAAATAAAAAGATCTATACCATGCTATAAACATGCATTTTCAATCTGTAAGAAAGTATATATGCAGTATTTAACCAGAAAAATCTGCTGCCACTAGAGTTTGGAGGTGGATCTTGAGTTTACAGTGTATACATTTAAAATATGCATCCCTTTACAATGCTTTGTGTTAGCATGCTGCAGATCCAATGGCGCTTATATAACGAGCTGGTCTAGGGCTATTTAATGAAAAACCTGGTCATAAATGTTATGCATATAATGTGTATTTTTTACTTTTTTAGTTGCTTCATGTTTGCACACAGCTGTTCACATGAAAAATTGTAACTTCATGCTATATTGTGGCTTTGTGTTCCAGATAATGTTCATATTTTGTTGGGGGTTTTTTTTTGCACCAGATGAGAATCAGTTCCTTGAGAATAAATTTTTTTTATATTTCTAAACTTCAGAAAGTTAAATTTGGGAAATCTCTTAGACAAATACGTGTTTTATGTGGCTGTAAAAAATGATGTACACGCTGTAAAATAAGATTGTCACTGTTCTGTGGGATTATTATTTCTAAATGTGTTACTCATCGTAACGGGCATACAATAAAACGCATCTCTTGCACTCCAAAGGTTTTGGAGTTTGCTTTTCATTTGTGGTGTTTAGGAAAGTCTCATTCTATGGAAATTTACCTGATATTTTTAATTGCATTATTCGCTCATTAGTATGTAATAACTTTTCAAGTAAGCAGGTTACTGGAGGTATAGTTGTCCGACTGTTGAGGGGAGAGCATTGGCTTTGGTTTGACTAACCCTTTAAACTTACAGGTAATGTGCTGACTTTGTTTATTTCTAAAATTCTCAAATGTGATACATTCCTTTGACATTTTTTTTCCTTTAAGGGAACATAAAACTTCTCATGTGTTTTGGGAAAACCCAGGTAGGTGGGTTTTTCTCTTTTTAACTGTAATAAGAAGAGCTTACAGAGTGAAATACTAAAAATGCTGCTATCCTTAAATTCTCTCTCTTTTTAGGATACTTGAATTACAACATCAGTAATAGATTAAACACTTGAAGAAGGAAGTGTGATTTTAAATGAACAGTTCATCAAGGATTTCCCACGGGCTTTGAGCCACTAACTCGTAGGTTTTGCACCAAAAAGCAGAAATTAAGCAGGCAGAATGTATTTATCTGGTTCTTGTTGCTGCTGCTTTGCTTTGCATGCCCAGCAGTCAGAGGTAGCATTCAAAAAAAGTCTTAAAAGTTGTGCTTTTCTGACCATATTAATTTTCTGTTCCTGAACATTATGTTGAATCCTTGAACTGAAGGAGTTTCTTTGTAGCAGCCCGAAGATGATCACCCTGGCTCTGTGCTGAAACCCACAGCCCTGCTGGCTCATTTCCCCACTTTAGAGATGGACAGAATAATCAGGTAATAATTCTGTAGCAAAGCAAGAGGTTGGTTGCTGTTCTTGACATAAGATTTTACTAGAAAGTAGCATTTTAAGTCTTCTGAAATGCAAGAAATGCAACGTCACCTGACTCTTCAGCAGTTTAAGGCACAGTCCCTGGATCCTTTTCAGTGCACTTTCCCAGTACATACTGAAGAGGATTTTGGTGGCTGTTGTGTTGTCACTGTGGAGGTGTCATGGCTTTAAAAATGCTTCCTGTCAAGTCACAGCAACACGTGTCTCTCAGTACTCCCACACGTCCCTTTCCCAGTGTTTGTGATGGGATGCCGCTCCACAGAACCTGGAGTGGGAAAGGGGTGGAGTGAAGTACCTGCTGTGGGTAGGGCTGGGAGCACATGCAGGAAGCTCAGCTGTTGTTTGTGTCCCTCCTCTGCTCCTGCCACGCTGGGTGTGATGGACGATGAGCAAATGGGGCTTGAGCAAGGGGAGTTCACAAACTGTGCAAGGGTTTGCTCTGGAATGGCAGAGTTGTTTGGTGCAGTTTTATTGGAGTGACAGACTGACAGGTGCAGTTAAAAAATGACTCATGTCTTGATCATCTGTGTTTTTCTTTCTTCAGGTTTCAAATGCCTACAATTAACTAAAATAGAGAGAAAAGAGGGAAGAAGAGCAGCACAACACTCTGGAGGTGAAGGTGAGTTACCTGGGTGTGGTCTGTGTGACTCCAGAGCTGTCAGGAACTTCTGAACCAGGGGTCTCTTCGGCTTTTATTTCACAGCTGAGGGAGAAAAACTTCCCTATTACTACAGAAAGGTCAGTCATAAAAACCAGAACACAATTTTCTCCTGGTCTTCAGTGCAAACCCAGACTCTGTTCAGGCAGTGAGAGGTTATCTAATAACACTGTTGATAAAGACAGTCAAATTGGGCAGAATGTGTGCTGTTGTAAATATATGAAATAGATGCTGGCTGATGTCTCTAATTTGTTCCTGAAAAAAATGTCGAAATCTTGGTGGACCTCCCTGACATTGAAGTGGGAAATTATATCAAGCATACTGTTTATAACTAGCATTTACAGAGCTGAGTAAATGAGAAAAATGTGTTTCTGTAAACTCCAGCAGAAAGCACTTTTAGGTAAATCAGGTCCATTGCAACAGAAAAGAGGCAACAGCTGAGACCACAGCAAGTAACAGGTACTTTATAATGAAAAATACTGAATTTGCTTTTTAAATACATCTGGTATGAAAACAAAGCCCAGCCCATAAATTAATGGCCATATGCTTTACCTCCTAGTCTAATTTAGCTTTTTAGCAACTCTCTGCTGCTGTGAGTACAGTGTGTAGTTATGACCTGTGCTCTGTTGCATTTCAGTGCACAATCTTCAAATACACCCCAAGCCTTTGAGGAGCTGAGCCTGCTGCTCCTCCAGTACAGCCACCTGTCCTGTGCAGCAAACCTGGGCTCGTTTTAAACAGGCTGCATGTTCCTCTCTGTTCCCATATGGGGAACAGGCATGGTGTTTTCACTGGTATTTGCCATCCTGCCAGCTGCATATGCAAAACAGATCATTAGCTAATGGTGGCCTTTGTCAGGGAACTGTCCTACCACACCCAGGAGCTCCTGTTCAGAGTCTGTGTCTGTCCTCAGGGGCGTTCCCTGAGTGTGTTGTGCTGTGCCAGGGATTAAGGACACACGGGGCTGGTGTCACTGAGGGCATGGTCAGAAGATCTGCACAGCCCTGGCACGGCTCACATGAGCACACAGTAACTGTGCCCATCAGTAACTCACATTTCTGTTCTTTGTAGCCTCTCCAGTGCTGCCTCGGACACTGCCACCTGGCCCTGCCCATCACAAACAACAGCGAGACACCCGTGGTGCTGGGGCACCTGCAGTCAGGACACCTGCACAGTCAGGCACAAGTAAGTGATGGCTCTAAACACACACGGCCTTCTGCCTATTTTAAGCCTTTTTTGGTTTGGTTTTGTAGATCACCAAAGGTGGAAAGTCATTTAAGGACAGCCTAAGTAAGATTATTTATTGGGATAGAAGACACAGTGTTCTGTGTCTCTTCTGTGTCACTGCTCTTAGCTCTGTAGATGTACCCCCCCCATACAGAAATGGGGGGTTGTTTTAGAATAATAACTGATTTCAGATGGGCATGGCCATCCTCATTCCAAGGATGGGATTTAACTAACTCTGTAGAGTAAGGCCGAAGTGGCTGACGGTTGCTGGTGCCAACTCTTATTTAGTTCCTGAAATTCCTGGCCCATCTCAGCCTGGACACACTCAAAGAGCAGCATCAGGGGCAGGTTTTCCTTGTGGCTCTTTCTGCAGTTCTGAAGAGCATGAGCTCAGCTGGACATCCAGCATCACCTCTGGGGAGGCCTGGGATCAGGGGCCAGGAAAGGGACCCAGCACTGGTCCTTCACTTGTCAAGACTCACGTGGAAGAACACGGCACCACCTCACTCCCCCCTCCAGCTGTTTCCAGGACAGACAGACGTGATTCTGAAAGATACACTGGGGTTTATTTCATGGTTACACATATCCCTCCAGCACTGCCTGTGCTATATAGTATTTGTGAGCAGAAATACATGGCTGCAGAAGTAAAGCAAAGCAAGAACCCCACTAGAAAGAGCACCTTTGGTTTAAACTTTGCCCTGTGATTCTCTGTGCTGTATTGCTCAGACAACAACTTACTCATGAATACCAAATTATTTTGAAAGAATTTCTGTGGTCCTGGAAGGAGCAGAAATTGTAAAAGGCAGGTTGGTCTGATAGGGAAATTTAGTCCATGAGCTATTTTCATACAACGTTCTCCTATATAAAAATATACCAAGTTCTTGAAAATTTCAAGCACAGCAAATAAATACTTACAGCTGGTTTGGGGCTGAACATACCTCACTTCTGAGGTCAGAAACATTCTCTAAAATGAGCCTTTGCCCAGCCATTCACTGAACTGGAGCCTGCTGGCATTTCCCAGTTCAGAAGCTGGGTTTGAGGAGTTGTGTGGCTGGTGTAAGTAATTGTCTTTTGTGTCTGAGCTTCCCACACAGAGGCAGGTGAAGGTAAGCAGTCTTCAGTGAGGTATTTTTGAAGTTCCCTGTGAAGGTGGTTTCTGGGGCTTGTATCATCTCCAGAGGGCACTCTGAGACTGCACTGGAAGCAGCCCCATGCTGTGTGGGACTGACATGGGTGCCATTCCCACTCGCGGCATGAGGAGAGAGGACAGAGGAACATGGGGACCAGGATGAAGAGGAAAAGGTTTCAGGTGTGTTCCTTTTGTCTCTTAGATCACTTCAGGACTGGCTGAAGAACAAGAGTTAGTCAAGAAAAGCTGAAGTCCACAGAGGGATGGTATCCTGCTCTTCTGAGGGAAAAGTGAGTCCTCAATGTGTTCCCAGCCCTCCTCACTCTCAGACTGAACCTCTTCTGGGTGCAGAGTAGCAGAAAGTAAAGCAGGTGTAGTGGCTGTGAACTCCTTCAAACAGCTCTGACGGCCCAAAGGTTTCTTTCATTCCTGAAAGAAACAAGCAGCTTGTTAGAAACAAACTTATTTCTGTTTTAAAACAAAACTAGCTGCTATAAAGCATCTTCCTTGTTTTCTTCAGCAGCCTGAGTGTCTGTGGGAAACAGTGAGCCCTTCCTTTGTACCAAACTCTTTATTTTTAATTGCTTGACATTGCAGGTTACAATGCAACTTAGTGAGTTCTAGGCATCAGTAATAAAACTCTGCTGTTTGCCAGTGACCTCTACCTTTTACTTACTTCATCCTCCTGCAGGTAACATACACCAGGTGTGTTACCCTTCAATTGTCTCTTGGTTGCATCCCCCCAAAACCGCCCTTTGTCCCTGTACTGCTGTGTCATTCCACCTGCAGGCACCAGAACACCTGGCTGGGGACCAGCACCTTGATATTTCTCCAGCCTTGGATTTTACACCAGTCTAGTGTAACCAGACTCAGCACCACGAGCCTGTGCCCTGTAACAGAAATAGCTTCTGCAGCCCTGTTTTCTATTTGCACTCTGAATCACTGCTTAAACTGTCCCCACTCTTCTGCATTCCTGGGTTAGCCACTGCCCTGGCTCAAGGTGAGTTTCAGGGATGTGGTGTTTAGTATGTTTTAGTAATGGCTTGGAGTCATTAATGCTGCTGATTTAAAAGAGCACTGCCCACCCAAAACCCTCCTCACCTGAGAGCACAGCAGGGACACAGTCCCTCCCACCTGCCCAGTACAGCAACACCCTCGGGACTGGTGTTAGAGCAACGCTGCTGCTTTTGTTCAAGGTAATTACGTGCCAGAGAAAACAACAAAAGGTTTTATTTGTACCCCACCCACCAATTACTGCAGCTTGCAAGAGCCAGGACAGTTCCTTGACTGTAATCAGTCACTTTGCTTTTTGCAGAGTTAAATTAACGTGACAGCCTCTCTCAGCTGCCAGTTTGGAGTTAAACTGAACACTTGGGGATTGCAGGGAGGGAATAGTCCATCTCCAGGTAAACTTACATGTTTCCATATCTCCCCAGTCCTCTCAATGACAATAGTTTGGGATTTATTGACAGGTGATGTGACCTTGTAGTCATCAGACAGGAGGCCCAGAATAGGATACTGATTCCTGTACCTGTGAAAGAGAATTGCCAACTTGTAGAGTGAGAGCTGCAGACCTGTGTCCAAATCCCTAACTCTGACCTTGCCCCACAGCCCTGCCAGTCCTTAATCCCCAAAGACCTGCTCAAAGCCAGAGACACCTCAGTGTCACCATGACACGCTGGACCTCTCTCCAGTGCTTTATGCTGAGCCCTCCCTCCACAGGAAAACCTCTCTTGTCTTTTTCCCCTTTAGGTTGAACAGGCAGGATGAAGACATTTGCAGGAACAGCTTGGTTAGCAGAGGAAAGGAAAAGCCAAAGGATGTATTTTTAAGGAAGGTGAATAAGCACGTTACTTTTTAGTGATGATGGCTGTCACTCCAGGGGACTGACTGCCCGATAACTTCTCCTGCTTCAGTCTGAAGAGCTCCTGAGAAAACCAAGAGAAAACATTAACAGGAAATAATGTTTTCTGAAGTATCAGTTCAACGAAGTCACTACAAAATATTTGCAGAAATTCCTCCCAGAGAACAGTCTGAAAAGTCTGTCCTTCCAGAAGGCTGGCAGAGGACTCAGTTAGAAAAATCCCAACCCTGATTCCTGAGCCAGAAAAGGACAACTGACTTCCCAGTGAGCTTCCATCTACACAGGACTTGGAGTTTTTAATATACAAATTCTTAAAAGAAAAACAACTTGTATTATTTTACCTCTTGCTGTTGTTTAATAAAAGCCTCTTTGTCCTCCAGCATTGATGTCAGTTCGTGCAGCCTCATTTGCAAGTCACTGTTGCTCCCCTCCCTCCTGGAGATGTCCTGCTGGAACTGGCATAACTGGGACTGCAAAACAGGGCAGGAGCAGTCAGGAGTGTGTGCTCCAGGCAGGAAGGGTGTATTTTTTCATTACCACCATGAACAGTAAGACACAGTGATTTCCAACTCAGAAAGCTGAGCCGCACAGTGTACATTCAGAAAGTGCTGATTGGACTGAATTCAACCCAGTATCAACAGTTTAATAACTCAGTCTTTTGTCTAATTTCTTACTTTATCAGGACACACAAGATAACCCCTTAGGAAACCCTGCTAATTAAACTGACCCCTAATTTCTACATCTAATGAACATTGACGGTTTTTTTCAATCAAGGTTTTATGTCCTATATAAGGGTTTCTGAGCCATTATTAGTGTCTATGAATCAAGTAACTGCAGAAGCAAAAGATGCCCATTCCTGTTGTTAAGGACAAGAGCAGCTCTTTCCCTGCTCCCACACAGGTGCCAGGTGGAACCACTCACCCTGAGACTGCGGATCTCCCTGTCCTTGTCCTCCCTCAGGTTATTGATCATCTCCACGTATCGGCTGGAGAGCTCATCCGTGGTGGTCTGGAGCGTGGGGCTGGAGCAGCTCTGCGGGAAATAGGCATTTTTATTGTCATACTTTAATCTATCTGTGAGTACCAGCTGCTGCCCCCAGAGCAGGTGAGTGTTACCTGCAGCTTGAGGCTCTGGACCTCCTGCTCCAGGGCCCTCTTGCCATACTCCAGCTCCTTCAGCTGACAGTCCTTCTCGCCCTCGCTGAGCCGCAGGGACAGGAGCTGCTCCTCCAGAGAGCGGCACCTGGCAGTGCTGTCCCTCAGCCCTTGCTGGAAAACACACAGGGAATGAGGGCACGAGTTCCTCAAGGAAGCAACAGCACCACACACACACACACCAGGCAGCAGGGAATACCCAAAAGTCAGCAAACTGCTGACTGGAATTACACTGAAATCTGAATTACATTTAGATTTACCTGCTGCTGACGATTGTTCTCCCTCAGAGAAGCCAACATAGTTTCATATTCTTTTACTTGAGAATCCTTAAAAGCCAAATCCTTCTTCAGCAAGACATTGTCCATTTCCAGCTTCTGTGGGACAAAAGTGTTCACAGTCAACAGCTGCACTTTTTCAGTCAACTCTTCCCATGAAGTGCAGCACACTGAGTCACTAGTAATGTTCTAGAACTGAGAAACAGTCACACATTGGAGTGTCTGTGGCTCTGTGGGATCCTGGACACTGCTCTTCCAGTCTGCCCCAGAAAGAATTGAAACAGAAGCCAACAAAAACAAACAAGCAAAAACTCAAACAAACAAAAAACCCAAAACAGAAACCCGAAAACAAACACAAAGCCCACCCCCCCCCAAAAAAAAACCCTGAACCTAAAACTAAGACCTCCTTGTTCTCTGTTAAAGATGACAGCTAAAACACCTTCTCCCTAAACTTTGCATTTTACAGGAGAATGCTGTGACATTCCCAATGGTGCCAAGCACTTGGACTGGTGTGGGAAACATTCCTGCTTCCCTAACAGCTATCTGTATCCACAGCCACAGAGCTCCAGCTTCCAAACCGGGATGCTGTACCCAGAGAACCTCTGGAGCTGCCAAAGCCACCAGCACCATCCAACCTCCTCTGCTGCACAAACAGTAGCCCCAGCCTGGATCCAGCACTGGAATGTCAGATTGGACTCCTGCTGCCAGGGAAAACAGGTGGATGAGCCCTGGGAAGGGAGAAACCCGCTCACCCCCAGGTCATCCTGCAAATGGCACAGCTCCTCGCGGAGATTCTTGAAAGTGGAAAGCACAAGTCTCAGGGATTTATCCGACGTCGCTCTCATCTAGGAGGGAAAGAATGAAATGGATAATTGGGATTAATTAGCCCTGTTTACAAAATGAAATGGATAATTGGGATTCATTAGCTCTGTTTACAATATGCTTGACAAGAGGTAGAACAGAAACTGCTGTACAGCTGAAAGTAAGTTTTAAACTACTGCACATCCTTTGAAGTGCCCACAGTTTCTACAAGAAACACATTTTCATGCACTTTGTTCTGCAAGTGCCATAGTTTTAAATTGCTGCCTTGCAACACAGGACAACATTCTAAAATGGAAGGAACAAGAGAGTAAGGAACTGCCTTTGTATACCAATAAAGGGAAAAATGAACGTGCTAATATTGCACAATCGTTGAGCATTCAAAGCTTTGTGCTTACACTGATTTAAAAAAATGACTGCCCTGCCTGAGAAGCCATGGAATGAGTCATGTTTGAGATCTGCAAAGCTTTGGGCTCAAGGGTGACGGAATTTAATTAACATTTTCAAAAATTTAAATTAAAAAAGTTCATACAGCCAACTCCTCCCTTTAAAAGGAGAAAGATCCCAAAGATGAAAGGAGTCACCTGGATGAAAGACAAAGGCAGAAGTGCATCACAGCCAAGCACTGTTCTCCTTTGGAATGTTAATACCTCTAACAGCTGTCAATTGATTCAGGTGAAACCACAAGTTGTTGCATTTCATGATACATTTCTGGTATTTAAAAGAAGAAATACAGACTTTGAAAGGACACCCAAGTAAATCCTTAAGTTGTGACTCCCCTGGAAGGGCTGAATATTCTGTGCAAAAGCTGTTCTTTACTGTCTGGACAAAAGTGACCCTTCCTGTCTGTTCCCTTGATTTGCTGCTCATCCCAACTGAAGGATGTGCTGCAGTTCCATCCATGTGAGGACTGGTCCTTATGTGATTTTTTTATCCCCACTGGTGCCACTGTGTGACTGAGGCTTCAAAAAAATCACATTTCTGGTGTCACTCACCTCTTTGTTTTTTAATTAAAGTGGAATTTCAGTTTTGACTCCTGGTTTTGTTGGGTTTATTGTGAAATACACTATAGAGCAGTTTAAAAGAAGGAATTAAGTCAAAATGATCGAATTTAGACTATAAAAACTTCAGTAAAACCCCACTCAGCAACGACTTGGGTGTCAATGTCCATCTTCCAAGAGAAGCTGGAAGGGACTTGGGAGCTCATCTTGTGCCAGCCTCCTGCTTGAAGCAGGACAGCTCTGAGCTCAGACCAGGTTGCTTGTTCACAACTTCATTTCAATGGATGTTTTTTAACAGGAAGCAATTCCAAGGTGCAGCTCCCAGGTAGGATCACCCTACCCCCACCTCAGGGAGCCTGGCTCAGGACACACCTGCAGAGCAGTGCAGGTTGTTCTGGATCCTGCCCCAACATTCCTGCCTGGCAAATGCAGCGCTAAGTGCTGAGCTGTGCTGGTGGCACTGGGGAACAACCAGCCCCACTCCTGCTGCAGTTCCATTTATAGAGGGTTTTGTCCTCCTGATCTGGTTCTTTAGGTCCCTCCCCAGCCATGGGGTTGGGCTGTGAGCAGCTGGGATGCAGGCTCTGCTCCTGGCTGGCACTGAGTTGTTTCCCAGCACTGCAGTACTTTCTGCCGTGTGTTTTGAGCACCTACTATTTGGTTTTGGCTTTTAAAGCAAAGTATTAATACACAACACAGAAAGATGAAAGGTGTCAGTTCTGCTGTCAGTGATCAAAAGCCAAGACAGTTTCCAGTGAAACTGCAGGAAAGCACCAGTAAAAGCTCAGTTTAAAAAACGTGGACTGTGGGTGCAGCTGCCACACTTCCCTTACCTGTACCATCCCCTCCCCTGCACACCAGGAAAATGGAATGAGCGGAATACAGAGTGAACTCTCAGGTATGTTTTGTACAAAGGTCCTGCTATGAGTAAGCCAAGGGCTGTTTGAAGTTCCTCTTGGATTCCACACTCTCATACCTGGAGGAGATAACGAATCTGCTGCTTTGTTGCCTCAGACAGTCCTTTGGGAATTAATTCTTCAATATCTTCAGTCTGAGCAAAGAAAGGAGGAAAGGGGAGACATCTTGATTAAGAATTTTGCCTGGTAGATAGTAATGTGGTTTCTTCATTAATTACACAGCTCTATTATGAAAAACACGCTTTGTACAAGGCAAATAAGAATGAAAATAGATTAAAGAATATCCAAAAAATTTCCAGTCTTTTACATGTGGGGCAGATACAAAGTGAGATGAAGTGGTACATGAAGCATATATTCAAATCCTCAAGTTTCTCATTGATTTTAAAAGCAGTATTCAAACCAATCCTCTCCCAAGGGAAAACAGCTGATGCTACAGCAACTCCCAGCAGTTTATGGTGGGGGCAAATCTCGTGTTTCTGACCAGTGAACAGGCAGTGACCACGAGGTGACCAACAGCAGGATGTGCCAGCTGTTCAATGGCATTTGCTTCCTGCAGCTGAACCCTGGACAGGTATTTCTGCCACACACACAGTGCCTTTAGAGGTGCAGCTCGTGCTGCTCAGCAGCAGCTTGTCTGGCAAGAGAGTGAAGGATCCTTTTCGAAAGCACACCGTGAAATACAGATACCTGTTGCAAGTTGTTATCCACTGAAACCATTACTGACACTGCAGAGAAGACTTCCAAAATTTTACTCTCGTACTGGAATAATGCAAATTACTGAAGTTTTCTTTCAGCATTATCACATTTGCAAATACCTGCCTGGCAGTAGGTGTCAGGCTCTGAATGTTAACGCCAAGCAGGAATCACTCACTAACAAAGACCAGCCTCCTTTATGAGAAGGGGCTTGAGCTTAATTCCCTTGCAGCCCCCCCACTGGTATCAGCCCTGACATCAGGCCTGTGCTCACCTGAGACGTGAACTCGATGTCGTGGTTCCTGTAAAACACAAAATCCAAAGGATCCATTAACAAGGAGCTGCTTGAGAAAGAATCTACACCCACATTCAACACTGAAAGACTGTCTATAAAACACTGAGCAGGGAAGTTCATCAGCTGAAGAGCCCTTTCCTTCCCTCAGAGGTGCCAGGCAATGTGACCTGCTAAACATCCATCACTCCATGGCGAAATTCCTGAGGAGCCTGGAGTACCAACAGCAGCACGGCTGACACAGGCTGACTGTGCCCATTTCTTTGGGCAGTTACCTCAATTATGGGCAGTTAACCCAATTACATTAATTGCCTGGGTAGTGGTGTGCCCGCAACTGTGCTGCAATCCACTGACATGCCCAAAGTGTTTACTTGGCAGCGTCAGGGTTTCTGTGATGGTTAAGTTCTCCTTTTCCCTGCTACAGGGACCACTTCCCTTATTTCAGTGGCTTTGGGAAGCACTAAGACTGGGAGTGAGGGGGAAGAGTGAAGGGGATTGGGAGAGAAGGGTGGGAAGGCTGTGCAGCCCCAGAGCACTGCTTGCTGTGACTCTGCATTTCTTCCCACAGACAGTCTGCAGAGCTCTGCAGAAAACATGCTTGGTGTTAAATTGCATGTAGAGACCGAGCTTTATGCCTCATGGTGGCTGTCTTTTAATCCATGACCCAACAGCACAACAGCACAGAGGAAGTTTGGATATTTGGGTCATTTTTTCAGAGCACAGCAGTAGAATCATGTCATTGAATGTAAGTCAGACTGTGCTGTAAGTACTTGTTTGCTCGATGTGCAAACGGGCACAGGATACATATTCCTTAATGAATTTGAAAAAGCATCAAATTCAATAAATTTCCTTGGCTTGCAGCATTTTTATGTCCTGTTACTCAGCAAATTAGGAATGTGTAAAACATCCAGTCAGTTCCAGTCATCAGAGAAGAAAAAAAAAAAAAATACAACTTCTCAACCAGCACTGTCCTCTCAGCTGTGCAGTGCGCAGATTAATGGGATATGGGAATGGCAGCACAGATCCAATGCCAGTACCTGCCTCCAATCTTCTCCACGTGCTGCAGCAAACAGCTGTACAGGTCGTTGCCCTTGCGGTGCAGCTCAGCCAGGAGCTCCCCGAAGAAGCGACAGTCCAGCCGGTCCGGGCTTTCCTGGGAGCAGTTCACCTGGCAGGACACAGGCAGGGCGGTCAGAATGGAGCTCCCTCCTTCGGGATGAAAGCTGAACATGAGAATGCTACAGGTGTGATGGATTTGGGCTTCTTTGCTCCTACTAATCTGCAATTTGTTTACACTGTGCTTTTCCTTGGTAGTGAGTCTTTTGTGTCTCCTGGTTCTCAGTAAACTGTACAGAAATGAGGGATTCCCTTTACAGCAACAAGGAGTAGGCAAAGTACTCTCTTCCACAGCAATGTAAATGTCAGGATGCTAAAATGGGAAGTGTTGGGAACTAGGAAATCTTGTCAGACACCTGCTGCCACAGCTGAGGTGGATAAAACACCCGTGGGCAGCACCCAGATGGAACCAAGTGAGTGCAGGATCCCCCAGGGCAGCAGTGGGGTTTGCACTGCACAGTCCAAATGTTTTCCTGTGTGAACAATAAAAGAATTCCAGAGGCAGCACAAGCCAAGTGTGCCCGAGCTGGTCTATGGGGGTGCCTGGCAATGAAGGCCCTGCACAGGTCTGGCACCAAGGTCCCCAGGATGTTTGTCTTGTCACCCAAACACTGACTGGGTGCTCAGGAAGGACTCCACTCCCTCCCTGGCTCCACTAACAGGGTACAGGTACAACAGAAAAGCTCATTTAGTGTTTCCAATAGATCTGTGTCAAAAACCTCTGCATCAAACTGAAATACATTTTGAAGCCCTTGTTGATCACTGTAGGAGGAAAGAAATCCTGAACTGATGCTTGTCAAGGTTATAGAACAACATGTCTTTTCTCCAAAACTAGGGGCAGAACTTGTGCATCCCTCAAGTCTTTGTTGTACAGACTGATAGAGGAAACCTGACTCAGGCAATGGTAATGCTCCCAGATAAAGAAAAACTAAACCAAACAAATCAGCAAAACTTCACACAGTTAAAGGACCTCAGAGTGATGCTCAGTACACCTGAGCACAGGTCTATACCAACAAGAAATAGGATACAACACCTAAACCAACCCTTTTTCCCCCCCTAACAGCACAGGAGAAAGCCTTGGACAGTCCCAGACCAGCCTGCAATCAGCACACGAAGTTACCTGCAGCACACACCCCCACTCTGCTGTTTCAGCACCACACACCGAGAGTTTGAACCAAAACCGCGGATCACAGACACACAAACCTGCTCGCCCCCCAAACTGTGTCCTCTGCACACAAACCAACCCAACAGCAGGACCCCCGGCCCGTGGCCCTCACCGGCTCGCAGGAGTGCAGCGGGACCCTCCTGACGGTGTGTCCCCGGCCGTCATCGCCGCCCGGCACCGGGAACGCGGGGAACGCGTCGCTGGGGCTGCTGGTCTGCGTGTGCTGGCACTGCTGGGTGACCGGGGCGGGCTCCGGGCAGGGCTGGCACTGCTCTGCCTGCTGGCACACCTGGGACACCTGGTACTGCTTCTCCTGCCGACAGAGAGGGGTGTTTTCAGCCGCTGGACACGTCTCAGTGAGCCGGGAGCTCCACACCGAGGGAAATGAAACGGGTTTGGGATGGGCAAGGCTGACGGCGGGTTCAGATATTTTAATAATCCCAATAAAACTGCCTTTTTTTTTTTCTCCTAACTGAGCAGGAGTTTGCCTCACACTTCAGGGTGGGAATTCACCAGCCCCTTACGTTTTAGAGGCTGCAAGTGAGAAGAACAGAAAAGACACCTTTCCCATGGTGTGTTCCACTGCACGTGGAAATTTTCTTCAAAACTACACTCCTGATTTGACTTAAATCTAGATATGCCCCGGGGGGGGGGAAACAGAAGTAAAAAATATGACTCCACAATTTTTTATTATTTTCTTTACACACCAGCTGTGGAAAGAAAAAAACTACAATTTATAATTACCTCCCCCCCCTTTTCCACTTCAGAGAATGGGTATTACACCTAATTCACCTATTAAAATCCAGAGTGGCATGAAAACTTCAGTTTTAAATAACAAAGTAAAAAAAAAAAAAAAAAGATAAACCATTCTGAAATACCCTTAATTTCAATTCTTTTCCTTGGGAAATGTTTCAGAGCAATAAAAAAAGGAGTAGTATTTTGCTATCAACAAAACAATTCCAAGAGGAAATTTCAGACAGTTCTGCCAAATACATTTTTTTAAGAATGAGAAAAAAATTTGTCTTATTAATGTCTTTTTTGTAAACAATTATCTTTGTTGTTCTGTTGTGGAGCTACTGCAAGAAAACAATTCTCAGTCAATATTCAGATGCTGACTAATGGTATTAGAGATACAACGTCAGTGTGTTATTCTGAAAGAATAAATTGTCAGGAAAGATAAAGCAAACATTCCAGTTTCTGCTCTCCTTAAATATTGGTTCATTTACTGTGAGACTGTGGCCTGTATCACTGCAAGGTAATTCTCAGGTTGGCAGCTATTCCCAACAAAACCAAACAAAAAACCAGAACCCAACCAACCCAGAAATATCAATAATAGATAATATAAACACCCAACTTACTTGGAGGGGATTTAATAGCTCATATTTTCTTATTGTCTTTTCATAGATGACATTATTTCCAGGACCAAAACTCCCCGCTCTGAGAAATGGGGATAATGGCTCCTGGAAAACATGGAAATAAACACATCCATCAATGTTGTCAAACAGCAAATTCGGGATTAGTGTAATTCTGACTAAAAAACTACAAGGGGTTTTTGTGATTTGAAGACACATGTACTGTGAGACATTCCTTTAGGATGTGTCCATTTGAGTGTATGTCCATTTGGAAACTAAGTGGCTGTGCTTCCATGGAGACCATGTGAAATAGAGTGGAACAGTTAGTAATTAATCTTAATAAAACTTCACTGCTGAGGGGTGGTAGCCTGACTAGCCATTCTGCAGTATTTTCAACCCCTAGTAATTCCATCTCTCACCATCAGAGGTGTGAGCTGTGTGATCCCAAAGTATTTCTCATCCCCAGAGGACCTTATGGAATGAAGGTAACTGAGGGAACTCCAGCACTGAACACTTCCCTACCTGATCAGGATTCTCGATAATGATCCTTCGAATAGTGCCCTGCAAGGAGGAAAATAAGCAAAGGTTCAGTATTCCTGCACTTCCACCTCTGAAACATTTCTGGCAGATCTCAGGATCACATGGATTCCCAAAGCATCTGGATGGAGTCATTGGCTGTAAATATATTGGAATCCACGGGCCACAATCAACCTGGAGATGTTTTAAATCCAGAGCCTTCCCACCCCAAAGGAATTAGCCCACACACAGCACAGCAACACACATTCCATCATTCTCCTTGTTATTAGGCTGGGTTTTCTCAATCACCTCCTTGCAGGTATGATAGAATTAGTCCTTATCTTCTCCTAGTGCAGCAGAACAGGCTACAGATCAAAACTGGGTGAGGTCTCCATGGATTCCATCTCCCAGTTCCACAGACACCCTCCTTCACTTTTGATTTTTCATTTTACATACCAGGGTCAGCTGGTGTAAATGGAGGTGCATCTTCAACACTTTTTGTTGAAAAGTTTTCATAAAGAAAATTTGTATTTTGCCTAAATTCAGAACTGGAGGGGCAGAGGAGCTGCCCACCAACCCCACTGGGTCACATCCAGAGGGCACAACTTCACAACTGCCAGCTATGGAAATGGTGCCCACATGGAACATCTGCACGTTCCTGAGGGAAAAAATGAGAAGTGCCTTTTTAAATTACAGAAATCCATAGGTGGCAGCAGCTTTGTGCATTTTTCCAAACGTATTTTTTCCCCTTTTCCCCAGCACTGTCCAGAAGCAATTGCAGATATTATCCCCCATCCTGAGGGCCACCACCAGCTCTAACAAATTGCACACATTGCTTCAAGTCTTCACAACCAATACTTTAGCCAAGCAAGCAAAATTCCCACTTAATCCAATCTAAGGCTTTGGCAACTTGTTAGTTTACAGCATCCTGATTATTTTTCTTCACAGCACAAACCTCCAATTTTCATAACAAATCACTTCTTCCCCAAACCCGTGGGGAAGTTTATGTGGCTGCAGTTCAGTCTTGGAGACATTGTCAACTAGGTGAGAGCAGCTCTGAAGTAGGTCAGCTTTCCTGAACTGTTGCATAAGTTTAGGAAGCCTGGAGCAGTTTTCCAAACCTCCCAAAAGTGAATCATAACAGCGCCAGGAAAGAGAAGCCGAAGTAGAAAAGAAACTGTTTTAGCAGCAATCGTAGTGATTAAGACATTTCAAAATTTAAAAACTAGAACAACATTAAAAATAGTAACTGCTGCAGAAACTTAGAAAGCTGCTCAGTGCTCCTCCCACACTGTCCAGAGGGAGGTCTGGCACGGAAGGGAACCCACGGACCGTACCGGGACACAACACAGAGCTCTAGAACTTACAGCCCAGTCCTGCACCCACCGACACCTGCAGGACTTGAACTGAAAAGTAAAATAAATACCCAACAAATGAACGCCCACTGGTCCTTCCTCCAGCCCAGTTTCAGAGCAGGCACAGCCCAGATCCCAGTGCCTGGCACTGGCTCCGGCCATCCCGGAGCACTCGGAGCTGTGACACACGAGAGCCGTGGGACAGCAGGGATTGTTCCACTCAGCACTGACAGAACGGCACATGGGAACCAGGTAACCATTGTGTGTGACACAACAAACACTTTCTGAGTTCACTGAGAAGTTGGACAAAGCTGTCTGGAGTAAACCACGCTGCCACAGGGCCGTGGGATACGTAACTCTCACTGGTTTAGAGGGGATACCAAGGGAAGTTATTTTACCTCGTTATCCATGTGCTCCCAGAGGAACACATCCAGAACAGAGAAGACTGGAGCATTTTAAGTTTAAATAGGCGTTTATAATATTCACAAGGATACCCTAATCCTATGTGCAATAATATACAGAACCTAAGAATGTTTTGCTTGGATAAAATTATGCTTATTTTTGAGATACCCAAACTCTTTCATTTCCAGAGAACTTTGATGCAGATACACTTCCCTCGCTGCTTTACAAACACGCATTTGCCTGCCCTTCCTCCCGTTCCAGCCGAGCAGGCTGGGCTGGCACAGGCTGGGAGGGGACCCTGTGTCTGTGCCAGCCTGGACTGCCCCACACATGGCTCCTCTGCACAACCAGCTGCAGCTCCAAGGCCTCCGGAGCTGCTCCCTCGGCAGGACCATGGGAGGGGACCTCAGAGTACTTCATTTTCCATCATTCCCAAGGGCCACAGCTCTGGCTACTCTCTCATTTCCAGCAACGCTTTGGGGGTGCAGTATTTTCTACATGGGAGAAGGAAGGGGAAGGTGGCATTCCAAAGGGGAGAGCTCAGTGCTGTTGTGTATTTCAGTGGCATGACTGGGTTTGGAATTTTTAACAGCCTGACCGATCAATCTGGGTCTATTTTATGGAATCATAAAATGGTTTTGGTTGGAAGGGACCTTAAAGATCATCCACTTCCAACCCCCTGCCATCGGGTTTGTAAGGATAATTTCAAAAGGTAACACTAACACTTTCATAAATATTTTTGCTGGTCTTTCAGATTTTTAAATTTTAAGAGAAGCATTTGATAGATTCATCCACTTAGTGTGTGCAATGTTACGCAGAAGCAATCAGTAAATTCACTTTTATTTCAACAGCTCTACCTTCACTCCAGCCAACCCAGCGATGAAGGTCAGAATTCCACCTCTGTCAAAACCCTTTATCCACAACACATTGTCTTGCTAATTACAAGCAATCCAGTCATCTAATCAGGATTTATGAGTTCCATTTGGCAGGTGAAATGGGGAAATGGCAGGCTGTGTTTGAGGGCTGTTACAACACAGACCAACCCTTAAAGCTGGTTAATGTTACACCACTTTCACGAGAGTGCTTCGCACGTCACAGAGCTGAGCCCAGATGTGGAAAGACAAAATTTCTCACACGGACAGACAACCCCTACAAAGCCTGTCAGGGTTTTGCCCTCTGCACTGACAGCAAACAACTGGCATGTGCCTTTTCATGTATTGTCTTTTCATGACCATGGTGAAGGGGTTCATACATATAAGCCATACTGGAAGAGAAATCATTCTAAACAACATTCTTCACTTAGATGAAGCAGAGCAAAATTTGCTGTGAATCAGACCAGATGAAGCCCGCCATGCTGGGAGCAGCATCTGGCCTCTACAAAGTTACACAAAAAAAGCAAAAAACCACTGAACCCCCAAAAATGCCCACACTTGTACTCTGTGCACATAACAATTTTCAAATTCTCCCTCTCTCATTCTCCCTAAAAACATACATGAACACAGGAGCACAAATCAACCATGTGACTAAACACCAGGGCCATATCAGCAGGGATGTAGACATTTATCATTCATCCCCACAAGGTCTGCAGGAGCAAATCAAATACTGCTCCAAGAGCCCTTTGCTTTTCCAGCAGAACAAAGCTTCAAGTACAGCTCTGGGCTGTCCCTGCCCAAAAACGCTCGTGTTCCATTAAAACACGGATGTGAGTTTGGTATTGTTCCATTATTCACTTCACAGTCAGCTCAAAGGGCAACCGAACCAGCTCTTGGGAATGTCCTACACCCCTCCCAGGGCTTCTCCCTGCCAACTCCCATTCAGCACCAAGTGTGTGACTTCCCTGTTACTGTTTTC
This sequence comes from Myiotriccus ornatus, assembly GCA_036023395.1. Lineage (NCBI taxonomy): Eukaryota > Metazoa > Chordata > Aves > Passeriformes > Tyrannidae > Myiotriccus > Myiotriccus ornatus. The sequence goes on from JAYRBT010000156.1 coordinate 1,862,652, forward strand.
TTCTTTATTAACTTCCTAATAATCTGCACCTTCCCTCTCTACCGCTGAAACTGCAACCCACACAGAGCCTCACTGAACTACACCCTCTTGTCTTTAAAGTCTCGTCCAGCAAAACACTTCAGCAAGAAATTAGTTTTCAGCAGCAGGACTTAATGGATTCAGTGACTAAAAGATGTTGAAAATTAAACATCCTTCATAGGGCAGCGACAGCATTTGAGTCTGTAATCGCTGCTGGACTTATCTAGGCAGAGGAAGCCTGTGACTGCAGTGTTTACTCCAATGAATATTTAATTAATTGACTGCAATTCAGACTATCATCCAGCCTAGGTGAGCAGATCACTTATCTGGGAGGTGAGACACCAGTGTTTACACTCCTGCCCTACATCTTGCAAAAGAGGGATTAACACCTTAGAAACAGCGGGAATGGCTCTGCCATAACCAAATCAGATAAAAATATTACAAACTCATTCAGGTTGGAAAACCCACTAAAATCATCGAGTCCAGCCATTCCCACAGCACTGCCAAGGCCACCACTAACCACATCCTCAACATGTTTTTTAAAACACTTCCAGGGATGGTGACTCCACCACTTCACTGGGCAGCCTGTTCTGATGTTTGACCATCCTTTCCATGAAGAAAGTTTTCCTAATATCCAACCTAAACCTCCCCTGACACAACCTGTTTCCTCTTGTCCTTGAGCCATCCTAGAGAGGAAGGCAGCCTGAAACTGTGCAAACACTACTTTGAAAGGAAATCAGTTCTTCTATCAGTCTTAATCTCGATTCTTTTTGACAAAAGAAAAGTCAGTAGGAGTTCATCTTGAAGCAACTGTACGTTGCCATATGAGTATAGCAGAGCAATCCTACTGATGTACGAGGAAAAAATGGTTTGAGAATAAATTCTGGTCTCCTGTTTTCATAGTCAAATCTGTTCTTATACTATTGGCTTCTAGTTTTCAGACACCAACTGCATGTGTTAAAATTACATTAAATTCCATCGATACCTTCAAGCCACGTCCTGAAACACGCACACAGAGCAAACCTGCTGAACTGCATGGTGAGGGCTTTCCAAGCTGAACTCCAACCCTCGGTGCGGACCTCATTAGCATCATCTATTCAGAGAGCGCTACCGAGCACGCAGGTTTACGCTGTATTTACACGGACAGCACCGAGTCGGCAGAGCAGCGCTGGGGACATCCCGGCATGGGAAGGGAGCAGCGCCCGCGGCGGCTCCGCCGGGATTGCTGCTGTTCCACGGGAAAAACGGGCAAAAACCGTGTCCTGGGGCAAAGGGGGCGACGAAGCTGCGGGGCAGGGCGGGCATGGGGTATCGCCCATCGGCGACGGGGGCTCTGCACGGGGACAGCCCGGCGGGTCTGGGGACGGCGGGCAGCGGCTCAAGCGGATTTTCCACAGGGAAAACCCGCGGGGCTGTGAGGGGCTGGAACCAAACCACCCCCGCGGGGAGCCCGGCCCGGCCCGACCCTCCGCCCCGCCGGGCGGACCCGCAGCCCGGGAACGGCTCATCCCGGGCGTGTCCGGGAGCAGCGCCCGAGGCCGGGCAGGGAGCAGGTCCGGCTGCGGGAGCAGATCCAGGTGCGGGAACAGTGCCCGGGGAGGGGGATCCGAGCCCGGCGGGGCGGGAGCCGAGCCCGGCGGGGCGGGAGCCGAGCCCGGCGGGGCGGGAGCCGAGCCCGGCGGGGCGGGAGCAGGGTGGTGCCCGTACCTGCGGCGGGTCGCAGCCGTGGCCGCAGTCCAGCGGCGAGGCGGCCCGGGAGGAGCAGGAGGCGCTGAGCCGGCGGCAGCCCGGGCCGTAGGTGCGCACCCGGTCGTACAGCACAGCGCCGTCCGGGGGCTGGTCCAGGCAGGGCAGCGGCCGCGGCGGCTCCGGGCACGGCGGGGGCTCGGGGCAGGGCGGCGGCTCCGGGCAGGCCCGGCGGGCGGGCAGGGTGCTGTAGTGCTGCTGCCGCCGGTAGTAGTGGTGCTGCTGCTGGTGCGGCTGCGGGAGGTGCGGGGGCAGCGCGGGCGGCTGCGGCTGCTGCTGCCCCGCGAACATCCCGGCGGCGGCGACTGCGGCGGGGCGGCAGGACGCGATTAGTACCTGCCGAGCCGCGCCTTGGGCGGGACGCACCTGGGGCGGGGAGCCCCGGCCGCTCCCCCTCCGCGGGCGGGACACGGGACCTGGCACACGGGGTATGGGACACTGCACACGGGATGTGGCACACGGGATGTGGGACCAGGCACACGGCACCGGAGCGGGGCCGCTGTGGGTCCCGCGCTGGGGCTGCAGCACTGTCACCTGTCCCCCCCCGCCCCGGTACCTGCCACGGTCCCGAGCCTCTGGTACAGCACCTCTAATGCAAAAAATTAATCAAATAAAGCGCCACTGTGATCAGTGAAGCCCTTTGTTATTATCTGTTTACAGCGTGTGTGTGGAGAGTGTAAGTTCTTAGTTGTCTGCTACTCAGTTAAATACTTTTCACAGGAGATGATGAACTTCCCTACAGAGCCCTTCACATCTGCAGGAGCCGCCGCCTTGGTCTCCATGCAGCAAACTCTGCCTGGGAAAGGAGAATGTTCTCTAAATGTATCCCTGCACCTGCATGGAGAGGGAGCACAGGCCACCTTCGGGAACGGTGCTGCTCACAGAATCACAGAATGGGCTGGGTTGGGAGGCACCTTACAGCCCATCCCGTTCCACCTGCCATGGGCAGGGACACCTTCCACTAGCCCAGGTTTCTGCAAGCCCTGTCCAACCTGGCCTTGGATACTTCCAGATCCCTGGAAGCCACAGCCACAGCTTCTCTGGGCAACCTGTGCCCGGGCCTCACCACCCTCACAGGGAAGAATTTCTTCCCAATATCCATCTCACCCTGCCCTCTGCCACTGAGAAGCCATTCCCCCTGTCCTGTCACTGCAGGCCCTTGTCAGAAGTCCCTCATCATCACAGATGGAATACAACACGGCACTTATCTAGAAAGGATGGCTTTTGTTACTAATTCAAAATCTCACTGTGCAGACAAGATTGTGAACTCAGTTTCTCAGTCCAGCATATTTTGGTTTGGGTTCCTTTGGCAGCATCAGGCAAGCCCTAACTGAGAACATAACTTTGTTCTGCGAGGTAATGTAGCAATAACATACAAGTACAATCTTGTGTAATAAATATTATCCTTAATAATAAACTTTGAGATTCTTAATTTTGTCGGTTTGTTTCCCCTACATGCTTAGTGTGCTGTAAGGTCACACAGTACAGTCACACAGAACAAAAAGTAGTTTCTATAGGACCATGTTAGGGCAAAACTCCTTTGAGGTGAGGGAGCAACACTAACCAGTCACTGAAGCTCTGTCTCTGAAATTAAGAAGTGCTCACCAGATCTGTTCAATGAGCTGTGGGAAGCATGCATTTTAGGGTGAGGGCCTACAACAATTCAATATTTTAAGGTACTTTGACATCTGGAGACATACTCATCACATATACATGAAATTCTCCTCTTCCTTCAGGCATTAAACCCAAACAGACATCCTGCTTTACGTAGGAGTGTGTATAAAAAGCATTTGAGGTAAATTCTATCCCACTGATTTCAAAGGAACTATATGCAAAGAAAACCTCCTCTTAAACCCCTATTTTTGGTTCACCAGCTTGGAAAAGCTGTTGACGGGTTTTCACAAAACAATTTTAAAAAAAGGCCATTTCTTTGAAGGAATAAAATATGGTTACAACAGCCCAGTCTCTAATTTACACAGACCATAAGAAACTATTCTATCCTTCAGTAGGAAACTACAGAAACTGCAGGAATGCTCCTCAGGGGAACGAAAGGTGCTGTAATATAAAATGTGGGAACACTGTGGGTTTGCCAGCTCAGGAATGTTACCGTGTGCAGCGTATTGCCCTGCTTAATAAAGAAATTTCTACAAGGGTCAGCACAAAGCAAGCCCAAAGTCATCCCATTGTAATGGAAATACGGAACAACTTCCGGAAGGCTTTGTAGATGGGGAGGATTATTGGAGTCCTAAATCACAACAGTAAGGAACGTCCCTACCAGGTAATGAAAAGAGCCTCAAACAAAGCTTTTGAATTTTAATGTGACCAAAGTGACATCCAAACCTGGGGTGGTACTGCACTGTGTCCTGCAGGGTGTTGCCTCTTCTGGAGGAGTTCTGGCTGTGACAGCTGGGGCTGGGAGGAATAAAACTGTGTTTGGGTATAAAATAGGAGAGGGAAGTACTCACTTAGGAAGACCACTACAAGAAACAATATTTACAACATTTACCCTTCCATTATTTAAGTTATTTGTCACGTGGGGGTGAGAAGCTGTCTGAAGGACTGAGGCAGGGAGGGTTAAGCCTGGAAGGCAGCTGCACCCCTTAAGCAGCTTGATGAAGCAGAGATAAAAATCTGCTTTCAGCTGAAAGGAAGGCTTAGAGATGCAAGTGAAGTCAGAACCAGTTGGTGAGCAGAGGCTTTGTTTTTGTGATCCTCCCCTTGAAGGCAGAGCCATCAGTGCACCTGAGGTTCGGGGGAAGGTGCCTGTCTGCAGTCACTGATCCAGATAGCCCAGTGCACCCACCGCGTCCCTATTAACCTCTTAACCCCGGACTACCTGGATCGGGCTGTGCTGATAGTGGGACAACACCTGGCAGAGGGAGAATCAGAGCAGGAAAATGCCTCTCTCCTCATTCCAGATGTCTGGGACAGCCTGGCTCCAGGGCTCTGCTCCGGGACCGGTAGAGCTGAGCACCATCAAGTGCCCGTAGGGACGATGCAAGGCATTTCCAGACATGAGAGCAGATGTCTAGAACTCGCTGTTCTAATCACAGTCACATCACTGGCTTTTAAAAAGCCGAGCTCTGTTCAGTCAGAAGTTGTGTGTTCACAGCAAAAATGAGCTGGTGATGGCCACATCCCCCCTTCTGCAGGTCAGGCTTCCCGGCCTTGCCTTCTCTGGAGCTGCTTGGATAAGCAGATTGTGCTTTCTGGGGTCCATCCTGGGGCAGAGGGGATTTAGAGGAGCCAGCAGGAGGTGAGTGGGGAAGGGGAAACACCAGAGGAGTACAGAGCAAAGGTCTGGCTGGGGAAAGCCCAGCTAGCATTGGACTGTTGGGTCTGTGGCACCTGGACCCCCATCTGCCACATTTCCACGGCAATTTCAGGGTAGGGAATGCTGAGAGAAAGGATCACAAGTTATTTTTCATACTGCCTTGTCCTTTGCCCTTCTGGTTCGTGCCTCTGCAGTGACAGCATACTGTACTTCCCACAAGAAAAAAATTTAAAAGCACATAATGGGAATACCTTGAATTGTTTTAGGACAGCAGTAGTTGGCTACTTATATTTTAATTAAAAACAAAGGAACAACCCTACCAGTTCAGATCAAGACACCACCTAGACCTCAAGCAGTAGCAGGTGCTGAAGAGCCATCAATATATTCCAAAAACTGTCCAAAGCGGAAGAGCCACTGTAACACTTCTCTCTCAGTACTTTCCCACTCATTAATTATTTTCAGCTCTGGGTATTTCATAAGGAGAATACATCTTTTTTCTCACCAGTAATCTCTGGTCTCACATATATGGCCTTGCTCAGTACATTCCTTGTATTCATGTAAACCCCTGGTACCCACAAAGTCCTCTGGAATTCCAGCAGATCTGCCACTGAAGAACCTCCATTTGGTCCTGACTCCTAGTTCAGTTCTTCATAAGATAACTTCATAATTTCTCCATTAAGTCCTCTCTTTTCCAGTCTAGAAAAGAACAGCCCTATTCAATCTTCTACACAGATATATTATTCCATATAATGGGTGATTAGTGTTCTTTTCATGACCCTTTTCCTGTTCTAATATTGTTCCTTGAACAGCATTCCAGGTGTTGAAAAATCATGGATTTACACAATGGTTCAATTATGTTTAGTTTTTTTGTTCTCTATTATTTTCTTAACAGCTTCTAATGTTTGGTTTGGTTTTTTTTTGGACTGTCCCTAAACTGATTTTTCCCTGGAATTATCTCTCCTGACCACAGAGTCCTGCACTGGAGCAGCAAGAGGCTGCTCAGAGCTCATCATTTCCCATGTTCCACACAAGCATCACTGTGTATTCCCCCACAATGACTTTTTATCTGCTGTATCATTTTAGATTTTATTTAGAAATGTATTTTAACAAGATATCTCACAGTACAGCTAGCAGGATTGGATCTGAAGTGTTTCTTATGTGATTTCAGAATTTTAATTCTCTTTATACATTCAGTAGTAAGAAAATTAGGGTTGAACAGAGTTTAGGGTATGGCTTAAAGACTATTATTTACCTTGATGGCATTAACTCATTATCAGACCACAAAGTTTGAAGGAAAACTCTCTTATCCCATTAATATATTCCTTGTAATAAATTGTGATATCAGTTATAGTTTACACATTTCAAAAAGAAAGAGAAATCACTGGAAAATACAAAAAAATCTAGACTTAAAAATTGTATGTATTGATTAATAGCTAGGATGATTACAATCTAAAATTGTCAAAGAACATGCACATACACCCTTTCTACTTTTTCTGTACCAGCAGAGAGGAAAAATAATCTTTGTATTATATTATAACAACAGTACATGGAGTACCAAGATGGAATAAAATGTTTCATGAGGACACTGTGTGAGGGCTGTCAGGATCTTCAGCTGCTCAAAAGATGGAACATCGTTCTATGAAGTGAAACAATACCCTGCTGTCCTTACCCTGAAGCAGAAGTCACTCCTTTTTCCTAATTATTTACCTGTTTGAATTATTGAGGTTATTTAACCGGTCAATTTACCTGGTTTCAAATAATTGACACTATGCAGGACATTGGTGATCAAACAGAAAAAAACCCTCGCTGAGCAACTTTTCTCCCACCCATTAAAGACCTTATTCAGCATCCTAAGGAGGAGTGAAAGCCTCAGTTTAATAAAACACTGCCAGTTATCATTTACCAAATATTGACCGAAGAAAAAACCCCAAAACCTCAGGGAGATAACACTGTGTGATAAACACAAGATTCTACCCATCGATAAGGCTTAGTACAACATAAAAAGATGATGCTACACTTTCTTCATGACACTGCAGAAGCCCTCTGAGCAGCCAGCAGTGGTGTCTCTATTATGCTGTCAGTTCTAATTTCTAGTTCAGGGATGCTCCAAGCAAACTGATAAAGCACAGGGCCTGCAGACATGTGAACACAGCAGCTGATCTGAGCACTCAGATATTTCAAGTTTCACGCCAAGATATTACATTCATTATGACCAAAGAGCAGGAAACAAGTTCAGTTCCAAAGCAACAATTTGCATTTCCCTCTCCTGGACAGACTCCCCGAGGAACAATCCTCTTTATTAAAGGAGATAAAGGAGCTGAGATTGTGACACACTAAAATGAAGGTTGTTGGTACCTTGCATTTCTTTAGGCAAACAAGGCAGGTATTTGGGTATTTATTTATCTTTGCTGTTACTTGGATATGACTAAAATGTGTCATAGAAACAGCCGGTCTGTCTGTAAAGAAAATCTAAAATCATTAAGCAAGGAACACAGAAAAGTGGTTAGAGCATAAAGTTGTTAAAAGCAAGTGAATAAGTTCTTAACATCTGTAAATAAAATCTACTATAGATTTCATAGGCTATTTTTCCACTCAAAAACTTATCAAGATGAAAGAATGGCTTAAGATATACTTCATTTCTGATGCACCATCATCTATCTCCACGTTATTCAACTGCTGTAAGATTTCTATGGCCAAGCATGAGGGGTGATTGGAATTTAAAACAACAAGTGTAACGAGGAAATCTTTGCTCGATGCTTGTCCCGAATATACACAGATTAGATCAAAATATCTGAATATTTTGGGCAATCTGGGCATAGAAACTGGAATAGGAATAGGGATGGTTTAACTTGCTCCATGCTACTGGGCCACTAGTAACTACCAACAGTTGTAGCAGCCAGACAGGCTGACTGAATTACCTTGTCCCGTGCTGGGACCTATAGAGCCTCTCTTCTACACCAGATTATTTGGATAAACATATTATGTATCATACCATATATCTTTCTGTCATGAAATTCAAGGGGTTTTCCATAGTTCCTCTCCCTGTGAGTGACCAAAGTTTTGCTATATTCCTAGAATTTATACCTGAAATTTCAATTTTCCGTGAGCACAGTCTTTATGCAAACACGGAAAAGTTTCCAGGTTGTGGATGCATTTACCAAGTTTTTGGTTTTGCTGGAGTAAAACATGGTGCAGAATTTAATTTAAAAAAAAAATATTCAATTTGAATCCTTAAATTAGGACTTTCACTTGTGAAAAAGCTGAACTTCTGGTTTGTTTCTTACTGGGCAGATAGAAAGCAGGAAACCAACCTGATCATTTTGTTTCCCCCCCCTTGGATCTGTAGTTGCCTCTCGGGGATTTCAGAGCCAGAGCTCCTGACAATCCTCCCACATCTGTTTCATCAGCTGATTAAAATGTAGATCTCCGAGGAGGTAACACATTTTTGGGTGCTGGGCGTTCCTCTACCCAGCTCATTATTAAGAGAACAACTTTATGCACCATCAGCAGTTTGGCAGAGTAAACATGAAACAGTCCTTTTAAATGGGACTCGGCGTTTTGGTTACGAGAGCTCCCGTTTAAGGCTTTTATCACTCATTTGAGCATAAAAGTTTGTGTTATCTTTTAAAACCTTTTAGCACAAGAAGGAATTCAGAAGGGAGCCTCATGTAAAGCGATGAATATTTGGTTTCCTGATTGTGTTGGATGATTTGTGGTGTGTTTTGGATTTATTTTTTTTTTAAGCCCACAAGCCAACTGACAAGTTTTAACTTATTCTTCCAAAAGTGAGATCCTTGTGCTGATAGGGACAGAATGTGCTGTTACACTCAATTTTATAACCACTCTATTTATATTTCAAGTTGGAAAAAAAATCAAAATCAAACCATTCCAGTTAAATATGCATTTTGATTTCAATTCCACAATTCGAACAACTGCAGTTTAAACCCATAACTGCTGGGGTTTTTTGAGGAAGGCATTTTTATTGTGACCCAGTTCCACTGTCTATTCTCACCCTTGCTTTGCTGGTGCCCCCTGCAAGCACAGCAGCTGCTCAGTCTGCTTTTTGCCCCTCTACCCAAACTAGAATAAATAATTATTTGTGCCACAGCAAAGCCACCCCTGTCCAATGCTGGTGGCAAAAGCAGCCACTGCCCCGAGCCAGTAACGCACCCAGTGTTGGAAAGGAGCTTTAGGAAGCACAAACATCCATCCTGCAAGATTCTCTCCTTCACTATTTCCCTGTCATTAACATTTCAGGAATCAGTTGGTAAGGGAGGGTGACACACACCTCACCGTTTTGGGGAGTATTGTCACTCACTCAAAGCCCTTTCTAGTTTCAACCTCTCAATCTGCTCTTTTTCTCAACTCTATAAATTTCCTCCTGGCTCAGACAGCCACATTCAGCTGGGATGTAAACGACATTTTCAAACACCCTTTGGTGATCTGGAGGATCATGGTATGGTGATGTGGAGGATTACTTGTTTATTAGGAATAGGTTACACTTTGCACCAAGGTAGGTCTAGACACACACAGTGTCTATAAAAGCCACAGAGTAAGAACAAAGTCCATGGAGCAGTGAGAGATTAAAGAGTCTTGCCTTCACTAATTGCCTTCCCTTTCCTCATTTACAGCAGCTTAACAAACGAGCATTTTCCCCTCATCCCTGGATTTTGGTGTTCTAAGCCAGCAGCACTCGGGAGAGGTTCCCTGTTGTGGGACTGCTGATGAATTATGGAGCTTTACGAGTCTACATGGGCACAACACCAACCTTTCGTGCTGTTACTTCAGCCTGAATTAGCTGGTGCTTTTATGTTTATATCAGATGATTTACTGTTTCCTCAAACATTTTTCCATTTGACAAAGATGCATTTAAACACCACCAGATTGTGTTTTCCTACATTACCTTATTCACACACAGGTAACACTTCAGCTTCCCTGCTCTGCTTTCAGCTGCCTGGTTCACACATAACTGTTCTTTTACAGCTATTTTCATTTGTGCATTATTATATTTGTCCAGAACAGTTTTCACTTGCATAATTTCTCGGGTATACACACACTAAAAAGCAAGTTTACTGACACAGAGACATAAAACAAGCCTCTGCCTGATGTACTATTGATGTGCTATTGCTGCATTAGTTCAGTTCTAAAGAACCTGCTTTAACACTCAATTTCTTTAGTCCTGAAACGATGGAATAACACAACCCCTTCCTACCAACTGCTCAGACAGCAGCAGGTTCTGGAGCACTTTGCAGTTCTGTTCTGCCTGGAGCACATTCCAGTGTTCAGGAAGACACATTTTCCATCTCAATTTATCTGTTAGACGGACAATTTATTCACCAAGTGTTAAACTGCTTCTCTTGAGTGAAGGGTTGTGTTAGACCTTTGTTCTGTCCACAGTGCTGAAAGAAGAGACCTTAAGGCAGCTGGAGTTGGCAGCAAAGTTTTCACTCCTATTTAGTCACTTCAGTCACTGACCTACACAAATTGGTACAAGTATCTCGAATAATCACCAATATCAGGCAACTTCCCCACTTCCTCTTGCTGTTAGACCAGTGCACAAGCTGGGATCTTCAGTCATAAACAGCTTCAGGCTTTGAGGCAAATTAAGAGAAGCTTAAAAACTTTTCATAAAATCTGTTTTCATAAAATCTTAAAGGCAACATGGGATATTTGGTAATACCCAAACGAGAACGGTCCTTGCTTGGGAGGCTGTTGAAAGTAATCAGCTTGAGTCCTTTGTAATGGAAATTGGCATTTTACTTCCACTGGTTTGGTCTTCCATGCTAATTTATACCGTCTGAAAAACAAGATTTATTATTGTAAGATAAGAATATTGGATTGAGTTTTTTTTTAAGTTAAAAACGGAAGGATAAATAAGAGGTGGCAAATTTCATTCACTAGGTGTTCACTTCTCAGCTGTTCTTACCACATGTTAAAGTTGCTGCTAAAAATCTGGCTCAGTAATACTAACAACAATGACCACCACCACCATTTAACTGCATCAGCACAGGGTTAGAATAAACTCAGTGTGGTAGAAAGAGGCAGGTGCTTTGCAGTCGGTGAGAGTGAAGAGAGAGAACTGTGTTCCTCACAAGCTACTAATTCTGTGGTCAGTGCAATTTCCACTATCACTTCCAGAACTCAACTTAGTAATTGTCTCACTATTTTAATTACAACTCAGCTGCCAACTCAACTGATCAGCCAGAAAGACACAAGTATCTCAAATAATCACCAATTACCTGTGGCCAAAGTAGAAGGTGACCATCAGGAGGCTTTCCTGAATGATCCATCAGTCCCTCATCTCTCCACTATCAATGCTGTTCCAGAGACAAGGCTGGCCTCTGAGTATCCAGTCTGGAGTTTTAGGAACTGGGAAGAGTTCTGGAAAATCATCAACTATCAATAATAAGTTTTTCTAATGACAGGAGCAGAAGAAAGAATCTTCTTTAAGCAGGAGGACTAGTTCAAACCAGTCCTGCAGGAAGCGTCACGCACCAAAGATCAAGAAGAATGCTAATGTGCAATCACTGAACAGGATAGGAGCCAAAACTTGATATAAGGCACGTAAGGAATAATGCTACACAGTCAGCTCCTCTACACCCACAGCCCCTCTAAATTTATAACCCATCCCTGCCATTGGATGGGATTTAAATGCATTTCCCATCACGGAAGGGTACCATCCAATCTGCTCTAACACAGGACCATATTGGGGCTGAGCAGACCATTCTGTTTGTTAGAAACCCACCAGAATGTGCTGGTATTTATATCTCAGAAAAGCTGTTCAGTAAACACAGTACAAAGACCTCTGATTTCACTGAATGCATAAACACGTGCAAAGAATTTCATTCTGGGATTTCGGACATGAGAGAGCTCTGGCAAACGAGCTCAGCCACCAGTCCCCCCTCCCAGCGACTCAGACACCTTTGCACCTGGAAAAACTGTGCTGGCTTCACAGATCAGGATTTCAGAGCTGAAATGACAAACTCTGAATTTGCCTGTGACAGATATTTCAAGGGAAAAATGCAGAATATCTCCCTAGGGACAAACTTCCGTGGGTTTTTTTTTGCCCCCAGTGTCCTGTTTTGAGGGACAGGAGTTTGCAGATGGAAATCTCATCTCTGTCCTTCAACATTTCTGTGTGGGCTTGCATTTGTTGGTGTGTATTTTATGCCTGTGGCATCCCAAGCCTGTAAGAATGCCCGTTATGATTCCATTCATGCTGTAAAATCCTTTGTCAGCCTTGGAAGAAAAGTGAGAGACAACTACAAAGCACCGTGACAGTCTCTGTCATGGGCCATTGCAAAACCTGCTTCTCCAGCCACACTAACTGAAGAGGTGATAAACCAAGAAAGCCACAGAATAAAAGCGTGTCAGGGTCATAACTTCTGACAAGGAAAGGAAAGGAATCTAATCCAGCCTCTCTGAGGCCAAAAAGGAATGAGACAAACTTTATTTCCTTTCTTAATTCACTCACAGTGAAAGGTGGAAGGACCTTGAGAGGTCCTGTCCCACATGTGCTCATGCCAAGGCAGGATCAGCTACACCTAAATGCACCTTAACCTTTGTCAGTCCCTTTCTAGCATAACCTCTGCAGACAATCTATTCCACAGCTTAACTGTTGTCATCACAGTATTTTCCTCAAGTTTATCTTAAACTTCCCTTGCTGCCACTTTTTTATTTCTAGAACTGTTAGGGGCAAACAGAAAGAAAAATGCTATTTCCTCTCACAAAGACTGTAAGACATCAAATTCAATAATCTCAAAAATAAACCCACAGCATCACTGTAATGGGGATAGTTTCTACTCTGTGACAAACAATAAAAAATGATGTTGAGAACCTTCAATGTTTTTTCCTTACCTTTACAAATTATGGATTATGTTCTGTGTTCTGCACCTTACTCCTCTCACTGAGATCAATTCTGTGTTATAATTTCTAGAAGTTACCTGGTCCTGGGATTTCTAAAATATGAACAAACTTTGAAAACAAGTCTTGAATTGGAAGCAGCTTTGTCACTACTGCCAATAACTGGACAAAATACAACACAGAGGCAAAGTGAGTGAGCTGGCAGAAATTACCATGAAGGTATTTATATAGGAAAATATAGAAAAATTACAAAATAAAATAGTATTGCACATAAATGATCTGGCAAATTTTAATAAAATAAGTGTATGTAATTTAGTTTCATAATTCACATGTTTCTAGTCAGATAACTCTAGAAGAGCACAGACCAGGCTGTGTAACTTTCTTTACAGATCAGAGCAGAAATGGGGATATTACAGAATTATCTTACCCAAAGCACTGGGACACAGAAGTGACAAGGCAACTTCACGGTGGCTCAGACTCAAAACAGTTTTGGTTGTAACCCTGGTGTTGTTTTGAGTCGATGGCAACAAACACCAGCCTTGTGCAAGCATTTTACAGGGAGAATTCTGGGTATAAATCAGGAAGAGGGTGCTTTGTAGGGTGGAGTTAAACTTCAAAGGCAGTGAAATAAAGACCAGTCATCACTACACCTAACAGCTGTCCTTCTATTGTAATTAAGCAGGACACTAATTTCCAAGTGTTATGACATTTAATCAGCTACATAAAAATAATAATAATCATAAGAATGATAAGCATCATCACCAAAGTCCTGAGAACGAGCCAAGATCCCATGGCCAGCGTTTCTAAAAGCTGTTACAGACAAGTCGTTCCAGAGCATAAAGACCGTCCAAAATATTTCCCTGGAACATCTCCTGGTAAATTTCTTTCTTTAAACAGAAACTTTGCAAAGAATCCCACGGTTCCTACTCATCAAACGAAACAACAACTATCCTCTGCCATTGTATTACATCTCTTTATCCCTGTAAAGATGGGAAATAATTTTCTCTTTTTAGTCGGGACACATTCATTAAAAATTGTCATTTTGCACCATATTACAGAGCAAGTAAAGGCAAATGATTGATTCACTGCAACTCATAAATACTATTAATACTATTATATATATATCCATATGGTAATATATGGATTAGATAAATCCATTAATTACTTCTGTAGCACAGGAATTCTATAAGCTGTCCTTCAGTAAATGAGTGTTTTAAACCTATCCCCCAGACCTTCTGAGTAAAACTTTAAAACAATAAAAGTGTGACAGAAATGTAAAAAAAAAAAGGAAAAAACCCCCACAACCAACCAACTAAAAAATAATCAAACAAAAAAACAAACGAAACAAAAACAACAACAAAAAACAAACCCAACCAAAACTCGAAAAAAGTGCAGGTTTTGAGGTATTTGGGGTGAAAAAGAAAGGATGACTCGATGGACCTCAGCAGTCCCCACTGTGGGTTTTGTATCTTTTCCTCCTGCCTTCCCGATTCTTCCAGCACATGTAACAGCTGGTTATTTGAGGCCAATTTCTTTTGTTGTGAGGTTTTGTATGTTTATTTTTCAGAGAGCCACTTCCACCCAGCACAAAAAACACCAGCAATATCCTTATTGCTGGTTGGGAAAGGCTGTTACGGGGCGTTCTTGGAAAGGCCAGGTATCCGTTACGTTCCAGCCGTGTTCCATAGGGATAAAACCAGTTACAGGGAAGAATCTTTAGAAGAAATCCTCAGGTTTGAATGCAAAGATGCAATGAAAGCTACTGCCTGAATTCCAGGAGCTACTCTGCCATGGAGAAAATTCCCTCTCGGGATAAAGAGAGGAATGTAGTCACGAGGAGCCACAAGGATCTCCGGGCTTGGTCCGTGTCAGCAACCAAAAATGCTTCTGCACATTCTTCACACATGTCCATCCCTCCCTTGGATGTACCTGCAGCTGGAATTGGGCAGGAGCAGTGGCTGCCAGGAAGGAGGTGCTTTCTCAAAAAAAAAAAAAAAAAAAAGAAAAAAAAGGCTTTTTAAAGTGATTGTAAAGAAGAGCCAATTAACCTCCCTTTCACAAATTCCTGCCAAATAGTGGCAGGAAGAAATTTTCCTGTGAACTTGGTCTTATCTTCAAGGCTCCTAATTTGGCAAAACAATTACTTCCAACTGCTTCCTAACAATCTCCCATTAATTAATTTTTTTCCTGCATTCTCCTGTGCACAACAGCCAAACGGGAGCCCCAGCAGCAGGAGCACTTGCACTGGATGGGATGTGCTGTTTCCCACACTTTGCACTGCTGCTATATTTGTTTTTTAGAACAAACCCAGATTGTTCCTGGAACTGTGCCTATAGAAACTCCTGCTGTAATGTGTTTATATGATCTATAATTATAGGCAAGCTGCAACCTGTCCACAGCCACTGCAGAACAAGCTGCATTATCAAACACATAAACCAGTCCCTGGATTAACTATTCCATCTGATAAATTCCCTTTCTTCAGCAGCTAATGCCAGAGGACTTAAATGAACACAGGCTGCACTTTTGAGCTTCAGTAGGAAAGAAATAGATAATATTCCAAGCCAGTAAAAGGACATTTAAAGCTACTGAATATTCCCTGATGCAGCAGGGGTGTCAGGGCTGAAGATTAGGCCAAGATTAGTTAATGTCAGACATTTGCATTTGAAAATACTCATCTAAAACCACAAATAAGATGTAGGAACAACCGTGGTCCTCACCTGCCAACAGTCACAGCACTCCAGCAGCTGAGCCTGTGTACACAGATATAAATGGCAAAACTTGGTTATAATCCTAGCAAACAACAGATCATTATAGGTTTTAATCTAAGTGCTGTGTCAAGATTAACGATCAGGACAGTCTTAGTACCTGCAGGGAGAAAAATCTTTATAGAAATAACGTTTTATTTAAGCAGAAGAGTGGAGTGGAAAGGTTTCTCATTCTAATAATGAGAAAGGTTTAGTTATTAGAATTACTCTGATGTACTTTGCACACAGACTTTAATACCATTTCATACCCAATATTTTATATTTTTTTGGCATCAAACATCTAAAACAACTATTTTCTCAGTAACAATTGTAAGTACATGCCAGGAATTTTCTGTTCATGCATTCTTTTATTCAAGGCAGCAAGTTATCAAGAAGAATTTTTAAATCATTGTAATACTTATGAATACTTTTAATCCCATCTATTAAACATCTCTTTCATGTGTGATGTCTGAGACAGATTTATAAAACCTTGCTTCAATACTATCTAATCTTTTGCTTATATGCCATTGTATAACCTGTTGCTACACATACTCCATAGGAACTCAGATAAAAGGGGTTCTGATGGGATTTTTGGATTTTCATTCCCATTTACTCTGGAGCTGAGCCAGAGTATGACATGTCAGGCCACTGCATCCGAAGTGCAGAGGGATGGGTGGGGCAGGATCTGGTGTGTTGCAGTTTGCCATTTTACATTTCTTCTCTTTACAGATCTTATTTTGGATGAAATCCAAAAATCTAAAAGATGAATTTTGCAATTATGAACTGGATGTGGTCAAAGGAACACCAGCACAGCTGGTCCCACTGAAATGAGGTGCAGATGGCAGAGATCTCACAAAGCAACCTTACAAAATTTGGTAGAAAAACTACACAATCTGCCCTGTGAACTCACCCAGGGCATTCCTGCACATGTGGGGAAACTAATTCTGCTTTCTCATATCTGACAATTTCCAGTTTGTAACTCTAGCAATATTTTGTATGTGTGAATTAAATTATTTTTTGTTGTTTAACCTTATAATCAAGTGCCAGAAAGAAATAATTATACAGTATTTTCACACGAAGTCCCCATAGAGTTTTGTGTTTTCTATTACATCATGACGTTATTACAGATTGTACAAGTGAATGAACGCTGGTATCTTGTGCTGGCTGATAAGAGGGAAGGAGGAGGAAGTAAATGAAAAGTTCCTTCCTGAGGTGACTGTGATTCTAAGGGCATTTCAGACATGTTTGACATTTAATTTTCCGCAGAGAAATTCCAAAAGAATTGTGAAGCAGTACCTGAATTCTGAGCTCTTACATTTCCAGCTCTTCCTTCCAGACTCTGTGGATACAGAAAGATGCACAGGAAAATAACCCCATCTTGCACCTCATTTTTTAAAATGAAAATTTTCTGGTGTTACTTTAAAGGAAGTCTGCCTTCTATTTTAATATTAATGACATTTGAACTAATATAGGAAGTATAATGTGTCATTTCACTAGAGAATATTACTTGATTACAAATACACCCAATTATCTCTTAATAGCATGAATTTCTGTTTATGAACATGGCTAATGCCGTACATTTAATAAACCCAGATTTATTCTAAACATTAATAACATCTCAATATGTAAAGTATTGTCAGCCAGTCCCCCACAAAACCCCACTATTTGAGTGTGCCAGCTGGAAAGTGTGACAGATCCATCATTAGAATGGTAAGACAGCAAAGATTCTCAGTCGATAGGAAAATGTGTTTGTAGGGGATGAAGCTTTTTTCTCTCAAGTTCTGTTATGAACTCCAGGTTATTCAAGGTAAAACCTTTCCATCTCCTGCCTGCACCGTGTTATGAAGTGCAGAATTCCAAGTCCCAGTGGTAAACTATCCCTTCTCACGGAACAGGCTCCAGGCAAAGCTGATCCAGCTCATCACAGCTGGGGGACTTTTGATGTCCCTCTTCTATGATGTGTAAATATGTAAATATAAATGTAGGGATGTGTAAATACAAATTTATAAAATAGCTTAGGCAAATTATTTTCTGCAGTACTCCTTTCTCCCTATCACAGCCTCCTCTTCTCACCACTGTCTCCTGAGTGTTCTCAAATCCGAGGGGGCACGTTGTGACCTCAGGGACATGGCAGGAAATACTGAGTAAACTGCCCTGGAGTTCATGGAATTACTCCCCTCAGAAAAATGTAAGTGAAGAATTTTCCCCATTCTTTTCCCATTCCTTTCCATTCCCTCACCAATCCAGTGAAGACAGGGAACCCTTTCCGAGTAGATTTTATGCCACAGCTAAAAATGCCTTGTTCTGGTGCACCCAGAGTAACTCACACTCCATTGCAGCTGATATATGCACTACAGGAACAACAGACAAACTAAAAGCCCACCTCCCTCTTTCCTGCACCCCAGCAGTGCCAAAACTATCCTGACTTTTTGGAATATTTCTGCTCAGCGGGTTCCCATGCACGGGGACAGTGAGTGCTGCCCTTTGCGAAGGCACATTGAGATAGAAGGGCATTGAAGATAATTCTGCTGGGAAGAAGGCTGTTGGTTTGAGTCAACCAATTTTATAATTATGTGTTACTCTTCAGGTGGAATTTTGGATGTTATTTTCTTTGATATCTTTATGACTCATGCTTCAGTTGAGCAAAGCAAGCTTCAATTTGCTAATGCAAGTGTGTACAAATTTGAAACTGGTTGGGTTGGGTGTGTCTGCCTATGGAAACACATTTTCTTCTAGTTTTCAATGAGTGTTACTGGTGCAAAATTATCTGGCTACATCTTAGCTGAATTTAAGTATTTCATAGTTTGAATACCAGCCTTTAAAAGTGAATTCAATTGGGTAATTGCTGGGGTTCAGAAAAGGAAAACTGCACTAATTATGGAAAAAACCCAGTGGGTAAGAAGTCATTTACCTTGGTCAGGTCACAGAGGTTACACAACCAGTCAGCATCACTTCACATCTGTTGGATGTGCAGGCCCACCTTCCTCACACAGCCTATGGAAAGCAGGGGACAAATTAAATGTTTTTCATTTGAGAGAATGAAGAAACTATTCTTTTTGTTCTCCTCCAGGCTGTAGCTCCTCGTTTGCAAAGCTTGGAGCGAACCTGCTCTCTCTTTACCATTCTGTAAAGACACGGGGGAGCACAAGCCACAGCTCATTCCCGTTGTGATGTGGAACGTTTCCAGCATCATTTGCAGGCATTCATAGTCCATTTTATGTACATGTTATAGTACAAGTTAGACAAACCCGTGAAAAAACACAGTTTGCATTTAAATGTGGGTAACTCTCTCCTGTGCATTTCCTGGTACTATAGAAGTCCTAATTTATCATTCCCTTGCAGCATATTGTATGAGAAAAACAAGGCTTACAAGCCAATATTTCAATGTACTAATTCACTGTTTTGCAATATAGTTTGTTTATTATTCGTAAATGTATAAATAAGTGGAAATTAATTGCAACATTTGCTTTCTCAAAATAAATATGTTTTTCCATCTACGAATCCAAATGTTTCCAAAGAACTGATTAATATCATCTCTAAAACTGTGATTATGTCAATAAACATAAAGCAAGATATTGGACTAAGTATGACTCCAACTGTGAGTGATTTATAGTGATAAAAATACACAGATGCCATCTGTACCAACAGAAGAACACTCGTCACAAATTTGTCTTGTGGTAACACTTCCCTCTCATTTATACTGAAACGAGCACTATTCCTTTTCAAATGGTACTGACAGTAAAATATGGCCACTTCTCACATGAATAACCCACGAGTGGGACAAATACACTGAAAACCATGAATTAAACTACTTATTTGACTCGCTGCAGGCCTGCAGGATGGATCACTGAATGCTCCCCAAACAGTAAGCTCAGACCAGCTAAGCTGACTCAGTATCTGTTCCACACCAAGGGGGTTTTTGGGTGTAACACCCCCTGCCTCTCTCAGAGCAAATCAAAACACAAAAATACCTCGACCAAAATGGCCAAAGCTTCAGGATCAGAACCCAGCCTAAGTCATTAGTCAGACTTCATCAGCTTGTCTGGTGCTTGGCAGCATCTTTGCCAGTTCAGCATTAAGCAAGAGGGCCAAGGGGTATAGACCAGGGAAAGCAGGGCAGGCAGTGAGCACACAGTGATAAATATCAGTCAGCTTCAGATGCTGACAGCGAGATCAAAAGAAAAGGAGGATTTAAATAAAATCTACACACGGAGAGCTTTCATTAGCAGCAGTTGCAGAAACAAAGATGTGATACCCAAAGCATTATTAATTTCTAACCATGCACTGGATACTGGGAGTTTGATGAGGGGTTACCATCACCATTATCATTTATTCCCAAGTGCAATAAACCCGTGGCAAGTGCAGGATGCAGGGGGGTCACCCCTGAGGATGCACAGCCCCAGCTGTGCTGCCTCTGCCTCACATTCCAGCTCTGCCCCGGCTCTGACTGTCCCTGGATGTGCCGGGGAAGGCAAACAACACAGTCCAAAGCCTTTCAAAAATATTTTTTACTAGCAGTGGCCTTAAAGTACCCCTGCCTTGGGTTCTAAAATATGGCAGGAATGTAAAGCAAAGCTGTATTTTTTTCTGATTTTTGTTCTGCCACTGTGCTTCCACCCCCACTTCTGTCAGTGCTCCAGCCCTGCAAAATTTCCTTTGTATCAGAAAGCTGACAGATTTAGCTCCTGAACACTTTTCCTGTTGAAATTTAGGAAAACAGAACAGCTGTCATTCAAACATACTTTGCAAGCAGCAAGCCTGTTCACTTTCAAATGTTTATTCCCCCAAAATCAACACTTAAATGACATGTCCTACTGACATGTCATAAAAACCACACTCTGAGCTGACAGACATGTGGAACAAACATGTGCCAGAGCCTGGGGTTCCAGAGTTCTCACACATCTGATCTCAGGGACGTGTTTAATGTCTCTTTCTTTACTGTTTTAAACCGTGCAGAGTTTTTTGGCCCAGTGAGCACTCCTAGTCAGGTTATGAATTTACCTTCTTGAGGGGAGACTTCAGCATAATTCCACCTGAAGCAATTCGCTGCACAGCCACAGGAGTGGAGAAACAGCAACTTGCCTCAAGCTGAATGGCTGAATCTGCTTATTCCATGCTGATTTTAGGATTCTGGTGCCCCTCAGGACCTTTCTAGGATGCTACACTCAAATCCAAGATCTCTTTCCTCCTTAACCAAGCTGTGAGATCAAGAAGCCTCCCCTTACCAGCTGGGCAGGGGGGATTTGTTCATGAGCTCCCTTGTTCAGAATTTGACATCACTGTGAAGTCCTCACTAAATCTTCTGAAATGAAGTGCCACACAAAATCCCATTTATCGAGGACACAGTTAAAACTCAGTTTTTAGTGACTTTTCCTGTAAGAAATGAAACAGTTTTTAGATTCCACAGAACTATCACAGAAATGAAAAATAAATTCACTGTACTACACACTAGACAACCCCCAGCAGTTTAGTTTCCATCATTTAAGCCTTGCCAGATTCTAGGGGGTGGATTTGGAATTCCAGCTTTGATGCTGCTCTGCTCAGTAGCAGATTTTCCATACCAGCCAAATTCCACTTATCTGCCAGCAAGACATGCAAAAGTGGCTGATCTGAAATAATTTTCCCTAATGACATTTTCTTTCTGGATGCAAATAAAAATTGTGTCTAAAGGTGTATATCTGTATAATGCAATTACATGGCTTGATATGAGTAGACACAATAACTACAATCCTAAATTAAATAACTGCTCGTGAAAATTCTGTGAAAATACAGTCTTGGTCTTTAATATTCCATGTTCACCTGTCAGCAACCAGCACTATGGGCATTCCTCTGCTGGTTTTTAAGTCAAAATAGTGCAATGTTCATCCTAAAGCAGAAATAATTCACTCGTAGCACGACTGACTGTGGGTTTTTACTAATGTTAATGGTAAAAAAACCCCAGCAAGCACTAGACACTTCTCTATAAATGTGTCTATGTGGATGTTCTACCAATTAAGTAAAAGTTGCATATTTTTTTATGCTGTCCATGCTGCAAAATACTTCAATCTAAACTATTTTCTCTTGGGAGAAGTGATAGAAGTTTGCTTCAGGTATCTGCACTTATCCATACCCCCATCCTGAAAACAATACAGCAGGAATTAAATTAAATTAAATTAAAAGACTGGAAAAAAAATGCCAATTTTACGTTATTTGTTACAAATGTACACAGATAAACTGCATCCATGTACCAACCAAGTTTTCGTACTTTCATACCCCCAGATTAACAGGAACACATATCATAAACGTCTTTGTGTTCAGGGTCAGGCTGGACGGGGCTCTGAGCACCCTGGACTGGCGGAAGGTGTCCCTGCCCATGGCTGGGGGTGGAACGAGGAGACCTTTAGGGTCCCTCCCAACCCAAACCAGCCCGGGATTCTGTGACTCCTCGCAGGAAAGAACGGACACGTGAAAATGAATGTCCCACTACAATTTGCGTATAAACCAGCTCATCGGGTGAAGGATAAACAAGGGTCAACAAAGAGTTTGTTTCTGTCTTCTGGGAAAGCAAAACCAAAAGGTAATACTTTGCTAACCTATACAACCCCATTTCAGAAACTGTGGGTGTGTGATTCCTGCTGCTGTCAGCGGTTTTGCCGCTGGGTCCCACACTTGGTGCCCGTTTCGCATCCCCTCGCCGCTCCCTCCGGCTCCTCCAGCCCTCGCCCTCCACCCACCCGCGGCCGCTCCTCGGGCTTCGCTTTCAAATCCGACAATCCCCGTTTCTTTACCGAAAGAAAAACACCTGATGAAAGGCACAGCACAGGAGCGAGTGTGCCACATGGCTGCCCGGCTGGGAGCGTGTGTGTGTGACCGGGGACAGCGACAAACAGCCCCGTCCGAGAGCAGGGACGGGCTGCGGGACCGGAGCCGAGAGCCCGGGCTTCGAACACCCCCTGCTCAGCAGCGCCTCAGGAGGCAGCAGGTGTTGTTCCCCCTTTTACAGATGAGGTGGGGTGAGAGCCCTTTTGGAAGGGGCTGGGAAGGAATCCGTGTGTCCGGAGTGACAGAACCGATCTCCACCCCCTGGCAGAACAAGCCTCATCCAGCTGAGGCTGTGCGGACACTTCCACTGCCACCACCAGCTCCGTGTCAGTGTTTGGCTCATCCCAAACTGTGGCAGGTTGTCAGGGAACATTTGGCTCAGGGGGATTTGCCTCTGTCCCCGTGTTTTTGTTGGGATTGAGACCACACACCTTTCGACAATGTGATGCTGTTTCCCCCGTGGTTCAACAGAAGCAAAGCTGTTGTTTGGAAATATGGCAAGGGGAGGGTAAGAGGAACATGGGTCTGAATATGGTGATAAGTGGGCGATAAGAGAATATATTAAAATATATCAA
>JAYRBT010000156.1:1894031-1950704 GCA_036023395.1 Myiotriccus ornatus
TTGGAGCCCTTCTGGAGTCCCTCCCTGCCTGGCCACAGAGTTCCTGCTGCATCAGCCCCTGGTTTGCCTGTGCAGGAACACATTTGGCAGCAGCAGCGTTACCAGGGGCTGCCCTTTCCCTCTCTGTTACTGGACTAAGGGCCCTGCCCCTGCCAGTGCTCATCAGGCCATAATCACCCTGGCAGTGGCAAATGTTCTCCGTGGCAGTGCAATATTTGTGTCACATTATTGATAAGAATATTGAAGGCATTACACTTTTCCACCTGACAGAAGTGTTCCCTTTCAGAGTACTGGCCATTGCTGGCTCCTGTGTGAGGGCTCAGGGCTGATCCAAACCCACTTTACGCACGTTCTGCTCATAATCCTCTGACCATTTTTCGTGTTAGAGCACAAATAGCACCTAAAATACACGTTACATCTGTAAAAGTACCTTTATGAACATTAGTTTTGAGGAATGATATAAAGTTCATCTAGTGATCTGTCATCCACAGTGCAATGCTGACTGCCAAAGGGGCTGGAATTCCCTGCAAACCTTTCCCTTTCCATTCTTTGCCCGGGGTTACTGAAGTTAACCAGCCTGTAAGTAATTCTCACAAACTCTGCTATCCAGTGAAAACTAGGAATTGAGTCTGGTCAAAAAAGAGCAGATAAACACTTGGAAAAATACGTAATTTATGATGATGGGACATCATCATCAAAACGAAAAATTTGAAACATAATTACTAACATTTATTTGTACTGAGTCTATTAAATTTTGCACAAGGTGGAAAAATGACTGGATCCCACTAAAGCTAAATTCCAGCTAAAATCCCACTAAAGCTGAGCTCAGATGTGAAGCTGAGGATGGAACAAAATATTGTTAGAAATATTGCAGACAGGACAGGATGTGAAATCAGACAAGAACAACTTGCTGAAAGTTAGAGTAAGATTTGAAAGCATTTTAAGAATAGAACAAGCTTTTTCCTAAAAACTCCCACATATTTCAAGGAAAGTTCACAGCAAACAAAGCCACTGAGCTTGTGCTAAAACCAGAACTGTATAAGGACAAAATGGGTCCTCGAAGTGAATTATAAATTTAACTACTAAAGCACTTGTAGATGCTATTCAAATGAATATTAATGAATTTCCAAAAAAAAAGAATTCTTCATTTTATTTAAGATGTACCTTTCTTCTTTTGACCAACTTTAATATTAATCCTGCTAAACTGCCACTGAAATGGCCGTGTGTGATGGACCAGACTGAGAGACAGTATTTTTCAGCCAGATAAAAGTCAGTAATGACTTTAAAGATCCAAATATATTCTGTTTGTTGGTTTTTTTTTTCCTGAAACGTCCAAGTGTTCTTTTTCATTCTGTGAATCCTTCCAGAATTGCTGCTGAAAAGCAGAGCTCCCCCCATCCTGCCCAGCTGACACGAGGCATCCGTGTGTTTTCTCCCTGCCTTTGATGAACAGGGAGCAGCCAGCGCAGCCATCTGGTCAGGGAGGCAGAATTGTGTAAAAATGAGATATGCGTGTGTAAATAAAAGATTGATGAATGAAGGCCTGAAAGCTGAGATGAAAGTGAAGCAGAACAGACAGGTAAATCATTCTGATACTTATGTTAGTGCTGAAATTATGTTCCTCTACTTTCTTTTTTTTTTTTTCCCCCTGCTGACAGCAGCGCAGGTGACAAAAAATACTTTCAATTTGGCTGCTGACACAAGTGCTGGAGGTGAGCAAACTGTTTGAGTTCTATTGCTGAGGAAGCAGCTCTAGTCAGGGGAAGTTTTGTTGCTTCATTTTTAATTACTTGGTTCTTTACTTATGAAGCTCCAACTTCAGCACTACCCCAGAGCAGCCTAGGCTGCCTTGCCAAAACTGAAGCTGAGATTAGAAAGAAATAACAGTTCTAAACCTCCTCACTTTAACTCAGACACAAAGGAACAAATATATCTTCTGGGGTTTTCAGCAGTATTTTAAAGCTAGATTCCTTCCCACACGTCTCTGCATCTCCTGGTGTGAAAGGACATTTAAATAAAATACTAATTTTAGCCAAAATAAAATTGAAATAAAATCCAAACAACTCTTTACAGGGAAGCTTCACCTTGGAGTCCATTAGAATGGAGATATAATTAAGATCTGTTTTTTTCATATGAAAATTAAATTATATGATATCTAATGAACAACTAGCTTAGAACCTCAGGAACCCTAATGCATGAAACTCCTATTTCAGGAGGAGATAAACTGACTCTAAAAGACACTTCATCATGTAACTCAGTGTTTCCCAATCTTCCTTTCACTACAGTACTCTGTGACATTTTAGCAATGAACAAAAAAGGGTGGTGATATGCAAAAAAACCCACTGTAGCTCATTTTTCAGATAAATAATCATGGCCTGGTATTACAGAAAGCTCACTGAGTACATCTAGACCTGCAGCACTGTAAGGAGAAATAAATGCTAACTCATCTAACATCTGAAATACCCAATGCTTATTTGATGCTGCATTGGGCATTATATGAATTTAAAGCCAGCAACAGCCTCAGTTTACTAATCTTTTGCACAACTTCCATGAAACACCCATCTTCTACATCAGCAGGATCACTCTTATTTCTTAATTATTAAGTATCTTATACAGTGCTTGATATTTACTGTAAATTATATAACCATGCAAGTCAACATGTTTAAGAAATTTGGCCTTTTTGATTGACATTTTCATATTCTGTGGCTATTGGTTCCCTTAGAATTTAGGATAAAAGGCATTTTTTAAAGCATGACCTAAGCCAAATCTGTACCACCTAACAGCTACAAAGATGTAGAGTCAGAAAATGAAGGTATTTGGGACTTCAGAGCTGCAAAGTGACCGAATTCAGTCCCTCTGGCTCAAAAAACACAGTTACATCCACCCTGAGATGTAAAAGGTTTCCCCCACTGACTGTCTGGAACAGTACATCTGCAGCTCAGCAGCTCTGAGTCAGTTAGAGAGGTGAGGATACATACACTGTTTATCACTTTGTTTGATAGAATAGTTTTAGGGGTAATTTCAGAGGCAGACACAGGCATTTGACACCAGCCTCTTCTCAGGCATCTAATTCTAAACCAGAACTTTGGGGAAAAAAAATCTTGTCTTTTATGTTTTTCACATATTAGGAAGGAAGAGAAGACCTCTTATCAGTAAGTGCCTGGGTGCACAGAGGGCTGCTCAGTCCAGGCCGTGGCACTGGGGAGAACTGGGGATCAGCTGTAATCACTATTTTTAATTTGAACTGTTGGGAAGGAGACAACAAAAACAAACCTCCCTGGAAGTTTACCAGTGACCTGATGCCACGGGATGGTGACGAGCAGCTGTCACTGTAGCACTTGGGGCAGCTTTCCACAGGGCTGGGGATGGATCCAGCAATGCAGGATCACCAGAGAAAAATGACATCCACGACGGTAAACATAAATCTGCCACACTCTGAGAACAACCTGTGTCCTTGTGAGGAACTGGTGAAGTTTTTAAGTACCAAATCCTCTGTGCTCAAGAGTTCATTCACATCTGTGGCAGGGAAAGAGAGACCATCACTACAAACACAGTTGGATATATTTAAACAAACTAAAATATAAAACCCTTTTTACACTTGAGAATAGACATTCCAGCTTCCATCAGGCATGAACACCTGTGGTAATGGAAAGCTCTTGAATAAAACACACAGAGAAATGCTGGGGGTTCACCAAACAAAGTGCTACAGAAATCAAAGGTATGGGGTAACTTTTGTCTCATTTGAGCCAGAAGGATTAAATGGGAACAGTGCTTTAAACTGGGCTCTACCATTTGGTCCACAGGGAAATCAATTAACTTCTTCATTTTAGCAGGTATAAAACAGAGATAGAATCAGTCATCATATCAAAACAAAAATCAGAAGAGTGTTAAAGGGGGGCAAAGAAGCATAATTACCATCAATCCCATGGAAAGAAAAGGGAATAGTCTCCTGAACTTCCTGAAACAAAAATCAAAAGTTTCGTTTCCTTTGAGAAAAGGCAAAATCAAGCAGTGATAATGTGCAAGTCACCTGGCACATTCTTTAACATAACACCATGGAGTTTGTTGGACATTACTGCAAGAGACAGTCACTGCCTTGAAGAACTGAGCCCAAGTCAAATGAAGAGGCAGGTGACACCCCCAGTGACCAGGGCAGGTGGCTGTAGAGCAGCTCAGTTACCTTGTGAGGGCAGGAATGCAGCACAGCAGTAATTTTAATTTTTTTTCCCTTGTTAGTGCAGTAAGAGCCACATCTAGTTTAGTTAGTATCTTGAATCCAGACGCATAATTATGCTAAAAAAAAAAAAAAAAAGTAGTAATCTTCTAAATCAGTTTTATGAGGTATTCAAAGTTTGGGATAATGTATGAAAGGATAACGAAAAAAGGACAAATTGGATCAAGCTGGTGTAGTAATGGTAAAAAGAATCAACAGGAAGGGGTGCTGGAAGCTGCACAAAAGCTCCCTAGAGGTGAGTAGCTCCCAGTGCTGAGAGGAGAAGAGCAAGGCAAGACTTCCAGTCACTGCTCTGGCATTTATGAAGCCTTCAAAGACACTGTGTCCAAAGAGACCAAAAATCCTGTCACAGCCAAACCTCACGTCTGTGGTTCCAGCCATGCCTGAGAATCAAAGGGGATGGGTGGAAAAGAATAGATTTGGGTAAACAGAATTCCACTTCAGTCATATTAAATTCCAGTCAATGGCAGGATCTCCAAGGCACCGGTTCTTAATTCCATGTTTGGTGCCCCTCAGTCCTCCAGACTGAGTCCTCTCCATCCTTCTAAAGTCACCCTCACAGCCTGGCCTGGGAAATGTCCACGAAGGATGTAGGGACAGGGCAAGGAAAGAGCAAAGCAAAGGTGACTGGAGGAAGAACGAATATGTGGGCTAAGGGACACAAGGCCTGGGCAGGAACAGCTGCTGGGGTTTATTAATCCTGGTGCTGTGGGAAGGCAGAGCCCAAAGGCAGCACAGCTCAGCACTCCCTGTGCTTCCTCCCAGTGCTCAAACACACAAAAGCAGAGACGGATGAGTAGGGGTGTCCTCTTCCCTTACTGGGATTTCTCTCCCCTCTGAATCAAAGAAAATAAAAAACTTGAAACAGAACAACCAACCTGCAGAAAAACTAAACACTGTCATGTGGTACCACACAGCAGCCTCAGAGAAATGTGTTTTGATGATTTGGAGCAATTGCTTTCAAAACAGAACGTGGTGTTGGAAAGGAGGCTGTACAAACATACTTTACATGGAAAGGCTTTGTGAAATTATATAAACTGTAAAAACGGAGAGATTTGGCCTCTGTTCGCTTTCCTTCCGCTCCTCAGGGTTGTTATTGCCTCATTATACAGTCGTTTGTACAATGTTTTGGCAGACATTTACTGTTGCATAAATTAAAGGCCCCGAATCTAGTCATGCCTACAGGTCTTTATGAAAATAACCAGCAACATTTTTATTTGAATGTCAGAGTTTGTCAACCATTAAACTGATTGATTTTTCATTATGCTGTTCAATAGAAGCAGCAATCTCCAGCCTGTATAAAATTACTCAGAGAAAAATATGCATTTTAGAAATATCCTTCCTGTTTATTCTTTAAAATAGTCTCTTCAGAAATGAACTGGGTTTTAAG
Source organism: Myiotriccus ornatus (assembly GCA_036023395.1). NCBI lineage: Eukaryota > Metazoa > Chordata > Aves > Passeriformes > Tyrannidae > Myiotriccus > Myiotriccus ornatus. The sequence goes on from JAYRBT010000156.1 coordinate 1,899,656, forward strand.
CCTGGCTTCAGACATTTATTAATATACCAGCAACAGATATGATGCTGTAACTCAATTCTGTGAAACAGAATGAATTCATCTGTGGCAACCCAGAAATCCCAATAATGCTTTAAAAACCTTCCCAAGTGGCTTTATAAGAAAAAATATCTATTGGTGTGAGGAAGAATGGGTTTAAGCTTAGCACTGTGAAGCCTCCAGAGCACCCAAAACCCCAACCAGACCCTGCACTGTGCAGCAGGATCCACCAGAGAGCCCAGCACTGCAGAGGCACCTGCCAAGTGCAGAGAACAGTTTTCTTACCTTCTTTAATGTTAGTCTGCTCTGCAAAATCCCCAAGGACGGCAGCCACTGAAGTGCCCAGATGGAACTCAAAACTTACCTCGTATTCCTCCAAAACACCACAAAATCACTTCATCTGCTGCAGAAAATACTGCTGCCAGCACTGATGCTGAAAACCCAGGCTGGATGTTGGGGTGTCACAACAGCCCCTGCCCCTTGGCAGTGCCCATCCACGCTCAGAGAAAACGTTATTTATCAGCTGCAAAGCTCGGAGCACCAACTGTTTCATCACCTCTCACCAAATCTGACTCCCACCACCCAGCACACCCCACGTGCCCACAGAGGAGGGAACCAGCAGGATTCACATTTGTTTTCTTTACCTTCTATTGCTTCCCACTTACTACTCAAGTATTCTCCTTGGCCTGGCACCATTAAACCTCTTTGATGGTATTTGACTCAAAGATTAACGAGTGTAGAGCACACCATAAAAAGACTCATTTAATTAAACTGGGACATGCTACAAAGTTTAGAACTTTGTAGCCTACAAATACGCATAATTCAAGCTGTAAAAAGGTAAATTAAGAACATGCACAATCTGGTCACTGTATATACACTGTATTTGAAAGTTCAGGACAGCAGGGAAATACTGTCAGGAACAGGGCCATGCTTATTGAGTTTTGGGACAGGTATCCAACTCGCTGCTTTTATTTTAAAACTGTCCTACAAAAGACCATTTACGTAAGTAATATATTACAACTGCTTAGAGAAATGCCACGAAGAAAGAAATCCATGGAATTCATTGTCCCTACTAAAGACATTACACAGAGTCCAAAATTCAGCAGTTATTTTGCACTTTATAACCACAGAAAAAGCACATGTTCATATCTGTGGTAAGAGACTGAAAGGTGAAGTGCTGCCTAATTAGTTCATTTACAAGCAGTACCACAGAATAAAACTGGATAAGATTCTGCTCACCTAAATTCAGCGCTCCAAATCCCAATTATCTTCAAGGAGGACAATATTTCAAACTTCAGACTGGAGTTTTCTGAGGTTCTTGCTGAATTTAGTCTATTTATTTTTTCTTTCTCAAAGGAAGTGAATTAAGACTTTACTGAAAAAATTGCAATAATTAAAACCCCCCAAGTTTAGTGCACACAGCAGCATTTTTCACATTCACTGGACCGTGGACAATGAAACTGAAAGCTAATGTCAGGTTAGAGGAACTTAATTTTTAATTTAATAGCACAGTCAAAAGCACTTTACTACAGAAAGTTTTGACTTTCATTATGTCTATAAATAGGCAACTTACTGAATTATCCCACCGAATGTTAATGACATTAGCATTAAGTCCTAATTAAACAATGAAGCGAATATGCATTACAGTCTGCCACCAAACATGCATAATCAGAAAAAGATTTCAAAAAATAAGTATAATTTTATGTTATTTTTATTAAGCTGTAAACAAAGAGTTTGTGTTGATTGGTGAAACCGTATTTGAGAAACAGGCAAAATGTCAGAGACGGAAAAAGGGACTTGAATAACAGAACATCTGCTACCCCAGTCACGTTATAATAGTTATATTGGATTTTTTCCTCTGAAAATCATTGGCACCTCTGCTCAAGAATCATTAACACTGTTCATTTCCTTTCTCAAATACATTTACTTTTATGAACTCTCAAAAAGGCTTGAGAAAATACCTGTCACCATTTTACATCTTTTTACTATGACATTAAAGGGAAATGACTCAGCCAAGTTCATTGAGGAAACCAGTGCCAGAACCAAAAAATACACCTGTTTCTCTGGAGTCCCAACTTGATCCATCACCCACTGCTGGTGTTATGCCTCATAGGAGTCCTCCTCTGTTGTTCTTTTTTGTAAAAGCCGCCTTTTCTGCCTTAAAAATGTCTGATGTGATTTTGAAAAAGGTGTATCCCTTGTTATATGTTATTTCTGCATTCAAATGTGGAGCAGGAAAATACCTCCTGACTTAGCTAATGAGTTGCTGTAAGAATCCCACAGTGGATTCTCTCTGAATCATCTACAGAGTAAAAATGAGTCACTGAAGGTACTTAGCAAGGGCTTACACAAATTTTTGCACAGGAGTAAAGGCTGAATTCACTGGATAATTTATTCCCAACAAAAGACTCAGCCATGACTTGCAGTGACTTTCACGCCACAGAAAAGTTCCCAGAGCGGGAAGTGTTTGGTTCCATCGGGCTGACAGCTGCTCTCTCATCACGATTAAATGGCTTTCCCTTGGGTGAGCTCCAGAAATATGCTCGGGTTTGAAGCAGAAGAGATGCAGAATTCCACACTGGCCATTATGCACAGAGTCTAAAACAGCCCAGGAGTGTTTGGGATTTTCTCAATTTTGAAGAGAAGACTCTCGCATCCTTTCCCAGACTCAAGTTCCCAGTGATTAAAAAGTGGTTCCTCACTCTGGACTTTCAGCTCAGGCACAACAGAGCAGCTCACCAGCAACCACCAAACTGGTTTTATGGCTTGTGAACGGGTCCTGAGGTGCCAATGAGCTGCAGCCTAGCACAGTGTTATCCAGGTGTTTTATCCTTACCAACCTCACAGCTCCAGGATCCAGACAACGATCACTTCCAGCACAGAAGCATTTCTCAGCCCAGCTTCAAAAGAAAAGGAATGAGAGCTCATGGAAATAGGCTCCCTGAAGGTGGAGCAGAAGAAAGCCCCTATAAAAGCCAAGGCCACAGCTGCCTGACACCAGTGGTGATTGTTGACAGGCAGTAACACCTCAGAAGAGAAGCCTCCTGTCTGAAAGGACAGATGGAGTGTCCATAGGCTTTGGCATGGCCCAAACTATACAGAATGTAGGAACAGCACCAAAACCTTCTCCAGAGACCCAAAGATACTATGAATTATGGGGTGGCACTTCAGAAGGAAGTATGAGATCCTGCAAATCTGTACCTAAAAATGTGGGTGTTCTGAGACTTCCTAAATTGTTTAGCCAAATACACCTGGGCCTGATGTGCCCTCAGGCAGGTATCCTCCACCTGTTTTGTCAATGTATGTAAGCAGGGTAAATATATTGTCTGTTGGAATTGTGACAAGAAGAGTATTTTCTGTTAAAGTCCCCTCTGATCAGAACTCCCATGCAGGCAACAACTGTATCTTCCTGATACTTCACTGACAACTTTCTGAATCTCAGATGTCACAGAGATTTACAACATTCCTGCTGGGCTCCCCAGCCAGATTTGGAAGAACCATTCACTCTTACAGACAGGAACTGGCAGCCTGTGAATAAACATAATGGTGGAATTGCTAATAAGCTCTATTTCCACCAAGAATAATTCTGTTGCTAGAGATGAGGCTGACAACATGAATTCCACATGGCTGACCATCTCCTACCACTCACCTCTACATCTCAAACTATCCCTCTACGGGAACTTTGCATCACATTAACTGAGTTCTTCAAATCATACACCTAAGTTAAGATTTCCATCTGATTATTGAAGCAGTTAAACTGGGTTGCAATAAATGAATGTTTTTTATCAGTCTCAAACTTCCAGTGTCACAAGTTCTTCTACATCTTACCAAAGATACTTGGCATTGCTACTTATCCAAGGCATTCAAACTGCCCTGCCATCACAGCTCTCCCACGTATTTTTGACAGTTTTGGTAATGCAGGTAATTCTAACTTTTGGACATTCTATAGTGGTTGATTTCTGCAAAAGTTTAAATGCCCAACTTTCTTGAGTTAATGATTTTGTCATAAGATATATATAAACACAAAGTTAACTAACACTTTCAGAGAAATTGTCAGGAATGGGACACGCACACAGATCATCCAAGATCCATCATGTGATCTCAGCAAACCGCTCCCCTTGTTAGAAAATTAGCAACTGCAATAATGGCAGTCACAAAATCCTCAGGAAAAATAGGAAAGGACACAAACAGCAGATAACATACCAGAATCTGCAGAGATTATGAACAATTAATGGCTGAAGAGAACACTCATTATGGCAGAAAAGCCGAGGGAGACCTCTGGAGCAAAGTTTAGGGTTGTTCCAAACATGAGAAATTTTACTCCTAAGAGGATGAGTTGCTACTGATATGAAATTGTCAGGTAAGTAAAACCCAAAGATGAACTGTGGAGGATTATATAAAATATCTACAGCAGTGACTGAGCAACAACACACACAACACAGAATGGACAAACAACCTACAGATAAACAGTAACACTCTTATTTGTACTGCCAAGGTACAAATACACGTGTGAGTGCTGAGGAAATGAATTTTACCCTTTCTCCAGAAGAGGTTATGGATTGTAAGTGACCCAGTCTCTTATTGTGTGAAAGCAGCACGTTAATACTTCTGACTTGTCATTAATCAACGCATTACTGGCAAATTATTCTTGAAATTAAGCTGTTGCAACTCACATTGCTGATGCAAAAAGATTTGGAGGGGACAGAGAGGAGCCTAAAACACAATGAGATCATGCAACCTCCTGAGTGTGGAAAGGGAAATTGGTCCCAGCTATGTAAAGAGAAATGTTAGGGGAACTCTGATGACTCACAGTCTACAGAAAATACAAAACACAATATAAAAGATAAACCCCTGAAAATTGCCCAAATCCTCTTCAGAGCACTCCAGCTGAACAGCACACGCTCCTTCACATTCCCACACAGGGGCTGGCAGTGCCTGGATGTTTTTCTGAATCAGCAAGTCCAACACAAAGGTATTTTTTCCAGGGGTCAATTTTGCCATTGATGCAAGGAGGATTTACACATGCAAGTCCCATTAACATTAATAGGAGTTACCCACATAAATCCCCCTGCAATGAGAGGAGAAAGGACCCCATAGTCTGCAAGGATCTAAGTTCTAATGATTACCTGTCAAATGGCCCTGAGCATCATCATCACCAGAAAAAGCAGACGAAGCAGCTTCATGGCTGAAAACCCTTCCAAAGGAGCAGTAACTAACTGAGTCCTACAGATAAGGCAACACAACAGCAGAGAGGAAAATGGCACAAAATGGGCTGTTTGATTATTAAGGGTTAATCCAATTAACCAACTTAAAAAGAAAGTACTCATTAAGCAAGGAATTCAAACATATCAAAGCACTCCTTAGAAAAAAAAGGTGTGAATATTGTATGAGCTCCAAGGTGCTTGAAGGATAATACAGCTACTTGTTTAAAAATTCAATTAACCTTATCTTTCTTTAACTTGATTTATTAATAATCCTACAGATAAATTGCCAGTTTTTAAAAAGTCATGTTATCTTTTGAATACATGGTGTATGACAAGCCTTAAAAACGACTTCACATCAGCCTAACCCTCACTTTGTGTGCTTAAAGAAAGAGCAAAATGCAAGTCAGAGCATGATTTCTGTAAAATACAACAGTCTTATCTGCTGCTACTGTGAGTGAGCTATTGGGTACTCAAGTACCATAGGAAAAACATTTGATGTTTCCATTCACCCCATGAGAGAGACATGAAAACAGTTTTTAAGCAATCAATGTAGTGTAAAGTCACAGCCCACAACCTGTAGATCATTCCATCAGATCTGAAATCAAATCTGCAGTATTTCCAGCTTGGCATCACGTGGACACGAAGCACCAAGATACAAATCTATGTAAATTGGCTGACTTGGATAAACCTGCTGTCACACATGTAAACTTCAATCTTACTGCAGATCCTGAAAGCAGACAATGGAATTACCAGGAAATCCCAGCTAACAGAAGAACTGCTTTTCTTTGAAAACAAATGAAAAGGAGACACAGAATGATGCACTTGCAAGCAAACCTTTAATTTTCATCAAACAACTTCCCTGTAAACACAGAAGATGAGAAATCCTATGATCCCTATTTTAGAGAGACAAACAAGGACTAGTCCTGCACTTAGTTCTTCTACAGATCTGTGGATGTTAACTATAATCACCATACACTCATGCCTTCCAACACACAGAGGAATTACAGCTAAATGCAGAGGCAGCCTGTTGATTACTAGATATAAATAACTGCTCAATCACAAGCATCCAAAAATTACAGTTATTTAACACTGGAAACATTTCAGCCAGCGATTTTCTGAGGACTTTGGGATTCAGGTACATACACACAGAGCTATCCTGGAAACAAAGGATGCAAACACTAACAACCCAGGTTCTGAAATCAGCTGGACAGGGTATATGATGCAGGACAAAGTGAAGGGAACAGTTATGCTGTAAAAAAATAAATAAATAACCTTTCTGGGCTGGAGCCACTTTCAAGGCAGGCACGGGCACCAGGGAACTGTACAGACCTGGCTGTGGCACGTCCAGGCAGTGCTGAATAGTCATCACTCCATGGCATCTTTTATTTACTTCCAGTATTTAAGCACTGCTGGAACTGTATCACGTTCAGGTAGAAGTTTAAACCCCAGCTCATCAAAACTCACTGACCTACTGGGTGCACGTTTTAAGGTAAATCTTTAAGTACATGATAAATATTTTTTATCCTCTGAATATCTGATTTCAAGCATTGCTCAGAAGAAGTGCAAGTTCAATACGGTCATTTACAAGAGCTTTCTCATTTTTGTATTTTTCTCATACAAACTAGGTTTATAAATACTTCAATACATTTTTATTGTATAAATGCTTCACGGTTCATCATTACAAAATGCATAGTTTACATCTATCACACTAATTTTAATCCTATTATTTGGGATCAATACAAACCTTTGGAATTATCTGTTGAAACTTCTCTCCACCACCACAAATCCCCTAAACTGATGGATCATCTAAACTTCTCAGACCCCGTATTTCAAAACATTAACTACTGACTTACTAAAGGTCCAAACACTGCAACAAATCCAGGGAAACCAACAACAGGTATGCCCCATTTATGACTCGGAATTTTGTCGGGAAATCTGGCATTAGGTTTAAATTGCGCTATTTTCCTGACCAGAGTAAATTAATTCACTAACGAAAATGTGTGATCTCTTAGATCTTATTAAAAAAAAACCCTGAATGTAAAATTGTTCCAGGTGAGGAGCATCTTTTGGATTATATTTGCTTCTAAATTATGGCATTGGTTTCACAGCCATACAAGAAAGCCACTCCAGAACTGTCACTCTTATTGCCTTCAAGTTCCATTCATAAGAGGACTGTGACAGGCTGTGAGCCTCACCCTCCCTGGTTTAATCAGCACAGATCCAAGGATTTTTAGCAGAATTACACCTCACTGATAAGAAACTTGCACTTTTTGCCTTTTGCTTAGTTTTGACTTGTTGCCTGTTTAGAGGATGTGAGGATTCCTTCAAAAAATGTAAATCAAACCACATTTTTCTCGATAAATCCTATTTTAGCACTTCAAATTTGTTCTAGATTTTCTGTTTAGCTACAAACCCTGCTGGATCTGGTGGGCCTATGAATGTCTCACTATCAATGAAACTACTTGACAAAGATGACTGAAGCTGAGGGGAGTAAGGCCATAGCAAATACCACGGCTCTGGGGGTTTTAAACCTCTTTTTCTTACCCTTCCTCCCTTATGTTCTAGTTTGGGTCAACCTTCTCTTCTACTCAGAGAACACTCATTCATTCACACATTCACTCATTCTATCATTCTTCCTTTGTAACAGCAGCAGCTCCTCCACCACTGCTCTCCTCAGCTGGCGGTTCAGGTTTTGTCTCTGTTGAATTACTCAATCCAGACCCTTCTGGCTCAATCTCATCTTCATCATAAATAATATCTTCTGGATTGGGTGGTGGTGGGCAAAATTCCTCTGTTGGAAACATTTCTTTGAAAATAGTCTCAGCCTATTCAGGAAAAAAAAAAGAATAAGGTAAACTTTCCCTTGAACTGTAACACCTTGAGGCAATACTGCACAGATATTCAAGATTAACCTCCATCCTTTCAAATCAATAGTGATTTAATACTTTGACAGTATTGTAAACACATGGGAAATCCATTCCTTCTTGCAGTCCTCGAGAAAGAAAAAGCAATTTATCTTTTTTACATTGTTCTACTGGGGAAGGCACAGCATGGGGTTTTGGGAAAAGTGCTGGTCATTCTGCTCGTACTGAGAACAAGGAAGGGGATTTTTTGCAAGCAAAATGATCTTTTTTACCTATGAAAGTATCTCATGCTGCAGTCAAATGCAGAGCATGGGAAAGGTCTTGCCTCTTTCCAGAGACAGGGATCCATTTCACAGAACAAGCAAACCCAAGAAATTGTATATCTGTATAGTCCACATAATATCTGTACAGCTTTCCTTCTTAAATTTAAAAATTGCAAAAAAATTTCCATTTCTGAGCAGCTCAAACGTGGCTCCACTGACAACTATCCTCACCCAATGGAGAGAGCGCAGACAAACGTTGAATAACTCTGAAATCCTTCCAGATTAAAAAACCCAACCTAAACAGGTTAAAGGACAAAGATTGGCCTGACAGTTTTAGTGCATCCTCTCATGAACATGAAGATGCCTCAGAAATCTGAGATACTTCAGGGAACACATTACTTTAGAACATAATAATTCATGCCAGGTTGTAGCAGTGAAAAACTGGAAGCCAGATGCTTTCCTGGATCCACACATACAGGATTTGAAGGAATCCTAGCTGGCATTTTCATTTCATTTAGCCTGTCCTCAGGGCAAGGAAATGCAAATATCAACATTAATTCAGTATCATACTCGAAATTTTACAGTCAATTATAATACAACAAGAATGGAGTAATTTGTATACTGAGGTGTAGATGGATAGTTGCCCATAAAAAGTTGTGCTGTCTTGCCTTCTAAATAAGGGACCATCAATGCAATCAAACAGCACAACAAACAGAAGTTAGTAATGCTAATGGTAATGAACAAATAAATCACTGGAAGTATCATTTAAACACTAACCTCAAAATCATTAGAGAAATTAGATTCAATTTTCCCAGCTATCCCCAAGACTCACACACACAGTGGGAGTTTGTTTCAAAACTTAAATCAGGTTCTAGTTTGTGATTATGTCCTGCAAAAATTAAACTTCCTTATGATGCTTCCAATTTGAACTAGGATTGTGTGACTTTTGACCTGTACTGGACCCTCTCTTTAACCTTTCAGGTGAAAGATGGTGGCTGTTTCCCAATCTCTCCAGCTACCTGGTTGTATAATTTTGGAGAGCTATCATCTATATTTCTGCATAAAGCAGAATAACCCAGACTTAAGTCTTTAAAATAAAGTTCTGCAACCAAAAAACTGATGTGCCCAACCTGTTTGACAGCACAGTCGTTTCCCAAAGCAGAGTCTGGCCCAGAACAGACATAAACATTTGGGGGTAAGCCAGAATAGGAATTTTTCTCAACTCCTGAAGAATCTCTAATGTTGAAGTAGACTGCCCAGAGGACTCGAGGTTTCTCCAGTTCTTCATTTTCAGTCTCTGAAAAAGAAAGAAAGGGTTTGCAGCAATCAGCATTCTTGTGTGATGAGGTAAATATGTAATCTAGCATACTAAAAGTCAAATTCTTAACATGGAATTACTGTAATCAAGTATTTTTTTCTTTAAAAAGACAATTATTTTACTTTCCACTTTTTCCTGAGATTCTCTTTCATCATACTTTTTCTTTCCAACCATAGGTATGTAAATTCTATTTATTCTGTACACACTATGCCACGCCAGAACCAACGATCACCTTCGAGCCTCCTCCCGAGGGGCTTGGTCTAAATTTAACACCTTTCCACTTCCAACATTACCTGCTTTACTGTGGATAAACTCCAAGAGCACAGGAGGGGCTGAACAAGCCCTCTCTGGGCAGTGCCAACTCGAAGGCGTTGCATTCCCTGTGCAAAGATATTTCTGATGTTTAATTTTTCCTCCCCTCCCATTTAATAGTTTATCTCTGTATAGGAACTCCTCCTCCTTGTGTGCATTAAGACTGAGAGTGTTTGAGACAACCTAAGGAGATTAACTGATGCTCATGGTTTAAATAAAAGATCTGCAAATAATACATCACTCCCAAATTAATTGAAGAATAGCAAGAATTCTGATAAAGAATTACCAAACCCCAGATATTCTGAATTTGAAGTGTGTGACATGCAGTGTGGAGAATCTCTAAACTGTGGAAGTGCAGCTAAATGAAAATGAACGACTCATTTGTATTTATCTACAATTACTGAGGACTTACACTGTGCTGCAGTGCTCATCAGGAATACAAAATGATCCTGAATTACATCTTCCTGGTTTATAATCTGCACCTTCCTGCAGTTACTCTGCACATTCCTAAAATCCCTCCGTGCACACAGGCAGAAAAGCCTCTGGGAAGGTGAAGGTCACTTTTGAACAGACCAGAATGCAATGGAGGAATACACAACACAGATTCTTAGCTTAATAGATACTATTTGTTTGGCATATTTGCTGTCCTCTTTTTGGTATTTTACCTCCTCTAAAATAAATGAAGCTTGTAAAAGACCTTGTGAGATTTACTTCTTTCCAAGAAAGAAACTTCTAGACAACAACAGCATTCAAAACAGTATTTTAAAGCAGCTGAATTAGGAAAAAAAAGAGATAAATCTATGCTATTCCTTCAGTATCTTTTTATAACTGTCAAATAGTAAAAAAAATAGGTGCTACCCATACTGAACAGTTTGAAATATAAATTAAATTCATCAGCCTGTGAAAGGCTGAGCCTTAATACAGGGCAAGATGCTCTTTAATATATTTAAAAGTTCACATTGCTCATAAAAGTTACTTCTTCCTCATTTAGGCAGGAAAATGAATGGAGTCCTCTTCTCCAGGTGACTTTGCCTCTTTGACCTGCCATGGCCCAGTGCTCACTTTATCTGGTGATTCATTTTCAATAACTCCAACAGTATTTGTTCTGACATTTTAATTAAAATACGACCACTACCTCATCCTGATGATAAAAAGGCCTATGTGTCAGGGAAAACTAGCTTTTCAGTGCCTCAGTGCACCTGAGGACCCCTATGATCACAGAGTTTCTCCAAAAGAATTTCAGTCAGGTTCTAAACAATATATCATTTCAAAACTGGATCGCTTTAAACATTAAGATTAATGCTCCCCCTCCCCAGATGATTAAAAGACACTAAACTGCCAGCTGATCTTCTCTTCACCCAGTCTCTGAGACACGTGGCACTGCCTTGGAAATTTAACATGTAAGTTAAATATTAGAGGTTGGAAATCAGCAGGCTTTAAGTTAACAAACAGCAACATGGGAAGTGTTTGCAACACTCCAGTCCAAAAAAGTTACCTGGACCATTACCTGTACTCTACATCTTGTAGGCAAACCAATTACAAATATTATAAAATATTTCCATATCATAGCAACTTGTATTTATAGCAGCATAACCACTGTCACTGACAGCTGAGCACTGTTTCCTCACAAAATTATGATTTACTGTCCTGAAGCATGGACACTGTATTTAAAAATGCTCTGCCAGGCTGACACAGCAACATCTATATGCACACTACCTATTCTGTGAGCATTACCAAAAATATGAATAAAGACAAGATCTCAGGATTAAATTTCAAAAACTTGTGTGAATTTAGCCCAAAGTATCTCAGGGACAATTCCTAGCCAGCACCTGCTTTGTCAACAGCTGCTTTGCCCTGGGGCTGTGAAACTGTCCATCTCAAGGCCAAAGTTCATGAAAGCAGCTGGCAAGGTTTCAGTGAATTTAGGGCCAAATAATTCATTGCTGAAAATTCCTGGAAATCTGTCCTTCTGGTAACAATGTGTAACAACTTTATGCTTCCACTGCTTCAAGCAGAATCCAGAGAATTTCACCAAAACCAGCAAATAAGGACACACTTGAAGGCAACGAAAGGCTGAGCACCAGTCTGAGAATAACAGCAGGCAAAAGAAAACCAAGTAGCTTCCAGCACTGAGCACATGTGGCAGCTGGAGGAGAAAGGCAGATCACGAACTTTTGGGGGTTTGATAACTATTGTTAGGGATACCCAGGTGATAGAAATCACTAAAACAGGACAATGTGAAAAAAACAGCTTCACAAATATTCCATTTCACTACTGCATCCCTGAAAGATGTGCTGAGAAGCAAATAGGTTTCACGGTAAAAAGGAAGTGTGAAAATTAAAAAGGTCTCAGACGCTTACAGCCTCTGGATACTGAAGTTAAACCGCAGCTGAAGAAGACTTGGAACACCAGATCCCGGAATACAACAAGCCCAACATCTGTCTAATCAATCTCACTCTCAAGATAAATCCCTTTACTTTGAAATGCTGATCCTCAAGAGCAGCTCAACATATGCTGCCTCTGATGACAGACTGAGATGCTCAGTAACAGTTTTTTTAGTTACAACAGTAAATTATTTTTATGTAAAATAGTATCTTAATACTTCATTTATTTACTCTTACCTTTTTCTGCATTGACATTGAATAACTTCTGTACAACAGGCTCTAAATCTTCCCTTGCAGTTTGAGTTGATGGACAGGTTAAATGGACTAAATCTGTTAAAAGAGAACACAAACTAATTACAATCACCAATACACAGATAGATAAATAACATTTACAATTTTTAAAAGGCACAGCAGGCTTTTAGAAATCACAGTTCATCATATAAATCACTTTCTTCAACCCAGGGAAGTGCTGTATTATGGAAATACAGTGTATATACAGCACACTGTATAATACAGTGCAGCTGTATTATTTGTGAAAATTCAGTTTTCCCTTAATAATGTGGATTTGATATTTGGATTTCTTGCTAATGTACTTGTTTCCATGAAAATAAAGTTGCTAAACTATTCCTTTACTTGTTCTGCTTTGAAAACTTACGAAATTGTGGACTCCTTAAAAAAGATACTCACTTGATGCAGCCCGACCTCTTTTCTGTTCCCCTGGTTTCTGTTCGGATACAGAACCAGCTGCTCTGCTGGATTTTACAGCCACTCATTCGGGTATTTAAAAGCCTCATCTTAAAACTTTTCATAAAACCACCTTATCAGACCCATTTGCCACTGGAAACTCCTCAGTACAGAAGTATCCACCACAGAACCATGAAGGAATTTAACATAACTCTGTAAAAAGTTTGAACCGATTAATTTTTTCTTCATTACTGTAAATTTCTGACCCACTTCATAGCAGTCAGAGCTGGGATATTATTTTAACTCTATATGGCATTTTTCTCTTTTCCCTCTGAAGCCTGGCTGGTTTTGTTGTCATTATTTTCCAGTAGATCACACAGATATTAAATAGGTTTCCTGCCCAGTGTGACACTGGCTCCATGAGGACCAGAAATTTAACCCTTCATGCTCCTCTTCCTTTAGGTTGCACACAAACAGAGTATATTCAAACATCAATATTCTTTTTTTTTATTCAACCCAAACCAAATCTTCTGCCTAAAAGGAATATGTACTAAAAAAACTACAAGGAAACTGGTGGTGATAATGAAAGTGTTCCTGTACCCTTAACTAGATGTTTACAATCCCAAACAATGGGATACAATCTATTTTTCCCCTCAAAAACAGCCAGCTATAAATCACTGAAGTTCACATCATTTACTTTCTGTAAAATCTTTTTTATTATCTTTAAGGTTATGGCTGTGAGTCCCAGTCATCAGTATGTATTTTGATTATATTTGATTTACTCAGGTATAACTGCATTAGTTACAGTGGTTGCCAACATTTGTCTTCAAGTAATTCTTGCAGCCAGAAGAACGATGAGTTCAGTTCATGATTTCATCATTACAGTCTCCAGTTTTAGGGCAAGTGAAGGAGTTTGGTTCCACTCAACTGGCAATACAGATGATGTGCCTGTCATTGATGCAGTGTGATCAAAGAGTGGATGTATTTGTATACTTATCTTAAATAATTGTTCCAAGGAGAAATCAGTCAGGTTAAAACCCATTTACAGATAATGATGTAAAAGTTTTTTAAAAGATTATGAAATATGTCTCATAACTGGAACTCAGCTCTAATACAGAACTTTATTATTTCAACACATGAAGACAAATTTCATTAAGGAAGGCAGTGCCTTCTCTTCTGATATGAAAGGAACTTATGGGAAAAGTAAATAACCGAAACCTTAATATTTCAGCAACATAAAAAGCCTCATGAAACTAATAATTTATATCTGTTGAACATCAATTCTTCTTTAGTTTCATTTCCTGCTATATATATTTTGTGAACCTTTAAATAAAAAAAACCCAGCTATTTAAGGGATAATTAATAACAATATGCCTTATGGCACTAAGTTCTTAATTACAGGCTTATAATTTTTTTATTATTATTTAAGTAGGAAATATAACTTTGAATGACTTAATCTTTTAGTTCACTCTTCTTTCATATGCAAAGGACTGAGTTCAAGCCTAGGTAACAGTAAAATAAATTGGTTATTGTTACAGTTACTTATTTTTATGTTAAAAAGCATTAGGTCACCTCTAATTCTATTTATCTTCCACAAGTGTCCCAAATGGGTCATCTACTTTACAGAACAGAGCAGAAGAATTTAGAAAGAAAAATAAATACCCAGTAAGAACATTTTGTTGCTCATTTATTTCCAGTTCACATAAAATACCAACAACTGAGTCCTAAAGTTCTGTACATAGGAAACTGTTAATGGAAATACTGGGCTGGCCCTTCTGGAAAGGTGATCTCTCCTGTTTTTAGAATTCAAGAATCTAATGCAGCAATAAAGTTCTGAAAAGAACTGTTATAATTTTACCTCAAACATATCATATCTATCACGACATATCTTCCCACCTATTCTCATAAACGGACATAACCCCACCTCCAGCAGATAAAAAGCTCCCCCTGTACCAGTTTCAGTTTTGCTGCAGGGCTGCCAAAGGGGAAAACACCCTTTACTCACACGTGTCCTTCATGCAGGTCATGGTGGAGGAGCACAACTCGATGACACAAACGGCTGGTTTGCCCATCTCCACCGGAGGCACTGTCAGGATGGAAACCTGGGAAGCAGAAGAGCTTGTGGTAAAAGCAGGGAATCATGGAGGAGGAGGCACCAGCACAGCTCTCACAAGGGAATAACTGCAGGCAGTGAGACAATCTGGGTTTCTGGTTCACCAGCACAGAAGAAACACAACAGTGATCAGTATCCTTTGAAACGAAGGACTGCAGAGGCTGATGAAGCAGAAAGATTTAAGGAAGGATCTGACAGTGAACAGTAAGAACTTCCAACAGTAAAAGAGAATGTGGAAGAAAAAGGAACTTTAAATGAAGTTTAGACATGATAAATAATTAAGTTAACAGAATACTAAGAAAAGGTAACAGTTTATTACAAGGCAATCAAAACCCAAGCAAAATAAACTACCCTAAAGATAGCAGCTTCGAAACTCTATTAATTATAGTGTGATTTTATTATTTTATTTTTATATTACATATAGTGTAATCTTCCAAACACGAAAACCCAAGTAATCGAGCTAAATTAAACTAAAATTTGTAATAGTTTTACAGACTAAAACAAATTAAACAATTACCAGTAATTCTGGATTCAAGCAGAAACAAAAGCATAAATTAATTCCTCCCACAATTAAATATTAATGCATAAAATACATAAAGTCAAGTGATACAAAACTGGTGTGTACCTGCTGCTCTGGATCTGTGTTTAGTACAGACTGATCTGTAATAAGTACTGCTCTGGAGATCTGCCTACAATTAAATAAAAGAATTATGTAAAAATAATTATATAAAAAATATGATTATGTAAAAATAAAACATGTCAATAATAGCAATGTGGAATCCTAGTTTTGGAAATACCAAGGCTATTTCACCATATAGTCTTTATTAATGTGATTCTCAGTGGGATATTTTGCCTGTTGCTGAAGTAGGAACACATCTGGAACATTCGTACAGTACTTTTAGCGACCAAACTAGATGATGAGTAAATGAGTCAGTGCAGTTGTATAAAAAAGCTTGAATATTCCTCTGCTTTAAAAAAAAATAAATTTTTTTTTCTATTTGACCAAGATTAGCAGCAGCATGTTCTAGGGCTTCAGTGTTCCAAGCAGCACAGGACACTTGGGATTCAGGGGAAGTACAGCAGGGAGATCATGAATTGCAGTTTCTGCCCCTCCAGTGCCCAGGATTATTTCTGCACTGCACTCACTACTGCAGCTTTGCTAATAATATCTGCACTATTCTGAAGGCAAAGGCAGATCTGTCCAAGTGTTCCATACCTGTAACACACATTGGTGCATGTGCTCTCTGACAGGTAACTGTCTTCCACAATAAAATAGTTGGCACTTATTCTTTGTCCAAAATGATCCACAATAGCTTTGCACCTGTTCAAAAAAAAAAAAAAAATCCAAACCATAATAAGAAATTTCAATATAGGGTAACAAATGCATGCATAAGAAGATTTACTGTGTAAATAAATAAAGCAGATTAGCTTTACTTAACTTTTTCTTCAGGTATGACAATTACCTTTTCTTTTAAATTAAATTCCTCTGAATGACTTTATCAATGTTTCAGTCAATTTAACATACAGGACTCAAACCAGTCAATTTTACATATACTCCTGTACTCAAATTCAACAGGTACCTTGAAAACAGCAACTAAAAGAAATGTAACAGTACAAGCAGTGTTTTAACAGATAGCACTCTCAGGGTTTCAAATTCTATTCAACATGTGCTTCACTTGCAACTTTATTAATTTCAGTGATTTCATTCTCAAGCGCTCATTTGAATACTGCAAATAAACAAGGAAGTGGAGCTGCTGCAGTTCATTTCTAATTATAGCCTTTCTTATTGTTTATGGAACAATTTTCCTGCCACCCCCCAACCATTATCAGAGGGGAAAGGTTGATTAAATGTCATGTTGCATCACTCAAAGCCAGCAAAAGCAACGACATGTTTTATTTTCCTGCTAAGTGTTGTTTCCTCTCCTTTGTTCAGGAATAGCATCAGGTCATACGTGTGATAAGATTTTAAACTGAGAGAGAGAAGGAGAGTGCTTTAATTTCAGTCCCACTTCACTTCAAAGGGTGATGCTGAGAGAATTTCTTTCAAGTGCTGCTCCCAAATCCAGCAAACACTTGTGCACTGACGTTATCAGGTCTCTGTCATCTGATCTGTGTTGGGACAATGAATCATCCCGAACCCTCCATTGACCTTCTTTCAATGTGTCGAGATAAAAGGATGAAAATTAGAATCCATCTCCTTGCAGTGCCACGAGTTATAAATGTACTTTATAGGGCTCATTATCCAAACTAATGGACTAAGGGCGACATCCTTGAAATGGACTCAGCAGCACTGCCAGAGCCAGCCTGCAGTATTTCAGATATGTAAATTACTGTGTTTGCTGCAGCTTTTTATGACAGATGTATAAATGTCCATTTGTCACATCTCTTCCCTTTTGAGACAGAATTATGTAATTGGAAACATATGTAAAGCGTGATCAACGTAAAATGCCTACCATAGTTATGGAATTTTATTGTATGTACCCCCAAAAGTGACCTACAGTAAACACAGAGAAAAACAACAGCAAAAGTATGATTCATGCACTCCATGTGCTTTTTCCTCAACCTCAGAAATATGATGTGGTTTTTATTTTCTAACAGAGCATCAGAGTTCTCCCAATAACACAGGATGTTCTGCAAACCTACTAAAACAGCAGACCTGGTACAATACATAAAAAATAGGTATTTTCAAGTGTATTACCAAAACCTTAAAACAGGGATGTCTAGAAGTTTCTATACTTTCACCCTGTCTTCCCTGAGACTAATTTTCATAAACTATTAAAAGTACTACAGAAAAACAATAAAAATAATTGTAGAGTTGGGGATGAAATCTACTGGTCTCTGTATGTACAGGTATGGGTAGGAAAATGTCAAAAAGCAATATCAGCCATGTCTAGAAAGGAGTTGGAATAAACTTTGATGACATTTAGGGGCTCTAAGTTAAATGCTAAAATAAAAGTTTGAGAAGAAAACCAAGGCTGCAGACAGAAGCATAAATTTCCCTTACAGATTCTAAACCAAGAATGTTAAAGATAGTGAAAAAGTAATTGCACTAAGATATGGGTGAAGTCTGGAAGGCCGTGGGAGATGCTCTAAAATGAATCCTCCACAATGTGACTAAATTTCTCCTGTGGTGAGTGTAAGCTATTTGCAACCAAGGGAAGCTGCCCTGGAACACAGAGCCAGCTGTAGTGACAACCAGATATGAATTTGCCTATTACCAATTACTATTAATGGTCTGTTGACTCAAAAGCTCAGTATCTCATAAATAGCCTCATTAACAACTTGATAGCTGATTTTTATTAGGCAAAACACTGAAGCCCAAAGCCAAGAGGAAATATAAGCTGGTGCAGGGAGTGAATACACAGTGAGGATGGAGATAACATGAAGAAAGAAAAGGGTAGAGTAAACAGTGATGTGGGACATGTTGTGCTTCTTCACATTCACCATCAGAGAACAGCATTATTAAAAGCCCAGTGTTGTTGGAATAATGAAAGTCTGGTAAAATCTTTTAAAAGTATTTCAATAATTCTGTCCCCCAAAAATCTATCTTTCAATTTTGAAATCTCGTAAGTGAACCAGGAAAGCAGCCTAATAAGCCTAAAAAAAAGACACTTGAAATTTATGTTGAACGCTGGGGAACTTATTAGATTAAAAACAAAACCAGGTTAATGGAAAAGCAGCACTCCACCTTTTTTGGAACACACAGAACCTTATAAAGAAAATATTAATTTCAAAGGTCTTCAGAATGTCCCCCTGAAAGAGCAAGTTAACTGTTTAAACATTATTGGAAAATAAAGCTTCCTACAGTCACAGTTCAAATATTAGTGTTCGTAAAACAGAGTTTCTGAAAGGGGCATAGTTTAATCTGCATATGAATCATGTATTTAGAATAACACACATGAGGAAATGCTATCACATTTACATCTCACAGTCTAAAAGTGTGCAATGAACTCCAGAATCTCCAGGAACTGAAAACAGAAAGATAAAATCTGTTGTTTATACAGTTTCAGGGAGAAACAGCTACTACTTGACCATGCCATGACAAATGCAGCTCAAGGAATCCAATGTGCAGTGCAACTGGGAAGTAAACACGTCCTCCCCATCATTTATAACTACTAGTTTTCCTAATAAAGTGTTGTTACATCATTTCCAATTTAATTTTCAAAATTTTCAACAGAACATCTAAAACTTTCAGTCATATAAACTAAGCTGAAAACAAACTCAAGAGAGTAAATTCTGCAGTTAGGCTGGTAACTGATAGGATGTGTGTAGCAGAAACATAACAATTTACAGAGGTGTGAAAAATGCCACTACTGGAAAAACTCTGGGTTGATTTTTCTTAGCTCAACTTTAAACCTGCCCACAGGCCTGATATTGTTGTAAAAGAATTTATTCTGGGATAAGAGGGCAGCATAGTTTATGACAACAATCTACCTAAAAACTCATTAAAGTCTTTTCTCTTGGAGTGACATGCATTATCAGCAAAGATTAATCTGATGAGTCTTTAGGTGAGCTCCATTTTTAAAAATGCAATAACAGAGGGCTTTGTTGTCATCTGATGAAAATCAATTAGAGTAGGTAAGGCCACAAGGAAAACTAACATCACTCATCACCAGCCCCCCGGCAGCTGAAATGATTTGTCTTCCAAGCTTGGGTGATCAGGAGCTGTAGTAATATCACAGGGAAATTAATTTAGTTTCTATATTCTAGACCCACTTTCCTTGTTCTGGAGGACCTATACACAAATTACTTTTAATCAAGGTTGATGTGTTATTAATACCAAGGAGGATCTTTGAAGAATCATTTCTTTTTTTTTTTCAAATTGACTCCCCACATTTTTCACCTGTATCTGGTGTAGAAACAGAAGGTTACTGTGTCACCCTTACCTGCCAGAGGCTTTGTCCACCACCAGGCACCGCACGGGGTGGCGAAGGCAGTAGATTCCCCCAAACACAGCACACAGCCTGGGAACAGGGCAAAACAAAGGTTATTCCATCAGAGCCAAAGGTAATCCCTGTGTGGCACAGCCAGGCCAAGCTCCGGGCACTCTGGGAGGATGTACTGACTTGATGGGCCCCAACACATGACAGAGTGGAGCTGCTGGAGCCAGTCCAGAGGAGACCATGGAGATGCTCCAAGAGCTGGAGCCCCTCTGCTCTGGAGCCAGGCTGGGAGAGCTGGGAGTGTTCACTGGAGAAGAGAAGGCTCTGGGAGACCTGAGAGTCCCTTCCAGTGCCTAAAGGGGTTCCAGGAGAGCTGGAGAGGGTCTTGGAGGGAGAGGACAAGGGGGAATGGCTTCCCACTGCCAGAGGGCAGGGTTAGATGGGATATTGGGAAGGAATTCTTGGCTGTGAGGGTGGGGAGGCCCTGGCACAGGTTGCCCAGAGAAGCTGTGGCTGCCCCATCCCTGCAAGTGTCCAAGGCCACGTTGGACCAGGCTTGTAGAAACCTGGGCTAGTGGAAGGTGTCCCTGCCCATGGCAGGGGGTGAGACTGGATGGTCTCTCAGGCCCCTTCCAACCCAAACCATTCTGCAATTTTATGATTTTGAAGTAAAAGATTTTGGTATCTGTTCATAGATGGTCAACTTGAAAAGAAAACTTTCACTTTTCCAAGATGACTTCCTAAAGCAGAATTGATTTTGTCATTCAAACATCCCACGAGGTAATTCAAAGACAGACAGTCCCACAACCCCTGTTTAACCCAGATGGCAGCACAGCAAAGGGCTGGAGTGTGTCCCCAACCCACACCACCATCTGAGCTCACTCCAGCAGGCTCAGCCCAAGGAGCTGTCAGCACCAGCACTGACGGCCCAAACTGGAACACCCCGTTCCCTGGAAACACCCCTGTGCTCATGCAGAGCAGCAGAATATGCCCATGTGGAATCCCAGCCTTGGCTGTCTGGAGATTGCTGGAGATGACACAAAGGTTAAACATCCACTGAAGGATTATTAGAGAGCCTTGAGCTATGGGCTGATTATCTCTAAGGCTGCAATCAATGGCTCCTTGCCTGACAAAGCAGACATCAGCATCTTTCAAACCAACTCAGATGAATTTATGTCATATGTTATATACAAGAATAGCGCTATTAACTTAATTATAACTAAGATTTCTTAGTTCAAAACATTAAATTACATTTTTCCTTTGACCACAGTCAGGGGCTTTTTGATATATGCACTTGAATTTTCTAGTGTGCTTTGAAAGAACTTTGCTGCTTGGCTGCACAAAAATGTGAATTACTTATTTCCAAGAGTAGCCTTCTATCCAGGGAAGGAGGGCATGACCTGTATTCATAGGAGGCCAGCAGAAAACTTCTCTTTTTAAATGAAAATGGAAAGGAATTTTGATTGTGTTGTTAAACAATTACAGAGGGCCAAAATACCCATTAAAACAGCCCAGCACGAAAAATGACACAATCAGGAAGGACTTGCCAAAATTATTTAAATACAGAAATTGAAATATTAAACTAAATGGCACCCCAGTAATTTATGACAAAGTAAAATCACTGTGCTAACATTACTTTCATACAATGGGCTATTCAAGATGATTTGACTGTACTTCAGGTACAAGGCAACTCTTTGATACCATTAACTCTAAATGACAGACATTTAAACTGATATTACTCTAATTAACTGGCGACTGCCTACCCCAATAATTCAAGTTTTGCTGAAAGATAGCAACAACACTGTACTCAGCTTCAACTCTGCCCTGCTGACATCAAATCATATTACAGCTAAATTAAGAGTTGTGAAAATTTTTGGCCTGGTAGCCCTCCATCATCCAGAGCCTTTAAATGCCATTTCACTCCCCGTCAAGGCAGGCCTCAGCAGTTGCAGTTTTTAATACAGCTGTGAAACAATAGGACATATTAAAAGCTGAGGTTTTGACAGCATATTCACCATGATTTATGAGTTTGTATATAATTTGATTATTCTATTAATTTTACTGATTACTGATTCAGCTAATACAGTGAAGGTCACTTACAAAATAAATCTTCATTACATTCCACAGAAAGTAACTGCCTCCAACTAGTTGTTTTCTTTAATTAAACACTAATGTAACAAGAGAGAAAATAGGCTGCAGGGTTGCTGCATCTGTTGATACAAGAGGAGTTTACTGCTTTGATGTAATGCTCTCTGGTATTAATTGAACAAAAATAGAATGTGCCTCCATCTGACATCTCGATTTCCAACCCAGAGATACCATAAACACACTGAAATTACAGACCTACCCTCAGTTCACTCAAACTACAGAAAAGAATTTGAAAACTGTATCACAGCTTTACACCCCAAAAAATAGTTTGTATTTCTAGCATCTAATCTGTCTTCTACTTTCTGAAATTCACTGACTAATTAGTTAAAAAACTGGCTATTTTTCTCTGTAACTGCACAGTTTTCTATAGTGAAAATTGTTTGCTTCTCTCCTTAAAGCTGAACACTGCATGTCCAGCACAGCAAGCTTTGGAGAAAGATCAAAGAAAAACATGCTAAGTGCTGAATTAATGAATTTTCCTTTTTCAATTTATTTTTACACACAGAGTGAGCTGTGATCTGGTTCTTGTGTTAAATTCTGTGTTTCCTGGAAGGCCCCTCAAACATCAGCATTTCCTCCAATGTTGCTGCGTGTTCTAAAAACCCTGACAAGTAGAATACAGACAAATCAAATAATTAAAATGGCTACAGCTACAAAAAACAGATGGTTAATCTTTCCAACACAGATTTCCCATACAAAAGTCAAAGTTCAGTGATCTCCAAATCTACCTAAAAAGTTATTTACAAGGAAATCTTAAGAGAAGTAAAAATTATTACTTTTTTTGCAAACAGTTACAAGTTATGAAAATTTGTCTGGGCAACAGTATAGTCAGAAAAAGTCCCATAAAACTGTAAAGTAAATCCAGACACTGTCCAAAGATAATGAGGGATATGATAAAATATAGGGCTACTGTCAGCAAAAATGCAAAATCTGAGGTGAAGAATTTGAGACTAAGTCTAAAGTAAGTAGTTCCAGAGACATGAAGTTTTGTCAAGAAAGTCCATAATCACAATGTAAAAGTGCTGTTTCTTAAAATAACAGCATTATCACCCCTAAATTTTTCAAAGATCCCCCAATTAACACCACTTTTTAATGAATCTAGGTTGAGCATCATTCTCTGGGATGCTAAACTCAAAAACCAGATGATTTATATGAAAGTGAGGTGAGAATCCATCAGGAAACATGTTCAACTATGTCACAAACATCCTAGAAATTATGGTTAAAACATTGTGGGAATTGCAAGAAATTACCACAGAGCTGGAGAGGGGAAAAAAGGAAAAAATTACTTAAAAAGTCCAGTTATTTCTGTGTTGCTGTGATGGCAGTTAACCACAAACTCACTCCCAAGACTCATGTCTGTGGAAGGATGGGACCTGCCTGGCTCTAATTCCATCGCCCTTGTTCCAGAGGAAGCTGTTCCTCACTCAAGGTCATCCAGCTGCAATTACACAACAACTGTGCCCTCCACAGACCCGTGGGCAGAGGCACAAAACCAGCGACTAGAAACCAGTCACTAAGCATTAGCTCATCTAGAAAACCCATTTATTTGTTCTCTGCCTCCAGAAAAGACATAAAAATTCAAGTTATCTTTACCCTCAGTGAAATTCAAGGACTGTTTTACTAATTCCATCATGCTTTGGGAGGTCCTTTCTCTGCCTTTAGTTTAACGAAAAAGGACTTTGCTAAATGCAATTTGCCTTCACATCTCAGATTTGCTCCAATAATAAACAATCATGTCATTTCCACAGATCTCCTGATAATGCTGTAACATATTCCCATGTCTGAGTCATAATTCTCAGGGAAGCCTCCTAAGTCAGATCTGCACATCCCCACACGGCCACAGAGCACCGTCCTTGCTAAGGGACTGTTAAAAGGCAATACCAACTCGTGTGTTAAATAAACATCCCTCATATTATCATCACTGTCCTAATTATTAAATCTTGAAAAAGCATCCCATGATAGCATTTGTATTGTGTGCTTTTAGGTTCCAAGTGTGATTTTCAAATGTACCAAGAATGATCAAGAACGAGAGCAGGCCAATGTGATTCTAGCCCCTGTAATTTCTGGACTGAAAACTTTTCCATGCCTAGTTAGGGATCTGAAATCAATATACTTTGACAAGATCCATATGATCCAGAGCATCCCATGTAATATATTCTATTGGTTGAAGGTATAAACTCCTGCAGAACACTGAATTTCTGGTCAGGGAAACAAAGAGGAGAAGAAAAGCTCTGTTTAAAAAATAATTTCCAAACATGAAAGAATTGACAAACACTTCCTGAGAAGAAAGAAAAAAATCTAAACTAGGACAGTGTTTTGCGAGTTTCATACACTTAATGTATTTCACAACAAAGGTTATTTCCAAATTAAAAGTCTTTTCCTGTCAAATTCTGAGGAATAATGTGGGCAAGGACACAAAAGCATTCCATAGCTTTATTAACGACAAGGCTCACTGATCTGTGAATAACCTGAAAAAAATGAAGATTATTGAGTTACTTTATCAATCTATCCATCCATCACTAGTGAACAGGTCTCAGAATGATGGATTATCTCACTTCCCTCATGTTTATCCCAAGCAAGAGTTTTTCCTTAGAGGGAAAAACAAACAACTGATCCTACAAACAATCCTGCTAATTATGTCTGCCTGTTTCGTATTCATCTGCCAACAAAGTGAGGTGAAATATATCACGTTTGTCTTTAAAAGCCCAACTACATTTGAAGTTTTATTATTTCCCTGAAATGCAGGTGGAAACAAGAGGAAAGCAGCATGGCAGCTACTCACAGATCCAGTATTTCAGTACAAACCAGAGAATAGTGAGAATTTATCAGTAGTTTCAATTTACATTTTCAGGTGCAGAGAAATGGAATAATTGTAAGTGGTAAGAGATATGTAAAAGTGAAAATGAAATGGAGGACTGAACTCATATCTCACACATAGCCCATGTTTTTTAAATCACCTGTGACTGTTTCACACCTGCACAGAACTGCACACGTGCTGAGACTCAAATCGGTCACATCTGATTGTACAAGGAATGAACAGTATCTGAATTTCTCATTAAAATGCCAAATCACATGATTAACAAAGAGAAAAATTCTGTATTTTGCTTACAGGTAGAGTCATGACACTCATGCATGGAGCTAACTGAAAAGGGTTTAATATATCAATTCTAAGTGCTTATTACAGTCAGGTCTCCTGAAGTGTGGTCTTGATTTCAGACGACTAAAACCTTTCTAGAGATTGTAACAGGGACATAATTGGGAATGTTAAAGGACCTGAGACTGCCTCAGAAGCTCTGACACTTGCAGTAGATAATAGTGCACACGTAAGGGTAAAAACTGATTATTCATTTTTAAATACATACAGGAACCCTCCAAATCAATCACACAATCCATCTTCTCTCAGCCTGGACTCTTAATCTTACTGTAAATATGGGGACTAAAAGAGATGGAACTTCTTAATCAGATCTTTCCTCCATCACAGAATTACTGCTGTCACTGTCACTGAGACAAAAATTACCAATTTCAGCTGGAATCTGCAGCAACTGCTAAAAGGGTGACATTGCCCACCAAATACAGACCCTATGGAGAAGTGAGTGATGGCCACAGAGGTGAGGCCACAACCTCCAGTGTCACCCATCACCCACTGCAAGCACTGGCCATGGGTGAGGACAGTCACAACTGAGAGAATTCCTCTCCAGAATGACCTGAAATCTACAGGCATTTTGAGTGAGGTGAACTGCAAAACAAACTATTTGAAAAAATATTGGAAAATAGCATTCCAAACACTCCTGAAAATCATTAAAAAATCCAAAGGTTTTTTTGCTTCTGAAAAACTGGAAGAAAGAAGATTCAAGTTACCAAAGAGGAATCCTGCAAAGCATGCAAAAGCAGCTATGGCCTCGTATTCAACAACTTTCAGACTTTTAAGTAAAATATCTTTTTTCCCCTGTTACAAAAGAAAATTTGAAAGCTGACAATTTTAACGTTAGCCTCCTAAACGAGAAAATAAAATTAAAAAAATCACACTAAATATTCTAGATGTTGTGTCACCGACACTTTACTGTGATGCCCAATTCTAGTTTTGTTTTGAGGATATTTTTTTACGGAAAGGAAAGCTGGGTCACAGATTGGCAACAAACGTGTCAACAGCAAACTGCAAACCAGGTCTTGCTTTTCCCTGGATGTCTCAGACACTGACCTTTTGGTGTCCTACATTTTACCACATCATTTTGATGTTCCCCAAGAATGAGATATTACTATATTCATTTTTGCTAAACTTCCAAGTACTGCTACATCATTAGAAAGGAAGAGACAGAACAGTTTTGTGCCACGAAGTTTGAAGCAAAGGAAGCAGTTAAAGGCCAGTGAAGTTTTGCTGCTGGGAAGAGCACGAGGCTTCCAATGCCCTTCCCTGTTCCACTAATCCAATTTGTGGAGACAGAAACCTCATCATCTGTACCTCAGCATACTGGGATGTACCTTCCAGTGATACAAAAGTTGAATTTTCTCTCCTAAACCAAAGCTGCTTAAAGCAATAAAGAACTAACGCTGCTTTTGCTCGCTCAGGTGTCGTCAGCAGTTCTAAAGCCTTGTGGTGTTTATGCAGGACTCATTTGGGATGCAAGGATGTGACTTCCAAACGCCTTTGGCTCATTCCCATCAATATGCATGTGTGCCATTTATAACAGTAGCCTTGATGAGAACACACAGTGTCACTGGCTGCAAGGAACGCTTAAGAGCTTTACATTAAACAGAATATACAACAGTGGTGAGAAATCACAGGGCAGGTGACACCTTCCCCTGATAAGCTGGTGATAAAAGCTCTGGGCTGTGATCTATAGGCTCTGTGTCACCACTCCGCTCCCCAGCCTGAGCAGCATTCCTTGGATACGGCTCGCTTTTAGCAAGGCATAATCCTGAGGGAAGATCACAGATAAGGATTGTGATTCACCTCAAAAAATATTGCGATTGCCGCCTAAATTGTTCTCTTGAAACCAAAGACAATTAAAAAAAAAAAGGTATTAGAATGTTTGTAACACAAACCTTTGGAAAGTATAGTTACTTCTTGGTTTGACAGATTAATTTGCTTCAACTATTAAAATACTGTTTTCATTGTAGGACTTCACATTTTAGCAAAAAAGCCCCTAAAAAGCAGCAATCAATGGACACAAACAGAAAGTTCAGGCCATGTGAAGAATTCCTGTAGTCATGAAATGATTTAATGATAAGAATATTTATAATACTTCTAGACAGCACCTATGGCTAACTCTTGAAATATATTGCTGTTACAGATCTAAAAACTGCATGTACTGGCTAATAAACAAAATAAAGCCAAAGGGATTTCAAGAATGCAAGAAAAATTATATGGAGAAGAACCTACAGGAGAAAAATACAACAAAAATTCTAATTTTAATTATAAATTTACTTCTTTTTCCCAGGTACTTTTGAAGGCAAGGAAGGCCTAACTGCCCATCTAGTATACTGGCTGTGATAATATTTTGATTTATTAATCTGTTGGTCACATACAGATACCTGTCTCTCATGAAGTCCATCCATAAATCCCACGAACACAAGTTCTATTACATGACTGCATTCAGAGTAGTTGCCTAAACCAATTCCTCTTCACAGGTTCTCTCCAACCACCTAATTATACAGATCCACATCTTTTAAAATCACCACATAAACCCAGTTTAGGGAACAGCTGAAAGGCTACTGACGAAAGATGGTACCAAATAACATTTCTGTTCAGTGGAGTACAATTATCCCAGAACGTTTCTAGCAACACATAATTGCATCCATCCTACATACAGCCAAATAGGCTCAAGCTGCTAAGGCCATTCTTCTGGCAGTAATCTAAGTACTGTTCTGGAGAAGAGAAACAGAATCTATCAGAGACAAGACAGGAAGGTAATTCCCAACATCGTGCTGCAAACCAGAATTTAATAGTAGCACACATGTAAAAAGCAGAACTTGTCCACCACAAACAAAGCAGGTAAGAGCCTGCACTGCTATTTAAAGGACTGATGTACAAATATATCACTCAGACAAACTGGCCTCACCAGGCAATGCTGCCTTTTTTAAACAAAGCTCATGTTTACTCCAGACCTACAAGTTACCACATCAAAACCCACATGGAGCAGATGGAAACACTGCGTTGCCAGCAAAAGCAGAGAGGACAAAAACACCCTCAGTCTTTTAAAAGCCAGTTGAACTGTTGGAAACAACTGAAAATTAAAACCACCCACCCTTTGCACAGGGATTCCTGATGGTCCCCAAAAGCATCGCTCACCAGCTCCACTACTGGGACCACGGGACACCTCAGGAGTCACGATAAGGACACTGGCACTTGACCACAGGTAACTAAAGAGCCTAAAGTGGATCTTGTTTTATCCTGCAATCAATTTTTTTTTTTTTCTTTTAATTACTTTCTAAGGCTCAAGGAATGGTGAACATATGGCTGCTGTTTACGATGTCAGAATGCAAAACTGTAGCCTGTGTGTGGCTCAGTGCAACGGGATCCTCTCTGCTCTTCAGTTCATGGGGGGAAGCTTCCAGTCTAGACACATCTACAGAATGATGCCAAGAGGACATGACTTCACATCAGTTGCCCTGTTTGCACAAGTTCGTGATATAAGAAAGGTGAAAGAATTAGGTTTTGATTTAAATCTAATAATAAACTGCACACGTGGCACAATTTTGCTTCTTTCATAAAAATCCAGCCCATTATTTTATGTCTACCCATAAATGGCAGATGCATTCTCAGCATTAGTTATACAAATTAACAACATGCATCTTCCCGCAACTTCAGGGAAGACTAAAGCACAAATTTTCTCAACCCACCCCATAGCACAGCCACCCTTCTGGACACACATCACCCTGAGTCTCCTCTGCCAGATTTAAAGAGCGACAGCTCCATGTGAGTTAAATTAGGGCTTTCTCATTTCCTAGGACTTATCACCACAGGCAGCCACCAGCTATTACAAGCTGCATTTGTAACACAATGAAAACTTGCAGGGGATTACAGGAGTGTCATCTCCATTTTTTTTTTTCCTTTTTCTTTTTGGAGTGAGGGGAATTTCACAGCCAATCAAACTGTGAAGCACATAAAACCAAGATGAACCCGTAGCAAGGAGATTCCTATGGAATGATATCTACTAGATTACCTTTTGGGAAGGCATGGATTGGGTAAGTGGAGTTTACCTGCAGAAGCACTGGGGGATCTCCCCTTGCCCATAGAGAGGGAACAAAAACGGGGTATTGCCGTAGCGGCCAAGGCACTGCAGGAATTTTTTTGTTGCCTGAAGACCTTCCAGGGTCCTGCTCTCAGTCTCTGAGACCATTGCAATGGAGTGAAGGATGAAGTGCTGCAAGCTGGGGGTCAACTTCCTTGTCTGCAAGAACTGAGCAAACGTGCTGCTCTCGTGGCCTGAGGAAAGAGCACATTGAGGTGGAGAGCAAAGTGTAACTTCTGGATTGTCCCACATGCTCCAACTTACACAAGTGCCTCTACATTTCAATAAACAAGCAAGTTTTCCAACAAACACCCTGCTGAAAATGGATCATCCAAGTCAATGAAGTTCAAGAAATTTACTCCCAGAAGGTGAGTTTTCTCCCAAGGCAGAAATATCACGCCATTAAAACATTTCAAAATACCACAAAACCACTGTGTGGGTCTCCAGACTGTAAATATGGCTTCACCTACTCATTCTGTTAGACTTGATCTGACTCCATCTCCCAGTCCTGATAGAAAAGTCCTGGATAAAGTCATCAGTAATTGAGAAACACCTCCATCAATGCAGAGAGCAGTATTATCAAGCTATATATTCTGTTCAAGATTCAACCACTGCTTTACTACAAATGTACCTTACTGCCCTTTGTACAGTCATACAGTAAGTTATGGTACAACAGGGTTAGGGGGTTTATCATTCTAAAACAATTCTCAAGTTTTTCCTCACTTCAGCTTCTTACATAACTCTGTATTTTACAGAGAAAAGCTCTAAAAATTCTTTACTCTCATGAACTCTCCCTATTAAAAGTCTGCCTTCCCACGAATGCAATGATCTCATCAAGAGCAATTTTAAATTTCTGAAGTCTTTACAGTAGCCTAATCTGACTCAAAATATTCCCAACTACTTCCCAGGCTATTTTAAATCGTAGGAACAAAATCTGTTTAACTGTCACTGAAATTAAAACAAAAAAATCTGATGTTATTCAGGTACATGAATCAATGGATTCATTTAAAATTGATGTGGCATCTCCTTTTTCCACTAATAAATTTTCTAAATACTACCTATAATCCTCAATCTGAGAACCTCCATTTCTTCCAGCAGCAGCAAACTGGGATCACCTGTAATCAATAAACCACTTCAGCCTAATGAGTCTTCCCCCCCTCAGGATTTTCTGGAGTTCATTACAATCTCCTTCTCCTAATCTTACCAGATCTCAGTACTGACTCATTTTCTCTTGTGTATGTTTAAAATAATTTTCTCTAATGTTTGTACTAATCTAAGAGTCTTGTTCAAGTCTTCAGACCACTGTCCCAACAATTACTTCTCCTTAACACTGGATCCCTGCAAAAACACTGCCTGGTCAAGCTACTGTCAAGCTCCAAATTCACTGACTTCTTTTGGTCTGAAACTTCAATACCTGAACTTCTCCTCTTTCCTCATTATTTCTTTTTGACATATTTTTTTTCTTTGCCTTAGTTTACTTTTAGACTCCAAGAACTGAGAAAGTCACTTCATTCTTCGAGCACAAATGAAAGCATCTTCCTCCTGTCAGCCAATTTCCCTCTTTGACCTGATGCTCATTATTCTCCACACATTATATCTCAAATCTATTCTGATTTCCTCTTATCTAAGTAAGCCAACAGTTGATAAAGGCACTTTGAACCTGCTCTCTACAACTACAAGGCATTAAATTACATTAACTTTCAAAGTTAAAAAATTCCATTCTCTCAATTTCTGATTTTGTGGTGACATTGTGGAGGTTTACACAGTATCCAAAAATCAGATACATGACATTATTTTAAAAAATACCTGGGAGGGGGAGGAAATACCTAAAAATGATAAAAAGCATTTTGCAACCTTGATGTAATATATAATTTTGCTGTTAAAGAAAAATGTAAATAATAAATGATGTGGGAACTAGAAGAGCAAGTGCTTAAGTAGAAGAATTTAACACTGAAGTGAAAAGGTCATGAAAAGGTCAAAGCATACTTTGAAAATTAATCCATAAAAATAAACCATGTGAAAACACAGGAGAGCTCTCAAAATTGTGCCTCACTGAAAGAACTGCAAAGAAGGGAGTGTGCCCTGTTCAAGGAGACACTACCTTGGTATTCCTCAGGGTGCTGTTCATAGTCCAAACAAAATGTCAGGAATTTCATTAGCATTCTCTTCTCCACCATGGTGAGCTGTCTGCTGTTGAATACATCTGCTCTAGAACAAGGCACCTGCAAAAAATTTGTTAATAACTTCATGTAAAAGCATCGAGCAACATCAGTCTGAATACCTAAAAAATATTTCAAATTACCGTTTTCTATTGTAGTTATTTTCTTACAGATTTCTTTCCATTATTTTCTATTATAACTGTAATAAAAGTTACCAATTTTCCACAATAAGAGTATCTTTAAATCTTTTTCAGTCTCTTCCCTTCTTTATTTCCCTTCAGGTTCACTTTCACTTGCATCTCTGACTGCAGAATAACTCAGTAGAGTTTGCATTAATTAACTGTGCCAACATCTCCTGTTGCCATCACCCCACTGACTTCTCCTGTAAGTAGCAGAGACAAATCAAGTCTCTGCTATGAATTTTAAAACCTAAACCATATGAATTTTTAAGGATTAACTGCCAAGTCAATCGTGGCCTAAATATTTAGACCTAGGCATAGATTTATGTCAATATAGGACTGCAGAATCTTATTTTAGTTTGGGGTTTTTTTATAATATTTACATATAACACATGCAACCACCTTTTTATTTCAGAAATTAAATAAAAACCAGAATTAAGGAAAAATACCAGCTTACTGTTACAAAATTCTCACAAAACCGATTTCAAGCTTCTTGACTGTAAAAAGATGAGACCGAGCAGAGGCAGCACGTTGTTCGACAGTACCTGTTCCACCTTCCCTTCCCGGAAGGCCAGAATTCGCGTGGCGTTCTTGAACTCGGCGTATCTGCTCACGTTGGACTTAATGAGAAGGTCAATCAACAGACCCCGGGAGAAAAGCAACTGCCCAGGGAGGAGAGAGAAAAGGGTGAGTAAAGAGGATCAGTCAACTCCCTGATGCTGTTTGTGTGAATCCTCAGTAGCTGTTCCCTAAGTGACCTGAAATGACAGGGTCACCTTTTTTACAGGTAAATTCCATAACCCCCCAGTTAAGGTTTAGTCATTTCTGTTCTATTAATTTATAATTGGCTACGTTTATTCTTTCTATAAGCTACAAATATACAATGAAATACAGAAAGGACAGAACTATAACTATGAACTGAAGATGTTTGTCTGGATCGAAAAGTCCTTTGGTCCCGAGTAACAGAATTTGCAAGATGACACAGGAATTTTCCAGATAAAGGTTCACTGGAACACCAGCGAGGACACTACAAGGAAGCCTCTGTCCCTGAGCCAGGGAAACACCAGTGCAAACTACTGCTCTTGTCCTGCTGACTGTTCTCGTGTCTGAATTTCTGGAATTCGCTGCAATTAACACCGTGTCACACAGTGGGACAGAAAAAGCCTAAAAAAATACAAAATGGTACGATCTGCTCAACCACTGCCCACTGACTGGTGTTCTCATTGATGGCCTTGCAATGATCCATGAAAGTGGGATCGACATTTGGAACACAAACTTTGCACCTTACAGTGTCTTCCCAAAGAATTTAATGAATTACTGAAGAAAGTTTCTTTTCCGGTTTCCAGAGGTTTGAAAAATCTTTTCATGCAGAGTATGAAAAATTAAGCATTCCAAACTTCCCTGTATGGCAGAGTACACACACAGGCTAAAGCACAGAAGAACAATTTCCACTGAAGTACAATTTTCAAGGCCACATCCAAATACTCTAAAGTACATAATGGGCAGATTTCAGAGTTAAAACAGCACGACAAATATGTCAGACTAATGGTTTCTCTTCTAAGTAAAATGCACGCTAGTAGGAATTAAACACATTAAAACCTAATTTTAGTCACCTTGTATGCTATGGATTAACTGTAATTATTTGTTCCTTCCAATAAAATGTATTACAGTTCAGTGCTTTAGTCTGAATACAGAGAAGTAGTAAGAGTTTCACAGGGAAGTCACACACCCAGGAAGCACTCCAATCGGAAAATTACTTTTCATTTTAAAGAGATCCAAAATCCACGTGTATATTGATTTTCCTTGTTTAAAAATATAATTTTTAACAATACAGAAATTTTGCAGGTATTGCTTAAGTACTAAATTTCATAAAATGTACTTTTATGGAGATACTTCTGAGCTATGTTTTATGGTTTCTTTGGTTATAAAGAAACACTTAAGAACACATATTAAATAGCCCTTTGTTTTGAGGATAGCAAGTCTTGTTTACATCTGAAGATTGCCTCAAAAGCACTGTGTCACTCTCCTCAACATTAAAGATTTTTTTAAAATTTCAGCAATTCAAGCAAATGTACTTCCATTAAAAAAAATCACTCAGTTCCTACCTTGGAAACTAAATCAATATTAAACCTTCGGCCTTCTCGGACAATTTGGGAATAGGTAATTTTCTTTGGCTCTTGGGCAGGAGTTTCTGAGGGTGCAGCTTCTGTCTGTCCCAATTCCAGAGTGGACTCTCCAGGAGAACTTTCACTCCCAGAGGTGGCTCCTGCCCCGTTCCCTTCCGTGGCACCCGCTGGCTCCGTGCCCTGCTCTGGCTCCCGGCTCTCTGGCTCCGGGCAGGGGCTCTCCACTGCTGGACACTCTTCCTCTGATCCTGGAGAAACCTCCTTGGCACCAGAGGCTTCAAGGACAGGCAGCTTTGGCAGTGCACCAGCTTCTTCAACACCTTCAGCTGAATCCTGACTGATTAAAAACACAAGGGGAGAAAGAAGGGGGAAAAGTCTTGAAGAGTCTTAAAAATTCATTTAAAGTTTTGAGTCAGTGCCAGAATGGAAACCTTCCTAGAAAAAGCATTAGAATTTCTTTATCCTGACCAAACCAGGTGTACCCAACACCCCCCCCCCCAAAAAGAACTCTGGTTCTTTGACTGCAAAGCTGAAATTCAAGAAGACTTTTTTTATCGAGAAAAAAAGAACAACAAAAATTTGGGTTCTTATTTTACACGTACTCAAAAGACAGAAGGATCTCAAAGTGAACATCGAGACCCTCATGGTGAAACAGCACACAGCTACAGAAACAAGAGAAATGTAGCATTTTAAAGCAGAAACAGTAAAGCAATTTGATTTGGTGTTCCCTATGGATTAAAAACACCTTTGAAACTGAAATGCAAATATGCATTAAGGTGGGATATTGTAAAAACCAAGTTCACAGAAGAGAAACAGAAGTGCTTTACAGGCTGAGCCTCCTTTGCAGCCCCGATCCCAGCAGGTCCATGGAACACCAGGCCACTTTGTCCCAAAGTTTAAGTAAAATCTTCGGATTCCTTTTTCAGGTCTGCCCTTGCATTCTAATTAGCTGTTGAAGTAACACTTGTTTTTATGCAAGTGTTCCAAATTCGTGCTGTGGCTGAAGGCAGCCACTCACAGGAGGGACATTCCCAAACAACATTTACTCTGCACAGGCCAGTTCCTTTTCACAATATTCCTTTAAAATTCCCCTTATAAAGCAGCCCTCCACTTTTAATCTCATCTACTCTTTTTATCCTGATCTTCAATGACACCTACCTTAGAAAGTAGTACTTTTGAACTTGGTTTAGTTTACACTACCAGCTGAGATGAATCAAATCAATGTCATTGTAAGTGAAAGGACTTCAGCAATAATTCCACGCTATCTTTTTATCTCCATACCACAAGCCATTAACGCACTGAATAAACAATTTAATCTTGGCTGAAAACTAATGAACTATGATTTTAAAGGTGACCTGCAAACACGGAGTACCAAATTTCACTAAGAGGATGGTTAAAATTCAGGGGACAGCGAGGAAGTATTCAGCAAACACACCAAAATGCTCCCTCGCACACCTGCGGCCTCACAGCTGGATGCAGGGGGCAGGATTCCTGTCAATGAGGAACAAGTTGCTCCTCACTTATGAACTCAGGGAGCTCACACAGACCCATGGAAAGTTTGGAAGGAGTATGAGCCTGGGCACAGCCACCAGGAAGCACTTAACCCCTGACTGGGGTAAAATACTGCCCTGGGAAACACAGGAACTGCTACAAGGAAGCACTAACGAGAGAATTCTGCTTCTGTACGTTAATCATGTCTTTTTTGCTTCATATTGAAAGCTTTAAGAAACTATAAAATATCAATGGTTTGTAAAAAAGTAATCTCTGCTACAAATAAAAATGAAAGTCAATTAAATTTTTAGGTTCTGTTTGGATTTGCAGGTTTATTTTCAGGAATTTAGAATGTGGTGTTTGTGAAAACTGCAAAAGCTCTTGTCATTAATGCAATAACTAAGAATGAAGCTTTTATTTAACTCATCCTAAACCTTTTTATAACACAAAATGTCAGAGGAAGGTTTTCTTTCTTCCTTCTCCCAGTTTCAATGTACATTTCAATCCCATTTTAAACATACTTGATTATTACTTTTTTAAAGCAATGTAAGCTTGGATTCAAAATACGTTGTATTTTTCTAGATCACTCTGAAAAGCAGCATAACAGAAATGTTATTTTTACATATTTTAAATCTATTCACTTCCCATCAAAGAATACGTAAATCTCCATGATTTGCAGCTCTACACTTTCTATAATGAAAGCCTAAAAACTGTATATAATATAAATTCATGACATCCGTCCTATAGGAACAAATATCCCTGAATAATGTAAGAACTGTCTATAAAAATTACTCAAATTGAACTTCTGTACAGACAATTCTTCTCCTAATTCAGAAAAAAAATAATACATCTGCAGACAAATTGTTGTGTAAATTTAGAATATTATCTTCCACCATTCATCAATTAATGGTACTAACAAAGGAATATCTTAAAATGAATGTGTCTTATTAATGCCTTGTAACAGCAACCCCTTCAGATAGGTCAAATGAAAAATTGCCAACCAGCTGGTTAATTTATTCAGCACAGGTGTTCACTATTTATTTTTCAGCCATTTGCCTTTTTTCAATACAGCTTGCTGTAGACACAGTATTCTTTTCCTTTGATGGATGCACTTTGTTCTAAGGCCATTCATTTCAGACTTGCACTGTGTATATTATACTGCTACCCAGCTGTTTATTCTTTCAAAATAAATGTTTAATGGTTACTTCATAGGAGTTATAAAAGTTAAGCAAAAACAACAGAATCCAGCCAGAACATGTAAATTGTCAGAAACACAGTAAGTGACTCTCTCAGAAAGTTTTGAGTTCTTTTGGAGAACTTTTTCTTTGCTGGGTTTATTAATCTTATCGTTGTTCCCCGTGGGTTTGGGGGTTTTTTTGGTGATAACCAAGACAGACTGCTCTGTTCTGCTGAGCTAAATCCTTAAAAGCAGGATCTTGTGGTTGATCCTGACTCGAGTATAATCTCACTTTATAGTAAAGTGTGAAGTCTCAGTGCTTGGGGACTGATTTATGAGCCAAATATCAGTCAAAAAATCATACACAAAGTTAAGACAGTATGACACCTTTAAATCTCATTTACTCCTGGTTCAGAACAATATTTATTATGGCAGCAGGTTTACAATTACAGTATTCAAGTGATCTTTCTTCCAAGCAAGCATCCCATTTCATATGCAGTCGAGCAGCCATTACTGTGCAGTACTGAACCCTGGAAAATCTGAGCCTGTGACCTTCAGACTGTATTAGTCTAATTCACACCTTCTTTTTTTCCCCTATTTATGATGTTTACAGAAAAGAATACATGTTTCTATACAAGTATCTGTCAATATTTCATTTACCTACCTAAGGGATTTTCTAAGGGATTCAAGGTTAAACTTACATAACTATCACAAAGAACCTCTCAGGAATTCAGAAGTGTTCAGTTCAGCCCAAAATCCAAAAGATAAAAATGATACATAGTTCAGTTAGTTAAATTTGTATTCAGAGGATTTAACTTCAGTAAGTTAAATCCACTGCATATAAAAAGGACAAAAGGCAAATATTCCTTTATCACTTTAAGACTATGAAGTATTTCACAGTTAAAATCCAACTGTCCATTTGTGTTCCTGTTCTTATGTCCTTAGTTCATTTTACATGTGTGTGGTGAAATGCTTGAAGCCAAGAGCACAACGTGATCATTTACCTCTGGGCATATAAAATTATTCACACATTTCTATATTTCTACTTACTCTCCAAAACAGAAATCTTCCACATGTTGAATAGTTTTATCCTTCCTGCTCAGAGGAATGGCTTCTTCATCCTCAAGGATCAGTTTTTTCCAGTCTTCACATTCATCACCGAGATCCGTCGTTTGCTTACAAAGAACAATTAAACAATTAACACGCTGTACTGTGTGAGCTGTTCTTGAACTACAGATCTCTGTTGTCCCAAACAATATGTACCATCTAATATAAGAAAAAGATCATCTTAATGTTTTTTCTATTCAGATTTTTGAGTTCAAACAGTCAGAGCTGGTTGCTTTGTTGCAGCATGCCAACATTTATTCTACGGGCCTAGCTCTAATAATCTGAAAATACAGCGTTAAATGAAATACCAGCTTTAGTAGCGAGTTGAAGGTAACTTTGAATACAATCTACTAAGGTTTGCCACAGCCAGGTTAGATCCAAATTTTGTGACAAAAGTCTTTGAATGGAGACCACATGGAAAAACACCAGTGATTTGGGTATGGTATCAATCTGTCCACACAGGAATCCCTAAATCATGCAGCAGAACCCTGAGGATATGAAGTTCTGTCACTGAGCAACTCCCCTGATTACACCAGGAGGCAGCACAGTGGAATGAACAGGGATGAGACTGAGCCGAAACACCTCCATCTTCTACGGCCCAACAGGCTCCGAACGCCCCTGTAAATAACAGGAACAGCCAGCTGCTAATACAGCCCAAGTGCTCCATCTCCTAAATAAATACCCTCTTCAGGAGATTTCTAGTGGACTGTCATGAATTAGATAAACTCTGGTCATTGAAAAATACACTATCGGCATTAATCTTTTTGTCCTGGTTACAGGACATTTCAATGGAAGGACCCAGTAAAGAAGAATCAGCTGAATGCAAACGAGAAAAACAGAAGGGACTGAAACATCGGGGAGTGGAAAATAATCAAACAGGAAAGGGAAAAGACCAGATTATCATTTACAGAATGTGCTGGGAAAGGAACTGATACAACAGTCTGGTGGGTTCTGTATAAATTCAAGTACTTATGACTGAGCACAAGACCAGTCTGAGTAACGTGAACAACCCAGGCACAGCGGAGCCAGATGGGTAAGGCTCAACCAGCAAAGCTGGAAACTACAAACCGCTTTGATCTGTCAAATTACCAAAGAGAAAGAGCACTGAGTGATTTGTCTTGTAATAAATCACGCAAACAACTGAGATTTAATGTTAAGGAACACTAACAGAAGTCATTGAAGAAATTTTTACCTGATTTTCTTTAATCCAGGATAATAACCCTGAAAAACTAAAGCTGGCCCAGTTTCCACCATAGTAATTTCTCCTGTAAAGGAAAAAAGAAAAAAAACAAACAGAAAAACTTGATGGAGAGATAAAACACAGCTTTTTCAGATTAAAGAAAAAACAATGAAGTTTGAGACACTCTAAACATTTTCCATGACAGATTTTTCAGATGCAGAATATATAAAAATTGGTATTTCACAACTCTTAATGAGACGCAAAATTTCCCTTTTTCCTCATTTGTATCCAACCAGAGAATACAGTCCAAAATTAAAGTATTTGGGGGATAAATCATGCTTAGAAAAGCGCATAGGATGCTGTGAGGAAAAGGAAAATACAGGTAATTCTGCTCCTTGGACAAGACTGACCCTCTTACCCATTATGTCAAATAAAGGCAAGTACACTTTACTGTTTATCTGCTGAACAGATTTTGCCTATTACAGCCTGTGAAGATGCTCTGGCAAAATTCTTACTGAACTCCATGTACTGCAGGTGGAGCCAAAGGAACTGATTTGTACAAAATGAACATCCCTCCCTGAGCACTTCTCAGTTTCTATTTACCACTTTCTTGCTTGAAAAAGATTAGTTTACTTCTTTTACATCACAGAAAATTAATAGTTCTGTTGTTAATCAAAGAAAGTCTATGCTCAACGTCTTGAAAATGTTCTATCAACGTTTCTGTAAACATCAGTCAGATTAAGTTAGCTTTTGTTGTCATGCACATCCTAAATATTTAACAACTCTGAGAGGAAAAATAAAAGAGCAAGTACATTTAAAAAAAATCACCAGTTCTTGCAAAGCAAAACAGTCATTTCAGGATTTAACTCTGTTTTCTGGCACTGTGTGCTGACACTTCAGAAGCCTGCAAGACACCAAAAATACCCTCCTGAAGGGTTATCTAATGTTACTGCAAACACTAAAAAAAAAAAAAAATTAAATTTAGGGAGGAAGATGGGCTTGCATTTTACAGAATAACGTGAAGGCTGTTAAATCAAATGAACTTAAAATCTCATCATAACCTCCTCTGTTTTTGAACTGTGGAGATAAGTGTGGTAACAGTGCCCAGCTGAATTCAGGTTAGATTCTCCTGCCTGGATTTACGATGGGACGCTTTTGACAGGGCTGATCTGCCCTGACAAAGACTTCATTAGGAGTGTCAGCCCCGCTCCAGCACCAGAGGGTGATGCTCTGGACCACGGTGCTTACTTAGCATATGAAGGACAGATGTCTGCTGAGCAGGGCCTAATTGCTCCTGACTACAAACTGACCTAAAAAAGTCTTCCAGCTCCTGCAAGGCAACAGTGAAGAACATAAATAGGACATCTTGTGCAAAGACAACAAAATCTGGCATCCACTGAGTAAAGGTGGCTCCAACAGCAGAATGTGGTGTCCCAGAGCTGGGGGCACCGGGACCAGACCCTGCAGTTTGGTCACTCCAAGCACCACAGCTCCATCTGCAGATGGTTTCCAACCAGAAATTCCAGTCCTCTTTAACAAGGAGCTCATCCTCACCTTGCTGTGTGAATGACATGGGCGAGCTTAAAAAGTACTGCTGTTTGGTGTCACACAGAGCATAAAGCAAAGAGGATTAAATCCACGAAATGCCCAATTCTGTCAGATTCCAGCCTGTAAAACAGTCACTGGTAGCTGCACGCTATGATCACCTCCAGCTTTGTTTGGTTTGTCAAGGGTGCAGGTGAACTTCTTGATGCTTGTTAAGATTCCACAGAATAAAAAGCTCAATATCCCTCTATTATCTGTCACTTCTGGGATTTCCAAAAAACACAGCCAGGAAGATTTATTTTTAAGGAAATCTGCTGCCTTAGTTGCAAGTTTCTTGAATATGGAATACAATCTGGCTGTCAGGGCAAGCAGGGCCATTGATCACAGAAACGGCAGGAAACACCAGCCTAAAATTAGGAGTGGGTTTCCTGAATCTACACCAATAAAAGCCATGCACATTTAGAATCATTGTGAATCAGATTGCTTAATTTTCTCATCTGAAAACACTACAGGAAGACGACGGACATGATTACTGACATAATGAGCAAAGTTTTTAGCAAAAATCTTGAGGAGGAATTCTGAAAAGAGCTGACTAATGGTTTTACAATTAGGGGTCCTTTGTAACC
Organism: Myiotriccus ornatus; assembly: GCA_036023395.1. Taxonomy (NCBI): domain Eukaryota; kingdom Metazoa; phylum Chordata; class Aves; order Passeriformes; family Tyrannidae; genus Myiotriccus; species Myiotriccus ornatus. The sequence goes on from JAYRBT010000156.1 coordinate 1,940,666, forward strand.
AAATATTTTTGTTATAATTGCCCTGAAGATGAACTGAGGAATTCCTTAAAGTAATGGTCAAGATCAAAGCCTAATTAAAGCTAAAATATTGTCCCAAAATCTCAAGGACTAAAATGCTCTCTTCTTTTGCTCTATTAGCAAATTACAAAGATGGATATTCTCTCCCTTTTTTTAGGGTTATAATTCAATTATCCCCTAACTAAGAACAGGAAACATTTTGAAGGTGTAACAGCAGAGGCAGAAACTATTTTTTCTACTATGTTAGAGCACAGATGTTTTCTTTTCCTACCATAAATTACTTCCCAGGTTATATTTGCTCAAAACTCCTCCTGTATTACCTGACTTTCACCTGAATTACAAAAATGCTGCTGCTTTTACTCCACATTTTTCAAATCTTGTATCTGTAGTTCAGAGTCAACAGAAGAACTGCTGAAGCCATTTGGCAAAGTTTTGGAAAAGCAGCCCAAGTACAAATTCACCTCCGCAAAAGCTTAATTCTCTCTTCTCCTACATTAGCTTGTGACTTTTTTCTCAGTTACTAACACCATTTTTCTTCAAATTCTTCAAAAGAATTTGCAAATCCCAGTCCAGAACACAGAAATCACAAATTGTTTCCAACTGATTAACAATCTTGGAATGTGAATCAAGAGAATATCAAGCGTGTTCTTCTGAAGGCAGACTGCAATTTCAGAAACTGGCCATATCTGAAAGCAGGAGAAACATGAGTCAATAGAAATAAGAACTGGAAAAGCATTTCCTGGCCTGTGCCTGTTCCCAGGTCATGTCACAGCCGCCACGGTGGAACACTCAGAGCTGGTGATGGTTGGAGAAAAGCTGCTGATGCCTCACAATTGTGCCCAAGAGCTGCATCTGTGTGTCCATCCTGCATCTGATCTTCCAGAAAGAAGTCCTGACCCATCAGAGCTGCTGTCTTTTCCATGGGAAGTTACTGCCACATCGATTTTAAGGAGCTGAACACAAAATGACTTATGTTTCAAACCCAGAAAGTTTCATGGGCTACCTATTAGGAACACAGTCAAATGTATGAAAAATTCCCATCCTGGCAGAGCGATCATGCTGAGGAGCATGAGAGGGGGACTGCCCTTCCTGGCCTTCCAGGAGGAAGGGTTTAACCCAACAGCTCTTGAGGTCCTTCAGCCCAACAAAAGGGTGACGGTGGCAGCCACTTGTGCCTTCCAAAAGAAGGCTGGACGAAGACACGGGTTCTCTTACAACACACATTTTACAAGTTCTGAAAACAATGAGATAGATTGTCTAACAAGATGTAGAACAAATTACAAAGCAGCTATCTTGGAGGGGGAGGTACAGGGAGAGGGCCCAGCACACTTTTGCATGCTCAGATGGAAGAATTTTGGACACAAGGAACACTCAAGCAAAGTCAGCAAATAAGGTGTCAAGAAGCAAGACACGCCCAGGTTACTCCAGTTCTTGTAGAAGAGAAGTTAAAATTCTGCATCTTGACACTCCTTTGCCTCTAATTAAATTCTACGTGGGAAGATAAGTAAGTCAGTGAGGGAGGACACAGACAATAAAAATACAGATGCTGTATTCTAGCTGCTGAAAATCAAACACAAGATGCAGCAAAACATCCTCACCTCGAACTGCCCCGTCCTCAGTATCCAAACTAGCACATAATTACAGAGATATAACTGTAAGAAGCAAATAAGCAAAGGACTAAAAGCAGAAACTTTAGCAAACTGTTAGGAGAAAGTCCTTTGCATAAGCACAATTAGTATGGGAAGTATATTCACTTCAAGTAATCCACTTTTAGTCTTGATCTACCTTTCTTCAGCAACTTCAAGTTTAAACTAAGTGCCAATCTCCACATTTTAAATTGCAAATTACTTTTCTAAATCACTTAACAAATATCCTTGAAATTTCACATGTCAACAGCTCATTAATATCTACAGTAAATGTAGTTCTCTGAAAAGAACGACAGATTTTATGTTTATTGAGACAGATAGCTGGCACAGAGAAATAGAGCTCCTTCAATTACTAGTTGGCAGAAGCTAACTTCAGTTTAAAATCAGTCTGCAGGAATTTATGACAACACTGCAGTGAAGTGACTATTTTGAATAAGATTAGCTACTGCTGATGGTGATGCTTGGACAGTGTTTATAAATCAAACTTAGAACTTAGTATTTTATAATAGGCCACTTCAAAACTATCTCCCATAATCATCTCTGCAGTATATTATGATAAATGCAAACATGTTTGGGGATTAAAAGTAATAAAGTGAGGTACACAAGGTAATGAGTGCAAGTAAACTGTAAACAAAGACTATGCATATACATTTTCAATACCTTGTGCCCAACTTAACTCAGACCTTTGTAGGGAACAACAGATTAATCACAGTAGCACACCTAACACAAGTATTTCAGGAGCCCCAAATCTCATTTCCTTGTGCTCTGAAAAAACTTACATTCATGATCCTTAAAGAAAGAAAATCATACATTGTTAAACAGTGATATTCTGAATATAAACAGCTTTTCTGGTTGATGAATTTTCAATTATACTGTTATCTCAGTAAAACAAAACTTGAAAATTCATCTAAAACGAGTATATTAGACAAAGTAAATAACAATAAAAGTTTTAATTCAGATGAATCTCTGGAAACCCTTTCAAGACTCAACTTTTCATTTAGAATTCAAATGGCATCGGGTGCTGGTTTTCTGTTGGTTTTGGAGGTTTCTTTTTGCAAGAACACAAAAGCAGATGGCCTGAAATGCTTCCCTGTTTATGGGGCCAGGGCTCTACAGTTAAGCATTTCTAGTTTTCTTGGCCAAGGTATGGATTCCAGACCATGATCCAGGAACCACAGACACCAATCAAAAGGGCAGCTACTAATATCAGGGAAGAACACCTCGGTTAAGAACACCTTTTCCTGCACTAGAGTTGGGAAACAACTCCACAAGAGAAAGGAATCAAATCTGGAGGACTTCATTATAAAAGCATGTGTGAATGTAAATAAGCACATTAAAGTGAAACAGTAATGAACAAAATCTGTATTGCACTGTTCTAATTGCTGCTCCTGTGAATCTTCTGAAAGCTCTCCACCAAAGCTAAAAACAGGCATGGCTAAAAAAAATCCCAGTTCTGGGGGTTCATATGATTTCAGACTTTGACAGCCAATGAAAATAAAATACTGAAATAACAGAAGTTATTCTCACCAAACAGAAAGGGATAATTAGTGTCTGGAATGAGAACGAAGGGCACTAAAGCTGTGACCATTCCTGCCTGCACCAAAGAAGGAGCAATCACAGCATCCTTCACCACATCACTGATTTTCCAAATTCCTGAGCCAGCAGGCAAAGCCCACCTGTTCTATTGATGGAAATAAGGCCCCAAAATAAGGCAGAGACAGAAGCACAACATTACTTGATGCCAGATGAACACAAGAGAAGCCCTGCAGCGCTCACTGGCACAGACACAGACACCCCTCAGGTCAGTAAATTACTGGAGTAACTTACGAATCCACATGAAGAACTCTCTGGCCACTTCTGGCACACGCTGCGGCCACAATGGACTCAGGCAAACCTGAAACGACACAGGCAGTTTGCAGAACTTAGTATGCTAAGATATATTAAAAACTGAAATAAAAGTAGAACTTGGTCAGAAGCAGGCAAGTCAAACAAAAGAAATTTTACGATGTGGGTCACTGAAATTTTTAACAGTCTCGTGCTGCTAAAATAATGAACACTATTTTGGGTTAACGTTTTCTTATGACCCTCTTGAATGCAAGAAACTTCTTTTGTTTAGTAACTGTGACACGTATCACTTGCAAACACTACTGAGTTAAAGCTCGGCACCAGTGTCTTCTCTAGAAACCTTGTGATCATAACCAGATTGAGCACTTGCCAGCACACTGATACCCAAATTTTAGTGGGATGCTCTGTAGCTGCATCCCTTGTGATGCAGACAGGTATTACCTGAGGGTATTTTTGTGTATTTTTGTTCACTTCCAAGTGTCTGACACAAAGACTGTGGTTGTCCTTAGTGATATCCCTATCAAAATCTCCCATGTCATGCAATTACACTGTGTCAAATCAGTATGTTTTCACTATACTTAAAAAATACATAATGAAAAAGCACACCAAAAGGCTAGTGATATTCCTCTACCACCAACACATGCCTTGGATGGCACAGGAACCCATTTGGAAGTCTAATAAATAAATAAATGAGGCTGTTCTGTAACATCTATTCCCACTCAGCAGATTTCACCGGTCCAGTTGGATGACTTGGATCTGAGCACGTTCAGGAAAGCAGGACAGCTCACGGGCTAAGGAGCTGCCCAGCCCTAACTCCACTGGAATGTCTTTTTAAGTGATCTATTGGCTGTTTAAGCAGGTAATTCATAACAGAGATTAAAACTCTAAGGGACTGGTATTAGGAGACACTTAGGCCACATATTCAATTAAGGGATGAGATTAAACAAAGCGAAAGGAGTTGTGGCTGATCTGATTTACAGCAGTGCCAGGAGCAGCTGCTCCAGTGCAACTGCACAGGACTGGAAGTGGAAAAATCAGGCATGGGAGAGCACAGTCTTTTTTGGCTTGCTTCATGACAAACATCATCTCTGGCAGAATTCCAGGCCTATTCCAGTTGTCTATTTCTTCAGAAGGAATACTGCCTTCACAAACAAACAAATACACACCCTACCAGTGTGATGATTCATTTAAACACAATGCAATAGTTAAAGGTTACTGAATAACTCCCTACTACCTGAAAACCAGCGGTTTTCACTTACTTAGAGTAAGAAGCTGTTAGACTTGAACGGGATATTAAACACAATTTAGCCCTCAAAGAGACAGGAACAAATAACTTTAAATGGCTGGGCTAACCGTTATTAATTCTAGAACATGAAATGCAGTCTAGGAAACACCTCGTGGGACTCAGAGACACCAGACCACAGTTTCACAAACCCTTTAGGCCAGTAAAGGCAAACACAACCATCAAAATAAAGAGGTTCCACCTCTCAGCCCTGATCTTCTGCCACTCCTGACCTCCTTCCACATCAAGCAAAGGGTCAGTTTGTGGGAGAGCAGTTCCACGGTGGTGTCCAATAGCATAAATGCTTGGATCAATACAACGGAGGTTTCAGGACATGCATGACAAATTTCCCAAGAAAACAGCTACAACTTCCCTTCAATTTTCAGGTTTTAATAATTACTATTTTGAGAGAGAAGATCCTTTTCTAAACTGATAAAGCAGAAAAAGTGACAATAGTTTTGCATTGCTGACCTTCCACAGCAAGTGAGGGCTGACAAGGGAATTAACCTCCGGGAGTAGCAAGAGGGATGAACAAGCACACCAGTTCCCTGGACGTTTGTTTCACAGCTTGAAAGGCCAATAACCTTTAGAGTAGAATTTTTGAAAGCAAGAACTCAAAACACAGAGCACTGTGAACAAGGAGAAAACACTCCACTGCAGCACACACTTCAGAACTGCCAGGAGCCCCTGGCTGCACACACTGATCATGTGAGAGCAGCTCCCCCCTGTTATATACACGTTCCATTTCACTCCCCCTATAAACTATTGGGAATAGAATCTACAACTACTATTTCGTTGGGAGTTCCTGAAAAAGGTTTTCTTTCCCTCAATAGGGCACAGAGAGTATTACTCTAGAAATGGAATTGAGAAACTTGTTTCTCCTTCCTTATTGATAAAAGCCACTGAGAAAGTGTTGTAAAACATCACCAGTGCTGCCTAGCTGACCTGGGCTGGAGTTATAGCTACCAGGGCATAACTGATTGCTTTAAGCTTGATCCAATTGATACTGTGTTGGAGGTCTGTTCTTCCATTAACCTTGGATAAAATTGTTCCCTGAATTAGCTTCCTTGCTCTTGAAAGCTGGCATCAATTTTCTTCACCAACCCTTTGCTTCTCAGATACCGCGGCCCCCCACGTACCCACTGGGAACAGAATGAGGCTGAAAGGCAAGGCCTGTGAATTCCTCCTCTTGGAGAGGCTCTCCAACAACCTGAGGGAGCAAGACACCAATTGTTGTGACAAAAGCTCAGTAAAGCCGAGAAGTGAGACTGTGCTGTGGCACCAGTTTCTGAATTCTCTTCTCCACCAGAAACAAAGGCACACGGGGAAGAGGCAGCTTTGTCAAATGCCAGTTACTCCTACTGGGAGCTGGACTGCAGGATGGCTACTGGACAAAAGCCTTTTCCAAGAAAGAATGATCTGCTAAACACACCATCATCATACAGGTATAGATGGTCCTTCTCTATCTAGGACAAAACTAACTCAGAAAAGCCTCCTCACAGAAATGCTCGTTTATGTAATGACAGCACAGGGAGTTGAACCGTCTCCTACTGGATGCTCATAGACTGGTGCAAAATAGGACCCCTCCAGATGATTCAATAACAGAGAAATATTATCATCTTTTTATGAATTGTTCCTACTTGGAAACAGCTTTCTGTTCTGGACTTTGATTTGCCAAAAACCCTAAGATGGATTATATCCAGCTTTTGAAATGTGTTCAGACCCTCACTAGGGGCAGAGCAGAGGCCGGATTCTGAAGTTTCCCTTATGCCTACTGAGCAAATAAAGCTGGGTATCTCCAGGCTGTTTTCCTCATGAGGATTATTCTAACACTTCCTGCCACTTATTCTGCTTGGGGAACAGGTATCTGGTGGTTTGGTCATCTTAAGGGATGAAGGATTTAGCACTATAACCTGTATCACTCACAGTGTGTTTGAACAGGCAGTTGAGTAATGATTTGGATCCACTAACTTACATCACTAAGAACAGCAAGGTCTAAATGAGAATCTACATCTCCTTTTAGATTACTACTAAAAAATTCTAAAATTGTACTGCTATCAAAATCAGTAATCAAATCCTGAATCTTCATTGCCCTCTGCTACAATTAATAATAACCAATATTTTTCTACTCCTTACTGTGAAGCACAGCACGCGTTTTATTGTATCTGAAATGAAAAGGGCTACTGCAAAAGAACATTTTCACAAATAAGGTTCCAAATCCAGACAATTTTTAGATTTGCAATGGTATTAGCAGGAAATAAGGAGTCTGAGTAGGAATTGCATGATCCAACCACAAGTAAACAGCACCAGATCCAGACTTCAGTGTGTTATACATAAACATCTGGCAGCATAAAAGGGATTTTATGTGGAAGAATAAGGAGTCCATACAATACTTGTATCATTTAATCTGCTGACTCAGAAGTTCTTTGTATTTGAGGCTGAATCAACTCAGAAATAGCAGTGCTTGCTACCAAGAAATGTTTATATACTTTCTGTGTTTCCTGGCCCTTTCATATCCCCCTTTAGAAGGCTTACACATGAAATACTTGCATGATGTTAGACTGTCATGCACTTCACTTCTCTTACCAGAAAAACTAAGATAAAGAGTTTTCCTTCAAGAAGGAGGACTGGTTAGTGCCAGTTGGAATCTCTATCATCATTCCTTAAAGCCACTGCCTTCTTCCTCTACTTACTAACCTCCATTTATCACATGCAGTATTAAATTAGCCTCTCTGGCCTTGTCAAGGAAACAGTAATTTAAAATTTCAGTGAGGTCAGACATTCCATCTGCACACAGATATAAATAAAAGTATAAAATCAGTGACATTCCTCATTAGTGATGCCTGGATTGCTACCATGTTCTAACAGGTAGAATTTCACAGGTAGTACTTGATATCCAGCAGGTGATGCATTCAGCGCCTCACTGAAACATGAGTGCAAAGTCCAACTGAACCAACTGGAGTCCCCAGTACTGGTCCAGCAGCAATGCTGACTACACACCTGCCCTCCCGTGTTTGGACTTCTTGCTTCCTGCTGGAAAGAAAAAGAATGGCAAACAGATTGAATCGTAACACACTGGCTCTAATTCCATTAACAACCACGGTAGCAGGGCCACATCAGGCTGTAACACTGAGGTCAGCAGGACCAGTTTCTGTGTGTAATGAACTGGGAGATGCTGTGAGAGACTCCAGGGCTGAGCAGAAACAGCTGCAACATGGGGGAAAGGCAGAGCAAGCACAGAGCACAGACCCAGGGTCAGGACAATCCTCTGATGAAGAGCACAGTCCCTTCAGACAGCACTCACTCCCACTGCCACTGTCTCCATCACACCTTGGATACCTAACAGGCACATTAATCCCAATAAATCTTACAGAAGTGGCTGCTGGAAGCTGACCTTGAATTCTGCATCTGGTTGTTTCCAGCAACCTGTGACTAAGATAATCTCCATTACGTGAATTTTTGGAGCTTCCCTTTGAAGCAAAATCAACAGTACTTTCACTTTCAAGAATAGTGATTTTGAAGTAAAAAAGAAATAGAGGAATTAGTTACACATTATTTAGTTACCAAAAAACCAATTCTACTTTTAGTTTCAACACAGCAAAACTAAAAGTTGAGATAACAGTTGACCTACAGAACTTTTTTCTTCAGCTTTAAAAGCCAAATAATTTTAAAAGTTTTACAAAATAATGCAAAGTTATAATTCACCTCTGCGTAATAAAAAATTAATTTTAGGCTTACACCCTGTGCCTCCTGCTCAGCAGCTGTACACACTGCTCTAGTGATGCACTGCCTTTAAATGGGCACAGCCACTGCCCTGAGCAAGTTATAAACAGCTTCATATGTGTGGAAGTATCTTGGTTCCCAACTTGTTCACTGCAAACTATTTCCCAGTCATCCAGCTGATAAGTTTTTACTGAATTACATGAGATTCATCTTGAAAAGGCTTAAATGTTTAATTTGCTTCACTGTATCTACTAAATAAATCACAAGTGGCTCTTTCATAGTATAAAACGTTGAAGGAAAATATATTAAAAATGCTGGAACACAGACAATTTCAAAACAATCTTCTGGAGTCAGACAATTAACCAGCTGCAATAAATTTTGTTTGCATCTGAACTTCTAGGAAGAGAAGAGCAGCTGACTCTGGAGGAGCTCACTACACCATCTTCATGGTGTGGTTTTGGTATATGTGGAAGTTTAAAGGGATTTCATAATTTAACTAGAAATTAAAATATTTATTGTATATAGTATTTTAAGTTAAAGATAGCTAGTTAAATTTGAATATTAGGTTTGATTAATTTTAATATATGCTCATATTGCAGAACACTATCAGACAATATTTCTACATTACAGAATATGATACAGAAATGCCAACCCACTGAGACAAGTGAAAAATCATAACTGGTGAAGGAAGGAGTAAAGAGTTTCTTCTCCTACACTGTAATTCCATAAAGTTATCTGTATCCCATCAGGGGAACCTTGCAGTGAAAACCATGGACTCTGACAGTTGGTACAAATAAATGTTATTTAGAAAAGGAATGACATTTCCAACTGGAACAGACAAACGTGTCTTTTCGACTGCTCCTGATTCAGCCCAGAACTCTGAAGTCCCTTGCTAAGCCTTTTCCTAAAGGAGTTTGTCACCTTGATATGCAGATGACCTACTCTGTATTTTTCAAAGCAGGGGCACAGGAGTCCTACAGTCTCTGATTTTGTAAGATCAGCAGTATAATCTGAAAACGTGAAGAACACAAACAGGCTGAGAAGGACAACAAAGGGTTCACAGAACGATGAGTTTTCTCCCAAGAGCAGCCAGGGACATTGCACAGGGGCTGGGAAAGAAACCTGTCTGAGGCAGCAGTAGGAGCCAAGGTGGCTATCACAGCATCACTGCTACACCCCAAAATCCACACTGGAAACCAGAACACAACTCCTCAACTTTAGTTAGGTTAAAAAAACTGAGAAAGAAGATAAAAGCTTGTTTATATTTGGAAAACACTAAAAAAAAAAAAATCAAAGGGGGACAGGCAGGACACAGGACAGGACGGTGAGTCACTGTTCATTTTGTCTGACATCCACACGGACAGGCAATAATGACTTATTTACAAATGATAATAAAAATATGGCTCTATTTCTTCCTTCCAGACATCAACATTACCAGTCAGGGCCACTGCTAGTCCACAATGACCACTGACGTCAACAATGACCACTGACATCAACAAATATCCACCTTCAGCTGGTTTTCCAT
>JAYRBT010000156.1:1955063-2055844 GCA_036023395.1 Myiotriccus ornatus
CGCCCGGCCCTGGGGGAGCGGCCCTGGGGGAGCGGCCCCGGCCCCGCCCGGCATAAGGGAGCGGCCCTGGGGGAGCGGCCCCGGCCCCGCCCGGCCTGAGGGGGCGGCCCTGGGGGAGCGGCCCTGGGGGAGCGGCCCCGGCCCCGCCCGGCCTGAGGGGGCGGCCCTGGGGGAGCGGCCCCGGCACCGCCCGGCCTGAGGGAGCGGGACCGCGGGACGCACCCTGTCGCCCCTCAGCCCCTCGGCCTCGTCGTCCCTCCCACCCCTCGCCCCTCTGCTGTTACCGTCATCCGCAGAACGAGCCTCCAGCTGGGGCGCAGGGGTGTCGTGGGACGCGGCGGTGAAGGCGCACAAGCCCCGCGCACCCACGAGTGGACTCCGTAAATGCGGCCGTACGGCGGCGTTCCCCCTGCTGAGCCAAACGCGAGACGATTCAGTGCAAACAGCCGTATTTTTAAGTGATTTATGGGGCCGATTATTGGGAAGAATTTCTTTACTGGGAAGGAATTGTTTTCCCTGTGAGGGAGGTGAGGCCCTGGCACAGGTTGCCCAGAGAAGCTGTGGCTGCCCCATCCCTGGAAGTGTCCAAGGCCAGGTTGGATGGGGCTTGGAGCGACCTGGGATAGTGGAAGGTGTCCAGGCCCGTGGCAGAGGGTGGGACTGGATGGGACGATCCTGTGATTTTGTGAATTCCACTGAAGTTTCTTGGCTAACCAGTTCTTCAGAGGCAACAGATGTCACTTTTCTTATTTCCCCGCATATGCAGTTTCCAAAACAATCCCTATTGTTTCTTCAATCTCAATAATCACTGCTCTTTATTAATATATCCAAGAAAATATTTCCCTCATTATTTTAAAAATTTCCCTTACTCCCCAACTGCAATAATTTTCCTTTAGCTACCATGTTGAATGCAGATTTAAAAAGTGCATTGGTTACTAGTGTATTAGTTAGAAAGTCATTAATCTAACGCTCTTTCTTGTTACTTAACAGCCATGTTATATGTTTGATTGTACTATGTTCACTGCAGGCAAAACCCTCTCTATTTTTCTCAAGGCATCAATTAACTCATTTTAATTTCCCTCTAAAGGCCAAAGTAACACTGCTTCCTCATGGACCTTACAAAGAAAAGAAGCTGGAATCTGGAATGAAATGCAGGATCCAGAGTAACTCCTCCTGTATTAGCAGTCTGAGTGCAAGAACAGCAAGTATAAAAGCACATATTTGAAAAAGCCAGATACAGCAATGTAGGCAGAACACCTGTGCCAGAATACTCTGGAAATTTCTGGAAAGTTTTGGTTTTATTTTGCATTTAACGGCTTATATGGCTTTAAACTAATCTCTTGATATTATTCATTGTGTATGATTATATTAAAGTCTTAACACCTTAAATCAATAATAACAATAAACCAGCTAGCAGCCTGTTAACACCTTATTACAAGCTCCTTGTTCACACAGCAAAAGAATAGTGAAAATAGTATAAAGTGACTAATGGAAACCAGAGCCCACCTTTACCCCCACAGTACTGCCAGACGTGCTAGGGCAGAGGCAGCACAGAAAATGGTCTAGCAGGAAACATCAAACAACACGAGAACAAAAAACCATATAGATTTAAACATCAGTACTTCATTACTACACTGAGAAATATGTAACAGAGAAAATGAGTAGTTATTAATTCAGATAGGAGTAAGATCAAATCTTATATTTCTTATATTTATGCTTTTAGTTGTCCCACAGAGATTTTGATTCAGACTTCCATTCTTCAGTTCTGTGAATGGAGCTGTCATTTCTACTTTTTAACCTGCAACACAGGAATTTAGCTCCAGAATTCTCACAGTGCTGGATCATCCTGACCTAAATGTCTTGTGTTCAGGAACAAAGCATCACTATATTGGTTAGATCAGATAAGACAAATTCCCCTTGCACATCTTTTTCCTGCTGAGGGAGGGCACACTCATGAAAATATAACATCATCGTGGAACCCTTTTGTTATTGTTTAACATAATTCTAGGACTGCACTGGAGCAGAGCTATTTCACTGTCAATGTCTTACTGTTTCTCAAGTGCTTAAGTATTTACCCCACCACAAAATGCTGTTGTTTGGTGCTGTGAGTTCCTGTGAGCTTCATTCATAAGATGCAATCAGTGCAATCCTATTTCATGATGACAGTCATTATCCAGTGGACCAGAAATCCTCCTTAGTACTATTTATTTGACAAAAATGATTATTCAGGATCTTTAACTGCAAGGTTTGTCAGTCCCACACAACACAAAAATATTTCTCTGTACTTTCCAGTTTTAATATCAACAAATGTAGAAGTGAAATATGTAAGTATGAATAATTTTTATGAGAATTTCATGGACCTTGAGAAAATGTCTTGCCATGTTTTTCTCTTTAGCTATTTAATTGCAATGTCATATTAACAGAAAGCAGCATACCCAATTCTGCATGGATGAATAAACACATTCAATAAAGAAGATTTAACAGAGTAAATCAAACACTGGATTAAACATTTTCTGCATAACAGACCACAAAATGGGCATTCATTTTACCAATAGATCCTCTACATTAGAAACAAATAGAAATGCACACCAACATAATTAAACTGCACATCCTGTGGCCTGATTACTGAATTTCCCTGTATTTTGTTAAACTAGGTCTCATCAATTAGAATTGCCAAAATGCATTCCAAAATGCATACAGAAAAACGAAATGTAATTCTTTTAACCATTTGTATTCAATACATTTTCCCCTATGTTTTATGAAGTAATTCACAATCCTATATATTGCAGGGGATTTATACAGCATTTTTAGCAAAAACAATTCAGAAGGACACATAAAAAAGATCAATTTTAAGATTCCACTTTTAGCAGTTCTAAAAGTTTTCTGCGAGCTACTTTTCCTACTTTGATTTCCAGCAAGGCATCTCTCCTAAAAACATGGTGTTTTGCTTTATAGCTTTTATTTGGGATTTTCACATGTTCACAGAAGTCCCTTTGTTACTTTAAAGTCTGTGTAGTTAACATTATAACTCTATCAAAATGCATTTCAGAAATGTAGTAATCTGAGCAAAACCTCATGTTTTTGTATTCCCAGGGAGAAACAGTGAAGCTCGAAAGAAAATCAGGAAGAATCAGCATTGGAATGATGGAGTTTCCAGTTATTTCCAGATCCAGTCTCAGATCGTTTGATCAAATGTGTCTTCCTCCAAAAACAAACAACAAATGCTTCATATTCACTATGATGAATTTTAATTTTTTTGAGTTACAGCCTCTTTATCCTGCGGTGACTTCACGTGTGAAATCTCATTATTCATTCCGTTATTCCCTCGATGGATACAGAATTTAATTCTACTCGAGTACCAGTTTGAATAAGGATCAGCAGCAGGATCGGGCCTATTAGCTGCTTGAAACATCTCGTGAATAACCCGATTTATCCCAACGAAATGGCTCATTAGCTCAGGCAGCAGGGAGATGTTTGTATGTTGCTGCAGTTCTGCGTGGTTTTCATATGGAGTTTGCAGTTATGCAACTGGCCCTCGCTCAAGCACGAACCAACTGGCTTGTTCATTAACCACAGGAACAGCCACTCTGTGCTCAAGCATGTTTATGAAAAAATTAGTTGTTTCCAAATTCATTCCCAACTCCCAGACACCTTTATTCTGTCTCCTCCTTGGTTACCACTGTCTGAGTTTTTCTTTCTTCCTGTAGTTAGTCCTAATCATGCCCTTAAATCTTGTACTTTATCAGTGGCATTAGACCCTAAAGTGCTAATTCTCAGTGAGAGGTAGACACTCAGTTCCCGTGGATGGGATGAATACTCCTCTGATACAGTCATCTTGGCCTTGGTGCATTGGTGAACTGAACACAGCTTAAAAACTCAGAATAATAAACCCACATTTTCTACCTAAGGAGCACTGGAACTAATGTTGAAGTTGCCCTTTTGACTACTAAGATGTGGGAAAATATAGGATTGTTTAGAGAGATGGGGAAAGACAATTACATGTCACTTGACTTCTGTAAGCAGGCAAGGCAAGGAGTCTATTTTCCCAAGTTTAATTAATGACAATCTGCAACAATTCTGTTGGTCTCTCATGGCAGTCAAAACTTTCTTGTGCAAAATGAACACAGAGGAGATTAAAAAACAGGATCGGGGCTTTGATCAGGCTGTTCTGCCCAGCATAGCTGGCAGAGTACGGAAAGAAAGCTCCACTCCAGCTAAATTAAGGATTACCAATGAGTTTTACAGGTCTCCAGGTCTCCTAAAACTACAGATGGGCAGGATGAAGGAGATTGTCTTTGCAGCAGCCTCAAAATGCAGGGGTTTTTTTATGCTACAAGATAATCTTTAGTCTTAAAATAACCTTGGATGATGACTAATATGCTGCAGTCTTCATTGCTTGTCTCTCAGAGATGTGGAGGAAAACTTAACTTTAGGAATTGGAGGCATGGAGAACTGGTGGTAGAATCAATCAGACTGTGCCTTGATTTACAGTGAGGTGACCCCATGTTATGTGCATTATATGGGGTCAGTCATGGGTTTATTTGGTTTGATTTCTTCTCTCAGTGCTCTGCAGTGATCACTAAAATAATGACCACAGTTGAACCTCTAAGGATTTAAAGTACAAACTCTCAGAGAATAAATGCATTTTGTATATGTATCAAAGAATGTTTATAGGGCTAAATTACATGTTCCAAGCTTGGCTTTTCTAAATACTCTTAATAACCAATCTCTTCTGTTTCTTCTCATCTGCTGAAAATGACAGCATTGTAACAAAGTGTGGTATCAATAACATCAGAATAAATTGGGAAGAATTACTGAAATTATGCCATTGTAAACTAGGATGCTACAAAACAGTTTAATGCTTTCTGTCCCAGCAATTCCATTATTTGGATATTCCGGCATCTAAAAGTCTGGGTCAATCATGGTATTTCTGCAATTGCCAGTAAACACTAGGAAAAAAACCAGATTGGTTATGTGGGACTGCTGTATAAAGTTGGGCAATAAATCAAGATTTATTAAGATTTAATCAAGATTAAGTAAAGATGGACAAGCGTGTCTCCTGGTATTCAGTTACTGCCCTATTTAATTTACAATATTACATGGAGCAGTTTTATTGCATAGTAAGGTTTTTGTACTTGTGCTTTCCAGGTTTAGGAAAACTGTACCTTTTCCAGCACATCTGGAGACTGTGGCTTATGTAAGAAACTAATCTCTTTTCCCTGGAACTATTCCTGTTCTTCTTCGTATTGCATTTCTTTTATTCATCTCTCTTGACTTGTTGCCAGTTTATGGGTACAGGTCCTTTAGCCATTAGGGCATATTCCTCCTTCATTCCAGTCAGCACAAGTTTTACCATGCAAAGTTCAGCCTCCACATCCTGGTCTTTTCTGATTGTTTAACAACAATTATTACAGTTGGAGGTGAAATGTATGTTGCTTTAAACAGGAGAGAGGAGTAATTATCTCATTTCACTGTATATTTAAAATGTGCCCGTAGAGATATTGAAAAAAAGCAGGAATTGATCTGAGAGATGGATGATACAGCATAGTAAGCAAAAAAACCCAACCCAACCAACGACAGAGTGGAAGGCTGTAGTTCCCTATTTGAGGAGAATGACAAGTGCAAGATTTTTGAGTAATTTTTTAAAAAGCAGTATTCTCCAGTCTTGAAAATCATAAATGGCATCTGGCTAAAATTAAAAGAGAGGAAAAACCAAGACTTTAGGTTCTGTAACTGATAAAGGTCCCTTAGGAAACTCCCCATAAATATTCTCATATAATTAAAAGAGTTTAAAGTAGTCCATAAAGCCATGTGAATTGATGTGTCTCATATGCAGTATTTTTGCCTAGACTTCACCAGACAAACCATAAACAAAAGACTATAAAGGCCTCAGATGAAATGAGTTCTTGCCAGCTCAGATTCTTGTGAAGACACGTGTCACCGAGGACCCAAACACGAAACTGTATCCAAGAGACATCCAGAAGTTAGGGGGGAGTTAACAGCCAGGGACTGACTTTCAGATGAGGCACACTATCAGTGATGACACTCAGTTAAAAGATTAAGTATGATGACTGCATTTGAAATTCTGTGGATAAATTGACAGAGCAAACATTATTCTTACTTGGAGCAGGTCTGTGCTTGAGGTTGATGTGCCTCAGTCCCAACGCACTGGGTCTGTCACTGCTCCACTTAGAGCTCTGCAGAAGAGCAAAGACTTAGTTTGGGCTTTGCAGCTGCAGTGGTAGAAACAAATGCCAGACTGCATGTATGTGTGATGCTTTTGAGAGTTCGACACAGACACTTACGATTTAACACCATTTTTCATTAATTCTGACATAGTACAGTCCATTTAAATGCTGCCTTTCCTTGTGCAGAATAGTTCCACATTGCACTTACTGAACTTCAGTTAAACTGTACATGTCTAGGCCAAGAGTGCTCCTACTGTAAACACTATGGGGGCCACCTATATTAAAGCATTGAAAGTTTTGTAAGATGTTTGCATTTTATTCCGTTTTCAGGGGATGATGCAACTAAGCATTGTAGCACAACTGCAACCTGACTGTCAACCCCACTGTTTTACTAGAGTGATATTGTATAAAATAAAAACAATAAGAAGTCAAATCTTGTAGTCTGAGTGAGAATTTTAGGTTTAAATGTGACAAGACGTGATGCATAGTACTCAACAGAAGGCTTTTTTCGTTTGTTTAGTTGTAGCATCATCTTTTTTAGGATCAGATGTTGGCTTGGTCAGTCAGCCTTAGCAGATCACAGACCCACACAATACAGTACAGCTCTTTGATAGGGCAATTCCTCCAGCAGCAGAACAGCTATTCCTGTTCCTGTTGCTATTCCTACAACCACCTCCCTCGGCCCTTCTGCACCACAGACTCTCTGAGGGGAGCCAGGAGACTTTGAGCCATTCCACGTCACTTCTGCTCTGTGCCTGAAGGGACTCAGATCCCAGAAGGCAGAACAAATGGGAGCACAGTGCCCACTCCCCCCTTCTGTACCTACTTAGCACCCTGTGAGCAGCACTTCCTCCTCAGTTTGATTAGGTAAATAAAAGAATAGGCTGTAGCTGTAACTCCGAGGGTACAATCTGAATATCAGTTCCAGATAGTTGATGTAGACCCTCATATCGACCCTTCCCTTAAGCCAGAAGAGACAGAATTTCCCCCCCACCTCAGAAGGATGCTGTGCTGTTGTAAATGTTGAGGCAGATTATTAGGAAGATTTGCAAGAATAACTACTTAAAATGGCCACATTCATTTTAAAGAAAAGAAATATAATTGGTATTTGCATAGAAGAAAATGGATGAATTTAAATTTTAGTTGATTATAATTATTGTCATCGTAATCATCATCATTATCTTTGTATGTCTAAATGACTGATTCAAAGAAGAATTTTTAACACATTTCACATGTCAGTGCAATTCTTTTCTGTTTTGTGCCTTAGTGGTTGGGGTTTTTCATTTGCTTTTTTCAGTCTGAACTTTCTGTGGAAGCTATTGTAATTTCCTTAAAAGGTGGAAAAATGTTTCAAAAGGAGTCAAACTTAGAAGTACTACATATGTACATTTTATTTTTTCAATGAAAGTTAATCAAATTGTACAGAAAACCTGTGGAGAGATATTGTGGGATGGCACTTTGAATTGCTCCTAAAAAAAGAGATTCTGAATAGTGAGGTGCTACCTAAATCTGGCCTTTTTAACCAGATAAGGGAGGTAAAACTGGGACAGTTGCCTACGAATTAGTAGGTGAACTCATTTAAGTGGTAATGCATCCAGATGAGGATATCACTCAAGAAGTCTGTTAATAAACTGGAACTGTATGTAGACATGGACAAGGTTCTCAAAGTTACTAATAGTTTGTTATTTCAATACTGTGTATAGTGATAGAGCTGATATTCTGTATTCCCTGTTAGTGCTGCTACAGTAAAACCTGTGTAATCAGTAGTAAATCTACATTGTGTGAGTTTGTCAGGACTGGCAATTATGAAGGGTTCAGATCCACAATGTCTGTTGGTGAAAGCAGCTTCTTTTTTACTGAGTATCACATCAAACCTGAGATGTGCAATCAGGACTACAAAGGCCTTATACTGTGCATAGCAGAAAAGTGTCATCATTCTCATTTCCCTGATGGCTTTGAAATGACTGAGAAAAGCATTTTGCAACAGAGGGATCATCATAGTGTGTGATAGCTGCAATTCCTGATACCTGGCATCTGTCACAAACAGGGCTTCACCTTCCACAACTTCACCTTTAGCATGAGTTCATTTTTGGTTCCTTTGCTCTTCCAGAAGGGCCACTAAGCCAAGTGTTCAAATCCTGTGTCTGCCCAGGGTTACTGTGCCTTGTGGAAACAACTGTTCCCTGCAGTCTTGCAGAAGGCAGTTTGCTGATAGTCTGTTTTCAGGTGGGTTCCTACAGGACAAGGAATTCCCTAAATAAGAATAGGGAATATATAGTCTAGTGGAAGCCTCATTTGCTTTTGAAATAGAATGATGATGTCTTCTTTCTTATTTTCTTGGGATGAATAGAAGTTGTTCATGCCACTACACAGAAAGACACGAGCAAGTCTTAAAAAACAGGCTTTGAGCTGTAAATACGCACAGATTAGATGCCTCTGTCCGAGATATGGACTGAGTAAGGGAGACCCTGTTGTAAGGATTTCCCTGAAGTGCCTGGTAGAAGGATTGACAGCTGATGAGTTCCAGCACAGCTACACAACACCTTTGGCCAAAAGACTGTGAAGTTTTGAGATCCTCACTATGTCCAGGAATTTGAATTTTTTAACGTATACTTTGTATAGAAAAGGATTGCACCACAAGATAAGGGGTTCAAATAAGTTTCTCTTAATGGAAAATATCAGACCCAGAATTCCTGGCTAAATTCATGCACTGGAGTGACAAAAAGGTGCTCAATCAACATTAATTATTAAAGTAGAAAGGAAAATTGGTATCTGAAGTTCTGTCACTCCAAACAAATACATAGTTTTTTATTTTCAAAAGTTTTCTTTCATTCTTTTAATTATATTTTTAATTATCAAATTAAAGACTATCTAAAATATAGAAGAACTCACAATTCAAATTTTTTTGCATTTAAAACTATATCACACATTTACATTTTAGGAAAAAAATAGTTACATGCCAAGTTCTGTATTAAACTGTGCTCTATTTTATAATCATAGACTTTGTGGAATTAAAAAAAAAATAGGGAAGATCTTGTCATAGTATATTTAAAATAATTATAGATATAAGGGAATTAAGTGCTAAGACATCCCTGTAGAAAAAATTCTGAAGAAATACTTTTGCTTTACAGTCTTCCCCAGTGCAAAATACTCTACAATTCATAATACAGACCTAGTAGTGGTCTCACAGGGCACTAAGAGGTTTTAGCATTATAAATACTGTTAAGGGGAATTTTTAAGAACTCAGACTACAGGACGGTTATGCATTAAATAATTATGATCACAGGTGTTCCAACCTGTACTTTAAATTCATGGCCTGATCATCCTTATGCCTCCACAAGTCACCAATAATTCCATCAGAAAGTCAATGAAGTTAAAGCATATAGAGCCAGGTTTATTCCATATTTCTGTGTAGGTTATCAATGTGTGTCACATCAAACTCGATGGGAAAGTCAGGAAGAGGGAAAAGGTTGATAAAGTCAGTGTTGCCTGGAGATGAAGAGAGACACTTCTTTCCATGTGACTGTTTTCCGCTTCATCTCAAAGTCCACAGAGCATACTGAGGGTGATTTTGAGACACGGAGATTGGTCAGGTTAAAACCAAAACCTGCTCTTAAATATTTGACTCTGATCCCACTCGGTGTTCTGTGACTGCCACTCAGACTCAGTTCTGCCGTGGGTTCAGCCCCTGCAGGTCGTGCTTTGGAACGGGGGTGAAGGAGCTGAATGAGTGCCCAGTGAGGCCTGTCCCTCCACTGCCTATAGAGAGCTGGGCAGTGTCGTGTGCTCAATTCCACTAAATATTTACTTTTATTTACAAAAGCAAACAAACATTACTTTCATTATGTTTTCCTCAGCATGTGAAAAATTCTGCCTGAGAGCTGGCAGGCAGTGGCAGTAAGGCCTCAGGACCAGGCTCACTCTTTGGGGAGCTCACAAAGAGATGAGGAGTCTGAGGGAGAGGCTTTTGCGAGGTCTGTGTGAAATCAGGAGCGGGCAGTTGTACAGCTCAGGGCCTGTACATGTCCCTGCACGTCCCACACTGCCCTCTGAACTCCCCACACACCCTACACCCCTTACTCAGGTGGGATTTTGTTCCTGTAAGGGAGAACATCCTGGACCTGATCAGCTGCAACCAGTATCCCAAATAAAAGGGATTACAATTTTTTAAATTTGCGTTCTAAATGAAATGCTTCCAACCTTCTCAGGCACATGGTTTAGGGATCAAAGGGCCAAACTGGCATTTGCTACCTCACCCAGTTTGGACCAGTTCCATTGATTTTTACTCAGAACTCCAGACGGATTTCAATAAGAATTGGCAGCACAGATTGATGTTATGTTATGGCTTTCAGAAGAAAGGTAGTGTTTTAAAAGACAGGATCACAAAATTGATGTGCAGTGCAAAATACCCATCGATCTCCATTTCTGTCAATAAGGTTTCTATAATTTGAGGATAGTAAAACACTGAAATGTGTAGTTGTATCCAAGGCAAAAATACCATTCACTTCCATGGAAACAGAATCAGGCTCAAATCCTGAATACTAAAATATTATCTGTGTGAAGAAGTATTTCATTCTTTATTATTGTGTTACTGGTTTAGGTACAAAAGAATCAAAATATCTATAGAATTTTAAAATATAGTGATTTCTTAATATTTACTCTCATGCTTATAAAAGACCTGGACTCCTGAATGGTGTAAATCAATTATCCCTCTGTGTGTGAAATGCTGTAACAAGATCAATGAGACCTGAACACAAGGAGGCATCTTAGGATAACAGCTGCAGATGCACACATTCCCTGGTAAAAAATAAATGAACACACACTGCTCACCCCGATGCTTCTCCCTCCCCCTCAGCAAATCCCTGCCATTATCCTTCCCAACTGTAAATGCATAAAGGAAAACCAAGGAGGAGCAGGGAGCAGTCAGCGTATCAGCAAAGTACAATAAATGGTCACTCTTAGATCGAGGTAAAAGGAGTGCTTTGCATTCAGGTTGGAAATTTGGCTTTGATGGGACTTAATGGTCAGACTCTACTTCCAACCAAATGCTGCACAGTTAATGGCTCTGTGGAAAACTGCAAGGATGGATCTTTACCGTCTAACATACGTATTGGTTTTAAACATGAGCTCAAGATAATTACTTTTACAATATGAATAATTCTGCCAATTGGATTTCCACAAAGTAGCTTCAATAAAATGCTGAAAATATTTATTCAATAAATCAATTACCCTTCTACTGAGCCTGGATAGCTGTAAATTTTTTTCTCATTGATAACATTCTGTTTATGAAAGCCTATTTTCAAGGAAACGACTCTTAAGATTTTTATTGGAAAATGCTTTGCAGTTAAAACAGAAGAATGAGAATTAATGAAAAGTCTGTGTGAGCCTTATGTATAAATAAACAAAAAAAGAGATTACTTTATTTGGTTACTTGAAGTAGAATGTGATGTCCATGTTGAAAAATACCAAAAAAATGTAAAAAAAATTAAATACCTTCTTGTCCCACTAGATGGTGGTGCCTTCAGATTAGGGCTGAGATGCTCAAACAGACAGAGTAGGAAAACTTTTGCTTTCTTTAGCTGACCTGCAACTGTAGAGAGTGAGAGATGAGGATAATCTTGTTCCTCTGGGGATAGTAACAAGCATTTGGGTGTAATGACTTACTGAATGTATTGGTGTACATGGAATTGTGTTCACAGTGGTTTGCTATAAAGTGTGTTTTAACTTCAATACACATCTAATAGTATTAATTTTTCTTCCTGAAGAAGAGAAGGTGCAAACAACATTGAACCTTAATGATGATTGTATGTCATGTAAAACAGCCCTGTTACACCAAGGTCCTGCCTTTGCAATTTTGCTGCCCTCTATCCTCAGTCAAAATCCAGATTAAAGTCGGGAATCATTAGCAACAATTGCATCTTGTATTCATGTATTTCACTGGGACAAGCTTAAAAGTACTACTCCCATTTTTATACGACAAATGTACTCCTTGCTTTTAGGGAAAGGAATTTACACATGAGTTAAACAAAAAGTGATGGTGCCTAAGGATGGCAGGACACACCTCCTCAGTGAGAACAGCCAAGAGAAATTTTAATGAATGAGCAGAGTAGATGGGACCTTGTTTGAGAGCCATGGCTGTGCTTTGGTTATCTCAGCTTCCTGTGGTAAATGGCCAAATCCTTCCTGCCTCACGTAAAGCTTGAACTGTGAGCTCAGGGCAGGTCTGTGAACTGAGAACTTGTCTCAAAGGCTGTGTCTGTGGAGGACTGTCAAGGACTTAAATATCCTGATGTACACTGGTAGCATGAAAAATTTAAGATTAAAATTAAGAGCTGCTTTATGGATGAATTACTCTGGTCAGGTAAGCTCTAACATGAGACTTTCCAATTGTTCTTTTTAAAGATGATGTAATGGTACAGAGAAGTTAAGGATGTCCATAAGTGTCTTGGAAAAGACAGCATTAATTAAAAAGACAGGAATCCTGGACCTCTGTTGGAATCTGTAACTGCTGTTGCTCTGTGTGTTTTACTCCTATCCCTCTGCAGGTGGTCACCCCATTTACAATACCCAGTCATTTAGAAAGCAGCCCTCGTGGTGGCACAGTTTGATTCAAGCTTATTTGCTGTGTGTTCTTTCCATTTATTCTGTTCCTCCTACTCGACTCCTTCACTTTTCCATTCCCATGTTTGTAACATCGACTCTGTTTCCCATTTCCTTTACAAGTAACGTACATGACCAGAATCAAAGGGCTGAGATACCAAATTAGTCTGATTTCCAAGGAAAGGTTAAGGACCCAGTAGTCCAGATACTTCCACGCAAGAACATCACAGCCATAAAAGGCTTAATCTGAGACTTTTTAATGAGGGGAATTCCTTTGTATGTGCAGAGGACTGAGGCAGAAAAGTGGATATAGAACTGGATTGGATGCTCGGTTCTTCTGTACAGCCTTAATTATTTTCCATGTTAGAATCTCCCTGATGGAATTAGGGAGAGAAGATCTGTTCTTCCTTTCTCTAGAAAGGTGGGCAGGATTTTCTGAAAGCCTGAAGAAGCAAAATTCACTCCAGTGATTGTTACTCGCTGCCATCGGGGGTTGAAATGCAGCATTTGCCAAGAGTGCAAGTTCCTTCATTTGATCCCTTTGACTGTACCAGTATAACTGCCAATCACAGGAAATACCTCTAATAACTCTTCCTTTTACTTAATAAGGAATACCACATCTTTAAAACATTAGAAACAGATGTCACTGCATTACTTCACTGCTGATGTATGTAATAGAAATGACACACTAATTAATTTAATGCAGTATAAACGTACTGATTATTTATCATGGCTGACAATAAAATTATGAAAACATTCAATTACAATCAGTGGTAATTCATTATTTATTGATTCTGCATTATGCACACGTTAATACAATACATTTAATCACCTAAGAGAAGGGATCATTTTTCTATTGATACTTAGACATTTAGATTCATCAGTTTTATGTAAAATCCTTGATGTTTAGGTGGGAAGTTTTAATCCACAATTCCAAAAAAACCTCAACTGAAATGTCAGAACTAAATTGAATTCAAGTGTCAAGTACAAGTGCGTCTAGAAAAATGTGGGCACTAAGAATGACAGACTAATTTCAGTCTCTTTCTCACGTCACTGGCCTACATTAGTTAATATAATCGTGGTTAGTCTTTGCCAAGTAATCCAAGGCATTAAACACTAACCCAGCAAAAAGTGAATAATGTTTTTTCTTCCTTTTCAAGCCTTTACTCAGAATTAGCACCATCAATGGTTTGCATGCTGAGGATACAAGCTCAGAAATCATTGGGGCATGTTGAGAGCTTTAGGCTGGGCCTGGGGGATCTCATTGTTAAGGATGAGGAGAATATCATTGTCACTCGGGCTCCAGTCCGGTTGGAATTCAGCAAAAAGTGGTGTTTCATTTCATTATGACCAGGGTGCATTGCAAATATATCTTCCAGCTATTTTTATCCTTCATTTTGGGCCTACAGTTACCTCTGACCCTCCATAACCCTGTATTCACATTTATTAACTCACATTTATTTTAGAGTCCACAAAAGTTCTCCACTAACAAATAACATCTTCTCCTACAATCTACTCACGTTGGATGTACCTATATGAAGTCTATAGAAAAAAATCTTTATGTTAAAAAATATTCACCAGGAGTCTTTACACCGAATCCCTTCTTTTTGTTTGTTTTTGTTTTCCCCCATGTTTGGCTACAGTAAACTGAGATGAAACACAAACATCACTATTGAGCTTTCCAGCCTTCTATAAACAAAATTATTATATTTAATTAATATCCTACTGCTCACTTAGAAAGCTGTCATTAGTTTTTATCATTGTCTCCTCCTAGTCAATTGTGTCACCCATCATTTCCTCTATGGGATCCCTGGGAACCAGGAGCCATGTTTATGCCAGCTGGCAAGAAGTGAATTCCAGAATGCTGTTGACTGGCCCTGTCTGGAATGGCTCTTCTCTCTTCTCCTGCATCAGGAAAGAGCTCTTTCCCACTTCTCTCCAGCGAGGCATCTGCAATGATGACAAAAACAAACCCAAACAAACAGAACCTTTGCTTGACATTTCACCCTAAAAACACGGCCAATTTACATATAGGATTAGTACACAGTACACCAATACTGCTGTAGTTGCCAGTGTTAAGAAAACATTTTGCATACCAGCCTGAAAGGAACAAAACTACTGAAACTTTAGTTTTAAAGTAATATTCTAAAATACTTATTTCAGCTATAGGGAGGCTTAGTAGTTTGTACCCATTCAAATTATGTCCTGCTGGACCCCATTCAAATAAACCATCTGGATACTTTATAACTGACAAGATATTACTGTATGATTGTTAGGCTTTAGTAACTTTGCCTTGTCTTTAACACAATTACAGGGAAATAATAATATTCATGGATATAGTTGATTTGTATATGCTTAGTTGAACTGGACAGCTGCCTGGCATTAATTCTCAAACCTTGAGCATTTTCTAAGTTTCCAAAGCAGTTCTTCTCTCCATGGACAGTCACCTCTCAAGGGTACTGCTTTTACTACAGCCTTTATGATTTTATATTGCTTCATGCCACTCCAACTTGCTGGGTGTTGATGCGCAAGGCTTCCTCTGGCCTTGCAAAAATTCAGGCTTATTTAGAAATATGTTTAGCTTATGGAAGACATTAAAGTCAAAAAGGAAAAAGAATTCTCACAGTGGATTTTGATTGTCACATTAATCTCAAATGAAAAAAAAAGTCTTTAAAAAGGCAGTGTTTGAATCTGATTTATTAGACCTCCTAATGGCAATTATGTCCAGAAAATTAACGCCCAAAAGTTTCTATTTGAACCCAGTTATTTATTATTTCTAAATTTCCTAGTATATAAAAATTGCAGATGAGTTCAGTGCTCTGTTGTACTACACACTTTGCCAAAGTAAGTAGTCCCTGTCCCACAGAGCTTCCCATATAAGGTCTGTATCCTAAAAAGATGCACAAACTAGTTTAAAATATGAGCACTCTTATTGAAAGGTATTCATTTAACTTATGTGAAAATTCTGCCATAGTTTCAGGCAGTGAGGTTATGGGCCTAAAACCAGTGGCCAGGCTTCTTAGAACACACATGAAATCAGTGGAGAGAAGGGGAGGTTCCTTCAGAGTGTAATTTAGATAATTTATGTTCACAAATATAGCAATTTAGTTAGCACACAGTCATGTTCCTTCATTACTCATAATGCAAAAATATTCTACTTCGCAGAAAAGGTGCCTAAATAAGCAAGCCTGACAAAAGGAAGGAGAAGATGGAATCATGGAAATAGCTGAAATGCTCTGTTGGTGTAGCTTGCTTGGAAAAGTTTTGTTTATACTTTACTGCTTGCTTTGTTTATTGAATGCCTTAGGAGAAAGCTACAAAGAAAAGAGAGGAGTGAAAAGTTAAAGGACTAGGAAAGAGGGAAAGATAAAAGACTGAAAAACATTGGAAACAAACAGAAGGGAAGAGGAACAAAGGAAGAAAGGGAAGAGGCTAAAAGAGATGTAATATAAGTACACTGGGAGTGGGTAAGAAGCAAATAACCAATGTAGCCAGCGCGTCCTGGCTGCTGCTGGGTGTGATACTGTCACTCGACCCCTTTCTATGGAATTTGTCTGACCATCTTTGGACTCCACTTGTTCAGGGAGAAGGGACACACAAGTCTTGGCAGCTCTTGTGGGAACCAGCCTGTTTCGGGTGGGGGAGACACAGGATCCTCCCGGCTCCGGGGCCGGAGGGTTTTACTGCGGTACCAGATGGTGCTTCTGGTGCGGCCGCACAGTCGGGCGAGAGGAGCGGGCCGAGGCCATTGTGTCTAAACCACAGCTGATGCCGCATCGAGCCTGGAAATTGCAGGCACTTACACCTCAGACCTCCTGAGAACGGGCTCTGCCTCGTGCGAGTGATCACAAACTTCTTCACCTCTCGCAGCCCTCTCCCTCCGTCCTGCCTGTGCCCCTCTCAGGAGGGGCTCAGCTCCGGCCCTGGCTCGGTCGGCTGCACACCCGCCTCACTCCGCCGCTCACCGAGCCCCCCGCGCTGCCGCTGCCCCGCCGCCCTGCCCGGCCCGCAGCACCGCGGCGTGCCGTGCCCGTCGCTCCGGACGAGCCCGATGCGCCTTGTCCCAAAGGGAGCCTCGCACCGCCACCCCCGCTCCCCACTGCCCTCGGCTGCGGCGGGGCGCAGGTGTTTGAGCGCTCGGGAGCGCAGCGACCGCCCCAGCTCCCGGGGGGAAGGGACCGCTCCCTTCCCTTCCTTCAGAGCGCGGCGGAGCGGGACCCCCTCGCGGTCCGGGGAGCCCCGCGGGACCCCCCCGCGTCGCGGGGAGCGGGACCCTCTCAGAGCCCGGCAAACGGGACCCCTTCTCGTCCGGGGGAGCCCCACGGGACCACCTCACAGCGCGGGGAGCACCCCGCGAAACTTTGCCCCGAGTTGCGGCGCTCGGGGCGCGCGGTCCCCGCTGCGGCCGGGGCTCCCCGCACGCCCCCGCCCCAGGTGCGGGCCGGCGCTGCCCCGCCCCGCCCGCGCCCGCAGCCACTGGCGGCGGCGGTGCCGGCGGCGGGCGGGGCGCATTGGCTGGAGGGCGCCGTCAGTCTCCCCCGGCGGCGCTGGGGAGGGGTCTGGGCGCTGCGTGCGGGCGGCTCGGCGGCTCCGCGCGGAGCGCAGCGCGGGGCTGAGGCAGCCGCGGGAGCCGCGCCGGCCATGGCGGTGTCCGCGCCGCCCGTCATCGCCGCCACTTCCAGCGGCGGCGGCGCGGGGGGCTCGGCGGGCTTGTTCCGGGCGGACCCGCTCTACTCCAGCCCCGCGGAGTCCCCGCGCCTCACCAACAGCCTCGTCAACACTTTCCTCTCGGCCGGCGGCGGCGGGGCCGGCGCGGGCGGCGGCGGCGGCAACGAGTGTAAGATGGTCGATCTGCACGGGGTGAAGGTGGCCTCGTTCCTCGTGGAGGGGCAGGAGCTGATCTGCCTGCCGCAGGTCTTTGATCTCTTCCTCAAGCACCTGGTGGGAGGGCTGCACACGGTCTACACGAAGCTGAAGCGCCTGGATATATCGCCCGTGGTGTGCACGGTGGAGCAGGTCCGCATCCTGCGCGGGCTGGGGGCCATCCAGCCCGGCGTCAATCGCTGCAAGCTCATCACCAGGAAGGACTTCGAAACTTTGTACAACGACTGCACCAACGCGAGGTGAGCGCACGCCCCGCGGCGCTGGGGTCGTGTGAGGGGTGCGGGGGCAGCGGGGGGTGCGGGGGAGCGGGGCTGGGGGCGGCGGGGCCGGCGCGCAAAACTTTCCCGGAGCCCCGCGGAGCCGGGAGCGCCGGGCACGGGGCGGCTCCGCGCGGCGCTCCAAACTTTTCCCCAGGGGTAGCTCCCGAAAACACTCCTCGAAAATAAACAAAGCGGAAAGTTTTCTCCGCTGTTTTCCTCCCGCTGGAGCTCGCGGTTCTGCCCGGGAGCCGTCGCTCGGCAGTGCCCCCAGGTAGGGGCTGTTCCCGCAGCGGTCCCAGCCCCGCGGTCCGAGCTCCGGAGCGGCCGCAGCGCCGGCCCTGCCGAGCCCGGAGATCCCCGCTGGGTCCTGCACACCCGGGGTTCCCGTCCTGGGCTGCGGCCTCACGGCTGCTGCCTTTAGAAATGATAATGACCTAAATAAACACGAAACCCTCTCGGGGCTCGCTGGAAGTGCTGGTGCCGTGGGACAGGGTGGAAGGCATGGAGTTTGGGGATGACATTCCCAGTTCAGCAGTTGGCGAGGGACTTCTTCGGAAGCATTTCCATGTCAGCGTGCTGCTGCTTTCTGTGGCAGCAAACTTTCTCTGCAGAGCTTTCAGAGAGCTTTGGGTGCGATATCCGACCTGCAGCGTGCAAATCTTCAGTAACTTTGGGGTTTGTCTCACGAGCTGCTTAGCACTGAACGTGGGTGTTTTTTTAATAACAACTTAATTTGGTGCTAATTTGGGGCCTGATCCTGCTCTCGCCGCTGTGAGCTGAAGCAGGAGCACACTGGGCGTCCGTTCTTCATTGTAGCATTTGCTTTGTTTCGAATCATTTTATATTGCAAGTGTCGTTATAGAGATGCACTTAATTTCTAGGTATATTAATACGATCTGTGTGGGTTTTTTTCCTTGCTCCTCTTCTGTTTCTGTAACTCCTTCTCTCGCTGCCCGTTTCAATGTCAGGCACCTCGGTGACATCACACCTAGTGCTTTATGCAAGTGATGGGTTTATAAGTAAGGTCTGAGACTTACATTAATTTTATAAAAATACACTGAATTACTCAGGGACGCATTTAACATGTAAATGCTTCTCTGAAATGTTTCTGAAACTCAGCTAGCATGGAAGTTGACGATTAAAGAAATACATCTCCTTAATTTCTGTGACCGTGCCAAAGTTTTCCCGTAGGGAAGTACAGGATCTGATTTGATGATACAGCCTGTAGATACAATCTGATGGTTTCTGCTCTCCTTGCAACCAGTGATTTAAGATCTGGAAACGCTGAAGTAGTAAATGTTTAAAACTTGTGTTTCACAACTCTTGTTTTTTCTCCCTCTGACAAAGACTTATGGCTGTGATAGGATGAGGGAGTGGGTGAGGCAGGGAGCGGTGGGGAGGGAGGCAGGTGAGGAGCAAGGGATGCTCTGAGGGGGTCTGAAAGGAGCAGTGGGTGAACCAGAGCCCTGGCCCAAGGCTGGAGATAAGGCAGGAGCAGTGTGAGGGGGTACCAGGGCAGGAACGTGTCTGAGCGCAGCCACAGCTCTCAGCTGAGGAACACACGTGTTGAATCTGCTGAAGCACAAGCTCTGCCTGCCCTGTTTTGAAAACACTGTATTTTTACCTGTTCAAGAAAAACAAATCTGGTATATTTCCCCAAATATTTACTGAAACGTCACTCAGCCTTTGTTTATGTCTCATGGAAGCGCCGCTGGTTCCAAGAACCTGCTGATACCCATGTGTTTTGTGTTCAGTGTTTCAGGTGTGAAGCTTGAGGAGTGTTACCAGCACACCTGAAACTTCGCTCAGGGGTTGTGACTTAACGCTAATTGTGTTCCATCATGCTAATTAAATGCTTTGTACGTCATTTTACTTACAGATTATTATTTCCCTTGATCAATCCATACTTACTGGAGAGAATGTTGGATAAAAACAGCTAAATACATGAGTAATCTAATTATTTGTGTTTGCTGTGAAGTGACCTGGGAAGCATTGCAGTGTCACCAAACAAAGCAGATGTGGTAGAACTGTTAAAGCCATGCACACAGGATTTAGTTCTGTACCTGGAAAGTAAACGCTTGGGAAAAAATGTGATCTTCAGAAGCATTACTTTCAACTGGGAATATTACGTTGCTTTTGTAATAAATATTTCTTTTAATTTCTAGGGGTTTGTATATATGTATTTGCATACAGTAGAAATACTGCATTAAACTCACAAGCTGCCTGAAAAAGCAATAAGAAATGCTGGGTATCATTATTTTCACTGTTAGTTGACTTCTGAAAGTCGTAATCTCTTATGTTATTGTACACTTGTAGCTTTTTTTTTAATTGGAATGCAAACCATAAATTATTATATGACTGAAAAAAAGAGAAATTCTGTTTCTCCTGCTTATTCTATTGTTTGTTTGGTTTTTTTTTGAGTTTGTCTACAGAGCTCATAAGACCCTCAGAGAAATACCCCCGTGAGCAAAAGTTGTTTGGTGTGTTTGTGTTCTGTGTATAACAGCAGTTACCTGTATCCAGCAGCTTTGACCTGAGTGCTTTTTTACTACGTTCACATTTACTGTTTAATTTTTCATTCACATGTAAACAAAATGTTCCTGCAATGTTTAGCCGCCGTCGTGCAGTCTAATTGGGAAGCAAGGCTCGTAAAACTGAAACTAACTGTTCATTTCATTACAGGTCGTACCTTGCAGTGAGTAGTGAGTACAACGTCTTGACAAAATCTAGCTCCTGATTGGCAATACCTTACAGGATTACTTAAATTAGGGACACATGCTTAAATTTAGTAGTAAAGCGTAGGATTTCCGTAAAGTAAAAAAAAAAAACTATAATGAGGATTTATTTAAAAATGAAATCTAAAACTGTAGTGAGAACATACTTATGATTGTAAATATGTCAGTCCTTTAAAACAGGATTATAAGAGTACAACCATAACCTCTTCTCCAGGGTTCTGTATTTGATGGATGCTGCTGGCCACTGAAAAAGCATGGTGTTGGTCTGGATTATTCAGTGAATAGTCAGAATACTTTCCAGAAAACAGCATTTCAGTGCATGGCATATTTTTTATGATTTAAAGTATCCAGTTAAACTAATATTTTGTACTGCTTTGGCTATTCACGAACAATAAAAGGCTTTAGGAATTAATTTAAGCAGTAAATGCAGACATCTTATTTTATGAGATTATGAGGGTCTAGTCATGTTGTCTGTTAAAAGCTACCTTCTAGTCAGCAATACTCTGCCTTTTATTAGGAGACTGATGTCAAGATTATAATTAAAGCAATCCGGTCGTGTAGCTCTGCACAGAGCTTCCTGTGTATTGATAGCAACTGTGGACATCTGATTATACATAAACTTCCTTGACTAGGTAAATATTTAGCATGCATTCAGACTTGGCCAAACTTGTGAATTTTGGAGGTTGCTAGCGTTTTAAAATAAATAAAGATCGGTTTCTTAGTTTCCTTCTCTTCCTTGGAGAGGAGGCTCACTTCAAATACTCTGGAGAGAGATCAGTAGCACGGTGGATTCTGCTGGAGGTGCAGAAAGGAATTTTCCCTCTTTCTGAGCAGAGTAGTTACACTTTTGGAAAAATCCCTCTTTCTTTTTGGACATCTTGAAAGTCTGTGCTTGTTCAAAACTCCTAAAATGCTTGAATATTTTCATCAGATGCATATCTAATCTGGAGAACCCTTGATTAAAATTCCCTTCTTTCTTCGTAGCACTAGAGCTCTCCCCATTTGAAGTGTAACTTGCTTTTCCTCTAAAATGGAGTATTTGTGTGTTTCCTGCATGTGGATATGCATAATACATATGTAATTTTCTACTGAGACTTCTACAACTGAAAAATACTGTGTTTTTGTAGCAAAGACAAAAAAGCTAAACAATTAGGTATTAATGATATTCTTGTTGCATATTCAAAAGGTCTTTGCAAGCATTTCTTCTCCTTTTTTTCTTTTCACCATTTCAACCTGCAGAACTCTTCACTGTCACTTCAAATCACACAATTCTACGAAGATAAAACAACATTTAAACTCATTTGCTTTGGGAGGAAAATTGAGCATTTGCACCCAATAAGCCTGATTGTGGAACTGCATGCAAATTGTGTTTTGATTTATCTCTTTTGCACTTTTTTCCATTTGAATTGATCTTGCATTAATTTTGCCAAGCGGCTCTGTGAGGCTGCAGATGTTGCCCTGTGTTTAATAAATCAATGAGACAGATCTGAATGAATCACTTCAGATGGATTCTCTGCTCGGTTTGATGTCTAGATGTTATTCTTAGCTTGTTATCATGACAGATGCATTAATGTTCCCATACACTGCCAGCAATGTCAAAGAGATTGAAGCTTTTAAAGTGGCGGTATCCCCTTTTCCCCTTCTGTTGGAATAACTAAATTGCCTTTAGGAATAGGTCAAAATATAAATTTGATCGTGGCATCATTGTGGGGAAGCTGCTAAACTTCTGATCGTATTATAACACAAAGTCAGGCAAATGCAGGTTCTTAGAGAATGATTAATTATTGCCAAATAGTGGAGATCAATATTAAAATCTAAACATAGGATAGCTCCTTAATAGAGTAACCACTTTCTCAGCATTAATATTTCATTGTAATAGGAATGATCCGAATAAATAATATAAGACTAGAACATGTTAAAAGTGTTGCTATAAATAGAATATCATTGTGTCCAAATTGATTACAGGCTGAAGAAAGGCTTTTTCTCTCTTTTTGGTTGGGTTTTTTTTTTTTACCTCATTAATAATTTTCTTTTAAAGTTAAGTACGTCTGGATTCAACATCTGTTAGATTTAAAGTACTTATTTATTATGTTCTGTTACTACTTAACATTTAAGGCCAGATATGTTAGAAGAGTTGTTGATCGCCGTTACTTTCGGATCGGTTCAGTCTGGTATCCATTATCTTGGAGCAGAACCTGTGGAGCACAAATCATAAAGGAGGCTGGAACGTGTCTTTGTGGAACAGTTTTAAATTCTAGAAAACATTGCACAAAGTGTAAAGGACTCTGCCATGAATAATGAAGATCTATTTCCCACGTAGGCTGTACACAGTTTTTATTGGCTTTATTCAGTAGTGTTTATTAAACCACTCGTGGTCTTTATTTTTCTTCAGAGGATAAAACAGCGTTTAGTGCACTCATTTGTTAAACCTGATTTCTGTGACGCTTTTATTTGAATGTTAAAAATTATCAGGAATGTTCCTTTTCCTAATCTCTCCCCCAAGCAGAAGAACTTTGACTTTTTGTCGTTAAGGCTTCTGAGAATAAATTGGAGAAACTGGCTGTAACAGATCTAGATTTATGTTGGCATTCTTGGTATTCTTGCTCCAGTAGTTCCAATTTGATAAAGGAAACAATATATGTAATAGAAATTCACAGTTTATTCAAATGAGTTTAAGCTTTAGCATTGTTATATTTGCCTTTCTCTCACCAATATATCAATGTGTGGCAATAGCATTATGCTCAGAAAGGCTCCAGAAGGGACCGGCTCTGGGGATGGGGAGTTATTCTCACGCTGGGGCTGGGTTTGTGCACTGCTTTTAAGGGCAGTGAAAATCAACTTTGGGGGGACTGAGGAGCACAGGAAAAAAACATTGAATTAGAGAATCGTGTCTTGTTGCATTTCAGTGGCCTTGGAGTGAGAAACTGGTCTCTGTCTACTGTATTAGTTTTGCAGAAAATATTTCAGTGGGCTGTGTGAGCTGTTCTGGAGAATTGCCCTGTTTATTTCCTTGCTTACAGGCTGGAATTGGCCTCGTGTAAGGGCTGTTTGTCAGGATCAATATTCAAAAGGGGTTGAAATCTGGGCTGTAAAGTCCCTGTTTTGACTTTGCTGAGGTGAACCTCCCTTTCGTGCCAGGGGCAGTTTGCCAGAACAAGGGCAAAGAACTTAGAAATGTTTCTAGGATCTGAGCCCTTCTTGTCACAGGTGGGACATATTTACTGAAAATCTGCTTTTGAAGGAATTACGTGTTACTGTGGTTTTTGGTCTGATCTTGTGCTTCCTGAATGTGGGATCTTTTTAATCCCTTTGGTGTCTTTTCCAGAAGTCATAATTTTGGATTTTCTGAAGTTGGGCACAAAATTATCCAAATCTTTAAAATACCTAGGACATTCCCATCTAGTTTCTCTTGCAAGTCCTTCGTGTGATTATCAGTGTAATAAGAGCCTGTGAGTGTATGGAAATGCATAATTTTCACGATTATTTACATAAACAATACAAATAACAAACCCAAACATAAGGAGGCTGTTTCAGAGTTCCTGCTGTCTGTGGTGTGTTCCTTTGGTGTGAGCCAAGGCAGGGGTTTTATATGTTACAGTTAACCCTGCATTCCCAAGCACAAGTATGTTAGTTAATACTGATTCTTAGTGATTTAGGTTTATCCTGCTTGATATTAGAACTGTCCCTCGGGGTACGTGCTTTTGATCTTTGTTCCCTCTTGGAAAAGCAGGGTTACCCGAAGGGACTCAGTAATAGGGTTTCCCCTCTCCCTCTACTCTCCAGCCTGTAGGAAATACCGATACCTACTAACTAATGCACTTTGATACCTGCCCCAGAAGGTTCCCATATCAGAGTCCTGTAAACCAGAAATTTGTTTGCGTTCCTTTATTTTTGGGAGCGCAGCCATGTCGTTGTTTTGTGCCTGCATATAAAGTTTATTGTCACTGGCAGGCGTGGGGAGATTATATTTCCTTGTCAGTACATCTTGACCTGCTGAGCCCATTTTGCTCATTAAAATAGATTGTGTCAGAGCCTTTCTTGACTCCCTCACAAATACCACCTCTCCAAAAAGTGAGAGCTGAACCCAATTAAAGTGCTCACTTTATTACTTGTTCAGTGGCTTCAGGTGTGATGTTCAGCAGTGTATATTGTTCATATGATAAGGTATAAAATGTTCAATTGCAATTGTGTCTGATGTTATCACGTTTCTGGAAATTGATATCTGGTACCAGCATTTAACCTACATCCATCCAGTCTGCCTGCTATCTATGGGATGGGTTAAAAAGGAAAAGTAGTATTGATCTGTCGCTGGATTAAAGTTTGAAATCGGCAACAGCACGAGCACAAAAGGCTTTTTTATGATTTCTCAGCTTGCCATTGATCTACCAGTTTTATTGCATTCATTATTTATTAAAAGAATTTGCAAGCTAAACATAACGTTAAGCTAGTTTGCACACAGGGACTGCACTTAGGAAATTGGATGGAAATTGCATTAGAGATGAACATCTGTGCTATTTTTCCACTCGTGTGTTTATGGGTTTGTATAAAAGGTGTATTGGATTAACAGTTATAACCATTATAGCTTGCAGCAATATGTTAGAACCCCAAGCATTTAGGAGTTATTTAAGAGGGGGACTCTTTTTTTCTTACACTAAAAAGTATGGTAATGCCACGACAAACACAGCTTTTATTGGATTATTCTTTATTAATGGGCTTTTTACTAGTAATGTGTAAAACTTGAGGTATCTTGCTATATTATGCATCTGGTTTATTATCTGTGCTACATAAAGCTCCATTAATATTGTCATTAATTGAAGGTTTCTAGTGACAGGATTAGTTAAGGATTTGGCATATAGTACTGAAGTATTGTAATGTGTTTTACAGTGTACAATAGGAATGTAAGTGTTGAAAAGATCCTTAATAAATGTTCCTTCAGAATTTTCCCTGCAATTCAACTTTTTTTTTCTGTCCTTCTTGGGCTGGGTGCCTTCTGTGATGTATCATATCAGTGAATCAGGTGACAATCTTAACTATTTTGAAATATTTTTTCCACTTTGGTTAACAGTTCAGTAACTTGTGTAGTTATGTGTGACATACAAAGTGTAAGGTAGACCTGGAATTTTGAGGTCACCTCCTGTAATGATTTTTAATTTGTTTTTTGCCTCTGCTCTTTCTATAAAACAGATTATTTTCCTTGAGTATCTGATGGTTAAATAGGGAGAAACACAGCAAAAATGTCTGGGGGCTTTGGAGGAAAAGCATATTTTTTAGAATCAAGATGTTACCTCTCTGTTTGGTCTACAAGTAAGTGTTGGTTGTGACTAAAATGCGCTGAAATACGTCACGTTGTGCATCATCAGAGCACTTGCAGTTGTTCTGTTCAAGGCTCGACCCGACACGTCTCACCAGCTCGTGGGACTGTTGAGGGTTTCCCGTGCTCAGGACAGAAATGTGCTCCCTGGCTGGAGGTTGTGCTTCCCCCTTGGAATGCCACTTCTGCGTTCCTTTTGTCTCTGGTAGGGTGACGGTATTTTGAGCAGTATTTTAACTCTGATTTTGAGTTGAAAGGGTCTCAGTGGTGTTTTTCCACGTTGTTTTGCATTCAGTGTTCTTTGTGTTCCTCACTGTTGTCCCCAGCCATTGGCTCCCATGATCACAGTTTTTATGTTCCATCAGATAACACATTTCAACTACTCTACAAATTAAAGTGGAAGTTAGATTTAATGTAGGATTTGTGCAATTACTATATACCCATACACATGTTGTGTAATAATAATATTTACATACACACATGTGTATATATATATAAAATGCAATTTAAATTTCTGAGTTATTCCGAAGTACCTCTCTAGCCATAGAAATAAACTGTTTTTTTTTTTTTGAAAATTTGCTGTAGATATTTATAAGAAAAAAAGGATTTGGAATAATCCAGAAATGTATTTTAAATTACATTTGCTGTGGACACGAACTAAAATTGGTAAATGAACTGACAGAGCTCTGTGAGCCATCTTGGTGTCCTGACTAGAAGTCTTTAATTTCTTTTTTAAGACTTCTTGCAGTCATGTAAGTGAGTAACATTCTCAGATTGTAATTTGATTTCTGTCCAGTCTGTGGCAAGACAATTTTTAGCCTAGGATGCCCTTGTGATACCTTAAATCAACAGAACACTGGAGTAATTTTTCTCTCCTGTTTCCAAACCTGCATGAACAGTGAATTTAAACAGAGCACTTTTTAGATAAAAAAGTTAATCAAAATTATTTCCCAGTGTATGTGTACAGAGTTCCAAATCCAGCGTGTTTCACAGATGTGGAATTGCTGAGGTCAGCCCGCTTGAGTTCATCTTGGTGCACCTGGATCACGGCCATCCCTGTCTCTAAACTGGAGAGTTGTGGGTTTGATGGATGGACCATTAGGTGGATGAGGAGTTGGCTGGATGGTTGTGGTGAACAGCTCAGTACCCAAGTTTTGAGCAGGGAGGAGCGGTGCCCTCAGGGGTTGGGGTTGGGACCGGCTCTGTTAAACATCTGTCAGTGCCATGGACAGTGGGATTGGGGGCATCCTCAGCAGGCTTGCTGACAGCCCCAGGCTGTGTGGTGCTGTCACATGCTGGAGGGAAGGGATGGATCCAGAGGGGCCTGGACAGGCTGGAAAGGTGGGACTGTGCAAACATCATGAAGTTTGACCAGGCCAAGTGCAAGTTCCTGTGCCTGGTCAGGGCAATGCCAAACACAGGCTGGGTGGAGAATGGACTGAGAGCAGCCCTGAGGAGGAAGCCCTTGGGGGTGTTGGTGCCTGAGAGCTCCACATGACCCGACAATGTTTCTGGCAGCCCAGAAATCCCCCCTGTGCTGGGCTGCATCAAAGAAGTGTGGCCAGCAGGTCGAGGGAGATGGTTCTCCTGCTCTGTCACTCTCCTGAGACCCCACCTGCAGTGCCGCCAACAAAAGAAGGACCTGGAGCTGCTGGAGCGAGTCCAGAGGAGACCACAGAGATGCTCCAAGGAAAGGCTC
Source organism: Myiotriccus ornatus (assembly GCA_036023395.1). Lineage (NCBI taxonomy): Eukaryota > Metazoa > Chordata > Aves > Passeriformes > Tyrannidae > Myiotriccus > Myiotriccus ornatus. The sequence continues at coordinate 1,982,741 of JAYRBT010000156.1, forward strand.
TCCAGAGCCCCTCTGCTCTGGAGCCAGGCTGGGAGAGCTGGGGGTGTTCACTGGAGAAGAGAAGGCACTGGGAGACCTGAGAGCCCCTTCCAGCACCTAAAGGGGCTCCAGGAGAGCTGGAGAGGGACTTGGGACAAGGGATGGAGGGACAGGACAAGGGGAAATGGCTTCCTGCTGCCAGAGGGCAGGGTTAGATGGGATATTGGGAAGGAATTCTTGGCTGTGAGGGTGGGGAGGCCCTGGCACAGGTTGCCCAGAGAAGCTGTGGCTGCCCCATCCCTGCAAGTGTCCAAGGCCAGGTTGGACAGGGCTTGGAGCAGCCTGGGCTAGTGGAAGGTGTCCCTGCCCATGGCAGGGGGTGGAATGAGATGCTCTCTAAGGTCCCTTTCAACCAAAGCATTCTGTGATTCCGTGATCTGGACCAGTTCCTCTGGGTAAGCAGGGTCAGGCAGAGCTGGTTGTCCAGAGCTGTTGCCAGATAGATTTTAAGTAGTTGCAGGGATTGAAACTCTCATCCTTTCTGGGCAACCACTTTGCAGAACAGAAATAACTGTGCTGTGGAAGGAAGATTTTATTGGAATGACTGGGTGACGTGGGAGTTGCTGGAGGTGGGAGTAGGTGTCCAGGCAACCCCTGCCCTGGTCCCTTGGCAGGTCCATACGGAATCAACCGTGTCATGTTCAGAGTGTGCCATCTCTGTCTCAGATGATTTCCTGAAATCCTGTGTGTGTGTGTCCCCTGAGGAATAGGTTTATCTTATCCCCACTGCTGCCCGAGAAGAACAGTTGTGTATTTGTAATTAAAAAATAAAAAAGGTGGCTGTAAGAAAGCTCCTGGCACAGCCGTTGTGCCAGTAGGGGGATTTAGTTACTTGTGTGTTACTAATTAAGAAGATAAAGCTAGTTGAAAGAAAAAAATACTTTGAGCTTCATTTAGAACCTCTAATCTGTGTATTTAAAATATTCTGCATTATGCTTTTTCTTACACATGTAGCAGTTTTTGCCTAGCACGGGTTTTCTGTGCGAGCTCACAAACTGTTTTGATGACAGTTAATCAGAGAATGTCCTGTGTCTGTGAAACGTTATCCCTGTTGTTTTTTGAGGCTGATGAAGGCATCTCTCCTCACTGCTGCAGGTGTCTGCAGCTGCCTGCTCTCCTCTCCTACTTCTAACTGTTGTATGCTGAACGAGGGCAATTTTCTAAAGAGCTTCTGAGATAATACTGAAAAACAGAAGCAGGAAAAAAGTCAAGTCTTTCCAGTGCGACCTAAAATACATGTTTGAAAAAAAGAAAAACCAAAACCCGTCCTCCAAACTCTCTCCCTCCAAAAGGCCACAAGAGAACCAGGTAATGCTGGTGGTCAGAGAAGAGCAGAGTATGGATCCTGAAACAGGACCCAAGGTAATGAACTCTGTGTTCTCTTCCCTCTGTTGTACGAGCCTGTTGCTGGAACATGGATTTGTAAGTTTGGGGAGTTTTTGCCTTGTAAAGCTTTATTTGTAAAGAGGATTTTTTTTTATATGGCAGTTCAAGCATCTGACTGGTGACTTAGCAAAGTACCTCGAGTTGAGCATCTCAGGAAGGGTTTGACCAGAATTCTTGCTGTAGCTGCTGCAAACCTGGCTCACTCATCATCAGCAGTGCTTAGGAGGGTTAATTGATCCTGCTGTCCTACACTGAAAATAAGATTCCTTGTCTCCCATCAGAACCAGAATCACTGTCATTTCTTTCTGCTCTTTCTTAATAAATTGCCTTACTTGTTGCACAGCTGATTTTTGGCTCAAACAAATCTGTTTCTACCTGCTGGAGCTCAGGAATGTTTCTGTTCTGCAGTTTCATGACCTGCTCTTCTCTTGCATGTTGACCTAGAGGGATTTCTGGTTATCCACTTATCTTGCCCTTTTTAATACGCTTTCTTCAAAGTTTTAGTTTTGTTTCCCCCCTCCAATCCCCTAACCAGCAGCCCTCTAGCAAACTGTTCCATCTTAGTTATTAGTCCTTAAAGGTTTATGATTTTAGCTTTTAATCTTACTGACTGAAAAGTTACCTCTTTATTGCACTGGGAGAATTTGTATTCATGTTGGTGAGGAAGCAAACCAAAAAAATATTGGTGACATATTTATTGTGGTCATCTGTACTGATTAATGTAGTGACTGCAAGAGTAGTTCAGAGTATGGGATTATTTTAAATACATTTTGAGACCTTATATTCTCTTAATGAAGATCAATTGAGTTCTTGATGCTGATGTATTCTGATCCAGACAGAAATGCTTTATAAGAACTCTTTTTAATTCATTCATGTGAAGTTCCTGATAGTATAAACTCCATATTTTTGTTGTTTTTCTAAACTTGGCTGTTAACAGGACCGTAAATGCCTGGCAGGGATGGGCATCTTTGCTGCTCAGTCTGGCTTGTAAGACAGGTAAGGGGCTTATTCTGCCAGCACTGCATTTGATTTAAATAGTGTGTTGCGTTAGGATCTGAATGGGCCTGTTCTGTGACAATTATTTCCCCACATCCTTTGCTGTCACAGGTACTTTTCCCATCATCCAGACTGACCTGTCATTGGCAATAACAGCAAAATAACTAAATACCCAAATAACAGGCACCACTTGCAGGTTTCATTTGCTGTGTTGAAATGGTCTTAAAGTTTTAAAAGTGTCTTTTAAACTCAAGAAGTTTAAGATTCTTGACTGTACTTTGATATTGATGTTTGGTTGGTTTTTGGTGCTGCTGTTCGCTTTTCTGCCTTTTGGTTAGGAGCTCTTTTTAGTGTCTTAGGCATATGAAGTTGTTTATCTGATGAGGTCACATTGTTTCTAAAATAAGCCTCTTTGATGTCCAGTGCTATGAGAACTTGAGTGATGGTAAACAAATCTACAGGCAATAGGTTGGCAAGGGGCAGTTTTATTTAAGTGGTTCTGTTGATTGCTTAGTTCTGTTGTCTGACTGGGGGCAACATTGGAAACTTCCTTTTTCTGCTGTTGATTTTTCATAATATCCCATTCTGAAACCCTAGTTTCTACTGTTCTTTTTCTGAACAGGTAAGAGTCTTATCTGTTAAATTCATTGTGATGCTGTTGAGGGTCTCAGGAACTGACCCAGCTCTTGCTTTCTGTGCAGTCCTACAGAGGAGACTGAATGAACTTGAAGGCCTTGGATCTCCTGTGAAGGAGGAGATTGCTTTGTCCTTCTGACCTCATTGCAGGTGAAATTCTGCAATGGGACTGTTGGAGAACCAGAGTCTTTCAGCTGAGTTCTGTGGTTTTCGATCACCGACCCAGAAAGCATCCAAACCTCAGTGCACATCCATGAGTCAACCTGTGCATTACCTTGGTCCACGTCAGGAAACGTTCTGTGCAAATTTGCATGGGAAATCGGTTGTATTTGGCTAAATATCTCACATCTGGATATTTTGGAATATTCGCTTTTTTTTTCCATTGAGGGAAGTGTGTACTAATGGTGATGAATAAAAAATATTTTCAGTAGAGTGAATTCGATAAACTTATTACTCTGCGTATATTCTTCATCACTGATCTTCAGAAATCCTTACTTAAGCATAATTGTAGTTCATATATTTGAGACTATCTGGATTTTTATTCATTGAGGGGTGTTTAATAAGTCTTAAGTGGAGGTGACAGCGTGCAGAGAGTAGTGAAAAGCAGTCCTATGTGTCTTAACAGTTAAAAAAGTAGTAAAGTGGTAATTATTATGTATTAAATAAGCACGTGCATTTCATAAAGTTTACAGTATCATAAGTAGCATCCTGGCTATTTAGTCAACTCTTGATTTATGGCTGCACGTAGAATTCAGAAAGACTGAAAACATGAAGGGCAAACCACCAAGTACCTGTATTTCTGAATACTCTACAAGCTTAAATGATGGTCAGTGCTTAGTACTTCACACATGCACCTCACTTTTCTGGGAATCCTCTGCACTCTTTGAATGAGAATGGCCCTTGGTGGACTGTTTATTGCTCGCTCTGGTTTTGGTGGAAAATTCGGCCTTGTGTGTCATTTAGACTTTGTGACACATGTAGCCTCCCAGGGCCTAATGACTTGTCTGCAGATGGGCTGTTATTTATTACAGTCATGTAGAATAAAATTGATTGTCTTCTAAAATTAATTTTTCATTTGCCTCCAGCTCTGCTTTAATAGAGGACACACAGTTGCCTGTTTGCAGAAATACTGTTTAATCACATTAATATCTCAGCCCCCCAGGCTGGTGAAGATAATTGTACAAACGAACAGCAAAATCTGTATCTTTAACTTCTTTTTATGATTAAATTATGCAAATGACTTATCTCCTGCCCTTCCAAGCACTAATCATCTAATTAGGAATGATGTGTTAAAGGGATGGTTTTGAATCAGGAGAAGGGGAGAATGGAGGAAGCAGAAAATGGGACCTGACAATGAAACTGCTGAAGGTACTGTAGTGGTACAAGATAAATCTGTGTATGTGTTCAAAAAGCAATAATAAAGCCTTGTTGTGCTATTTCTAGTCCTGCTTTAGTGATGTTTTTCATAAGAGGATAATTCTTCTGTCCAATCTTTGCCCATAATTTTCCATATTAACTTTAAATTCAATTATTAAGGTTCAAGAATTGAGTCACTTAGTACTTTATCTTCCAGTTCTTGTAAACAAGATAGTGCAAGTGTCTCTATGTGGCTTCACTAGTAGAATGTTTGAAAGACAGAACACATTTATTTGTAGTTTGTTTTTTATAAAAGTGCTTGTCGCTGTACTGCTGAATATCCTGAGCCTGTCAGGTATTTCTATTAATGTATCTTAGTCTCTCTTTCTTGAATACTTAACAGCTGGTTAAAAAACTTAAAAACATTGCCTTTTAATGTAAAAATGCAAATGCCAGGTAAAGAAAATGCTCATCTTTTTGGTCGTGTTCTGTGCCTAGTTTGGGGCGTTTCCCTTTCAGTTACGATGGAAAGCCCTTCAATTTAGATGTTTAAATAATCATAAATTTATATTTTAAGCATATTTGTACAAAAGAATCGCATCTTCACCTCTCCAAGAGCTTACAGCCTGATTTACTGTGTTTGTTTCCTACTCTGTAAGCAAATTGTTTGTTTTTTTTTTTTTTTTAAATGGTGCCTTTATAAGTAGCTCCTCCTGCTTAAAGCACTTACCCACAGTGGGTTCAAACTATGTGTGTTATTACTCTTGCCAAAGGTACAACAAACCGGCTTCTATTTGGGTGATAACCCTGAGAGTTTGGTAAATAGCTCTTGTTTTCCCTTGACTCAGTTGTTGATGTACTCGCTGTACAGGAGGGACATGCAGTGTGCCAATAAAATAAGAATATTCTAGAGACTAACTGGAATTTCAGGGATTCCTGTGTGTATAAATGTATGAATTATGAATGTACAAAAGTCTCAATTCCTTGTGAGAAAGTATTCATGCAGGGAGTATATGAATTCATAGATACTATATATAGATAAGCAGTAGGTCCCACACTCCCCAAAAATGTCTTACAGCATCTGCCTCGTTCCTTAAGGAACCTCAGGATCCCTGCCTGTGTGTAGGGCTCGTGCTCCCGTGTCTGTCAGACACAGGTTTACTGACCCAAGGAGAAGGTGTGAAACACTTTTGTAGAGGTAGGGATGCCCCAAGAGAAGCCAAAAGCAGTGATGTCAAAATAAGCCTTTTGTTAGTGCTTAGGTGTATGTCACAGGGATTTAAAAAGGAAAACAAGCCCTCACGCAAGTGAAATCGGAGAGCAGTTAAAATGCTGGGGTAGATGGATGATTTGGCTTTTCTGTGTTGTTTTGGGATGTTTCGACATAAGGGATGCAAGTTCTGACACTGCTTCCATTTGTCTGACGCAGACATAAATTGCTGGTGGAATGTTTTCATAAACACTTTGTGGATGGGGAGGCTGCATTTCTTTCTGTACCTTCCAGCAATAGGACTGAATTTAATCAGTTCACATCTGTCCTTACATGTATTTTCATCATTATCCCCCCGAATTCTTCTCAAAAGGAAAGATGAGCAGACCTTGTTGAAGAGCTCTTGCACAAAGTATTTGTGCAAGGACATGTGTAACTAAATCTATTACACAAGGTCTAAGTATATTTTGTAAAAATAACAGGAGACTCAAAAAGACAGGATTTCTCATGGAATTAAAAGGCTCTGAATTCACTGGACTTTTAAATCTCAGTGAGGGCTTCCAGCGGAACTGTTTTCCTCTTAGTAGGGGAGATTCTATGCTAATTAAGGAGCAGATAGTCCTAAACTACTTAATTTTTTTTCTTTTACATTGGCTGGATCCAGATACCACAGTAAAAGATAAAAATAGAGACTGATGGTGTGTGGTGTCTCAGTGGAGAGAGTGGTGGACATCCATATGCTGTTCTTTATGTGGCTGAATTTCCCAACCCTCGTGGCTTTTGGCTGAGGTGTTTTATTCCTGTAGGACTGGGGTCAGGATGTCTGAGATGGGCATTTGCTGAGATATCATTTGTAGATGATAATCTTCAAAGTTTCAGCATCAGTGAGGAATCTCAAAGCCCTTGTAATCTGTGGCCTGCATTTCCCACCTGCTAGGCTTGGGCAGACTGGAAGAAGGTGATCTGAGTGAGGACTCAGATCTTACTCGCTGTGTCTGCACATGCTCAGGGCTTTATCTCACCCAGCTGCTCATTCAGATGTTTTCCTTATCTGTGCACTGGGCAGTTTCCATTGAGTAATGACATGTGACAACAGATGGTAGATAGCCACTCATTTTATGAATTAAGTTGTTGGTCTTACAAGAAGTTGAACTGGAAAGAATTCTTCTAAGACGTCACAATTGATAGATACCAGTAGTGGAGCCATCTTATGATTTTTCTTTGTGTTCAGGAAGTGTTAAATCATTTAAGTTTACTCCCCTGAGTTCCCTCTTGGTGGATTTAAGTGCTGGGCTAACAGGGAATGGCCAGTTCTTTCTGCTGAGATAGATGATGGTCTCTAAAATATGTAGCAGCCTTTTCAAATTGTAAAGTCTCTCAAATGTGAGAGATTTTTTAGCCAATTTTGACCTCTCTGCATGTTCTCAAAGCTGCCTATTGGCCATGCATGGCATACTGAGAAAGTGGAGATGATGTGTTTCAATTATTAGCATTGCTAATTGGTCTTTTACTTTATGAAGGAAAGGGTTATACCCAAGTAAAAGGGAGAAAAGTTAATACACAAAATACTAACCCATTATGCACCTTCACTTGTAAGATCTTAAAGCAAGTTCCTGTTTCAGAGGTGAGGTCTAAACCAGCTGTGACATTTGGGAGCAGTGAGAGTTCTTACAGAGGAGTGGTCTTATTTATTGATGTGGCTGCCAATTTCAAATGAGTTTAGTCCAGAAACTCAAATGAATTCCTTTCTGGGGTCTTACTGGAGTTTGAAGTAATTGATAATCCTGTCATTGGAATGGGGTTTTTGGCAAATATCGAGAAATAGGAGACCATTTAAATATTCAAGGCTCCAGCCTGTCAGTGTAGGGGTGCAGTTTCTGGAATCGTGGGTAAGATGGAATAAAGCCCTGTTGGACAGGTTTCCTTGACTTCACAAGAATCATGTGACCAATCTTTCTTCACCCATATGGGTGAAACTTGAGTTTGATAAACTGAAAGATATAGTATCCCTCTTCCCACAAGCCGTAGGACTCACTGCTTCATCTCTTTTCCAGAGCCTAATAGTGCATGAGTGTGAAGTGACACACTGAGCATACTTGTGTGATCATTTTAATGTATTTCCATGGCTCTGCTGTTTCTTTAAAGTTATAATCTTTGATCTTGGTTTTTCAGAAATTGCTGAACTTGTACTTTTGATGACTTACAAACATTAAAGAGGTCAACTCTCTTTACCATGGCCCTGTGATTAACTGTCTATGACTCAGTGCTGCTCAAGCTGGGATATGCAATGATTTCCAAATTGCATCTCTGTGAAAGTCTGGGAAAGTGGAGAGGGGGGGAAAAAAACCCCAGTGGGAATACTGGGAGGATGTGCATGTCCCCTTTAAACTGTGGAGGTTGTACATGGGTTACCCTTTGAGTGTGTGTTCTGCCAAATTAATCTCTCCTGACCATATTCTGCATGTTTTAAGAGTCAGGAGAAATAAGCAGTCATTAAAGTAATTAGTGAAGCATAAGAAGGTAAAGTTGGGATTTCAGGGCTGTACAGACACGTGGGTTAATACTTTCCTAGGAAAGGTTCTTGTTTCTGCAGGCTTTCATGTTTACAAACCCTTGTTAACCAGCCCTATGTCATGGACAGCGGGGCTGGGAAGGTGCTACTCTCATGTTTTTCAAGTGGATTCTTTGGCCAGTTGTGCAGTTGGTAGAATTTAGTGACTCTCCATGTGCAGAAGATACCTAATATTGTTATTAATATGTCAGGAAATGAATGTCTCATTTTGGCAGTGGGCAGAGTGGTAGTTTGGGGGGTGGTGAGGGTGCCTCAGCTTTCCCATTAGGAAAGGGAACTTATTTACTCCCCTCTGTGGAGCGTGCTGGTGCACGTGGCTTCTATTTACTTGGCTGCTGAGCTTCCAACCCTCTGCCAGGGGTGAAATAGTAACAGGGCACATCAACTTTGGATCCATTTAAATATAAAGAGATCTCCTGAGGGCTCTTTATGCAGTTACCTTTCTTCAGAAAACACTGGTATTAGACAGAGCACAGCCAGATCTTGTCTCTTTACCTTTGAGATCAGACTCGTGTCTCTAAACCTGGATAGGCAACCTGCCTGTAAAAATGTGTATCTGAATATTTAGCAAGGAAATGTTACCTGTCTTGGCATTTCTTGATGTGGAGCAGTGTGATTCCTAACAAGCAATTGTTAGAAATGGTTTGGGAAAGTGTGTGGAACAAACAGTGGAATGTGACAGTAGATTCAAGAGGCACTTTCATCTTGGAAACTGTTGGGGGAATAGTTTGAAGGAATGGGAGCAGAGCTGTCCAGAAGCATTGACCATGTGATCTTGTTTTTGTGACCTTCCAACACTGAAAAATGCTCCTTTACCAGGCTAATACAGTCACCTTGGGTAAGCCATTAAAGTTATTTTAAAAAAGCCAAACCAAACAATCAGTGTGTATGGAAAGTATACAATACACACATCATAATCTAGAAAAGTAACATATATATTCCATAATGCAGTCTTCTTAGGCTGGAGGGTACTCAGATTCCAGTTTAGGCTTTAAAAATTAATTTTTTGGGAGCGTAATAATTTTTTTTGTATGGCAACGTAAAAACTTCAAGGGGAAACAGCATTTCCCTATAATATTTTTTTTAATAAATTTCAGATAAGTTATTTTGCTGAAGCCTGTTGGAGAGAATAAGTCATTGTAAGTCATCTACTCTCTTGAGCAGAGCAGGTGCCCTGGGAGACTCCCGGGAAGGTGCATGGAAGGCACTTCTGTGGGCTGGACAGCCTTGGGTGGTTGTGTTTGGTTGTCAGGCAGGAGCTGGGTTGATTCGTGGTTAGAACCCTTGTACAGAGGTGCCGTGTCCAGCAAGTAGGGGTTTTGTTGGAGTCAGTCTCACTTGGTGCTGTGAAATGAGACTCATGGAATTATCTTCGTTAAGATTTGCAGAGCTGAGCATGTGCTTGGTTCTGTTAATGAAAGCATTCTTTACATGTAAAAAATCCCAGAAATGTAGTATGCCTGGACAAAATGATGAGTTATTGCATGATAAATTATTATTTTTAGTATTTTTAAGTTTTATTTTTATATATATGCACTATTTTCATACTATATACATGTATAATTAATAATGTAAATTTAACACCTTTTAAAAAGAGTGCTCATTAAGCATAACTAAGTTTTATTTGCATTTTCATGGCACTTAGTGTTGTGGTAACCTGAGGAATTCCCTGAGGTGTTGGTTCTCCCTGGGTATTGGATGTTAAACTGCTCAAGGAGTTTAGGAATCTCAGATCTTAATTTCCAGGTATTTGACAAAAAGCATGAGGATCAGATATCCCCGGGGTCACGGGAGATTCTGGTGGGTATGGGGGCAAGAGGAGGATTTCAGTGGGCTGGTTTGGAAAACTTAAGCCAGAGTCACTCAAGGTCAAAGCAAAGTTCGACACATCCAAGAAACAAAATGTGGAGAGGCAGCTCTTCCTCGTACACTGAAAATATAGTGGTGTAGAGATGCAGCTTTACAGAACTCTGTGTATTAGGAGCTCTATTTTATGAGCTCCCCTATGTGAAGGGGAAGAATACTTGCCAGATTCTCCCCTTTGTTTTCATCAGAAGAGCAGCCTTAAATTTTGCTGTAGGGAAAAGGTTTTTTTATCTCTTTATTCTCTTAGTACCAACAGGCTATATCTGGGGGTTTCTTCTTTTTCGATCCCTGTTATACCTGAGAGTCAAAGGGTGAAGTATAACAGATTAGTGATTTCAGTCCCTTTCTCCTAAATCAATGTTTTCAAACATTTGATTTTTTTTATTAAAAGCAAATTCAATTGGAATTAAGCTTAAAAAATCCAACCGAGTTGAGCTTGTCACATCTATGGCTATATAAAAATAGGACTTTGTGATATTAAAGCAACAAATTACTGGTTCATTTCTAGAGCAGGCAGAACATCTTTCTCAGTATAGTCTGATTTTATCATTTATAGTTCTGTGAATATCCCACATAATTTGCACTTTACAGATAATGTAGACTTCTGAAGATTTTCACCCTGGAATTTGTATTTTGTTTTTGTGGTGAGAAGCAGAGAAATAGGGAACAACCCTCTCATCATTTATGTATCATGACCCAGCATCTCGGAGCCTTGGGCTATTATTTCAAAATCCAATATATTCAAACTTTGGCCTCAGAGAGCAGTAGGATCAGTACACAAGAACAATAGAGTGATAAATATAGATTTTTCATTAAGGAAAAGACTATATCCTGTCATTTTTGAATCAGTGTTGGAAAGAGGATCTGAGAATTCATAGGCTCCTGTAGCCTTAAGCACTATTTTTGTTGCGAAAAAGGAGTTTTACCAGCCTTTCCACGCTGCTGTGAGCGAGGCAGGGCTGACACACACGAATACAATTTTAATCTATGCTAAAGGAGAGCTCCACTAACACTGTGACAGTAATTTAATGCGAGTCAATTTTGAGCCGTGCATAATGAGAGGCGTGAAGTGGAGCCCCGCTCGTTCCCCAGGCTGGTTCGTGCGGAGCCACACGGATCCAGGTGCAGAGCCTTGGCTCGGGGGGCGAGCTGGAATTCTGGGAGCTGGGCTGCCTTGCTGCACGGACAGCTCTCCCACACGAGAAATTCAGCTCCGTGGCCACGGTAAACCCAGTGCAGTTCCTCTGGCGCAGATTTCTAGGACGGCACTGAGGTTCCTGGATGGATGGCATACGCTTCAGGCATATCCCACATAAATGTACATATGCACACGGAAACACCACCCTCACGTGGGAAGGGGGGATCTGCTCACGTCCTAGAAATTGCTGAACTTGGAGCCGTTAACACGTGTGATATTCTGGGAGACTTTCGGATCCTGGAAATGCTTTTTCATTTGAACAGATTTTCACCCAATTTCCCTAAGTAGAGCAGCTGTGATAGTGTACAAACAATCAGAATTCATGCTGAAAAGTGATTCTTGTGCTGTTTCACTCTCAAGGAAACAATTTATGTTCTCATTTTGAAGGCAACAGCCTAACGCCTGTTATCGGGGAAAGCACCGAACAGTGAAAAGTTTTGGTTTGTGCAGTAAATTTAGCAAACCTGTGATTTCTGCTGGGCTCAGATGCCACCCAAGAGATGATTGACCTCGTCTGTTAATAGGAGGGTCCCTACCTAAGCACAGGCAGCTCAGGTTGGAATGGAAACAGCAGTGCTGGGGAGGGGTCGGGATGTGCTCTGTACATATGTGGTGATTATATATTGCTGTTGTACCTTTTTGAAGTTTACAGAGCAGTCCTGTGTTTGATTTGGTGGGGAGGGAGGGCGGAGGTGGAATGATAAACTGTGGGTTGGCTTTCCGAGTCCTGACGGGGGGACGCTTTATTCTGTATTGTTATCAATGAGAAAATAAAATTACAAAAATAATATTATTTCAAAAGTTTGCTGCTTGCTTTTAGCTGACAGGTCTCTAAGTGGATATAGCTTTTTCCACCTGCAATCAAATGTAATAAACCATCTTCACTGCAGAAGTCAAATTCCTGGAAAAAAAGAAGTTGGAAGCTCACACTTACACCATAAAACCTTGTTTATTGCGCCCATCAGTCTTGGAAGATATGCCCCACAATGGGCTTTGGTAAAGCCATTACAAGGTGCCGTATGAGTTCCATTTGCCTACAGTAAATAGAATGTCAGAAGTGTCAGGGGGAAATAAATATCGGGCTGGTTAAAAGGGAGCAGAGATGGCTCAAAGCATCATTGAGAGGATTGATTTATCTGGCATGCTGTAATGACTGCAGATGTGGATCTGTTATTCTAGATGAGCAATGAATTTGATGAGCTGATAACACAGGGCCAGAGAGGCCTGGTTTTAATTACTGATGAGGAATTTATTTGTGAAGCACTGTGATTTACTGAGGGTTTGTTCTGTTATTGACAGGTGACCTTGGGGCTTTTCTATTTTGATGAATAAAAAAAGCGGCATTTTTTTAAAGGAAAACTGTTTTATCAGTGCTGTGAATACAGCGAGGTCATTTTAGATAGAGTATTGTCTTTCAAACCATCTTTATATATAATTATATTTTGCAGCAGTTGTTAATTGCCTCTCTCATTGAGATTGTTGTGTGTGCTACACTTGCTACTTGAGAGATGCTAATTCTGGTGCAGATTGTTGCTAGCAAGAATATTTTGAGTAGAACTTTTGTGGGGGGGATCTTAAAGCAAATAACAAAAGTCAAATGAACCAAGTGTGTGTTACTGGTTGTTCAGCTTTTCAGCTGCATTATCTTATCCTGCATGTATGACTTTTACTCTTCTGATTTTCCTTGCAGATCACGAATGGGAAAAAATAGAAAGAATTAAAAGGCCTTTTTTTTTCTTTTTTTTTCTTCCTGTTTTTAAATATTTTTTTTTTTTAGGTAGACATATTGTCTTAATTATTTGAAACAGCAGTTGGTTTGAAGTTTTCATCAGGATAGATTCACTTGTTGGGCTGAAAGTTATAGAAATACTTGTTATTTTTATACAATTATTTTACTTTTTCTCCCATAGAATATAGTTTTCTTTTTGACCTGCCCATACAGTGGGAATTTTAATTTTGATTTCTGGGCTTATGCTTTTAATTCTGTGCTGCACTTGCAAATTAACATCAGGATAAATCAAAGTAGTTTTTTTCTGGACTGTATGCGGATACTAGAGATGTTTTCCAGTTTGTATTAGTATACAAATACCCAGTTTGTATTTGTATACAAACGTTTGCTCTTAGGAAAATATTTTTTTTTGACAAAAGCTAAATTGGAAGTTGTTTGGACTCAGCATTTTGTAGATGGTGAGTATACATGATAATTTTATGGATCGAGTTCCTGCCTCTTCACTCGCCCCATTTCCACCAAAGTGAAATTGCATCTGGTACTATGAGGGGGTTTTTCATTAGTTCTAAACCCATGAAATTTTTTTTTTCTTCAGAAAGTGCTTTTATTTGTTTTTTAATCTTTCTTAGACTTACTTGAATTTTGTTGGAATTTTTCATATTAATCCAAACCAAATTAGAATTGGACATGGAGGAAAGGTGAGGAGAGTTAGGAAGAAAGAAGAGGGGAAGAATGTTCCTTCATTTTTCACATGAAGACATAACTTCTTGAGATAATAAAGTGGGAAAAGAAAAAAGGAACAAAGACCTCTTGATTAAATGCAGGATGACAAAGCCCAAACCAAATGCACCAAAAAGCCCAACCCTGTTGAAGCAAACACCTCCCCTTCCCTGTAATGTAGTTTTGTTCCCTTACTCTCCCCTTGCTTTTTCTGTGGGATTTTCCATGGAAAGGGAGCAGTTAGTCAATTATGAATAACATGTATCTTATTATAAAAATACAGTATTTAGCTCTAGGGATAGTATTTCAATTAAATGCATCTGACAATTGTAGATCTACTCATGACTTAAATATCACAATTAAGCAAACTGCAGTTAATAAGAGTATTAAATAATGTTCTGTTTTGCAGGTTTACTGGGTTTAGGTATTTTTTTTTAAACCAATGTGTTTTTAAACCAATTAAGTGTATTTCAGCTGTAAAACTGCTTAAGTAACAACACAAAATCTGTCTCCACCTTTTTGTGGGACTTACTTCAGAATAATACATAGGACTTGTTAATATGAATAAAGCGAAAGGATATCTATTGTATGGGTTTAGAACAGGGATTTGGACATTTCCATACAGTGATTGCAAGCCCAAATTTCGGTCTGGAAGGTGACCTGCAGCTGCTGAGGTCAGTTGATCTTGGTCATTGATTACAGCAGGAGATGGCTGCATCCCACAAGCCAAAGCAATTGCAATGCTATTTATAAAATTTGGTTGTGTTTTTGGGTTTTGTTTTTTTTTTTAAAGCACTTCTTGTGTAGCATCTTAACATGCACAATAAATATAACAGATTTAGCAGACTTGGAAGTTTTTACAGCTTCTGTGGGACTGGGCTGAAGTTGGAAACAATGCTCCAGAAGACACATTCCTTATTGCTGCTTTCCCTGAGTGCCAATCTGTGTTTTGTGTCACTGTAAGTAGCAAGGATGGAAGGGACAAATAAGCTGTTGTATAGGAACTCTGCTTGTTTGGAACAGTTTTTTAACTTCTTTTTTCTACCCCCTCATGGATAATTAATGTTGTTCTTATTTTAGGGTTACAGTCTGCTTCTGAATTGCTTCTTGCTCTTGCAGGGAAAGTTTTGTGATATCTGTGTGTGTGTGAAAATAATTTTACTAAGCTGGCATTGTAAATTATCTGAGATTTCTCCTAATTTCGTGCCCTTCTGTGAAAGCCATTTTACTCTGTGTCAATACCTGCGATCCAGGCTGTTGGTATGAGGGAGCTGCTGCCTTAACTCCCCTTTCATCCCTGTGTGGCCACTCTGTGATTAGTGTGTAATTCCTCCAGCTTCATTGTCTGGATTTACCGAGGCCTCAGCCAGGAGGGAAACTTGGGAATTCCAGTGGAACCAGGAGCTGTTTTTGGGAGAGGGAAATACAAGCTTGGATTTAAGGAGTGCTGTGCTTCAGTTTTGGGGTTTTTTTTGTGTGTGGTGGGAGATGAGCCCATTAAAATCTCCTGGCAGACCTGTGCTGCCAGTGCTGCTCTGGGCTCCAGGAGCTGACAGTACCTCTGTCTGTCTGCATCTGTATAGATACACAGAGATATCTAGAGACTCTCCTCTTTTCCAGGCTGTGCAGAGAAGTGCAGCAATAGGTAAACTTTAATATTAGAATTGCCTCTGCTGTCACTGCAGGCCGATGTGCAGGATGCAGCAGATGCAGCAGAGGGCCTGTGAGGCAGATAATCGAGTTATTTGCAATATGAATGTCTCCGTAGCAATGTCTTACTTGAAGACTGTCTGTAAAGAGACATCAAGGTTCTATTATGAGTTATAAAATCTTTCAAAAATGCTTGATTTACTATTTGATCTGATCATATATCACAATGTGTCTTGCTAGATTATTTTTTTAATGTTTACATCCAATCATATATATATAAATACACACACAAATACATCTTTAAAGCAGTCTAGAGATGGCAAAGGATGTGCACTGTTCAAATATTTAGCTCACAAACACTGAGGTCTTGCCCAGAGCAAGGCAGATCCTGTACCTGTCTCAGCCTCAGCCACTTGCACACAGCCAGTACAGGGAGTTTCTGCATCTGCGCTCGTCAATGCCGAAGCCTCAGAACAGAAATTAAGACATGTCAAGTGTGTTGAAGCTGGAGATGCTGAAATACATTGAACTGTTGCTACCTGGCAGGTTGCACAGTGATGTTTCGGTGTAAACAGCCAGTCTGTTCCGGGGCAGTTATTCCTGGCGATCCTTTTATCCTATGGGATAAAACAGTATTTCAGTTTTAAGTTCTCAGTAGTTGCATGAAAACTGTGAAGCTGGAAGGAAACAGTATTTTCTCCTGTTGAGAGTGGTGAGAGTTTAGGTGGTTGGAATGAAAAGTACTGATGCTGCTTAATTGAGTTCACTAATAACGTCCTGCAGGGCAGGGGGGACATGAAGGCGAAAAGTCCACATTTAAATAAATGTCAGGGGGAGGATTAAGTGGTCATTTGAAGACATGCATAGCAGTACTTCCTTTAAAGAGTCGTAATTAATCTTGCAGTGTTAACTTTTGGGCCATATGACAGTATAATAAGGCACAAACATTCTAATTCGTGGTGCCACGTGCTCCGAAATGAGAAGCTGAGCTGTCCTGTTGGTCACATAAAGCTGGTTCTGCGGTGACTCTGAAGTCATTGGTGCTTTACCAAATCCACAGTTGTGCAGAACAGAGCAAGTTTGGCTCGTGCCTGTGGACTTTTATTAATACAATAAAACTTGTGTCTTCTGTTTTTGTCAGGGTTTCTGGTAATGTCTGTGAGGGATGTGCTTAGAAAAGGGTGCAGGAATGCTGTTTGCTTTCTAGGGGTACTCGAGGCCCTGTTGTGTTTTATTGCTCTGTGGGTAGTTGTTTTGTAGAAATTTCCAAATACTTTAATTTGCACTGTTAATAAAATTACATTCATTCTGCTTAGTTAATATTTTATCAGAATCAACGCAGTGTTGAAAGTGAAATATGGTGGTTTCTTCATCGTTACTAGATGAGGGTTTTATCACGTGAAGGGAACAGTGACCTTGCCAAGCGGAGGGTGGGTTGAAGCATTCAACCATTGATCTCACTGAGAGGCTGTATGTGCTTCCATTGGCAGATGCTGACTTCTGTAACACAGCCAATAATTATGGTATTATATAAATATAAATTGTATCAGTAACCAGTACTTATGAAAATCAGATTTCATCAGGTATGGCTCTGTGAAAAAACACAAGGCCTGTTTGTGGTCCATCTGCATTCAGGCTGGAACTCCCTTCTTGTTTCTGCTGAAGGTATTGGCTTTGCAGCCCTGCTCGAGTTCTCCTGTTACCAGTAAGGGGCCTCTATTTTTAGATACTACAGAGATTATGTTCATGTACCTTCCAGAGGTACAGGCCTGCACTTGGTGTTCCTTCTTGGTGTTGTACTGATAATTGTTAGAAGCTGTGAAAGATCATTTATCCTTTCCAGAGCCTCTGTATTTAAAATAAAGAGAAAAGCCATGCCTTAGTGACATTAACTTAGTGGTGAGGGGACATAAAGGAGCATTCTAGAAGATGCTGGTTGCCAAGCTTACCTCTAACATTGGTATAGTTTAATATGATGTTCGTTTCCATCATTTGGAAGTGAGTAGTAAAACATGCAGTTTTGCAGAGTTCATCTTGAAACTCTTGATTATTGGCATCACCAATAACAGCTCAGATGGGATAAAGCAGCTCTGTTTATAGACACTCTCACACTCAACATAATCTCATGTTCCAAGTTTTTTGTCGCTACATGAAAAGTAATTTCTGGCTTGTATCGTTACTTTGAATTTCTTTTAAGTCATTTTATCTTGTGGTACGATGAAAGAAGTACCACTTGTTTAGTTAAGCTTCGTCTGTTTTGGGGAGAGATAGAAAATGTCCAAATTTCAGGAGCAGTTTTGATATCTTTCTGGAGGAGGAAACACAGAAATCCATTCCTTTGATTTCTGAGCTTGCGGTGTTAATGTTTGAGCAGATACTGGATATTTGTGGAAATATCTGTAAGCCTTGAAGGTTTCACAACTTCCATCACAAAACCGTGTTACTATGGAAAAGTGGCGCTCACTCTTTTGACAAGTGTGACACTTAACCAAGGAATAAAAATAATACAAACCACATAATACACCAACCGAGGAGGGAGTTGTCTGTGCAGACAGTTTGTTGACACTTTGTTGGAAAAGATTTCTCTGATCTGTTTGTTGGGAAGGATCAAAAATACATCGGAATTGGACAGGGCTGTGAACGTTTTGTGGGGATGTTGCTACATATACATACGTTCTAAATTGGGGCATTGCTGTTACGGGTTCGGGGCCTCCACGTTGAGCAGGGACTGGCCAGGGCTGGGGAACTGCCACCAGCTTGTTAGAGAGAGCAGAATCCAACACTTGAGCACTTTTTTAGAATGAAGATCTCTCTTCGCCGCTTTCCAAGAAGATGCTAAATGTAAGGTGTGCAGTTCTTTACAAATTGGAAGAAATAGCATGTCTCTATTTTTTCCCCCTGTTAAGATTGTTTTCCAAACATGGATACAGCGAGACAAAAATGTGCAGCTCTTCCTTGGCGTAGGCTGTCAGAGATGACACTCATGAAAGCTTATTTCTGCAAAACAGAAAAATGTGCTCATAAAATATATGCTTTTCCTTTTTTCCCCCTATGTTTGAAGTTGGCCGTAGTGCAGTTGAGCATTTGGTGCTTCCCCCAGCCTTTTCCAAAGATCTGAGGGCTGGAGCACGGTGTTTGCGTGTTGGGTGGACGCTGGTGCACCTCGTGCAGAAAATCCGTGAGATCCATCCTTTGTTGTCCCTTCCCTCCTCACGGCCCGGTTTAGGGCTCCGAGCCAGCCCAGCTCAGTGTGGATGTTGTTTTGGAGTCCTTTGAATGTGGATGTGAAGCAGTTTGTCTGTCCTTTGCTTCGCAAGAATTCTCTTTTTTTAAAAAAACAAAGCTGCGGCTATGAAGTAGCCTATTTGTCCTAAAACTTATGAAAAGGAGGGGGGGAGGGAGTGCTGGGACCCATCTTTATAACAACAATCAGCCTTTGTAAGGTTTCATTCCAGGCTAATGGCTGGTGAAATTGTTCTGGGTAGTTAAAATGAAATGAAATGAATTAAAGAACATGAAGGAGAGCAAGCAGAATGGTTTATTGCTTTTCTTTGAAGGCACAATAGCTATACTCTGTCTCTTTTTGTTACTCATATCTGTGTGGCGGATATTTAAAGTCAGGGGTTTGAATAGCGTGATGGCTAAATGAGGGCTATAAATCGAGGGCTATGGTGCAAAATCCTAGTGCTAGCAAGTACTAAAACACAATATCAAAGAGGCTGGGGTCTAAAATTGTTTTAGACTGATGAATATGCAGACATAAAAACAAGAATATGTATGTATTCCCTACCAAAAAACCTCCAGAAAACACTAATGATCGATTATTTAAAAAAAGAAAAATATTTAAAACATATTAATGTTTTCAGTTTATGCTGGAATGTTACTGATGTTTCCTTAAAAGCCTGATGAACCATACTTTAGAATTTGAATTAAATGTGTGAAAAGCATGAAGTCATCAAATATTTTTGTTAAAGACAAGATATTTTTGTTAAAAATCCAGAAGTTGGTGTACAGAATTTAATTTATAAATTTACAAATTTAGGCAGTAATTTTTTTGTTACCTTGCTGATAGCGACACAGAAGTTTCCCAAAATGGGATAATGCAGCTTAGAAAGCACCTGGTTTAAGACTGTTGTTACACAGCTGAAAAAATAAAGTGTCATATCAGGTTGGGGTCACGTTTGTCTAAGAAAAACTAACAGGAGGATTTCTTTTGTCAACACAGGAGATGAGCAGTGTGATAACAGCAAATTATACTCTCTGATCCACCCCCTGTTATAGAAGTGACTTGAGATTAAAGCCTCAGCCAGGAATTTCATTACTCTTACACATTTTTCACAAAGGCAGTATTTGCAAAAACACCGGGAAAGAAGGGTCAGAAATTTTCCTGAGAGCAGGAGATGATTTTTGCCTGTGTGTGCACATGCATATATCTGTGTGCACCACTAGAAGCATGTTTAGAAGCAAACAGGACTCACAATGAGTCTAGTAAAGTTTATGTGCCTGGGCCTTGAGCTCCATAATGTGGGAGCAGACGTTTGCTGGTATTTAGTTCATGTTATGTAAAAGGTCTGGGTGTTTTTTGTTTGGTTTTAATTTTCTTAATTTATTTTAAACTTTAGCATAAGACTGTAAACCAAAATTGAAGACGATTTAAAATATTATGTGTTAATAAAAATTGAAATCTTTTTAGGGAGTGAAGAGTACAGAACTTGGTTGCTTTCCAAAGGAAAAAAAGTTTCAGTTCAGTTTTATTGTCCCTCAATTAAGCAAAGCCCAGAGTCTGGAAAGACCATTTTTGAGGGTTTTAGTGAAGTCTCAGGGTTTTTGGGATTGTTTCTCCATGAGGAGTTGGCATTGCCCAGCCCAGCACTCTCCTTGGCTGTCCCTGTCAGGCTGGCATTTCTGAAGTGTCACATCTTGTGGTTCCCAGAACGTTCACTGTTGTCTCTCTGCTCCAAAGAGGCTTCTTTGCTTCCCACTGTTGTCCTTGCTGTGCCAGAGGCAGATCCTGGGTGGACCCAGCTCGCCTGTCTTGGAGCTGGTGAGGTGCCTGTCATGTGAAGTCCCCTCCGTGGATCCTGCTGGAGCTGAGCTGCTGCCCTGGAGCAGATGGGCACCATCCTTCTCTTGGTGGCTTTCCTTTCCCTCACCTTTTGTCATACAAGACATCAAGGCATTTTTCTGCACGCAGGGCAGGGGAAAGGTGGGTGGGAGAAACATCTACCAACTCATGGGTGTTGGAAGCTGTTGTTCCTTTGAGGGGAGACAGCCAAGCTGAGGGAGGAGATGTGCTCCTGGGTTATGGCGTCTAGGTCTGCCATCAGTGTTGGGACACTTGTGCTGTGAGACTCTGCAGGGATGGGTGGCACCAGAGAGGGATTTTTCATCTCCAGAGTGGGCAAGTATATCCATACTGGGTGGGGAGCCAGCCATCCCTAATACCCATTGCCATGTTTTGCTGGAGGTTGGCTACTGAACTGGCTGCCCAGAGAAGCTGTGGCTGCCCCATCCCTGGAAGTGTCCAAGGCCAGGCTGGATGGGGCTTGGAGCAAGTTGGGATAGTGGGAGGTATTCCTGCCCGTGGCAGGAGGGTGGAACAAGATGAGCTTTAAGGTCCCTTCCAACCCAAACAATTCTGGGATTCTGTGAACAAAGATTATCAAACTCCCAAGTCAAATTGGGGCCCGCAGAAGAGTGAGCAGATGTGGCACGTGTGACCACATGAGAACTGGGCGGTGCTCCTCTTCAGGTACCTCAGTTGCTATTTAATTGGTTTTAGCTCCTCACTTACAGGCAAAGATACTGCTGGGGTGATCTGTCCAGTTTTATCAGCAGCAGGTACAATAAGACTTGGAGCTTCATTAAAAGTAATTTGGGAAGCATAACCAGGAATCTTAGTTGTAACCTGAGCGTTTCACAAGCATGAAGCTGCTGGCCAACTTCTGATAGAGAGCAGCACTCATATTTTTATCATGGGTTAAGGAAGTTCATCCATCAGATTTAGGAGATGGATTAACTCCTGCCCTGTGGCTTGCTGTGAAATTGCTGTCTGGCATTGCCGATCTCTTACTGCAGAACACTTACTGCTGCAGCTGGCCTTGTTTGTAGTTGTTTCCTTTCCTAATAAGTTAATGTGTAAGGTGTGTATTTGCAGATGCATTGCCATCCATAGGGAGGATCACAGTGTGATTCCGTAACAATGGATGGGCTCTGTGTTCAGGTGGGAAGAAGTCTACACACACTCCTGCTGCCTTTGCTTGACACCAGTGTTCTTATTTCCTACTTAGGAAGCTTTTTAAATGTCGAAAAAGTGGTTGGTGGCTGATATCTGCTTAGACAGGCACCAGGAAAAGCTTTTTAATAGTTATGCATTTAAAACTTTGAGAGAACAGTAGATACGTGTCCATGAAAATATTTATTACATCCATATGAAATGACCCGTTTTTTACTGAGTGCTGGTGTATTTCCATAACGAGCATGTTCCTCTGGGATTGTGTTTACTTTAATAAAATCCTTCACTGCTTCACTCTGATCGTATCTGTTCTTGGATAAGAATAGTTTGCAGGGCAAAATGAATGAGTGGCTTTATGCATAATATAGGAGTATCAAATTAATCAAAATGTAAGGTGCTTTCTGCTTTTTAATACTGACTAAATGTTTTTCTTGCAGAAGTTAGTAGAGTTGGCTGCAAAATAGATTGTTACATTAAAATGTGTCCTTTTTTTTCTTTTTCACTTCCTTTAAAAAAGATTGGAATTGTACTCTGTTAAAAGAGCCCTTTTCCCCCAACACATGTGAACCCTTTTAAGAGTATTTGGCTATAGGAAGAGTGCAGTAGTAGAATGTCTGTTTGAGGCTTTGGGAAGCTGTGAGAAATACTGAAAATCAGAACAGTAGCTCATGAGTTGGGTTTCTTGTGTTTCCAGCCTGATTCTTCATAAGTGAAGGATATCTGATCCATTGAACCAAATTGTCTCCCAGTTTTTATTGAAACTGGAAGCTGTGGCTGATGTTCTGAACAGCTCCTGCTGGGAGACTGGAGCCATTTCATACCTGTATGCTTTCAAAAAAAAAAAAAAAAAAAAAAAAGACTTAAAATCAATAAAAGCTTTCTACAGACTGAGCAACCCCCGGGCATGGTAGGACACTGCAGTCAGTGGTACCAGGTGTGGGGTGGCACTGTACAACTGATCCTTTATTTTGAATAATGAGATGCTTGGGGAAGGTAGGCAAGTAGTGCATGGGTTGGGGTCTCCAGCTCTTCTTTCTTCATATACTTTTAATCCTTGTAAAAATGCCCTTTGTTCAGGAACAGTCTGGGATGTGCTGCCTGCTCCCCTGAAGCTGCTCACAGCGTCACTGCTGTTGTCTGCTTTGAGGTGAGACACTGGTCTGTTCTCACTGCCTGGAGCCACTCGGGCTTTCCAGCTGTTTTGATGTGGAACTTTGCAGAACAGTTTTGCCAAAACACTTGTCTGATGTGTTCTTTGTCCCAGTAAGGACAGCTGTGATGCACTGTTTGGCATTAACGATTTTGGACTATGGTTAACGCCACTGCTGAACTTCTGTAAGAATGCAGTGAATTCACAGTAATTTAACACAGAATAAGAAACTTATAATATTGATCTTTCTGGGTTATTACATTTGCTTTTAAAGGTAGATGAAGCATTAACACCTGAGACTGCAGCATTGATCATCACAGTGTCACTGTAAAAGCCTAATGACTGTGAGTTTACTTCAGAGATAATACAAAGAGCAGCCTGCCTTTAAATCAGGTGATTAACTTGCTTCTCTGTGCTGAGGCTGGAGGAGCTTCAACAAAGGGCAGATTCACAAATTTTGCTGTGTCCAGACAGTGGGAGTTTGCCATGATGGTGACGTGACTTTTCCAGTTGCTGAGCATTTCTCAGGTGGGTTCCCATGAGGAGCGTTCCGGCCTTTTCTTGACCGCTGTGTTGGAAACCAACTTCAGAACATAAGTTTGAGGTAGGTAGGAGTAGATGTTTCCACATCTTGGTTTTGGAAATGTTTGTGGTGTTTTGTCTGTGGAAAATGAACTTGGGAATGTTGCCACCAAAAGGAAAAAAACCAAACAAAAAACAAACGAACAAACCCAAAACAAAACAAAAAAAAACACCCTGAAAAACTGAAACCATGTGACCTGTTTTACGTATTAGATTTTTATTACATTGTTAGATTCAAAAATCAACACCCGGTTGTAAAGATTGTCAGATACCTTTGGGGATCTGAAGGAACAGGGAAGAGGAAGGGGAAATGTCACATCTGTCCCTTTTGTTAAGGAAAAGAAGGAGTGAGGATGATTTTGGAGTATCCAGTTGGGCACCTCTAGGATGAAAAGTGTTGAGAAGAAACCTTTCAAAAGGTAAAGCCTGGTTTCAGCGTTGCAAGTATTTTTTAAATGAAAAATCATGTTTACAGGTGCAAATCTTTGTTTTAGCTTAATTATATATTTCTAATTCTGCAAAGACGGTTTCAGTTTCGATAGCCTTGGTGGGTTCTCATACTTTTCAGTGTCTTTCCAAAGTTTTATTGTTTGATTTCAACAAAAAGAGGCTTGTGTCTTATTTTTTGATTACTGTGTTTTTGATAAAATGCAAAAATTTCTGAAAGCCTTTCGTAACAGTTTGAGATTTAAATTTACAATAAAAGTGGTTCTAGAAAATGGTTTTAAAGTGATTTTATCACAAGAGGTAAATAAATAAATCTATTTAGTGTTCAGGAATGCAGAGAGGCTGTGTTAATGTGTGACTCTCAAAGGCATCTCCCACTCTTCTGCTCTTTTTTTCTTCCTTGCCTCTGTTTGCCTTTTTTGATAAGTAAATACATAATGAATTTAAGGAGTGCTGGGAGGGCAGGAAATAAAAGGAGTAGCTATTTAATACTGGTAGTAATGTGTATTTTGTACATAAAGCCTTGAATTAAGATGCAGAAAATAAATAACTGGAAGAAGTGTGTGTGGATTGAAAATGGCTAATGAGCAAATGCTGTGGAGGATTTGGGATTTCCCTTCCCTTCTTCCTGTTCCTTCAGGGCCCCGAAGGTATCTGACAACCTTCAAGATTGGGTGTTTGTTTTTTAATCTAATAGTTTAGTAAAAATCTAATAAAGTGAAAGAGGTCTCATGGTTTCAGGGTTTTTCTTGTGGTATTTTTTTTTTTACTTTTAAGCAGTTTAGCAGAAAGCAATTAAGAGAGCTCATTCTAGTGGCTAATCAAAATCATAAACCAAAACACAAAATAAAGGCAAAGTATAAATTAGTGCTACTGAAAAGATGTTCCCAGACCAGCTGTGCTTACATACATCAAGTTTACATTATTAACTGCACCATTTCTCCCCCACTATGTTGTCAGCACAGTGGAATGAAGCCTTCATCTTTCCCCATTATTTCCTTTCATAAAAACTAAAATAACTTCAGCAGAAAATCAGACGGCAAATGAAGTCCCAGTTGAAAATGTGCCTTTCCATTCAAATGTTTTGTTTTAAAACCAAAGCGGCGAAGCTGCGTGCGAGGAGTTTGTTTAAGAGGAGCTGCTGAGATAAAGATGACAAATGCGTGTGGGGGCCGGCGGGGCCGGGAGCCCCCCCTGTTGGGGCTGACAGATCCGTCCAGCGGTGGCAGCGGGGCAGGAGAAGCAGCTCCAGTAATGGGGAGATGTCTCCTGGAAGGATTGCTCTATCACCGGGATGGGCCCGCGCGCGCCATAAATCTGAGACTGTTCTGGGCCGCCGCGGAAATGAGCAGCTCTTTCTCCTGCCCAGAATGAAATGTCGGGGAGAAAAAGGAACAGAAATGAAAACCAAAAGTGAGGAAAGTTATCTTTTTAACATAAATCTCGTGTGGGAGCAGTATCAGAACCATTAGTGATTTGAAGAACAGCGCTGTGCCCGTCCTCTCCCCGCAGGGCAAGGAACGAGCTGCTTTATGGCCTCTGCTCTCGCCCCTCCTCGCGGGCTTTAATCTGGGGGCTGCAGTGATGGGCTGCTCTCAATTTCTGCATGGGAAGGGAGGTCCCAGGTGGTGACAGCTCAGGGAGCTGCCACCTGTCCAGCAGTGAAATTTGGGAGAAGGCTGCTCGGGGGGTTGGTGGAGTCATTGGCCCTGGCGGTGTTACAGGAAGGACTGGCCGTGGCTCTTGGTGCTGTGGGATGGGTGACATGGGTGTGATCTCAGAGCTTTTTTCCAGCCTCAGTGATTCTGTGATTCCTGTTGATACGAAGCAGGGAAGGTGTGGTGGGCCAGTTCCCCCTGCCCCCGGAGGGGAAGCCCTTGGTCAGCAGTTCCAAAGAGGACCCAGGCGCAGTAAAAAATGATCCAGGCGTGTGCTTGCCTGGGACTGGCTCATCTGCTGGGGTGCTGAGACATTAGAGGGTCAGCCCATGGCACATGGGCACTGCCTGTGGAATCTGGCAGTGGATGCACGCAGGCTTCCTCCCTGCCCCCTCCCACCCTTGCTGCCATTTCTACATCCCGTGTGGATTCATCTTGTGTTCGCTGTGACGAAACTCTACATAAGGGTTTACTGCAAATCCTTCTGACTTTGTTTGGGAGTCCTGCAAATGCTGCTTCTGGTTGTGTTTTTATTGGATGGAGGGAAACCTGGTGAACTGCTACAGGTTTTGGTTGCCCTAGTGAGGAAGTACTTTGGATCCTTCTTATTCCTCAGGAAGGACAGAGAGATAGGCAAACATAAATTTATTTATCTTGGCAAATTTATATGAGCTTTCATAATAGGAAATATGGAAAATTTAGAGGTAATCGTTTATCTAAATGGCAAAGGGGAACTTGAAACAAATTTTGTTATTAAATATAATTCAAACCAGGCAGAAAAGTGGGTAGTTAGACACAATGTCATGTGGTTTTCCATGGGTAGATTATGCTGAGATGACTCAATAGCTGTGTTTGCTAAGATTACTGATTTTTGGGGTTTTTGTTAGACATAGGTAAGGCTGCCACTGGTATCTGGACTTCTGCAGAGCAGTTAGTGTAGGAAATTCCTGGAGAGGGTGGTAAAAATGGGGAAAATGGCTCAAGGATGTAAAAGGTAATTTGAAATTATCAGACTTAAAGTTAGTGATTGAGTTTTTAAGGATTGTTTTGTGGCTGATCCTATTTAATGTCTTTAATGATCAGCCCTGGCACAGAGTGGGTGTGTGGTAATGCAGTTCGCTGATGACAAATGTAAGAAGATATTGTCAATATATAGAAGACTAAAGATGAAAATTTGGGAACTTGAAGGCCTTGAGTAATTGAAATGGGATGGAAATTAGTAAACTATAAGGCAAATAATTCACTTAAGATGACTGCTAAATCTGAAACATTAGACCTGGCAAAATAATGGAGTTGATTAAAAGACTCTAAAAGAGACCGAGAGAAGGAGTGGTGCAGACAAGGGAGAGAGAGCTCTGGTTCTTTTAGGACTGAGATGATTACAGCTGTTCCAGATAGGGCCTTGCCAGTGTCCTGAACAAAGTCATCAATACTTGTGTTTTTGCAAGAAGCTCTACTCTTATCTAGATAATTCCTGTTACCTGGAATTAGATTTAGCTCTTTATGCTGTGTTGGAGAGGACCCCTGGAGGTCATGGTGTCCAAACCCTGCTCAAGCAGGGTGCCCAGAGCCGTGTCCAGATGGCTTTTGGAGAGCTTCATTAAAATACCTCATTTATTCTTGCTTTAATTGCCTGTTTTTATTTGTTTGACAATGCATATAGTTCAAACACCTCATGGGAGAGGAACAGCCCCATGAAGACAGTAACCTCTCTCCCCTGTTTTGTTTTTTTCATGTTTTCAAGGAGTTAGCTGTAGCATATTGCTCCTGCATTTTGTAGTGAATGTTGGAATGATTTGTACAATTTTTCTCTCATTAAAAAAAGCCTGAAAACCCCCTGTAAGAATGACTTGGAGTTTGGTGACTGGACTGCGTTTTCTCCTGCAGTTCTTGTGTTCTGCATTCCAAGTTGCATGCAATGAGATGACCTGCTGTGAAAATACAGGAACAGCTTAGTTTAAAACTTTGGAAAGTTGTAATTGGTGGCAGTGATTGATTTATCATTCGAAATAATTCCAAGAGTTCGTTCAGACTCTGTTTCTAAACTGCCCGTGTACTGTTCGCTTTGTTCTCTGTGTGCCTGAAACTGCTAAAAAATTGGAGAAAACAGGTAGGTAAGTGGATAAGAAATAGTGAATAGTAAACAGCAGTTGTCATGTTTTGTCTTTATAGACAATTGTTTTCCAAGCATTAATGTAACTTCTGAGATTTGCAAACAGATGGTGGTTGTTCATATGCTCTGGAAGTAAAGCAGAACTGAACTGGTTTGTTCTCCTCTGTTCCCCAACCTCTTGTAGCTGCTCACCCTCCTGCTACTCAGTTCCTTTATCACCAGCTTTGGGAGTTTTTCCTGCTCTTCCCCCCAGGTTTTCAGGTCAGGAATGAAGTGTTGTCCTCCCATAAAAATGTCATAATCCTCGAGTGATTGGAAGTGCTCCTGGATCCGAGATTGATGGCACAGGGGAGGGTTTGCTGTAATACAGTTAAAGGCATCATGGTCTGGTTGTCAGAACCAGGAGTTGAGGAGCTGAAGTCTCAGTGCTGGCCCTGGAAATGACTCGTGCTGTGACCTTGGACAAATCACCTCATCTCTTTGTGCCTCTGATGTGCAGGTTGCGAGATGGGGATCCTAATGCTCATGTAGCTTCATCAGGTACAGAGTGAAGAGTGATATGTGCAGGATAGATTTGCCATGAGGGGACAGATTAGGTCTATAAATTCCATATAAAGTAAAATTTATCTGCTTATCTGAGTTTAACTTTACTAAAAGCCTGGAAACAGAAGGGCATAAAAATCTGTGTGAATTTTCTCATTAGCCCTGGCTGTTTCAGGATCTTGCCCTTTTCCTGCCCTGGAATTGGACTTGCTTCCCTTGCAGTGTGCATTTTTGGTGGAATCCACTGGAATTTACTTGGGGTATTTTTCAAGTGTATGGTGCCTGCTAAGAAAGCAGATTTGCCCAGTGGGCCAGTTGCTGTGTTTTAAAGTACGTATTTATTATACAATCAATTTCTCTTTGCTGTTCTGATATTCAGCAAGGGTTCATTTTTCCACAGTTGTGAACCTGCCTTGTATTCATATCCTGCTTGGGAATTGTACAGGTAGTGTACCTGTATTGACCTGTTGAAGGGGGCAGAGGACATGTGGCCAGTCTGATTTCATGGACAAATACGATTTCTTCTACTTGTTGTTGATTCTTACGGAATTTGCTCAGTTGGAACAGCAGAGGATTTTAAGAAAGCGTTCTGAATTTCACAATAGTGTGTTTAGTAGCAGTGGATATTCCTGATGAGCATCACTCACCTCGTGCCATGGGATTGATGTGTCTGTCTTTCCCTTTTTTCCGTGTCAGTACCTTACTGACTAGTTTGGAAGCTTTAAATGCCTTTGCACAAGTGCTTTCATACAGCATCTATTTTGATGTTATATGTCTTAAATACAGTGTAATTCTAGAACAAACTTGAGAAGGATCTCTATGTTGGTGCAGTTAGGGAACTTCCATGATCATCCAACTGGAGGTGCCTTTTGTTCATTGGAAAGCACTGGAAATACGTAGGAATGAATTAGATATGGAATCTTAAGGCTTATATATATATAAATCAGGGAATTTAACCTAATATAAAGTTATTTTTCTGGGTTATTGAGGGGGTTTTGTCTAGGCTGTGGAAAGGTTTTATTACCATTTAACCTTACCACTTTCTTCTTCACGTTTTCTTCTAAAACATATTAAAAGGAACATCAGACTGAGAATGGACATGACATTCAGGTTTAAAAACGGAGTGTTTAATGGAATCATGAATAAATGGAAACAGATTTGTCTGTCAAAAATTAAATAGGAGTATTCTTTGATTAATATCAAAATCTAATCTAAAATAGTTTTAGCCATTTCATACAGGTGACATCTGTGCTTAAATATAATTTCCTCTCCCTGTTCTGGCATGACTGTTAATTACTTACTCAATGTAGTTCAACATTTAGTTAATAAATATGTCAAGCTTTTACCATGGTGTTCTTTTTGCAGAGTTGTGAATTTGCAATTAGTTTTAGATTTACTACATGGTGACAGACAGTGCTGTATAAATAGAGGTTAAACACACAATTTACATATTAATTTCATGATTCATTTATTCAATGATTTATGTGGATATAGATTGTATTTAATCTCCGTGCTGTAGTTGTTTCAGGCATGACGAGCAGAATCACTACTCTGGTGGAGTGGTAATGATGTCTGTATTGAGCCACAGCAGCAAAGAGGAACAGGGAGAGATTTGGAAACCCAGTTATTCATTAATCTCAATACTTTTTTGAGAGGTTAGTGAAGAGCAGTAATAGGTTTGTAAAGCAGGTATTTACAGATGTACATGTGTACACATGCACATACACACACACCGTGGATATCCCCACAAGATGGATGCTCAACCTTGTCTCTGTAATAATGAATATTATCATTAGATAGTGCTCTGTGCCCAGTTCTGTTCATCCTGGGAGCCTGAAGATTAGTCACCGCCTTCTCATTCTGGGGTTGGTACTGCATGTGTCCTGTGATTGTCTCTTATTCCGACTTCCTTGCATCTGTGCTTAATTTTAAGTGTATGCTGATTATTGTATTCCTGCAGTCTAGAGATCTACTTCTTGTGGTCAGATCATTTGTAATGGCTCTCTCTTCATCTATTGCAGTTTTAAAAGGGAGCTTAGTGAGTATTACTTTATCTTTAAAACCACTTTCTCTATTTTTTTATCTGTAAGTTTTAATTCTGATTGAAGAGAAGAGCAAAGTATTCACAGGTGAGATGAGAACTTCAGAAAATGCATGCTCTGATTTTATACTTGGCTATTGTAGATACATGGATATATAAGTTATTAGGAAGTATTTTGAAAATCTAGTTAGGTTTATAACTAAAGCACATGCACATGTAGTTGATATGGTGACTGATTAACTTAAAGCTTATTTTTGGTTTAGTATGATTTTCCTTGCTGCTGGTTGTGAGTATAAAGGTCTCTGAAGTGCAGGTAGATCTCAGACCTTTTTTAGCAGATTATGGCCTTTAAATGGACTTGATACATTTCAGACAGTGTTGAATTAAAATATCTTGGATTTCGCTGCTGTGCTGGGTTCCTGTTCCTTGCAGTGTGTGTGAATCCTGCCTGCCTCTTACTCCAAACTGTGATACAAGGGGAAGGCTCCAACTTCACCGTGTTGTCTGAAACCCTCCAGAGAAACCCTGATTTAGCACAAGAAAAAATAAGTCATAACTGAAGCAAATAAACCAGAGTAGTTGGAAACAGATTAAGAACCAGAAACAAAAGACATAATTCATTAAGCCTTTAATTTATTAAGATAAATGGCACATTACTAGTTGCTTTTTGAAAAGACCAGGGAAATGTTCTGGGTACATCTTTGGCTGTGCTGTGCCATCCTCCCTGCACCTTCACAGGCATTTCAGGACATTCTTTTTGGAAGAATGCTCTGATCTTTTTGAAGGACTGAAAGAGCTGCTGATGAGGTGACAATAATGTATGACTGATCCTTTTATTTGGAGATAAGTCCGTGATGCTGTAATGACCACTGTCAGACCAAACCCTTGGACTTCACAGCTGGGAGGGGGGAATCCCTTTTTGCTTTAAGGAATCCTAGCAGTGGGAGTTGTCTTCAGTCTGACTCCATGAATGGGGACCCACGCTGGAGCAGTTGGTGAAGAACTACAGCCCTTGGGAAGGATTCATGTTGGAGAAATTCATGGAAAACAGTCTCCCGTGGGAGGGACCCCACGCTGGAGCAGGGGAAGGAGAGGCAGAGGCACCATGTGATGAACTCACCACGTCCAGGGTCTGGCCCACCACGGGGCATATTCATGGGGGGAAGATCCCACCAAAATCTCGGGATACCTTCTCTCCTAGGAGGAAAGGTAATCTGAAATAATTTTTTTGGGATTAAATGTCACAGAAGCTTCATAGGGAGAAGTTGAGAACTTGAGTCTTTCTGAGGTCCCTCCTTCTCTGCTGCATTAGTTCTGTGATGTTTGGGGGTCCCTGGGCACACAGGTGTGTGCAGCACACACGTTGTACTGCTATTTCCCTTTATTTACCTGGGAAGAGTTGCCATGTGTGTACTGAAGCTGCCATTTCTGCTTCTTAAACCCAGTCCCTGAAATATGTTATAGATGCTGTAGAGCTGGAACGTCACTCCTAAACCCCTCCAAAGTGCCGTGAGCTGAGTACTGACTGTAGGGAGCAGGTGTCAAACAATATTTAAATGACATCCTCAACAAAATAAATATTGAGCTGCCCTGTCACTTTGGTGGGAGAATAATCTGCTCAAAAAAAAATCCCATTCATTGTAAACTGCCTCTGACAATTCTTCAGGAATTATTTGCAGTTTATCTTCTGAGCTGGAGCCTTTATCAGCAAAGCAGTTGAACTGCAGCGCAAAAAAAAAAATGGTAATTGAGTATTTTATCAAACGCTTCCAACAAAACGGACTTTGCAAGTCGTAAATGAAGATTAAAACCATTGTTGGCAGGGATGAACAAATTGGAATGATTTATTATCTGAAACATCAATATGTCACTGCTCAGAAATAAAATAAAAAGAAACAAACAACTGCCCCCCCTTCCCCCAAAATGTGCACTTAGTCTCAGCCAAGTGATGGAAGGTAAATACATGTTTTAATTATTTGTGCTAGAGAGGCTGTTTAAAAAAAGAAAAAGAAGAGAAAGCATCATCATAATGGCACAGCTGCTGTGGGACATTATGTGAGGAAAAGAGACAGTAATAAGAGAACTGTGTCAAAGGAAAGCAACTCTGAATGTGTACTTCAGCTCTCCTGATTACAGAAGGAAGATTAAATATTATAAATGGGGCAATTTGACAAAGTGGATTTACTACTTGTGTTTAACACCTAAAGAGCCAGTGTTTTAAATGGGACCTTATCTCACTTCTGTGAAATAGCTTCAGAAACAATGTAGGAGGAAAGCATATTGCAAATTGTCTTATTTACAGCATATAAATAATTGAATGGTCAGGAATAAAAGAAATGAATCTGTTATGAGCTCTGTATCAGTTTCAGATTACAAAGCAGAGGATAGGAGAGCAGCCTTACAAGGAGTACAGTTTTTAGAAATTGTGTTTCCTGTATGTGTTGATAAAGCAGGAAGCTGTTCAGGCTGGACCTTGGGACTTGGTGACTCGAGTTTAGCAAGACCCACTCGCAGTGATAATGCAGGAGTGGGAGTGTCCCTACAGTGAGGAGCCCAGTAGGGGCTGTCAGGAGCAACAAGGGTCCTTCCCCCTCCCCAAATGCTTCTCTGTAAAGCAATCAAGAATGGAATACCACCTTCTTCAGATTTATAGCAAACCTAAAGTAAATTGATTAATTTATAAATTTACTACTTCTAGATGTCAGTTCTGTATGTGTCTTGAATGCTGTTTTTAGCTGAATTACTGTTTTCTTCCCTGTTTCCTCCCTGAGGAAAGGCATATTGTGTATGCTAAGTCAATGCATTATAGTTTATAAAAAAGCCAATTAGTATTTCCCAATAAGTGTTCTTCTGGCATGATATGCCAGTAAAATGTTGACTTTTTAACTCTCTTCTGAAATCTACAGAAAATAATTTGTTCCACCTGCCTACAGAAATAGTTTAAAAAATATATGTATTTTGAAAGACAAGTGTCCACCCTGTTTTGGCTGTTTTCAAAACACCTATAGAAATTAATGGGGGAGGTACAATGTTCCTGCTGCAGAAATTGGAGTTTTGTACAGTACTCTGAATGTATTCTCTGAGCAGTGTTTTCACTGAGAAAATTTGAAGATTTGTTAGAGATCTCTTTTACATTGCTGAGGATATAATACAAACATTGTTTAAAAAAACGTAATAGGAGTTTTATTTTCTGATTTCACGTGACTGCTCATAGATTGCTACTGGTTTGGTTATTGCACATCCTCGCCATTAACTTTCCATGACACCTGTGAGTTGTATCTTCCATGCTGTTGCTTCTGAGTTAACCCCTAAGATCATGTAAAGAGTTCTAGACACCATCCAGCACCATGCAGGGAAGGTGGTCCCTGGGAACTGGGTGCTGAATAAACTCCTCAGGGTTGTGGACATCACTTTTATTGGGTGCAGTAAAGGTGGAGAGGCTTTGGACCATCTCTGCAGTGTTGGTTGGAATTTTGTTTAAAACATTGTGTTCCAAAGCGGTCTGGAGTTCAGCAGAGATAATACTGCATCTTCCTCAGTTAAAAAAAAAAAAAATTATCCCTGGTAACAAAATATTAAGGTTGGAAGATAAAGCTCTTAGAATTAGGAGTTGGGCAAATGCAAAATTTGGGAAAAATTTCCCTTCGCTGGTTTTACAACTATGTGTTTGTTTTTTTTTTTAATGAAGCTGCCCTTCCATGGATTTCTGAGTTTAGGGAAACCATGGCTGTTGAAGCTCTCGTGCTTCAGGGTCTGTTCTGTACAGCCTGGGAGAGAAGGTGACAGGACTGTCATTTGGAACCAGCTCAGAGGTGGGGACAGACCAGGACTGGGATCTCCATCCATAGCTGGTCCTCATCAGAACTCAGGAATCCCTCAGCAACCAGTGCTGAGAGCAGTTCTTGTGGTTTATATCAGAACAAGGTCTGTGCTGCTCAGATTCTGAACTTCTCTGCTTTTGGTTAAAGAAACATCTTCGGTTGCTCCCAAAGCCTTGCTGACTAAGACACATTTTGTGTCTAAGCCAGTAAATTTCCCATATTGGAGCCATTTTTACATAATAAATTCATATTGTGGAGTTGGAGGAGTTTGACAGGCCTGTGCGTGGTGATTAATCTTCATTGTCACCTTTTCTCTGTTCATAAATTCAGTATAATGTTGTTTATATGTTGGTACAGCTTTGATTGTTATCCTTAAGAAATTAAAATAGCGTAACTTCTGTCCCAGCTTCCTATACCAATGTGTAGGCTTAAAATATATAGGGAGGATCACATTATCAAATTAGCAAGGCTGGAGGAATTCTGTAAACAGTATTAAAATATGTTATGCTGAATATAAGGAAGCCTTTGGTTATATTTAACTCCTCTGAGTCAACATTTTTCATCAAGTTCTAATAAAATGTCCAGTAAAAGAGATGCAATTACAATAAATTGTTTATGTACTTGTTTTTTTCAGTCAGCAGGTTTTTTCTTGGCCCTTGATGTTCCAGTGACCTTGAATTTTGAGCAACTAAGTAAAAGTACACATTGAACTTTATTATCTTCCTCTGCTTTCCAGGCTAAAATAAAATAGACATCAGCCCTCAGACGTGATTGACTAATGTGCTGAACAGGTTTGATACGGGACTAGTTACAAAGTTCTTGTGTCTGAGCCTCATTTTTCAAACCCCACCAGGTTTTTTTAAAAAAACCCCACTTCTGTTGCAGCCCTGATCTAGTGGCTATCATGGAGGAGAGTTAATATAACAGTAAATTTTATTATGCATTATATGGATGAAATAAAACCCCGTGTGCCACATTGAACTGCATTGTACAGGTGCAGTTTTTACCTTTTTTCTTCTTTCAAGGTACCTTTTATTTGGCTGCAGCAGGAAAAACGACACTTGCTTGAGGGATCAGATATTCATGCAAATTCCTGTATTCCAATGGGAAATGCATAAATAAATCTGAGACACAACAACATCTGGGATAATACCGGGCAAAATAAAATGGTACTGGCTCTCCGGAGTCCACATAAAATGCACTGAACAGGAAAGTTTTTGTGTAATTGCTGTTGGATGCTCTCTGTGGTGGGGGTGTCTGTGTCCCTCCAACCTCAGTGCTCAAATGGGGTTTTGGTGAGTGATCTTCAGTTGAAGAGCTTACTGTTTGTGCTGGAAGTTTAACTCAACCAAAAATGTTTTTCACAAGTTGGACTTAAATACAAAAGGACTCTATGGCTACTTTATGGTTCTTTTTTACCCACTTGACAGCTGCAAATGTTGGGAGCATATTAAAAACATGTCCTAAATTCTGAACTAGAGAAGGAGTTGCAGTATGAGTTTTGTGCCTAAAACTGTCCTCATCCTTGTGGCACGATGATTGCTGCCTTTACTCCAGCCACCTCCAGAAAGAGTTTTGGTTTTCTGTTTGGAGAAATCATCTCCAAGAATGGGTTACTTGGAAAGAATTTGCAGCTGTCCGTGTCAGGTATTAGAAAGGGGGAGGCCCCAGGGAGGGTTCATTTTATCGGTACTACCATAATATTTTTTATTAATGTAATTGGTCCTGGCTGCTGTTTGAATCTCAAATTTGAGAGAAAATTCTGTGTGGAATGTGAGGGCACAGGAAACTGGGACATTGCATGAAACCAACAATTTTATTTCTTGTAATTTTCTGTCTGCAGCAAAGTTACAAAAGCACGAGGTATAGGATAAAGACTTAGTGCTCCTGCAGTTACTCAGAGCAAGTTGAAGATGTAGATGATTTCGATTTACAAGGCTGTCAGTCAGACATTAAATTAATTACAAATAGACAAAGATTTCACAGTGAAACAAACAAGGTCTTTGACATAAATTATATACTATCATTAAAATATTTAGAAATGTGTAATTATGGGTTTTAGCAATGTTACTCAAATTATAATTAGTAGGAACCTCAATAATATTACCTCTTCTTAAGTGACTTCACATTTTGAAATGCTTTCTTTTATCTTTATGTGCATTTTGGATTTAGATATCCTATTTAGGTATTTTTATACTCTTCCTTCAGGGATCATTATTCTCGTGCATGGTGTGCAGAAGTTTCAAGGTCAGCATTACTTGAACAGTTGTAATAGTCCCAACAGAAAGATAAATATATATTGACTAAGGCTGCAGCTTCAATTCTTTCAGTTGCTGAAGGTCAACAGCCCCTCTGAGGTGCTCTCCAACCTTCAGATGTCTATAGGTTAAATCACTGATGAATTACTGCACTTTCCTAAATGAAGGAAACACACTCTAGACGGAGGCAGCTCGTGGTGTTGTGCCTGTTGACTGATGTGGTCTGGAGGAACCGAGAGGAAATGCTGTTCCCAGACCTGGGGAAATACGAACCTGAGAGCCTGAATTTGGTGCCCTGGAGCTGAAGGGGGTAACAGAATTCCCTCTGTGTTCTGTGTGGAAGTCCTGCCCCTTGCACGCAGGGCACGCTGGACGCAGTCATGGTGAAATAGTTGTCCCTAATGGTGACCTGCCTGGTGGCAACCACTGGGAGCGTCAGGGAGGGTGTCCCGGAGGCTGCAGGGACAGAACTTGGTCTCGTATTCCAAGGTGGATTTCCCTGGCACTCTGTTCTTCTCAGCAGAATACACAGCCTGACTGTAAACAAACCCAAATCTCCTTCCCGAAAAATACTCCTCAGGCTGGAAGTAAATCCTCTTCCAGAGCACTTCACACCCACTCGGTGGGGCAGAGGAGACTAAGGGAGATTACTTGGCTTTGCAATTATTCCCGCAGTATTCCTGGGAATATGGTCTGCAAAGGTCACCTCGAGATCACCGGGAGGGCACAGTAAAGAATCTTACGTTGTAGCTCTGTATTTTATCTTCTAGCCTTCTGCGTAAGCAGCAGAGCAACATTCTCTGCAAGTCTAAGGGGCTGCAAAATGTATTTTGATTTAATATTCTCTTGAAATGTCCTTTCAAAAGCAAGCACTCTTAGAAGCTTCATTCTGGAATGTCATTTAAGGTGTGCATCATTCTAGGTGTTTTCAGTATTTTTAATTTCAGTGTGATAGGTAGAATATGTGTACAGGGAAGTGTTGTTATAGAAAATTTAAATGAAAACAATGTACATTAGAAGATCTGTTTTAAAATCACATGTCAGGTGGTTCACATTGACCTGTAGCTGATCTAGAATAAATATATATATACACATACAAATATAATATATATTTGTGTATATGTATATATACAAATACGTATTTGTGTATATGTGTGTATGTATATATACATACAAGTATATATATACAATATATTTGTATGTATATCTACTTTATAATATATCTAAAATACTTAATATTGGTATTTTTAAATATAATCTTTACAGCAAGCTGCCTTGTTTCTTTCTACACGTGAAAAAGCTGATGTACTTATCAAGTGGGTAAATGTATTACGAAATGTAGACTGGCTCAACTAAGTCTTGGGGCCAAAATTTTGAATCTTGGGAAAAGATTAAGCATTACAATGTCTGTGATACTATGCATTCCCATAATTTGTTTGGTGTCTGATTTTCATAGAACTTGTACTTAGTAATAAAACAGTTGCAGCTGCAGTATTTGAAAAGTAGCAGTTTACCTTGTGCAAGCATAGCTAGTTAATGTAATTTCTACAAGAACAGATATTTGTAAAGTTAAAAAACTTTAAAATATAAATTTAGAAGTATGGAACACATTTGGAGAAATTCAGGTGTCCTGATGGCAAATGGAATTCAGCCCAAAAATACAATCAAAGGTAGCCATTGCCATTATATTGATCTGCTGGGAGAAATTACAAATACAGTATAAAATCTCAGAAATTGTTCCACAGAAATGACTGTGACACGTCGGGCAGCAATTTATTAGTTCAGATTTTTGTCCCAACTTTTCCTTGTGCTGTTTATTAAATGCCCTCAGTATTTGAATACAGCTCTGGGGGTCCAACAGTCTGCGGGAAGATGTGTTGCTAAAATGAGGAAATGTGAGAGAAAGAGAGGTTAAAAAAATTGGGTATCAGCAAATAAATTAACACAGTTTAAAAAAACGCATAAATTTCCTACAAATCAAGATTTTATTTGCTTTCAGCCTTCTGCTTTTTTCTTTTTCTCCAAATGAAAGCTGGTTCTCAAACGTGTCCGTGACTCTTAGAGCTGAGAACTTTTATAAACTGCACAGTGTGAAATGTATGAAAAAACTCTGGGAACACGGGACTTTGATAAGATTTGGATTTCAACAGTCCACCCATGGGGGAAATTGGGAAATACTGAAAGCAGAGAGTGTATCAGCAGATAAGTGCAACCTTCTCCTTGTGCTTGTGACTGTTTGTTGTTGTCTCAACTTCTGACTCACTGGGTTCTTCCTGAGAGATGAAACCACAGGCCTGACAGTTTAAGTGACAATTCTGTGTCAGTAATTGCTGCCCTGGCCCGTTAAAAATGTCATGTTAATTGTGACACAAATGGAGAAGAAATTTAGTCACTACAGGCTGTGTTGAAGACCTGCTTCAGGTGCACCCAATCTGTGTGACCTTTTCCTTGCTGTGGAAAGCCCTGGGTTTATTTTATTACCATCAGATTTCACTATTGATACGATTTTCTGTATTTTGAAGGACTTTATGTTTTATTGAAATTTGATTTGGCGGAGGGGGATTGTATTATTCATGTCAATTTTGTGTTTGGAAAGGATGATGATATTCATCCTTTGTTCATGTTGAACTTTAGGATGGGATCTTAAGCAAAGGGGGGGAAAATTGATTTGGGCACCTGAAAATCCTGGCTTGGCTTTCTTTGTCCTGTTGAGCTCCAGCGATGGCTGCCAGGGCAGAGAGGGACCAAGTTAGATCTGTCTGTCCTGTTGCACAGTCCCGTGAGGGGGCAAGGCAGTGACAGTGGTGGCCATGGATGTTTCCGACCCCTTTCAAGTGTATCCTTTTGTGGAGGATTGTCCGTGAGAGGTGGTTCTGCCTTCCCTCCTCCACAAAAACCTCTTCGGGAAGAGACCAGGATTGCTCCTCTGTGTTGTGTGTCATTTCTCATCTTGGTGTCCTTCTGGGATCCTTTTGGCATTGCTGCTCCTCCAGCCTCAGTGTCACTGAGGATCTGCTGTGGCAAAAATTCGTGTTTGAGGTGATAAAAGTTCTGGTAGTTGATAATTTATGTTGCCGGTTCTTTTAAACCCGTTAAGAACTCAGTTTCTGTTGAGTCCTCTGGGTCTTCAGATGGTCCAAACCATCACAAATGGACCCTTAGGAATATCTCCTTAAACATTCTTACTGATGGGATCCTATCATAGGTATCAGTATTGATTCTAAGCGTTGTTATTGTCTTAAGAATAAAAAATGAGCATGAGAGGGGAAAAAATATAAAATCAAACCAATTTATTTCTTTAAAGACCTAAATGCTAATAAAGAAAAGCATAAACTCCTTTAATCAATCAAAGTTGTCACTGAAATGCCGTAGCTTGGGCAAAGGATAATGAAATTCTGTGGAATTTTCACTGTCTTCTAACTACCAAATATAGATTAATATATAGTTCAAAACACTTTAATTTTTAAACTCTTGTCTTTTCTTCTTCACCGCTGAAAAATTATTCTTGAAAAATAAAGAAACTGCCCTGTGGTCAAAGATAGTCTTAACTACCTGTCAATCAAAAGGAGAAGTTTGTTGAGACATTTAATTACAAGATAATGTAGTCATCAAAATCTCGTTGTGGTAACTGACAGCTCATTTTGGACTGAAAGCCTGCAGCTCCCTCCCCTGAGGTCAGAGATGTGCCGAGGTTAACGTAGTAATGACAAGTCCTTTATTATCACATTATGACATTGAAAAAAATTGCAATTATACTAATAAATTAATAACAGTAATAAAATGACAGTCATAATTGCATAATATACGTGTTGTCAACGGCATTTTTGTTACATGGCTGGAATTCATATTTTATCTGCATATCTTACACTGTATTAAATTTTCCCAATGCAGTCCAGGCGTGTAGTGGCTCCTGAAATTTCTGAGAGCCTGGGCAGTCAAAAGTAACTGTTGGAAATGAGACTTTAAGGCATGAGTTGTTTTTAACATTTACAGATTAAAAAAATAAATAGTGAAATTGAAGGATTTCATACCCATCTGTAATTAAATATTAGAATTCCATTTTTAGCAACGTCCCTAAAGAAAATACAATGTCTCTTATCAGATATAATCCTGGATAAAAACCTGGATTAGACATGGACACTTAGAATTCTCAGTTCATAAAAAGAAACTTAAACCCCACAGAGGCTCAAGTTTAAGTCCACGCTGTGGGTCAGAATGGAACAGGGCTGGATCATCACACCTTCCATGGTCAGCCTGAGTGTGGGACAGGTGTTTTTGTACTTGTAGTGAAGTCAAAGTCTGTGCTGATGTAATGGACTGCTCCATGACCTGGTGATGCCTCAGGTTTCCAACAAACAGTGCTCGTTTTCCTCTGTAAACAGGGAATTTCGTGGTGGTTTTTTATTCAGATTTATTCTTTAAAGACCTTCTGTGGACTGGCGTAAATTTTGTGTGGGCAGGACAAGGAAGGAGGATGGGGTCAAGATATTGCTGCTCTTATTTTGTTGCTGGATTGCCATGGCACAAGTAGAAATCAGAAATCTTCCAGTCTGGTATCTCCCCATACATTCAGTTTGTGTACACCTTCAGAAGTTACAAAATTACCACGGTCAGCACAGAGTTTCACCCATTTATCCATCGGCAGCAGGTTTTCCTCTGGTGCTAATGGAACTTTTTCTGCCTTAATGTGACATCTCTCTTGTCAGCTTAAAATTAATAACTGTCTGGGACACGTGCCCTGGGGACAAGTGCTCTCTCCTCTGGTCTTCTGGAGGGTCCACCCAAGCTTTTGGGGTCCCTTGTGATTTTGCCCACATTTTCACAGTGACTCTGCTTAAGTCACTTCCAGTGATGTGGAGGTTGAGGCCTTTCATCTCTTCCCAAATCCTGCAGAGCGTTGTCCTAGGGTGCAGTATGTGTTTCAGAGTTCCACCTTCTGTTTTTTTGTGGATTAAACTCTGTGTAGCTTTTATCTCCAGCCTCGTTCCTTGTTTTCTTTTTCCAGCAGAGTGTGAAAACGCCACCAGTTTTCATGACCAGTGGTGGTGGTTTGATTAATTTGAGTTGGGTGCATTCTTGCTTCAATTCCACCCTCCCTTTTTCCTTCTGCTTCTTCCCCAGATTTTCTGTGTTCACCAGCACAGCATTGTCTGCTGTTAGGGAACCATAAGTATAGGTTACAGTTGCAGTGACACACTGTTATCTGAAGAGAAATCATAAATACTTCTTTTTTCCTTTGGTTTGAGTTCCTTTGGAACCTCCTTGGCAGGAAGTGGCACTACCTGCTCCCATTCCCCAGGCTGTTCTACAGGACTGCCCGGAAAAAAGAACTGTTACTTGGGTTAATTTTTTTTTAATTTAAAATCTCTGTCAAGGAAAATACAAACTGATCTCTATCAGAAAATTTGATAATTTAGGTACTGCATGATTAACATTTACAACATCAGATTGACTCCAAAGCTTAAATAATTTGGTTGGGTTTAGGTGAACTTGCAGAGGAAGAGTTAACATATTTTTCATGATTTCGGAATAAGTTTCTTGGAAGGGTCTAACTCATACTTCATTTTTCAAATTAGATAACTTCATACAAACAAGAGAACTTAATGTTGAATAGTTACATGAGTTGTAAGTATTATGATAGCTGAAAAATTCTGTAATTAGCTCAACAAATTTTAGAATGCCAAGACAATAAATGTTAAAATTGTTTCATTAATTTATTAATCTGCATGAGTCATGTATTTCAACAATTCAAGTACAGTTTACTCAATATGATTATTATTTTACTGTTCATGTCAGTTATTCTTCAGAGATAGTGATGAATATCAAATAATTAATTCAATTGAGAATGTTTCTCTTTAGTAATGGGTAATTTGTGAGATTAAGGGGAAAGTTTTTATTTTTAAATTATCCATTATTCCTAAATGTACTTTGCATCAGTGACAATTTCCTATTCCAAT
This sequence comes from Myiotriccus ornatus, assembly GCA_036023395.1. Classification (NCBI taxonomy): domain Eukaryota; kingdom Metazoa; phylum Chordata; class Aves; order Passeriformes; family Tyrannidae; genus Myiotriccus; species Myiotriccus ornatus. The sequence goes on from JAYRBT010000156.1 coordinate 2,024,904, forward strand.
AAAACTTAAATGTGAAAGGTCTCTTTTCTGAAAGATAATTTGGGTTCAAAAGAAATGCAGCAGTGCAGTGATATCTACAAATGTGTACATAGAGAAATAGAAAATTTTGGGAGTCAGGAGAGTCTTGGAAGCAGAGAAGTGTCTTCAGTCTACTGAGATTTCTTTGTGTCTGAAGGGGCTTCAGTCAGGAGACAGGATAATACCTTTAGGTGCTGTTGGGAGACCGAATTGTTGAATACCCTGGGCGGGTCATGGTCATCATGAGAGTTTTCCATGGCCTCAGTTCTTGCGCTCACAGGTGTTGATCCCCACCTGCACCAGTATCCATGGAGATGAAGGGTTCCTTGGGTCTGCACTCCAAGGAATTTGGAGTTTTCAGGTGTTAGCTCAGCCTCAAGTTGGCGAGAGCCCATGTGTTGTGCCTGAGTCCGCTGTAGGGGATGTCATGGACTGCAGAAGATACTCACCCCTAACTGGGAATACTGACATTCCATATTCCAATGACAGTGAAGTGTGTGGAAGGAGATCCCCCTGGAACACGGGCACATCCTGAGCCTCATGTGTCCTTCCTTCACGTGGTACTGAATCCCAGCCAGAAGCATTTGCTGTAAGGAGCTGCAGGCTGGTTCAGAGGGCTGTTCTGGTGTGGGGTTTGCTTTTGTTTTCCGCGGGGTCAGTGGTTCCAAGAGGAATGTGGCAGATGGCTGGGCATTGCTGTTGGGTGCTTCCCGTGAGCCACAGCCAGATCCTGCTCTGCCTGTGGGTCATTCCAGAGCCACTTTAGGGGCACAGTGCTCTTCACATTTCAAGTGGGATGAGTTTCCTTATTGGTTTTTATTTTTATTTTTTAAAAGGTAATGTTTTGCTGTTATTGCAGTTGTTCCATTTCACAAGAAGCCCAGCGAGCAGTTAGCAGGGACATTGCAAGAGTGCTCGGAATGTTTTGTAAGAGGGGGCCTGTCAAAGGCAGATAAACAGAAATCTTCACCCAAATTTTAATGAGGAGATTTTTGTAAGCTCTGAAGAAATCAAAGGTCAGATGCATCCACAGACATTCAGTGATATTTTACTACTTTTTCCTCCCAGTTACTTTTTCTGTACAGTTTTGAGGGCTTTATAAGAGTGTGTTTTGATTTTAATTGTAGAATTTGCTTTCAGTTAATACATTTGACATTTGCTTTAAACGTTCTCGTTTAATATGGGGAAGAAATTAACCCTGCTCAGGAGTGTTTGTCTAGAAACATATAGAGGACATGATGTTGTATTGCTGATACAAATGTCTACAGATAAGAGAATTTTGTTCCACTGTAGGTGAGAATCTGCTTCTTTCTATCAAAAACTGGTTGTTTCTATCATGTACTATGTGTACATGAGTTGGCTTTAGATGAGGTAGAATTTCAGTTGTTAGTTATCCATTGCTTTACTTGTGATTTATTTTATCCTTGTTACATTCCTTTCCATCTAAACCTGATCTTCCAGTATCTCCTTGTCATTTCACTTCCTTATTTCGTTGGTTTAATTTCCCTTTCTCCCTGTCCAGTTTGATCCAAGGAGTCTTTTATTTAGTGGACAGGTTTTGGTGATAGTGTGAAAAGTCTGGTCCTAGGAGTACACTGAGGGTGTACAAGTCATCAGCAGGACAGATCATGTCACCACCTTTCGTATAACTCTACCGGTTAGTGTGAATAGCTTTCTTTCTGGAAGGAGGAAGACACGCAAAAAAGAAACCTGAATGTAAAATAAGCCCTTCCCCCCCCGCCCCAAACCAAGACTGCTCCCTCTTCCTTTTTTTTTTCCCGCCCCAGACTCAGTTTTGTGGTTGCAATGCCACCTCCAGTCAGTTTTGAGTTCCAAGATGAGGATATTGGATGCTTTTCCTTGGCTTTCAAGTCATTCACCTTTAATTCCTGAATTGCAATTAGAAATAAACTTTTTTCTTGCCCCTACTTTTTGCATCCTAGGGTAGCAATTAAGAAGACCCGGGTGAAGAGGTGACCATTTTCTCCAACTCTATTACTCTGACTGATGGAGCCATTAGAAAAAGGCAAACTAATTCTTTATTACCTGCCTGGCTCATTTCTGCACTTTGCCCTGGAGAAGAGCTGCATAAAAGATCAGAGTGTTATTGAAAACTCCTGAGCAAATATTGAGCAACTTGCTGGGTCACTCAGGTAATGACAGGATTTCATGGCAGTGCCGCGTGGACATGGGAGTGTTGGGTAAATACGGGATGGTGGAGCTGGACTGGGATGGCTTTGGGAAAGAGGAGCTGAGAACACTTTGTGTATGATAAATACGCTTATAATTAGTGAGATCATTAGCATGGACACCATGTACTTAAGTATTCACAAAGAAGTCTTTAAGCTAAGCAGTTAGCTCCACAATGAAGGGAAGAGACAAAATGAATTATATACAGCTGAATAAGCTTTTCAGAATCTCCAAGGAGGTGACTTGTCTGCTGATGGCCAGTGGGGGTCGAAGAGTGAAATAATTACTTAACAGCATGTAAACAATGTGAGATGTGAAGTGTGCATTTTTTTCCTTTTCTTTTTCTTTTCCTTTTTTTTCTTTTTTTTTTTTTCATTGAGAGAGTTTCTTGTTGCGATGGCTCCACTGGGACAAGCAGCAGAGAAATTTGATTAAATGGATGCCTGGGGTCACGACCCTGTCTAAACATGCTGCAGCTCTCAGCATTAATCAAAGAATGTTAAAAAAAAAAATTTCTGACCTTGCTGCATATGAGTATTGGTGAGCTGTGAATGCAGCCGGGCTGGAGCGGGGCTGTGTGAGCGCCCTGCGCACAAAGGGGACGGAGGAGGAGGAGGAGGAGGCAGCTTTCAAGGACAATGGCAACCCATCATGTTGTTCCAGTTCTTGTTATGGGACTTTCATGTGCTGATAGCCCAGCAGCAAGCCAAGTTGGGAGATCCCATTAGGATGCAGCTTTTTGTTAAGGATTGCTGCCGCTCGGACCCCGAGCGTGGAAAATATTTATAGCTCAGAGGTACATGGGAGACTCGTGAGTTCAGGAGGATTCTTGGCTGCCTCCCCTCAGTTTAATGGATCTGAGAGTACAGAAGAAGGAGCTCTCCTCTGGAGGAGTAGCCAGGATTAATATAATGCTTATTGGTTAAGTGTGGATCCTTAAAGAGTTCTTGCAGTAGCAGGGTGAAAGGTCTTGGTTTTCACTGAGCAAATTACAAAGTAATACAGGTTACAATAAATCAGAAAGTGAGATGTGGTCATAAGTCCACAAGTGGTTTTTTATTCCTTATAGAAGTCTGGATTCCTACTTGAAACTCCTGATTTGGTTTAGCCCTCAGCACCAACTATTCTCATTGCAGGCAAGAATATCTGGGGTAGACAGAATTCTGCCAAGTGAATCTGGTCTTGTTAATGTCCAGTTTTGAAAACAGTCCAAGGCAGGGATAGATGTTTCATCAATTTTAAAATTATTTCATTGGGCACTGCTTCAGTGTAATCAGAGGAGGACGCTGGTGTCTCACCCCTTACCCTGCTGTACAGTGGGATGCTGCTGCTCTAAAATGAATTTTGCAGTATTTCATTGTGATTTCATCATTTATTAGATGAAGCGGAAGACACTGCATGAAGAACAGAATTGTGCATAATATCACAGAATCAGAAACTTGACCCTGGTTCGTAGAAACCTGTATTTTGAATTGCAGTTGGCCCTCCTTTCCCAGGTACTTAGAGGGTGCAGTGTGGCAGTGCAGGGCAGGTAAACCCTGGTACACCTGGAAACTTAATTTCTCTTAGAGGTAAAGGAACATTGGTTGCTTTCCACAAGGCACAGGAATTAAAGTTTACGTTCCAGCGCCACCCAAGTCCTGCCCTCTACTGATGGGATACTTGTTTTTAAGAGAAATCAGTAAAATAGGTAGAAATTACTTGCATTTGATCTGAGCATGATCTAAGAGAAGATAAAATACCTCACTAACATAGACCTTGATTTTTCAAGAAGGTGAGAGGAAAGGGAGATGATTGACACCACATTAGAGGAAATTTGGTCTTTCTGTCTGTTTTTCTACGTGCTAGAGTCACTATTAAGAAAAGATTCTCATTAATGGAAGCAGCTCCATACATTTACATGTTGGATTCTAATCAGCAGTGAATGCCTGGAATTACCAGCTTAGGAACTATTAAAAACAGATGTAAATAATGTGAATATATGTGTAGAGCATCTCCATGAAGGAAATACCCTTAAGTTTGAAAACACCTGAAATAGCTGGATGGGGAAAAGGGGTAGTGGGGATCTCATTTAGTGCTGCAGTAAAGCCATTATGAGCTGTAGAAACCTTCAGCTGAAATTTTAAGTTTATTTTCCAAGTGTACTGATTCATCATGGAATTCATCATGGAACGTTAACCTGCATTCACTGGTTTTAGTGTCATAATTTGCCTGAAAGGCCTGACAAGCCAGCTTTCAGTAGAGCTGTACTGTGCACGTCACCGTGATCAAAAAGCAAGCCAGATACTTGAATTTCGGGATGATGAACTAATAACATATGAAAATCAGTTTAAAAGATCTTGTTTGAAACCTCAGGCAAATTGCCTCTTTTGAGACCTTCAAGAACCCCCAGTTTTAGAAAGGTTTTGAATTACAGTGTAAATCACTGATGGTAAAGCCCAACCTGGTGTAGTTGTCGCTGCCTCCTGCATGGCCCAGTCAAAGGAGATCAGTAACACAGGGGTGATTGTTACCAGTATTTTTGTTACTCTTCTTGGCCTTCCTGGTTTTAGCTCCTGCCTTCTTTGAAATTCCTTCCTGAAGAACAGAATAACATTGTCCTAGCTCTGGGCCTGCTCTCAGGCAAGAAGAATTCCTTTTGGATATTCTCTGATTGAAAGAAACGTAACCTTTAAAAAATAACCATCAACGCCAGTGAGTTGGTTTCTTCGAGGTGAAACCGTGGAGAACTTGGAGGTGCCGTTTTTGACAATGGTCTTTGCTTGTTGATGCAGGATTGAGTCAAAAATCACCAGAGAGAGGCTTGGATTTTCCAGAGAAAACCCATTGCTCCCACTGAAACCAGAGACAGTGTAAGACTCTGCTCTTTCCTTTATAAAGAAAAGAGTTGATAAAGCAGCAGGTGCTTCTCAAAAACCCACCTCAGTTTCCCACCTTTGAGCTTTTTGGACTCCTTGGAGAGGCTTGCCCTTGGCTAAAGGCAAGTTTTTGGGTGTGCCACAACGGGCCCCAATACTTCCTGTGTGAGAGAAAATAAGTTGACAAATTTTTCTTTTATCCCAGTATCCTAAAATTTCCATCTGCCCAAATGCATGATTGTTACCCCCAGTCTCCTGAGGGTCCTTATATGCCCTTCTGGTGGGGGACAGGGTTCAGGTACTTTAACTGCACTTTAATGGGTTTGGATTTGTCGCAGATAAGACCTGAATGTCTCAAATTACAACACTTCAAGGATAAATATTTCATAATTATAACTTGTAAAAAAAGTTGGTTGTTTTTTTTTTTTTGTTTGTTTTTTTTTTTTTTTTTGTTTTTTTTTTTTTATAAACATTCCTGATTTTTTAGCTTTACCTTGTGCTGCTTTTTGCCTGGATTTTGGCTGGTACTCGCCATGTATTTCTGTAATTGCCTGCATTTATCTTCAAGAGATGAGGCAGGGGGTGGCTGCTGTTGGACTGAAGGTGATGGAGGTCATTGTGTTCATGCCAGGCTGTTTGTGTTTTTATAATTACAGTGCAGAAGAGTTGTTTTGTTCATTACAGAGCAGGTTATTCTTATATAAATGCCTTTCTGTGAATGGTGCTGAAAAGGAATTAAAATCATCACACATCAGTGTCCTTTTACCATTTCCCCATGACAGTCACCTTATGCCATAACTAACTCTTGGGACTTTTTAATATATAATAATTATAACTATATAATTTAAAAAAATAATTTAGAAAACTCCATTTTAATTCACTTTGAAAACAGTAGTTTATGTTGTAAAACAACCTAAATAGCCAGTGACTTTTAAATACCTTTATTTAGTGCATATTTTTGTCTAATGAAAGTAGCAGAGGAAAAGATGATCAGATCTCAAGTTGCACACATGCTTTAAGATTAATTTAATGTGGTTTTCTTAGCAAAATTAGCAGCTTGAATAGGAGTTATCTGGTTAAAAAGAATGTGTTTATGGAAGTGCCTATTTTAGGTTAAGAAAAAACATAATGGTGATCAGTAAAATGTTTTAGATAATAGCGTTTTTCAGAGCTTAGTCTTGTGTGTTCAGTGTTTTACATCGTGGTACTGTGCTTTGAAGCTTTGCTATAAACTCCTGTCATTTTTTGGGGCATGCAAATAAAGAAGATCAAGCGCAACTAATCACAATTTTTAACCAGGACTGGTAGTTGGGCTCACCAAGGACAAAACATTGTGTGACTCTGTCCCTAGAACAGGATGGGCAGGTAAATATTGCAGAATTTGATTAAAATAAAGTGATTCCTGTAAATTTGATAGTTCCAGAGTACAAATAAGACCCACATTCGTGTGTCTTTGTAGTCTTTGTGCACACATGCAAATACAGAGCCTGGAAGGCACGATTCTTAACACTCGTGTTTATCCAGATATTAAAGGGAACTTCATGAAAAGCATACTTTCAAGAAAATATTTTGTTAAAAAGAGTTAAATTTATTCATCATTCTCACTAAAAACAATTCTACAATAAATATTTTAAGTAAGTTTCTTAGGGAACACAATGGGCCATGGAGATTCAAGTCCCAGTGACAGCGCTAAAAGGCACTGCTCGATTTATGAGAGCTCTCTGTTTACCCAAGAATGTAGAAATTTCCCTTTCTAAATGGGACAGCCTTATCTTTATTATTCCAGTGCCTTTTAGTTTACAGTCCTGCTGTAAGCAATGTTTCAGGAGCCTACTTCAGGATTCCTAAATAAATGAATAGCCAGAATTAATGCTCACTGCCAGCAATCTACATTTTATATATGGTGTGATTGAATGGAAGCCTTGCTGAGCAGCACAAAAGAAAAATGATGGTGGCACTTTATTGATACAGAATTTATGTGATAACAGAAGGTAAATTGAGCTTCTGAAAATAAAACGTTGTTTACAAATCCAGGGGTTTTTATTTAAAAACACAAGCCAAACCGTGATGGCAGTGAAAATCCAGGTCCGGGCACATCCAAGAAGCAATCCCTCTTCTTTCTCATCAAATATGTGTCAGAATGGATATAATTGTTCATCATATTTACTCAGTTCATGCAGGCACAGCCACTCTGCACACAGTGTGGCTGCTTTGTGCCTGTCTGTCTTGGGAGCGGGACTAAAACCAGTTTTATTTGCAACAAACAGCATAAACCGAGCGGGCTGATGGAATTGCGTGGTCCGTGTCCGGATGTCCCCAGGAAGTGTCACTTCCATGCATTAATACGGACCAGGGCCTTTGTGTGCACCAGAAAAGTTTTCAATATGTCCTGCCCAGAGTAACTGGAAAAGCAGCTGAGTTCCAGCACAGGCACTTTTCCCTCCCCGAGATAAAACTCTCCCAGTGCAGCAGCTGATGGAGCTGAAGGCGACGTGTGCTGTTTCCATCTTCAGATAACAATCTGATAAAGAAAACAGCTGATGTAAGTTAAAACACAGTGTACTATTTATATGCTAAAAATAACATTTGGAATGCTTTTGTGTTGAGTTATCTTGGCTGTCTTGAGCAGCAATTAATAATTTATTCTCCCTTCCTTAATCTGCTTTTCTGTCTTTTTATCGATGGATCTTCATTGGAAAAACCACTGTGACAAGTCAGTAAGATGCTGGGATTTGGTACACTCTTTAACTGAGAGATGTTTCTCTGTTTTAAGCACACTGCTACTGCAGCTGAAATTTTACTTAATGTGCTTTTCTGAGTCCTGTTCTGTTTACTTTTGTGTGTGACTGTTTCCCTCCTCCACCCCCTTCTTCATCAAATAACCCATCATTCTCCAGGGTGAACCTTAAAAAATCCACTACAACCCCCCCAAGTCACCACCCCAAACAAAAACAAGCCAACCCAATCCCCAACCCTAAGGGTTACTGAACTAAACTGATGGTTTTGGCTCATTTAGGGAAAGGTTTTGGCTGTGGAATGAGGTATTCAACCAGTAAATTGTCTGTTGTTTGTTGTTTTTATGTACAAGGGAGTTAGGTTCCTATGGTAAGTTTTTATTTTGTAACATGATTTAAAGGAAAGAAAATTTAGAATTGATCAGATTTTTACCTCTAAATGTTTATTTTTAGGTTAAATTTTTAGCAATGTTTAGTAACGTTTATTTTTACTCTGAATTTTTGTTTGAAGTTCTGTCATTTTATTGTAGAAATGCAGTATTGTTTTAAAGCTGATGAGAGGCCCATGGTTTAAAAAATTGCAATTTGAACACAGAGTCTGAAGTGCCAGAAATCAGTGATAAGCAGGTTACTGCTCTCGGGAGACTGAAACTTAAGTTTCTATCCTTAGCCACACTTTTTTAAATACGGAAAAGCTTTCACCTAACATTATAGTGTTATTTTGTGCGTTTTCATTACTTTCTAGGGTTTATATCAGTTGTAGAAAATCAGTAAAACATCCCATATGTTTGCCTAACGTGGCTTTTCCCAGGCCACTGAACCAGGTGCTGGATGAGGCCGTGGTTGAATTCAAACGGGGGCTCCTCCCACCCTCTCCTGGGCCATCCCTGCATCCACACGGGCTCCTTCCTTACAGCCCAACTTCAGATGTTTGTCTTCCCCTAATTAGATCCCCTTAATCCATTCAGCCAGGCTGTGACTGTCCCTTGTCCTCGCTGGCTGGGGCCAGACAATGAGCACAAAGATACAGTCGGACTCGTTTTCTCATTATTGATTTCACGCACCAGCTGGCAGCTGTTGGAGCTTGTTCGTTTTTATAACCCTCTGGGCAACTTTTTAAAAGTACTTTTCTTTGACCATCTGCTAAATGCAATTGGTTTAATAATTAAAGACTTGCCATCCCTTTTCAGAGAAATACAAATGCTGTTTCTGCAGCTGAGAGTTGGGTGGTTTTGTTTTAAGCCAAGGTGGGATGGTTCTGTCAGCGGCGCGGCCGCTGCTCCTGGAGGATCCCATCGCTCATGTTAATAAGGGGATAAAAAAAAGGAGACTTCTCTGTGGGTTTGTTTTACACCAGCTCAGCACAAGGGGTTGCATTCAAGCTCTGCCTGTTTTTCAATCCTGAGAATTCCCAGTTCTTGTGTTTGTAGGATTCAGGGAAAACATTTTCACTAAGTTCGTAAGCAGTCTGAACTGGGCATCAAGGGGCTAAGGACAAGAAGCGTTTGGAGGTGTTTTGTCAGTGCTTTGAGTCTACCAGCTGCCTCTTCCCTGCCTGGGGTTGGGACAGCACAGACCCCTCAGCATAAACTGGAGACCAAACTCCTGGAAACCATAAAAACTGCAGTTATTTCTTGGGACTTTCGACTTCTTTCTTTGTTTCCCTTTGATGAAGTGATGTTGAGTGAGATGCCAGTGTCTGTCTTACTGGGACTAATCTGAGATACAAAATTCTAAGTAGCATGTTAAAAGTTGTTCCTAAAAAACCAAAATGCTTTCTAAAAGTAAAAGCAGAGGCAGTAGGTCACTGATATGAATGGGTCCCTTGGAGCCCCTGGATTTTCCATGCAGTGTGCTTCATAGGCAGGATGTGTAAAAAAGATCCAACCTTAGTTTGAACTCATCTTTATGCTGTGATTAGATCTAAACTTTCCCATGATTCCTTCAAAAAGGGCTGCTGAAAAATCCTTCTGTTTACCAAACAGTTTACCATTTGTTTCAGATGTACCTCAAAGCTGACCTGGAGGATTACTCTCATGAGAGGTGAAAAAGGGTAATTCATTTTTTATGTTCCTTTAATCTTGGAATTCTTTCAAGAACTTGCCGTGCAGGAATTGGTGCATTTTATTTTGCTACAGCATCATTTATTCCCCAAACATTCTTTGCTGCACAATGTACACTTAACAGAACTGGTTAGAAATTCATGTGGGAGAGGAAAGCCTATCAGAATTTGTCAGGGTTTTTTAATACCATTGAACAAGACTCTTTTCTACAGAATGAAAAAGGAAATAGTCATGTGTTTTCTTAATAAGATGAAAGATATCTCTGTTTGCTTTGAGATTTTTATGTTTGTTTGTTTTAAAAGTATTCCCATCTTTAATATTTTTGTACTTTACAAACATAATCTTGTTCCAGACAGCTGTGATCTCTGGTCCCTTCTAATTCCTAAAGTAGACAAGAGCAAGTCAAATTTTCCAGAGTATCTGGCTAAATATCCCCTGAAATATAATTGAACTGAAAGTGAATGCTTACAGTAAAAGTTCAGATTAGAGTGCAAAGTTTGCATGAGAAATTCCTTTCTTGAACTTAATCCTGTGGTGGTTTTCATACAGAGCATTCTCATCATAGGTTTCATGGTTGTAGTATTTTTTTAGATTGCAACAAGTCTGCCCTAAGCTGTGTAAACCTCGCTGTGTTTCGCGTAGGTATTTCTCATTCAAACAAACTCCTCTCTTCATTTTCTGCTGCTTAATTTCAGGAGCTGAGTCTCAGTGAGGCTGTTAATTACAAGCCTGTCGGACTCTATGGAAATGGGAGAAGGGCAGAGGAGATAAATACAATTTCTTGTATTTGTTGAGCTCGCACAGTTGACAAAACCAGTGACAGCTGAACAAAGCACGTTTGGGTCAATGATGTTTCTCTTTAGTAGGTTCGAATGATTCTTCCTTGAATGCCCTAAACCTCTTAAAGTGTTTCACAATACTCTGTATAGTCGCTTTGAAGTGTCCTTTTCCTGTGCTGAGTTTAGCTCTAAATGGGGTGGATGAATGGCCGATAGGCCACGGCAGGGAATTCAGGCCGGGAATGGAGCTCGGGATCAGTGCGGGAGCTGCACTGCAGGCTCTCCTGGGCACAGCTCTGCTGTGGGGAGAAATCACATCAAATCCTTCATTGTGGGAACCACTGCATTTGATTTTATTGAAATACAGCGAATGCTCCTTGATTTGCTCCTAAATACTGTTTGAGTTCACTGAGAGTGGAGAAGCTGCTCATCCTCTTCGTCTCAGCGCCGATCCCTGCAGACAACAGAATGCTTCCTTGTTTCTGGAATCTTTGTGGAGAGGTTAGGAATGAGAATTCTGAAAAAAACACCTCTCCCCTTAGTCCCACTGACCTTTCCTACTTCAGAGCTGCATCCTGTTCCTAGAGAGAGGAGTGCAGAAACCCTGGAGAGGGTTTGTGCTGTGAAGGCTCTGTAGGTCTGAACCTCGTGAACAAGTGGATTTATTGGGTTATTTGGTAGCGTTTTACACCCAACTTTTTTTTGCTGTACAGAAGGCAGATTCTTCCCCAGGAATAATGCAGGCCAGAAATAAGCTCAGGGTCTGTAAAAGGAAGTCGTCCTAAAACGCATTCATGTGTTTGCAGTTCCCAGAGTAAATGTTTTTGTTCGTGCTGAGTAACGATGTGACATCGGTACAAATTCTGAAAGCAAGAAACGGTATTTCACAAGTTATTTTTTGCTTGGTTTTTTTTCCTCCTTTTTCCTTCTGACAAAACTTTACCCAGATTTTTTTCCTCTGAAGTGGCTTTGTGGTTGCAGGGCTGGGGGTGTGTGACAGGCGGGTTTTGCTGGGATGTGGCCACAGACAGCTGTCTGCTTCTGGAAATGGACTTCTGGCTTCGAGGTGGGGTTTGAAATGGATGTTGACATGTGGGAATTAATCCAGTTTGTCACATACATTGGAGTGTGGCAGAGAGTGAGTTTTCCCCCTGTCTTCACGCTGCCCCGGATAATAAAAATACAGGGAGAGTTTTCTTGTGCTGCAGCTTCAGTTGTTATGTCATTCCATAACTGCCCCCCTTTGGAGGTGCCTCCCTTGCTGCTGCAGGACTCTGCATCGTGGTTCCAAAGAAAAAGGTGAAAGGATTCATTCTCCCCTAAAAAGTGCATTTTTGTCCCGTGCCCATTGATTGCTTTGAGAGGGTGAACCAGAAAGGATTCATATCTCTGTAAAGACTGTCAGTAAAAAAAGGGCTCTGCCTGCGAGATTTCAAGTCTTGAATAACTCCTGTGCTTTTAGGACTGGAATAAAGACACTTCAGTGAGCAAACCACAGATAATGCTGTAAGCAAATACAGTAAAAATCTGGTGTCTCTAGTTTTGACTGTAATCTAACAGTAACATTAATGCTTAAAATGTTTATGGAATTTATGTCATTCAGTGATGGTCTGAAAGAGGTGTGATTTTGCCAGCTTTGGTCCTTTCTCCACGAGAGCAGGGCATTGTCCGTGCCCTGTTTGCAGTCACACGGAAGGACTGAGGCCCTCACCTGCGTATAAAAAGTGGAATATTTTTTCCAGGTATAATGAGCTGGTTTTTATCAACTCTCATTTCTAGCTTTTGGCATTTGTGCAAACAATTCGTGGTGATCTTGGTGAGATTTAATTGTGCAAACAACTCCTGCAGGACAGAGAGGGAAAATAAAGTGTGAACAGGACAGGAGAAAATATAGTGGTCAGTGCTTCTATGCTATAATCTTTAATTACAGATAATATAAAGTAAATAGTCTGTTGAAGGTTTTCTAGGGAATGTTAACACTACATTTTCATCTTTTTTATTGCTTGCTGTGCAAGTAAAATGTTACTTAAAATGAAAGGTGTTTTTTCAAAGGGGATTTTACTCAAACTAAGAACCTTCTGCTCGAAGTAGCTCCATGTAAAGATATTATATTACATCAAAGTATGAAAGATGCTTTTTTCTAAATATTGTACATTTTGATGTATTATTTCAAACAGTTTTATTCAGATTCAGTTCAACTAATATGTACTAAGTTCTGAAGACCCTTTGGAAAAAACTCATGAGCACAAGCACTGATGGGAAGAAGTATAAATAAAACATTCAATAATCTTTTGGACTAGAATGAACAGCTTATTTGTAGATCCATCGTTTAAGTTCTGTAAAACTGAAAAACAAAACAAAAATGGTGACAAAAAAATTTAAACAATTTATCAGTGTTGTTGATGCTTCCAAGTGGGTGAAGTGCAGAATGGTGAAGGTGCCTGGATAGTGGTTATTTGTCTTTTTTACATACTTTGTAATCAAACAAAACAGTTTCTTGGAGATTGTTTGTATTTGTTTGCAAGGTCTGTCAAATGCAGCAAGATGTATAGGTGCCATTAAAAATCCATATTGATTTCCCACAGTCAGCTGGGAGTTACTTGAAAAGTCAATCATTAGCTGAATGAGTATCCAAAGCATGTTCTAATATCTGTTGGTAGTTTAAGTTCTTAAGCAAAAGTGACTGTTTTAAAGAGAAATGGTGCAGGTTCTGGCTTCTGAAGTGTAAAGATTTATGTTTTTCAGTGCTCCTGCTGGGCTGTTTTGCTCTGAGTGAGCACCTCTGATCCCTCATGTTTTAATTTATCTGTATCTAGTCTTTGAGTTTTCCTGGGTACAATCTCTTACAGTCTGACCCTGTGGATGTTTATGTGTGTCTGGTGGGACTTGGGAGACTGGAGCATCTAAAGCTTTGCAGTGTGTGTCATCTGCCTGCTGGGACACGATCCTGCCGCTGCTCCTTGGGCGCTCACGGTGTCCTGGAGCTGAGCAGGATTTTGGCATTTCCTCCTGTTTCCTTCCTTTTTCCCGTCTCCTTTCTTCCAATCCTGAGTTTTGAGAGGAGGTAACACAACCTCCACAGGTCAGGTAGAAGGGTTGTGATTGATGGATGATACATTCTCCTTACTTTTATGGACAACATATGGGATATCTACCGTAACGGATTGATCCTATTTAATGTATATTAGTAATTAAGAAAATACATTTTTAAGAGGCAAGGATATATTTAATTTTAATAACTATCTTTCCCCGAATCAAGAAGTCTTTGCACAGAACTCTAATGGGTAACATTAGTCAAATGTGTGATAGATCAAATTGTTAAGTATGAAGGGTGTTGTTAATGTAACACAGAAGAGAAATCTTGTGAGGTAACTCTGAATAACACACAGGAAGAGTGCATTCATCATGGTATGCTGACAAAACATCTGAGTAATGATGGCCATTAAATCTTTTGTCATGGCTAAGATATGAAAAAAGAAAACAAGTTAAAGTGTGAGCCATTTAGGAAAATTGCCATTTGACATGTAAACCTTTCTGCCTCTGTGTGTTCATTTTTATATTATGGAGTGAATTTGCATTTTAGAAGGAAATTTGATTTGCCTAGCAATTAGGGGGAAAAGGTGAATTTCAGTCTCTAGTTTGTCAAACATTTAAATGGAAAGAGCAGAGCTTTTTTTTTTTTTTTTTTTTGTCCTTAATTTCTTTTCCCTCTCTTGATCTGCGAGTTTGGTTTTAATACAGTTTGGAAGGGCAGAAAACAAAATCACAGCAAAACAACCAGCTAATGAGATTTAAAAAGATTTGATTTATTGATATATTTATTTTTGGGAAAGATCTAGTGTCCCACCATCTGTATTGTCTTTGCATGACCCTGTGTGTGATGTTAATTGGGCTGCCTTAAACCCGGGAGAAGGGAGTGATTCCCAAACACTCAGCACTTCTCATGTTCCCTGTACAGTAAACTTGCTGAATTCTGTGTGGTGGGATGGGAAGAACGAAGTTCAGCCAGCAGTGACACCATAAAGAACAATTTCAGTGATTAAGTAATAGAAACAACCAAAGAATCTTTTGAATAAAGATGGGTTGTTTCTTTGTATCTGTGGAGCTGTTGGTGCTTTGAGAATATTTGGGTGAGGGGCTGCTCAGACAGTGATGAATGCTGGTGTGGTCAAACATGGGGGTAAAGCAGTGAATTTACAGTGTTAGGGGAAGTCACTGGATCATAGAGTATTTCTAAATTGCTGTAACAGAGAAGAGACTCTGGAGAAGTTACAGTAAGAGAAGCAAAACTCGGGGAGTCCCCACTTACTCTGATGTGGTGGCTGAAAAGCCAACTGACAGTTTTCTAAAATGAATAAACTCAGAAATAATTACTTACCAATTCCAGGAATTGGCATTTTGTAGCAGCTGGTTCCCATATCACATTTTTCTAAGAAGATAAATAAGAAGAAAATGGTGATGTTGAAGTCAAGAAAGAGTATGTTGTGAGACATTTTGGAGTTGCTGGGAAGGTCTGTCAGGTCACTGGAGTGTGTCCACACAGCAACGTTCTGTTGTTATATTAGGAGGAAATGAGGCAAATTACAATAAAAACTACATTTAGCCAAGAAGGAATTCGTAGCAGAATTGTCCAGATGGTTTATCTTAACCCTGACAGCAAAATATGTTACCCAGATTAGAAATTTAGACACCAGTGATATAGGAGGGACCGTTTGGAGCAACAGTGATTTGGTTTTTTTTAAATTGGTTTCTTGATTGAATTTCTGTAAATGAATGGTCAAGTTTTACTGGTTCAGGTTGTGTTTTAATAAACATGGCTCTTTCAAAAACCTGAATTTGATATATACAACTTGGAAATAATTGCCAGTGTAACTCATGCAAGTTTATTGAGTTTGTTTTAGTGTAATCCCTTCTAAAAGTAAACTTCAGATAGCTTTGAACCATCAAACAGAGTGGTATTTCATCAGCAGTATTTACAGGGGAAGGAAAGGGCCTGGAAATTCTTCTGCAAGTTGTTACAACAAAGTAGCAGCCCCAAAAGAGCTGAAGGGGATTGGATCGATTTATAATTTTAAACTATAGATGTGTCAGTAAAAAAGCTGAAAACACAAATGAGACAAAGAGGAAGAAGGGTGAAAAAGGGATAGGATGGGCTATAATGGAATAAGAACGTAAGGAATATATGTAAAGGTTAGGAAATCTTCTGACCTCACTTAGGATATGGTTTTTGTTCTGGTTACCATATTCTTTAAAGATGTAACATTTGAAAAGGGGAATTTGATTGACCTTATGACTAAAGATAGGAACTCTGAGGAGAGGCTAAAATCATGAATTTCTATAACCTTTAAAGAGCAAAGGTTGAAAGGCATTTAATTGGAAAATATAAAATCTCCTGAATTCTATATCAATATATAACTCTTATTTCTTTTATATCAGAAATTATTATAGAAGGAAGAGTATATGTCAGTTGAGGGGAGGGAACTGAGCAACCTCTGTGTGCCTGCTCATTTTGCCATTCCCACAAAGAAACCAGGCTTCCTTTTCACTGTTATCATCTGAGCTGAACTGGGAAAATACTAAAATGTGTTGTTAAATGAGTATGGGGCAAAAACATCTGAAAAAGCCTGAGGTTGCTCTCAGGTATTCAGACAGTCTTGCTGGAGGGGGTGCAAGGACTCTTCAGTCTTTTTGAAGAGAGCACAAACACTGGGGATGGACCAAAAATGGGACCTTGAGGGTTCTGTTTGCATGGTAAGAGCAGGGCTATGGCTGTTTCCTTCCAGGGGGACATGAAAGGGCAGGGACAGAGGGTGAACTGGATGCCACTGGTATCTTGGGACTGATGCAGAGACCCGTGGCTGTTGCAGAGCTTTCTGTGGTGGTTGGTCTGTGCTCGTGAATAAGTGGTCTGTGACAGACACCGTGGTGGAACTTCTCAGGAAGCCTTTCAGGATTTGGTTCCTCAAGGTTCCCAAGGCAGGGAGAGGTTCCACACCCACTGGATGGCTGGATCCCACCATTACCTTCTCAGGAGAAGTTCTTCTCACACCATGGCTGGATCTGTCTGCTGGCAGAGCTTTCCCTCTGACATAGCAGTGGGAAAGGAATCAAATGGGGGGAAGCTGTGCTGCACTATTGTATCCTAAGAGTGTGCTGGAATTACCAAAATACAGCATTTAATTTAAAACTCATTACAGGCATAAACAGGCTTTGAGATTGTTTTTAAGATTAGTTTTTAAAATTATCCTATTCAAGAAATGTTTTCCCTAATTATATAATATTTTAGCTTTATTTGGTAACTGCAGAGATTAAAATCGAGGGTGCTTGAATCTTTGAAAACAAATACACTCAAGAAAATAAGATGTGTTTATGGCCTTATGTTTGTAATTTAAGGGTTCAGATTTGGGAGTTTGAACTCTTAAGTTTTTCACATGGAAAAATATTTTGTGATTTTCCCAGAGAGAACAATATTTGTGGTAAATTACCCAGATCAGTCTGTGTCTGCCTGTGACAGCTCATCCCAGAACCATGGTGTTGAGGTAGCTGAGGAAAAGAAGAACCCAGTAAAGGGAGATCAGCAGCAGCAGTGTAGCCTCTCATGTTGGTTGGTTTTGCTCAACCAGTGACACCAAAAAATAAGTGAACCTTCTTAACTTTCCTATTAACTTGCAGAAATGGATTTACTATTCTAGGAAATGAAGTGGATAGACTTGGTATTTCCCTTTATCTTTGATAAATGTTGTTTCTTCTACTCTTGATCTAATTGAGTTTTTCCCACTGATGTCACTGTTTAGATATAATAATTTAAACTTGTTAATTGAGTTTAAATTGGGCAGCTCTAAATGCAGTTCTGATGTGATCCAGTGCTGAACAGTCCCTTGATTTGCCTCTTTCAGTGTTCAGAGTCATATTATTTAAACTTTTTATGCCAAGACTGTTGGGATGTTTTTATTGTTTTGTTTTTGTGAATAACTACCATTTCGAAGATGTTTGGTCACTGGAGCTCGTGCATTGATTGGATGTTACTGTTGAGCAGGATCCATGAGAATGCTGAAGTCCTGTTAGAAAATACAGAGCTTGATTTATACTTGATGAGACGACATTGATCACATTCACATACTGAAACAATTATTGATGCAATCTGTGATGAACAAGTCAGTCTAGTTGTGATGAACATTGGCTTCTAGCAGACATTTGACACTGAACCATGAGATTCTTTGTTGTTACAGCACATCTGAGAAAATCATTAAGCTTTTTGAAGCCTTTACAGGCTGAGTCTGAGAGCATTATTTGCATCCTTTCACATCAATTTTGGCTTTTTGGCAGGAGTACATTTGCAACTTTTGGTGATCAGAAGCTGTCACAGATACTCCAGACAGAAGTAAAAATGCAGCTCATGGGTGTGTTTCTCCTTTGAGGAGAGGACCAAAGTAACCTCAGGAAAAAGCAGGACATGTTTAAGCTCTTTATAATATGGGGAAGGCAGATTGCAGCAATTAAAAAAAAAAAATCAGAAATGTTTTTAGCTCAAAATTCTTTTGCTTCCTGTATTCTTCTCGAGGAGAGGAGGGTTGAAAAACAGAAATGGCTTTCATGGTTGTTTCAACCAAATGTACGACTGGTTTTATGGCTGGGAGGAGAGTTTAAGGAAAGCACTTTTTTGTGTGTTTTTAGCACTGGAAGTCACAGGAGTTAGTGGAGGATTTTGAGAGTGGATTTCCAAGGATTGTTCAGATGTGCAGGACAGTCAGTAAACACCGTCCGTTGCTGGTCAGACCTGTGGGATGGTTATCCAGTGTTCTGGAAATGACATCAAGCTGCTTAGAAACAGTTCTTTGCAGCCCGTTTCATGTCCTGGAACACGAAGAAAGCTGAGCTTGGGTTGTTGGCCAGTTTGTATTATCACATACTTGGGACCATGAAATCTGCTCCTGAGAGGAACAGGAAGAAATTTGTGATCACTCACAGACCGCTTGAAAACAAAGGCAGCAAATACAACATTGCCATGGTTAAACCTTGTCCAGCAGGATCACACTCTGTCTGCCTAAAGATCCCAGTTGATTTGTGTAACAGCCTGAATAATGAATGTGGATTTTTATTTGGCTCCCCTGAGTGAGTGATGCTGTTTCACTCCCTGGGAACTCTTACTCTCAGCTTTGCTTATGATCTTTAAGTTAAATTTGCTCGGTATAATTTTAGATTCAGGAAGACTGGAAAAATGACATTATCTTAAGAATACAGTATTTTTTATTGTCTTTTTTGAAAGACATTGATAATTGCTGTAATGTTCTATGATGGAGAATAACTTGCAGATTTACTATCATTTTAGTATTTAAATCTTTGGAGATCTCTGACCGTGTTCTCTGACCCAGAGGCTTCCTGTCAGTCCTCTTGACCTCCTTGCACTCCTCATTTTCTTTGTTTTTTCAGTAAACTGGTGTTACACATAATGAAATGGATTTATAAAAGTTAATATTCTCTCTCTGAGCACAGTTACTTGATATTTTGCTCCTAAAGTGCATTTAAAAGTCTCTGTGCAAGCAAAACAGGACCATACTTTGTATTTTATGTGTTGGATAAGGTGACCTGAGACACTCTGTGCCAAAGGGAGGGTGAAGGACAAGCACAAATCTCACTGTCCTGTGTGTTCCAACACACACACAAACACAGACTGAGATATTTTTTCTAATATTTTTGAGGACCAGAAATTGTAAAGTCGTGAAAAAGAGAGTTTAACAGTCTTCACTAGTAGGTTTTGCATTGGCTTACATCAGAAATGCATGAGGTGAAAAATACTAAAAAGGATTATTCCAACCCAGAAAACTTTTCCATTAAAACCAACATGTCCAGCAGTGATTCTTGCTCAGCATCACTTTCATTAGGTGACCTCTGGGGATGTTCTACACGTGGAAGAGTCAGACAGACAGAGCTGACTCACACTTGGATTTGCACAGATGCATTTGCAGAATGTAGTCCCTGAATAATTTACACAGCAGTAGTACAGAGATGCAGCTCAGTGTTACAGTGTGCTGAGAAAGGTGGTTTGTAAATTATTATTTAAGCATTGGACCACTTCAAACTTTGAATATTTTTCTGGTTTCTTTCTATTTTCTCTTCTTTCAGAACAGAAGCTCTTTGGGAGTGGAAAAAAAAAAAAAGGTGGGAAATTTTTACTTATGGAGTAAAGGACTAAAATAACCATTCAAATACCTCTGAAACGTGCTCCCAGATAATGTTTAAATGAGAACGTTTTGCAAAACGTTCTGGTTTCAAGAATTGTATTATTTAGACTAAAAAAAAGTCTAAAAATCAATTTCCATCCCATGTTTTCAAAATATGTAGGATTTTGCGATACCTGCACTCAGGGGCTCAGAGGGAATTGGGGCACTGTGTGCTTAGAATCCCAGGAAGATGGTGTGTTGTGTGCCTGCCACGAGGGATAACAAATCCAGCTTTGGGTAGGGAGCAGCTTGTTGTGCTGGTCTTGGGTTATAGGAGGTTTTCCTGCTAAGTGCTCAAATTTGCCCATTCTCCCCAGA
Organism: Myiotriccus ornatus; assembly: GCA_036023395.1. Classification (NCBI taxonomy): domain Eukaryota; kingdom Metazoa; phylum Chordata; class Aves; order Passeriformes; family Tyrannidae; genus Myiotriccus; species Myiotriccus ornatus. The sequence goes on from JAYRBT010000156.1 coordinate 2,045,086, forward strand.
TGTTTGGAATGAGGGATGTGAAAATCTCGGGGAGAGGTGCTTTGGTGGGGTGTGGGATCATGGCTAAATGCATCTCAGGCAGTACAGAACTCCTGCTAAAAGGCAGGAGAAAAGCAGAGTGGAGTTGCTGGGGGTCCTTGGGAAGAGGCAGCTTTTCACACATGGTCACTTGGCTGAAATAACATATATTCTCACAAGATAGAAGCTGTGGGTTATAATCCTGCTGCAGGAGAACGAGGGTGTCTTCCTGCACCAAGAGACAGGATTTAGCACTGGGTGACACTTGCCAATTAAAAGCTGAGCTTGGATTAATTGCAGTGCAGTTCTTGGTAGTGAGTATTGCATCAGGTGAGCGTTGCATAAAGATATTTTCAAGGATATGTGGAAACAAAATGAATGTAGTGCTGTTGCTGACAGAACTGTAATAAAGTGCCTAAGAAAATTATTTAAAAAATTGGAAAGTGACTTTGGCTGTTCTCCACATCATTTAAGCATCGTTCATCTGCTGCCACACAAGCTCTCTCTTACTGCAGTTTATTTATTCCTCTTGCAAATGGCAAGAGGACAGTTCATTCCTTCTAGATGCAGAATATCTCATTCCTTAATTACTGAAACTCTTCTTTTTTCCCCCTCCTTGCATTCCAGATGCTCACAGATGAGAATTCTGTTATGCCATCAGGCATATTTGTTAATAAGAAAGTAACTTAAGTAGTTAACATAACAGGGGTTGATTTGACCCACAGATAGGCATTTTTGCAGAATAAACAAAGCCTGTTATCCGAGATTTTATTTATAAGGATCTGCTCAAGTGATCTGAGATCCCCCTTGTTTGCCTGTCCTGCCCTAGACCTCGGCACATAATCTCACTGTACTGCTGCCCTTTTGACGTCTGATTGCCCTTTCCATCAGCATCCATCCAAAAGCATATTTGTCTAAAAAGGAAACAATTAAATTCCAATCTCATACAGAAAACCTTTACTTTTCAAAGAAAACATACTGAAGAAGTCACAGAGTCGTACATGATGGGGAACCCTCAGTAAATCAGAACCAGAAGTCGTTAGGCCAAATTCAGCTCCTGCCAAAATAGACACCAAGTCACTGATCTTGATGATATTTTGCCTGTTTATATTAGTAATATTATATGTACTTAGTTTTTATTTGTTTTTCCATTAAATCCTTTAGTAAGACCAAGTTATAATATATGTGACAAGGTATCATTGACATGCAAGATAAATAACAAGTGTGATTGGGGAATACTGAAATATTTCAAATATGAAATGAACTGCTTGTTATAACCACCTATGACTGGGCTAAAATGACTGAATGCTGTGAAATTCAGTTTAAATGATGTTACTCTCCTCTAATACCTGTGTGTCCCATTGCAGAAGGATCTAAGAGTTGCATTTTTTCCAAGCACAGCAGTAAGTTCCCGTGGAAGTGCACAGGAATGCCCAGAGCAGATCTGCTGCACATCCTTTTCTGTGTATAGGTCTGCAAATGATTTCTTTTGGGAAACACCTTTTTTTCCTTCATGCTGAGCATCGTTCCCTGACTTCCTCCGTAGTCACAGGTTTGGGATCATGACTTTGGGCACTGGGTGTGACATTATCTGTGGCTGCAAGCTGTAAAAAAAGCTACAAATAATTGGTGATGTATGATCAGTGCTATGATTGAGTTATACTCTGAATTCGGGTTTGATGGGGAAGCACTCCCTGTTTCTTACCTTCAAAGCACCTCATGCTGAGGAATTCACTGAAGGGAGTTTTGTCACTGGTGGCTCATTGTAACTGTCTCCAGGAGCAGCCAGGGAATTACTCAACGTGGTGTTTTCAGAGTGGAAAGCTGTGGGGTCATCCTAGTTAACAGCTGCAAAGAAGACAGACAACGGACATATTTGTCTCTTACACAGGGTGTAGAAAGTGGTGCGAAGGGAAAAAGATTTCTTTGTGCATTGTTTTACCTGTAATTGTTAGTATTCATCTGTCACAGGTTTATCTGTTGATTATACACTATAAAGGTTGATTATATCAGATTATCTTGCAATTTGACTTTTGGAAGAAGGACAGGAGGAGTCAACCAGGAGCAGGGTCGTGGCTCTTGCTGGCAGCTCCATCCCTGACAGTAACAAGCTGAAAGCTGGAGTGGACAGATTTGACTCCTGTAGCTTTTTGGCAAAGGTCTGTTTTTGTCAATGAACTTCTGAGTGTAATTCCTACCTGAGAGAACTTGAAATGGTTTAGTTTTGTCATTAGTGAAATTTCCCACAGCTACTGTTATAGATAGAAATGGCTGAAATGACATTTCCAAGGATCTGGAACGTCAGTGACACATCCCTGGGTACCACTTCTCCACAGGTGGAATTCCCAGGAATTACTAAAGCCCTGTTACTGACAGGGATAACTAAATCCCAACCCATCGTGGTTTTGTTATGTCTCCAAGTATTTAAGCTTGAATGCTTGTGGATTTACAGTGTTTGAACAACTTTGGAGATACTGAACAGCAAAAGTGTTTTAATGAGTTTTATGGAACTGGGAAGGGGTGAGCTGGCGCTTTCCAAACTTACAGGGCTGATGGATTTGTAGGTTATCTGCTCAGTGGAGGAGTGCAGCTTGCTCACCTGTGCAGTCCTTTTGTTAAGGTTAAGATCCAGCTAAATCCTGAGTGGCTGAGAACAAGACAAGTGTGTGTGTGTGTATATATTTGTATACACACATACACACACTCTGAAACATGTCTGTGTGCATGGAGTTTAGTTGTTGGAGTAAAAGAAATTCAGTTGCACAGTTGACTGTTAAACAGTTGAAAACACAAAAAAGACTGTAAGTGCTTTCCTATTGGATATTCAAAGGTAAAGCAACTTCAACTAAGTGAATTAAAAAAATTGTTCCTAACAATGAGGTTAATAGGTTTTCCCAGCTCTCTGACTGACAGTTTAATGGAGGTTTTATGGTGTTAATGATGTCGGTGGAATATATATTTCTTTGTTTGCATCTGTCACTTATGGAGTTAATTAATATTCTGCTGGTTTCATATAGGGTTTGTCCAAAACCAATTCTCTTTTACTCCATGTGTATCTTCGGCAGCAGAGTCCTAAAAGAGAAGAAGTTTGCAGTGCCCTGACCAGGTGAATGTCCCTACAAACAGAGGTGCAGTTTGCCAGTGATACCTTCTCTAAAACAGGACTAAAATATCAGTGTAGTACATAAGCCTTTTACCACCCTTGAAAACCCAGCTTGAACCTTGAGCGAGTCATTTACATGATGTTTCCTTGGGATTACCTACATTCTTGTCCACTTTGACCTTGTAATTTTGCTCACAGTTGGAAATGTAATGCAGAGTGACTAAGATAATGTTGTTTACACAGACTTTAAGTGGAGTGACATTATAGTCAAGCAAGTGTCACATCACCCAAAGTGAAGGAAGACTTAATTACCATAATCCTGTGAATACTAAAATTCCTTAGCCATGTGCAGCATAATAATGTAATGTTCTGTGTGTTCCATTTAATAACCTGAAGGTGCTGTATTAACTCTCAGGGAACTTTTAGTTATCCTAAAGTGAAAGCAAACAGATTTAGAGTGGGTCTGTGCTCCACGGAGCTCCTTGGTGTGTTACAGTGCTGACAGTACATCTCCTCTTCCTTTGAATTTATGTGTTGGCAGGTGAAACAAAACTGAAGTGATTGTCCCATCATCTTGGTCTAATGGTATCGTCTGGGCCAGGGATTTCTGCAGGTGACAGAGGCTAAAGCTCATTAAATAACAGGAATGATAGGAATGAGACAGTAATAAAACGTACCATGTCATGGCAAACATACCAGTAAGTGGAGTGTTAAATGCTGCAAGACTGGAACAAACTGTTCCTGAACTGTTCAAACCATCCCAGCTTTTTGCCTGTAGTGCACCAGCCTTATGGAGTCAGGCGAGTAAGTGAGAAGTTGAATGAGGCTATAACCATGAAAGGCAAATCATTAGCAACTATTGTGCCTCACAAAGACCAAAGTGTTTGTAATGTTCTCTCCTGAGCAGTGTGTAACCATTTTATAGACGTGGAATGATTACTTTTAATATGTTGTCTTTGTTTGAGCAATACCAAATAGTAGTGCACAACCTCCTGCATGTCTTAAAGTTACAGACTTTCTTAAACAAGAAACAAGCTATTTAGCAGCCAAAAATATTCGGTTTAGACAAAATCAGAGTTCAGTGAATAGCTCTCTTCCTTTTCTTACTTGAGAGCCCAGAGAGTTCTCCAGATCCCACGTTCCTGTTGCCTGGGCTCTGGGCTGTTGTGGTCAGTGGCCAGCAGTGATAGATGGATTCAGAAGCAGAAGTGGAGAACCCAGTGTGATTTAGTGTTGTTTGAAGTACAAGTTACAGATTTGCATCTTACTGAGGGCAGCGGATGGAATGGTTATTCCTGGGAGGGATTATGTGCTTTTATTTGGAACTGCTCTTTTAATAACTGTTAGTATGTAGTTCAGGTTTAAGGTTTGGTTCTCTGAGGACTGGAAAATACAAGTTTACAAGGAAATGTGAGAAAGCTGAACGTTAAAAAGCACGTGCTGCTGGTGTGTGATGTTAGTGTGCAAACAGGCAGAAGCACTTGAGGAGTGAGTTGATAGCTGGTGTTGGTTTGTGCTGGCACAGAAAAGCTTTTCTCTCTACTTACACCAGCATGATTCAATTGCCTTTAATGGAACTGGTCTTATTTGTGGAGAGGGGATGGGAAAGGAGGCTTTCAGTGTATTAATAAAGATTTTAAAGAAGGGGTGTTGGCATCAAGGGTACTCTGTGGAAAGAGGCCTCAAACTACCCTTGCACAGCCTACAGTTCTCCAGCAGCGTTTGAAAGATGTTCCTTAAAAGTGGTGCTTTTCCCTGGGAATTGGGACTGGGGGGGAAGATAAGAGCTGTCCCGCTGTCATCTCCAAATCATCTCAAAATTATGAAAAATGAAATGAATATAGGAAAACAAATTGTTAGTGGTCATCCTGTTGCTGGGGTGTTCGTGGTCACACACATACACCGAGGCTGTGCTAATAGAGAATAACTTTCAAGCTAATTCTTTTTTCCTGTGGAGTTTCCAGCCTTTTTGTGTATTTAAAATAAAGTGTTAAATCTTTGATAGGGAAAAAGGATGTAGACTTGCTCTTTCTCAGGTTGTTTTTGTAGAATTAAGCTGTGTTTAACACTGCTGATTTCCTGAGGTCTGGATCTTGCCCTGTAGGATTCACCAATGGTAATAGGGGCTAAATAACTGGAGACAAAACAAATGCAAATCACAGAGAATGGAGATTATACATGAGGTTTTTGTTGTTATGGATTTCTTATTGTTTGTTTTCTTTTTAAGAAACAAACTTCCACTCTTAGCAGCAGTTGCCTGGGCTGTGCTGTGTACTCCTTCCTGCATCCGTGTACTCGCTCCGTTGGCTCTGGTAGAACAGGATGGTTTGACTGAATATGTGAAATGGGACTAAAGAGCTGTGCAAAGCAGGAGCATTTCCTTAAAACCCACCTTTGTGTGACTCCCCACCCAGCTGGAGGCAGTCGGGTGGATGCTCTGCTGGTTGATGAACGCGGATTGGTTCTCACTACTCCAAGCTGACTATATTTCCCCTGGAAATCAGGGAAGCTGTACCCCTGACACTGTGGTGATCAGAAATCCTGCTGCACAGGCTGGTGCTGGAGCCTGGAGCACCTGTGGGCACAGACTGTGGGGCTGGATGGGGCCCCAGGAGTGCTGAGGCTGCAGCTGCCGGGATGAGCAGCAGTTGGAAGCGCTTCCCGCGCTCCCTCTCGCTGAGCCCCCCGAGACCCACTAAAGGGTTTTAACTTCCTTTGGATGTATAATTTTTGTTGATTAACAGGAGTTCTGGGAAGGAGCCCTTTTGTAAAACTGATGACAGGGAGGAGCTGCCTGGGGCAGAGGCTGTCAAATGATCTCCTTTGTGACTGCAATAGTGCAAATATTACCAAGGATCCAAAATCCCTTCCCTCATCCCGGCTCCCTGGGGGCGGCAGTGCTTGAACATGAAACCCTTCGTATCATCAGAGGTGAATCTTACAGGTTCTGGCTTTCTTTTTGCCATTTAAAATTACAGAGTGTTTTGGACTATGCAGACTTTCAAAGATTGTTCTTGGGAGCAGAAAGGTCAGAGACTATTCCAGATATTAGGATGCTGGAGCGTGGCTTTCATCATTGCTAACTTACCTTAAGTAGGTTTATTTTCCTGGATATCTGAGTAGTTGCTGCTGTTGTGGCTGAGAGCGTTTTGGGTCCCTCACATTTTGGTTTTCCTTGTAGAGATGTCACACTGTGTCCTGTGTTGTTATGGAACGCAGAGGGTGGGAAAGGGTTTTCCAAGGCATCTATGAGTGCTGGGCATGAAGATTTGGAAGAATGGTCCGAGTGGCCTGAGTTTGAGACGTGATAAATGCTGTGTTTGAACACACATTTAAAATTCAGTTTGGATAAAAGCTGGTCACATTCCTTAAAGGAAGCAGTACAGGCTTGACTGGAAGGGCAGAGTCAGTGGCCACCAGAGTGTCATCACTCGTGTCCACTTTGCAGGGCAAATGAGCATTTTCACCTCAAACTTTGCAGAGGACAGTCTGAACTGTTCTGCTATGAAACAAACCCAGGTTTTCCATAACTTCTTTTCCATTCCCAGTCACTTGAATAATTTTTGAAGAAAGAGGGATAAAATCTGTAATGCATTGACTGTTTGCCACATTTGGAGGAGAGTGTGGGGGTCCTGGGGAGTTAGATCCTGGAGTTGGCATGGGGAGGGTGGCCCTGCCTGTCCACCTGCCCATTCCCTGCCCATTCCCTGCCCGTGTCCGGCATCCCGGAGGGGCAGCCACCCCCTCGGATTCCTGCAACTGCAAAACTAATTAGTGAAATTAAGTTGAAAAAGCTGTAAACAAGTGAAGTTGTTATTCATTCCGCGCGGCGCTACAAATGTGGGAGGACATGTTAAATGATAAATTAGGCATGAACTGCTTTAATCTGGAAGCTGAACATGCCAGCGAAGGGCCTGCATTTGTAATTAGCATCGGGGCCACAGGAGAGTGGTGCCTCTTTTAAAACAGTGACAGGGAATTGATCAGTTTAGGTTGCCGTGGCAACCAGGAGCCCTCCATCGCTTCCCTTCGTCCTCCTATTCTGCCGTCCCCACGTTCAGAAATATATTTATGAACTGTAAAGATAAACTACTCAATAATGCAAAAGAGACTCCGGTGCTCAAATGCCAAAGTGATGGGGGCCAAGCGGTGCCTGACTACCCGATAACGAGCTTAAGTGTTCCATGGTTGTCATGACATTTCTTTTACAAAGCAAATGATGTCTGCGGAAAAAAAAAAATCTCAAAATTAGCCGAAAATGCAAATCTCTTTATGAGGCTGTCACCTTCATAATAACAGACGATAATTGATGATTTATGAGATGCCACCATAGCAACCAACTCCTTCGGCACCCCCTGGTTCCTCTCACACAATGGCTTGGGCTCCTGTGGAAAAGTTTCCAGCGCGGAGCTCAGGAGGTCTGGAAGCCTCTTACTCCACGAGATTGGCAAATGTCACAGGGATTTTTTGCAGTCATCCTGCATGGAAAGGGACTGAAGTAAAAGCAGTGTAAATAATTATCAAAATAGAGCGGTTTCAATCTAAACCTTTTTAAGGGAACAGATAATTTTTATTCGCTGTTCAAGCTGGAGCAGAAGCTGAGGCACCCAAATCTCTGCTGTGCCAGATCTCTTGGCTTTTCAGGGTCTGCCATCTAACAGGTGTATTTAAAAGTATTGGTTGCATAAATCAGCCCTTTTTGTGGCTTCTGGTGTACAACTTTAGCTGACTATCCTAAAATAGGTTGATGTTTTATTTGGATTGGAACATCAGTGACTGTAAAAGAAAGGCTTTTATTTACAAACGGTTCTTTACATTAATAAATGTTTTAAAAACATTTTTAGTTTTTTCAGAGTACTGTATTTTCTACCTGGTGAAATTGAGTTCAGGAGAATTAGGATCTCTAGTCTTGCTTGAAGTTAATACAGAACTAGGAGGGATCAGGTTAAGTAGCATTAATGTCTTCATGTCCAAAGACCATATTTTTGCTCCTCAGAACAGGACTGGAGGGCATGAAAACCCCCATCCCCCGGTTCTGTATCACTTTTTAAAGCTGAAGTCCCTAAATTTGGTACCTAGAATGGCCAATTTAATGTTGAGGGATAGCTCTCATTAACAATTTCTTCTTGAGGTGGTGTCATTGATCTCCCCAGTTCCTTCCCCTCTTCCTTTCATTTATAAATGGAGATTCTAAATGTGCCCTTTTATTGCAGTTCTCTTTTTGAAAATGTGCTGTAGTAGTAGGGAAAATCCACTGATTAGAAAAAGCATTCTGAGAGTAATATGTTAATTCTCCACCCATATCTTCAGATCCATAGTCAGACAAGGCTTCCAAAAAAAGTAGTAGAAACTTGTTTGAATTAGGAATTCATGATCTTTCCCATTCTTTTTTACTTCATCAAATCTGATAGTGAGAGCTGTCAGTTCCAGAAAGTGATTTCTGGTAGAATTGTATCTTTCAGTCACCCTGCCTGGTATGGAGAGGAAAAAAATAAATAGGTGGAAACCCTTTATGTTGTTACTGGTTATATCTTTTCTGTTCACATTATGATTTCTTTTTCTTTCACTGCTTAATTTAACTCTTTCTATAACTTAATATGGAATGTTTTTATAGGATTAATTTATATGTTTATGTATGTGTCTTTCTCCAACTTTCTGTGGAATATTTTTGTGGGATTAATTTATTTATATGTGAGGAAGAAAATGGAAATTTCATGGAAACAAGTAAACTCAGTGGTTTCCTTCTTCATGGCTGTGTCCTCTGACTTCAGCAGAACTTACTTCCGTTCTCTTTCTTGCCAAAACAACACGAACAAAAAAAAAACCCCATAACATCTCTTGCCTTTTTCACATCCAGACCATGTTTAGATGCTGAAAAGAAAGCAAGAAGAGGAAGGAATAAAAGCTGTTGCTGATGTACAGGGGAAAATGGGTATGATTTCTGTGGCTGGGTCCTTGAAAAAACCCCTCTATTTTTGTGTGTTCCTTTCCCAGTGGTGCTGTGGTTTCAGGGATATTGAGGATATTCGCTGGGTTCCTCTGGAGCTGGGCTGGGTGTGGAGCTGTTCTCATTAGCATTTTACAAGCTCTGTATGTGCAGCAAGTGTAGAAATGGCTGTAAAATTTTTTGCAGTGTATTGACCTGAAGTCCATTTGAAGTTGATAAATACCAGCTGTTCAAACAGAAAATTAAATAAAAGCAACTCCAAACTTACTCTGAAGTAAACAGGTGAACAGTATGTAAGACAAAGCAGTTCCCCAAAGGCATTTTTAGTACATGGTCATTATTTAACTCCTGACTGAAAATAAACAATGCTGACAGAGTGTGTGTTGGGGGGCTGTGATATATGAACAGTGTCAGTCCTGTAGGCTGATAACCTATAGCTTGACATCCTTATCTATAAACTTTGACAGATACATCAGTTTGTTATTGTCACTTTATTAACTTGCTTCTATGATAGCAGAAGATAATCTTTCTCAAAGCCTAACTCAGCTAATACTTTTCTAGGTAAAACAGTTGGAAAAATGTCAACAAATTTTGTTTTCCCCCCTCAAAGGAAAATCCTTTACAGTTCTTTACATACTGAGCCAGTATTTCACAATATGGAATGTTCATTATTTGCATATCAGCAGCAGACAATAAACTGTTTTGTCACATTAAATTATTTATGCCAGAGACATCCTGACAGTCTCTCTTAAAAAAAAAAATATATATATTGCTGGAAATGTAGTTGTGATTGTGTGAACTGAACACTCGCTTAATAAATTAATATTTTGGTCTTGTGATTTTTAATTGGAAAATAACAGCCGTTCTAGTTGGAACTGCCTACTTTGTCTGCTGGTGGTTCAGGCAGAGCTGCATTACAGATTTCACAGGCTGGATCACTCCATCCTGCTCCCTGTGATCCGGCCACTGCCACGGGGTGAGCGAGGGACAGGGCGGGAGCTGAAGTGGCATCACAGAATGTGCAAAACCAGCACTGACTTCTTTTAAACTTCTCTCAGTCTTACTTCAGAATGTTAATATGAATTATACTTCCAAAGGAGCATTTTTTCCATGTTCCCTGAGACAGAGTTCTTTAAGATTTGTTAGAATCTGGAACTTTATCCAACATCTGTTGCCTCACTCTGGGACAGGCGCCTTCCCTGTAGCTCCATGCCCCATCTATCCTGTGTTTAACAGCACATCCTATATCCCAGGCTCTGTGTCCATGTGCATTACCAGTGGGGGACTTGGGAAATGATCCTTTAAACGCTCATAAATGTTTTTTTTGGGCAGAGCAATGAGGTGAGGTCAGACTGCTCCTCACAGCATCAGTGTCCATCCCAGGGGTTGTGTCCTCTGGGATGGATCTGGGAGAAGGGCAGTAGTTGGGCTATAATGGGACAGCAGAACACACAAGCAGCCAAAATCCTGAAATTATGTCACTTTAGGGTACTTGGTCCTCTCAGTAATGACCTTTTAACAACACTGTTTGTGTGATTACATGAGATTTTTAAAAACTCAGTCAAACCCTGTAAAACTTCTGCACTCAGCAGCCAGTGCCACCCGTGAGGGTCCTGCAGATACTGGGCTGTCCAGACCCACTGTGGGACTGATGCAGTACCAGTATCTCCAGCAGGCTGCAGCCAGCCCTG
>JAYRBT010000156.1:2055944-2138965 GCA_036023395.1 Myiotriccus ornatus
AGCCAGCCCTGGGAAGAGCCGGATGCCTTTGGCAGAGCTGTTCATGGATAGGAGCTGCACTGGAAATATTGAGCTGCACTTGTCTTTGGAGAGCACTTCACATTTCCTGCTCGTCTTTCACAGCTCACACGACTTCCCCTCCCTTTTCTGCTCAGCACCAGCTCCTCACTTCAGTCACATGCCCTGATCTTTTCATTTCTTCTATTCAGATTTGCCCTCCAAGTCTCAGCTTTAGCCCCACACATCTTCCTTCAACTGCTTGCCTGGAACACAGCTCTGGTTTCTTGGTGCCTCAGAAGGATTGGCAGGAGTATGAGATCGTTCTCCAGTGTCCTGAAATGTTCCATTTCTTCTGCAAACTGTGTTTCAGGCAGGAAGGAATTACTGAGGGTAGTGCTGGGAAACCAGAATGGATTTGGAGAAAAAGGGGAAGGCAAAATTAAAGTGACATTGGGCTATGGGGTTGCTGTTGATGTAAGCAGTAATTTAGGGCAGGAGGAGATCGAGGCAGGAATTTAAGCCAGTTTGAGGGGAGGCCCCAGTTGGCTTTGCTGTACAAATTTAAAGGGGGTTGACAGTTCTAATTATCACATGTATAATGCTGGGAATGGGGAAAGGGTGTTAATGAAAGGACAGTTCAATTTATGGAATCCCAATTAAATTTTAGAAAGTACAGATTTTCAAAATTTGACAGCTTTTCAAGTAATGGGTGTTATGGGGGTGCTCCAGACCCAAATGAATTCCTGTAGCATAGAAGTCGGTATTGGGAGTGTTAAAAGATAATACGTAAAGAACCCATATTATAATAGCAAATGACAGTATTTTTGCTTATTTTCCAGAATGATCCAATGAGCTCTTATCAGCATTTTTTGTTTGTATGATTTCTGTAAGAGACTCTGTAACTGAGCCTGCCCAGGGTGTACAAAACACAAATATTTATTGTTTGGTTTAGTTAGAATAATAGTATTATGTGTTACAGCATTATTACTGCACAAATGAAATGATCTGTATTTTGAGGCAGAGCTCTGTGGATGAAAAAATATTAGCTTTATAAAAAGTCCCGGGTTTCTAAGGAATTTGTAGATAAATGTGACTTTTCTTTGAAAAGATCATGCAGAATAAACTCAATTTTAAGGACATATGTGTGGCATCAGAGCAAAATCGTTCAGCATAACATTTGGTCTCTTTCTTCTGTTCTTTATTTGGGTAAAAGTAACGTTCCTGTTTTAACTATGTTCAAGTTTAGCATGGCCTAAAAAAGTAAATCATTAGAGAAGAGTAGCTCAGCTCCCTGATTGAGTGGCTGTAATGAAACATTAACCGGGGGAAGACAAACTTCTAATTCCTGTTTAACTGAATTCTGCAGTATCTTGGGATTTAAACAAAATGGTCATAAACAGAGTAAGGAAGATTTATTTAAAAAAAAAAAAAAAGTAAACAATTGTGATAATTGATCCTGGGATTCTGATGGGTTGGGATCCGTGTCACTCCTCAGATGTTTTCCCTGACTGAGCACACCCAGTGCTGCCTCAGTCCTTTGGCAGCTGCATTGCAGACAAGCTCCGCACAGTTTTTGGTAGACCCTTGCTGACTTTGGGCACTATATCACAGTGTCAGCTGCGTGACAGCAGCACTGCTCCTGGATCAATATTGTATTATGTCATTTTGTGCTGTGAAAGAGAGCTGCAGGAAACTTCTGGATGTGCTGCTTTGGAAAAACGGGCTGGTAGAAGTGTGGAGTGGTGTATGAAAATGGACAGGGGTGGATGAGGGGAGTTAAGTGTGAAGGGGAACAGGAGGGTTCAGGCTTGGAGATGCAAGATAAGAAAGGTAACACTGCTTTTATACAGCAGCTTTTATCTCTTCATTCAGGGACTGTAACAGACTGTACATGAGGTTGTACCTTTGAATCCACGGGATTTTGCTGCATTTCCCATGCAGAGTAAGACTGTGCACAGGCTGTTGGCAATTATTTCTGCAAGAAACAGGGTGATTTTACCTCCATCAGTGGATCAGGGACTCTCCTCGTGGTGTGATTGAGGAAATACTTGTTTGTTCTCCTGGTTTCTTGCTCTTCTAACCGGTTCTGGACAAATGGAAGTGTTAATAGCAGAGGGAAAGAAATGTGTTCACTGGAATGCACAACCTGAAGAAGTTGATGTGTGTGTTTACATATTAACTTGCTAATTAATCACAAAGCTTCTAGGTCAGAATTAGAATGGGATGTCAAGGCTTGGGGGTGAGTGTAGATAAAACAACTGGTCAAGCTTTTAAAAAAACAGAGGTGTGAGGTTATTGTTAATGAGTGTAGAGCAGGAACAAGAAACAGGCTGGTGGGTTGGTTCCAGATCACCTTAAAGTCATGCTGTAATCTTAGTAGGACAGGGAAGTAACCAAAAAAATTAGTATATTGTCATAATTTATTGTTGTTATGAAAAAGAGTTGGTCAGATAATTCACATGTAAAGGATGTGGCTTGTTCAGGAAGCAAAGGCAATTAAAGGAGGAAGGGATGTTGCCTTTAAAACAGGGCACGTGCACTTGCTTGAAGATCCAGGCTGTGGAGGGAGATGATGTGGGAGAGCAGCACTGAATATGATGTTCAGACATATAACAAGCATGTACTGAAATGCTTTGTAGAAGATTTTTGGTCTAATTCATAGATAAAGCAGCTTTAAAAGGAAGTTTATCGAAAAAAACTAGTTGAGAGTGTAAAAATCTAATAGAAATTGGATGAGAGTGGCTATGAAATGATAGAGTTTGTGAGCCACATGACAAGTAGAAGAAATAAATAAAACAGGACCTTAAAATAATGCAGACTGATGTATTAGGGTTGGGGAGTAAGAGCTCCATGGCAGTAGAAGGGTAAAAATTTTCAAGAAACCTTGAAGTTCCTTAAAAAAAATTAATGTGGGTATAAATACAAATGATTCCTTCGAGGAGTAAAAATAGCAGCTGTAGAAAGAGGTCAGATTGGCTGAGTTAGAGTTGTTCTCTGACAGTTTGGGGCTCAGTGTGACAGAGAGGGAGGTCAGGGAAGGCAGCTGCGAAGAGAGAACAGCATGAGCACGTGGGACAGGATGAGAAAGGGCAGAGAACAGTGAGATGCAATCAGAGATGCCTTCCAGAGTGAGAGGGAATCATTCCACGTGTCCATCTTGGGAAGAGCAAAATGAGGGTTGATTTTCTGCAGTGTGAAGGGAAGGGAAGCAGCAGATGGTGCTGGAAAAGTTTCGTGGCTCTGGGTCACCTGCAGTGAAGTGTCTGACACAATTAATGGCAGTGACAGAAGTGCAAGATCGGAACTTGAGTGAGAAAACAAGTGTGACAGAAAGCTTGCTTAGGTTGGATGTTTTCAAATCAGCTGGGTCTGGAATAATGTAGTTAAGGAAGGGTGGATGGGATGTCGGAGTGATTAATGGCTAACTTTGAAAAGTCGTGGAGGGATGAGGGAGGTACCAGGAGAGCAGAAGGAAGAAAGGAGGAGTAGAAGCTTGGAAATTACAGACCACTCAACTAGAGAAAAGCTCCAACTGATAAACAAACTGTTTGTGAGTATTCAGGAGATAACAGACAACATGAATTTGTCAGGAGAAAATTATGTCAAACTAATCCAATTTCCTTTTACAAAAGAGTGACAGTGCAGGGAGGACAGGGGTGAAGCGCCCATGTCACGTGGCTGCACCTCAGGAAGGTTTATGGCAGTGTCTCAGAGTGTGAGAAATGCAGTGTGGGTGAAACTAAGAGATGCAAAACAGGTTTGAAAACTGTACTTGTCAGAGGATTTCTGGGTACTCTGTCCAAATGAAAGCAAAAGGAGAAGTTCCCCCTCTTCCTGACCTCCTTCAGGCTTCACCGTCCAGTACAGGGCATGTTATCCCTGACTGTGTTAAGTAGCACATCGAGGAAAACTGGCAAATTTGTTCTTTCTGGGAGTTTTATTCAGAAAATGCAGCTCAGTTAAGGTGCTAAAACAATGTATCTGATTAGGAAATGCATCACTTTTTTTATTTCTCTTGAATAATTGTGTTGCCAAATGCTCAAGAGGAGTCATTCCACTTAATAAAGGTTTTAAATTAATATAGTTTTATCCTTGGGGCATGCCTGGGTGTAGATTAGAGTTTAAGGGCCAGTTTCTTTGCCAGGGCTTCATCAAAGGATCTAGAACGAGTAGGAGCTTCTCCCGATGTGTTTGGGATAGATCCCTGCCAGTCCTAGGGCCTGGTGAGTCCAGCAGGATGTGCCTCCCACTGCTGGGACAGGAATGCTGTGTGTGTCTGTCTAACTGAAGCTGTAATTTATTCTAATCATTTCCATTCCAAAATTATGAATTCTGGGAGCCAAACTGCATTTTTCTTGATGTGTCAAACGCAGCATTTCCTAAATATTGTTATTAGGACTGTAATGGATGTGGATGTGTTTGCAGTACAGAGAGAGCAGCAGTGATCAGAGACAGGGTGGTGTGAGGGCTGTGTACCCAAATATTGCTGTTTGCATGGAGAGGGTAAAATTGAGTTCTTACTGAAATTGGCTTGAGAAAAGCAGGGTATTATTTACAATTACTGGGAATTTCTCTGGGCTTTTGCTTCCTCCTGTGCTCAGTTATGCGGGATTGAGTTGTGGCCCAGGGATTCTGGTTGGTACTCAGCACCTGGGCTCAGTTTTGGACATTTATTTCCTGCCTTCTTTTCCTCTAAATGACAGCCAGTGTTTTTAGATTGAAATGTTGTGTTGCCCAGGACAGTACCTTGGACCGTTTCAGTTATTTTTTTGCAGTAGTTACATTCCATATTTAAAGTGTGGTCTGTGGAAGATGTAAAAAGAGGAGGTGCTCATTTTCATTTTGCCATCTTATTCCAAGGGGAACTGCAGAGGGTGGTCCTTGTTAACAAAAGAAAGAGTCTGACTTTAAGGGCTGCAGATCAGTCTGTGGGGTGGGACTTGGATCGCTGTCAGTGGAAGGAAAGTGTGTTTATAATAACTGAGATCCCACGTGCTCATAATTGACAAAATTAGAGGCTATATGCACGATTTCCCTGCAGAGAAGAAAGATAATGATTTCAAAACCTTGTTTGTTCGGGCTTTTTAATATACTTTTATTAAAAAGGAAAAGGAAATCTGGTGTTTGCAGCGGTCTAAACTCTTAACTCATGTGGGAGCTTCAGATAAAATCATGGCTTCCTTTGCATGATTTGGACAGCATTACAAATCATCAGGCTGCGTTCTGTGGCACAAAGGCTGGTTGGAAATCAGGGCTTTTCGTCAGGATGTATTTGGATAGCTTCTTGATTTATCTCTCCAAAATTAAGTTGATGTTGCTGGAAGCATTTTATTATTTCGCCAGGAATACTTATTCTAAGTGTATTTTGCTATTGACTTACATGCTTTTGCTGTAAGTTTCCAAATTTAATCTAAAAGAGCATCATTTCCTCAATAGTTAGCATAGGAAACCCAATGTTTTCAATAACTACTATATTTTTATGCTGTCTGAAGAGATCTAACTCAGCTCCTGCTGCTCAGTTCTAGGAAAATTTTAATTTTCTAGATTTTTGTATCTTGCTGTTGGAAACACTGAAGGAAATCATGTCATCCTGTTGCCAAAATGTTGGTTACAGGGTTTATATGAAATGGCTATTCTGTAGTTTCCGTGCCATAGTGAGGCCAAGAACAGGCACAAAGGTGCTGAAATAATGCATTTCTTATATTTTCAACTTTCTTCTGTAACAGTCAACTTTAGTAGGAGTTGATTCAGTAGGAACCAAAAACATTTCAATTTGCTCTCTCCAAATGGCATTTTTTTTTTTTGTAATAAAAAGTGAATTTTAATGACCAGGGAAAGCTCATTTGAAACAAAGGAAGCCGTCTGTTAGTTTTATTTTGATTGACAAGCGTGCCAGGGATAAAGTGTTGGCTGACACTGGAACATGCCTCATCAGAGCAGTCTACAATGTCCCCAAAGTCAGCTGAAAACGTTAAATAACATGGAGCATCAGGATCTTGGAACGGCTTGAGCGACAGGAAACAAACTGTTTTTTGTTTTTCCTTCGGTTTGTTTGTAGGTACAAAAAGGAATCTGGTGAGTGTTTACATCTTCCCATGACATTTTGCACTAATACTGTTGCAAACAGATTACAGAGTAGAATATTAAATAAATACCACAAAAGGAACTCCTGGTTTTCGGTTTCCCCCAGTGCTGAGTGACAGTAATCCTCTCTGACAAAAGAGGGTTATTGCCATTAGTTAATCCTGTTATGTAGTTCCCTCAGCAGCCTGTAACACACGTTGATAAAGACTGGGAAAATCTGAAATGTCAAACTGAGAGGCCACCGATCATCTTGACCATGAGGCTGTGGCCGAAGCAGCCCAGAGGCTTTAACTCCTGGATCTGAGCTGAAATGATGCTTTTGGGCTGAAAGATGCCCGTTGTCAGTGGCATTTGTTGTTTGCCCAGTGAAGGGAGGGTTCAGTCCCCTTCTTTTCATGCCCAGTGCGGATCAGGTTGAACACAGGTGGGTAACAACAGGCAGGAGTTACACCTGGTTACATCATTTGTGGTGTGCCAAGCCCTGCCAGAGCACACTGAGTGAAGTCTGCAGTGTGCTCACAGGTTAGCCAAATTCTGGGTGTTACAGAAATAGTTTTGAAGACTGTGCACATCTTAAGATTTTATTAAGTCCTCGCAGTAATCCTAAAGTTAGGTATCAAATCATGGGTCAGGTGATGGTTTAAAAAAAAAACCCCAAAACCAGTTAGATGGATAAAGTTGGGGCTTGTGGTGCGACAGTTAATGAGCCTGTAGTTAATTTAGAATTGTGAGAGTTCCTGTGCATTAGGATGGAAGGTCTCTTTGGGAAGTAGAGCCTTGTCTTTCCCCAGCAGCCAAGATTTTGGAGTCAGAGGAGTTGATGTATTAATTGTTACTGTAATGGAGACAAGTTGGTCAGCTGCTTACAACAACATTCTCTAATAGAGTCACTCCAGGTGAGAGTGTGTAAAGCATGTCCTGTGTGTTTGTGACATGGACACAGACGTGTTAATTCCATCCTGGGAGGCTGAGGATGCTCCTCTGCTCATATTGCAGCTTTGAACGTCATTAGAATGTGGGTGATTCGCGTGATTTCCTGTTCCTGAGCGCACAACAGTTTTTTAAAGTTGTTACAAATCTGAAGGAAATTTCAGCAAAACAGCTCCTAAGTCTGTTGTCATGGCAAGAGACACTAATTTCTCTTTATCTGTCAATGTAGTTCAGAGCTTTTCAGTGAGAAAATTCAATGGGGAGGTTGCAAGGCAGTTACAAATGTTGGATCAGTTCTGCTTTGTAAAAGCTGATATTTTTCTGACTAATTTTCAATAGTCACAGGTTTGACTCAAGTAATTTTCACAGAACAATAATAAAAGTAGTGTATACACATAAAGATATATAATTTAGTATCTAACACAGTAAGCAGTCATTAGTGTATGATCTGAACATTTAAATTGCATCTGGTTCTGGAAGATTCACATGCATGTAAGTTATTTGCAAGACACTGAAATGTTTGGAATATTCACTTCAACAAGGAATGTATCTTCGGACCTCAAGTGCTGGACCATTAGGATATCTTTGAGGTACGGTTTCCTTGAGTTAGTGTGTTGTTTTTCCTCAAGACCACATGGTGTGTGGTAAAAGGAAGAATCAGTTGTACTTTAGCTGTCTAATCTATCACTTCACAAACTGGTTTCTTTTTTTTTTTTCCCAGAATATAGGAATTCCTTTAATTACTCTGCCTGTTCTTTAAATAAGCCTCACTGAAAGCCTGTAGCTCACGGTGCTGCTGCTCGGAGAATGGCTCCCATTTATTTCCAGTCATAGCAATTGAAATCCAATATTTATTCATTTACCACTCAGTAATATATTTGACAGATGTGCTGAATAACTGAGTCAATTGCTGCCTTTAAACTCCCAGCCTTTTTTATTTGAATTCACAGTATCTCAGAACACTGCTGGTAACACAGCATTGCGGTATCCACAAATTAATGTAGTTGAGATCCCACTTACTGTTGTGATTTGGCTGCAGATCGGATTTGGTTTATTTTATTTAAATCCCTGATTCAGATTCCCCCTGAATAAGTGACTGCTGAGAGGGAAGTCAGTTTGGGAAATGCTGTAGGAGTCAGATCTGCGGTGTTCCCTGCTAGAAGAGCAGCTCTGGGTGGTTGGACCCTGCCAGAGGGTTTGGCTGTGGTCGATGCGAGCAGGACTCGCACGGCCAGTTCTCAGCGTAGCACTGAGAACAGATACAGAGCATCTTCCTCGTTTCTTTAGGAAAAATTAATTCGTGCAGCCCAAATATCAACGTGCTCTTCCCATAAAGGCTGCAGAGGTGAACTCAGGGTCCTCATATCAGACACCAGAAGGACCTGTGCAGCCTGAAATGCAGTTGCTGTCCCAGCACTGGGGGTGATGCAGTGTGGTTAGTGTGGGAATTAATGGGCTGGAGGGATGGGGTGGTGGAGGGTGTTGGTTTGTGAGAGGTTTGTCAGCCCTCTGGTGCCAGGTAAAGAATGCACTTTTATCTTTTCATCGTGACACAGATGTTGAAGGTATCTGTAGGAAGGTCTCAAGGCCACAGATAGTAAGATAATCATAAATGTAAGTACAGTCACTCTTCAGTGTCCAGCTTGATGTGACCTTAGGCCATGTGTTTTGTATTTATGTTACTGATGCAGAAATTGCAAGGTGGAGGAAAATAGTGAGGAAGAAAACCTTCAAAGTAACTGTGTTATATTTATGGAAATTACTGTCACAGGGTAGTGGGAGATTGATTTGCCAAGGCTGTTTCTTCAGTGCCGTACACTATTGCTCCTACATCTGCAGCCTTTTGGTCACAGATAGTCTGTAGGGAATGCAATATAATTTCATAATTTTTTCTTGTGAGGACACTTTCACTGCTGAAATAATACTTGGTTTTCTTTAATTATTTGCCCAAACAGTGGCTTAATCCACTGTTTGACCTTTTGTGTGAGACTTTTGGGATGGACTAAGCACATGAAGGTAAGAGGTTGTGACAGGGCTGGTCATTAGGCGTCAGACTCAAAAATACAGAAGTATTTTAGGAATGTGTCATGCTGTCCTCTTGGTTGCAAAAATTAATGCTCTTCAAGAAATGTGACAGATTCCTGATCTTGTTATTTTTTTGTCTGAAAGTGTTAATTCGTCACTCGTAGTTTTTCAAGCTGAATGGTGAAATGGAGAACTTTTCCCGTCTTGTATTCCTTTCTGGTGTTCCGTAACAAGCGGAGCTGCTGTGGAGTAGCTGACTTTGCAGGTAACTGGAAGGTGTAACAAATAATTGCTTTGGGGACTGGAGCAGTCGGGTGAAAAGCTGATGAAAAGTTTTGTCAGACTTTGATCCTTCTTGGCAAACTAAACATGATTAAGACCCTCCCCAACAGTGAGGCCGTTGTTAGCCGCTCTCAAATATTAAATTGGTATCAGACAGGAAAGCCTGAAAATTTAAATACATCTTAATGAGCGTGCTCTGGCCATGTTTATCTGAAGAGGGGCTTTCAATGAAAGTGTGTTGTTTGTCTGCCCTCCTTATTTTTAGAGAGGGAATTTGGGAATATCAGTTTACCTTCAGAAAGATGGTAATCTGCAAGTAGAGTTTTGTTTTGTTTCATTTTTAATCTGGAGGTAATTTTTGCTCAAATAATGTGCTGAGAGCATTAGTGGCTTCTGCCAAGCATTAGGAGAGACAAGCAGAACACACAGACTGGGGGTGAGGTTCCCTTTCCCTCCAGGTGCTCTGTTCTCACAGCATTTTGTAGAAGCACAAAGATGCAAATAAGCGAGTGCTGATGAAAGAGTGCATTTTGTTTTCTCACTTCATCTCCTGCCAGAAAAGCTTAATGGTATTTTAGAGCTGATATTACACCTCAGAAAAGGGGTAATGCATCTTTAAAAGCTAAACTACATCTTCTTTACTTTTATCAAATTCTCTATAAATCTTTCATGACAGTTTATTTAACAAAGTGTCATTGAAACTGTATAGATGATTGATGTGACCCATGTAAGATCAACATGAAATGTTTGTAAATGTCAGCAAAATGTGACCATCTAGAAGCAAGTAAGGATGGTGTTGCTGTGAAAGTGAAAAACAAACAGAAAATGTTTATCTTATACTTTACTTTCTGGGATGAAATTACAAATTCATAGAAGCAGTATTATGTGATTTTTCTTGGACATCGTGCTGTGGAGTGAGGAGGAGGATCAAAATTCGTCTTGACATACTGTGCTTTTACTGTTGGCTTCTTTTACAGTGGATAATAGTTTCTCACCTATTAAAAAAAAAATTCTAATTTCACTTCTCAGAAGAAGAACATTCATTTGGCTAAAAAAATAATAGAAAATTAACCAAAGTCTGAAGAAAGTAGCTTTATTCAAGCAGCTCCTGTCATCAGAGGAGCTGGAAATAGGTTGAGGTTCCCTTAATGTGCTACCTCCCCTAAGAATGGTAATCTTAGGAAAACAAATCTACCAGTGCATTGTCACCAGAAGTTTCTTTAAGATGTTGACCTGGTAACTCCATATCAATGCCATGCTTCTGGCTTCAGTGCAGTTAATTAAAAATAAATAGATTCTACTGGGATCCTTCTGTTAAGCTAATTTTTGGGATCACCTTTTTGATCTAATTCCTGACTTACTGTTGTTATTGTTGTGATTTATGGTTGGTTCCTGACATGCTGTTTGCCAGCATCAAGGAAAACAGTGACTTCAGGGGCTCTTCAGAGCCCTTGGAATGCTCTGGGGCCTTGCATGGGAGTTCCTTGGGCTCACCAACCTCATCCTGAGAAAAACTGTAATGTGACATCATAAACCGTGCCATTTATAGTTCTTTGTGGTTTTGGTGGGTGTTCAGACACAGATAATAGTCTGGGTCCACAGTGTTTGCAGTAGTAAGTTTATGGCTTGTTATTTGCACCAGCTGCCCTGTTCTATATGTTCAGGTGTGATCAACCACCAGATTTTAAGGAGGGAAAAATATAAATCGGCAATTAATGATAAGTGTGTGTGTGTCCATGTCATCCCAGTTTGCTTCTCATCCCAGTTCAGTGCAAACCACCTCAGTTACATCTTACAGCCCAGACAGGGTCCCCTTCTTCATTCATAACCACCCAAAGCAGCTGCAACCCTCGTGACCAAAACTCCAAAGGAAGTTCATGAGAGCTGGAGATAAAAACATTTTTGGTCAGCAGCCAAACAGAGTCTGAGCCCAAGCCCCGTGGTTTTTAGAGTATTGTAAAACTTCCCTGTTTGCCAGGACCTTCTCACAGTGCCCAGAGATGAGGTACAACAGCTCACAAACATACTGAGAAAGGAGAAAGAGCCCGAAGGTGAAAATAAATCCTTTCTGGTATCAGCTGGGACAAAAGCCTTTGCAAATTACTCTAATGAGCTGATAAGATACTGTGGTGATAAAAATCTTGTAAATCAGACATGTTTGTATTGCTTTTAAATTAAACTAAGACAACATCAAAGGAAGATGATTGAAAAATTTAATATCTAAAGTGGGAGACACAAAATGAAACTGAAGGAGAGAACACCAGTCAGATCCTGTGTGCTGATGCATTTCCAGATGCGATGGGATGAACTGAGCACAGCACAGAGGTTGGAGTCAGATCAGCCACTTCCCTGGATCTCAATCTGCCATTCCCGGCCCCCATTTTTTTAATTTCCCTGTGAGACACCTTATGTTTTCAGAGCAGATACGTAGATCCATATATCTCATATGATGTATGTATTTACAATGAGTTTTTTGGAGGTACAGTATTAGCTTTTTACAGGGTACTGCAACAGCTCCTCGGTTTTCTGACACTGTCTGGGAAATGGAGAATCTTTGGCATTTCTATGGGAATACAACACTTTGTGCTGTTATGAACAGTAACACTGTCATCAGAAGCTCAGAAGAGCCTTATTAAGGTTCTGGGAAGCTCTTGGGTTATTCTGGTATCTGTAATAAATAACCACAGTGCCCTGATTTAAGAAATATTACTTCAGATGCACTTCAATGATTTTAAAAGATACTTGAGTGTTTTTGGAAGAAGCATTGAAAAGTTTTAGACCAGAATTTAGTCCTGTGTGAAGGAGGGTGTGTGTGTCTGCATAAACTTCAATGCAAATGGCAGATTTCCTGAGTTCAGGTGAGTGTCTTTGTGACAGGTAAATGGTGACTGAACTGTGAGAGAAGCAGTGGATCCGACTTATTTGCAAACTGCTGTCATTCCAAACTAGCCTACATTTGGGAGTTTATTTTTTGATCATAATTAAATAATAATCTAGCATATGGTTATCATAAAAAACACAGTAAGTAGCTGGAAGTTAAAAAGCTGAGAGTTTGAGAGTTCACACTAGTGTTATTAATTGGTCACTGGTGATGCAAAAGGCAGAAAGAGAGGAATTACCAAAGGAGACAGGATTACATAACAAATAATTTACAGGTAAGCATTTTTTAGGAAGTGTTCACAGGCAGTCAGAGGAGCCCTGGTGTTGCACAGTTGGTTATATATAATTACTGTTTCCCTCAGTTTTCTCCCAGTCCTGCTCTGCCAGACAAACGCCTCTCTGCCAGTTGGATCTCTGCATCCCTCTGCACAGTGAGTGCGGGTGTTTCTTATAACTGCGGTAATGAATATGCAAATATCATTAAATTAATTGGCAGTTACAGTTTTCTGTGCTCTCACAGCACAGAGAGTTGTGAGCTGTTAATAGAAAAGCAAAGAAACTGCGGCCTGTAGGCGACCAGTATAAAATTATACTTTATTTTCCATTCCTTCCTTGGCACTGTGATTCCTGAGGATGTGTTGCACGTGTCATTATGTTCTTCTGTGAAACTCTTAAGAATCTTTCTTAACAAATTCACTTTTTGACATAAATTCAAATTAGAAAAACCTCAACAAAGCAACCCCTCCGTGTGTTCCAAGCAGGAGCTTTGCTGGTCCGCAGGAAGGGGAGTGATGGGATCACAGAAGGAAAATCAAAAAGCATTTTCTGTTTTCAAATGCCTTCAGTATATGGGTGGTTCTGCTTCTTCCATGGCTCCTTGTATTTTCATCTGAAGTATTGGTTCGGAGATTTAAGGGAGGTTTTTCACTCTTTCATGACTAATTTGGGGAAAGATAAAGCGTGCTGTGTACTGCTGAAGCAGTGTTATTGTTTGGTGTTTGACCACATATATTTCCACTACCCATAGCACAGATAAATGGTGGGAATTCCTTTTTATTGTGGGTGTGCCCCATCCTGAAAGCTTAACTTTTCTTTTCGGGAAAAAGGGAATTTGATCTCTAAAATCCCACTTGAGCAGTGGCTTCCTATTGCACTTAGTTTCTGTTACTTATAAAAAGCAAGTAATTTTCAAAGATAATAAAGATTAATTTCTTTAGTTTTCTCAGCTAATAGAGTAAATAAAATGAATGTATAGTTGTGACTGATGTGTAGTTTTACTGTGTCTTCTGATTACTTTCTACATTACATCCTTTGTGTACATTATACATTAAAAATATAGAAATTGTTCTAAAAATGACTGTATAGTGTTTTTCCTCAGCAGAAAGGAATACTGATGGTTTGAACTGGCAGCCAGCCACTCCAAAATCTCAGTGGAAGTCTATAGCTGGCTTAGACTTTAGTCTTTAATTGAAAAATTAAAATTAAAATATAAAATGTAATTTGTTTGAATGTGGAGTAAATTCAAATACCTACAAATGTACTTTCTTGTCACAATTATACAGGTAAAATGACACGTTTCTGTAAGTTGTTGTTGTGAGAGACATATATAATTTGGTGACAAGTAGTTTTGGACATGTGAGTTTGAAGACATGCTTTCTTTGAAGGGTGCCCATGGGGCTTTAGTTGCATATTTTTTTCCTGAGAGAGAAATATTGAAGGTGAATCCCAGGAAGGCTTTTCCTGACAGAACTCCAGGGTGATGTACTTGAGGAACCAGAGGAACCGTCTTCTGACATGAAGTTATGGCTCGAACCATCTGTCTGTTCCAGCTATCAGAGGGAAATTGTAGTTGTGCTTTAAGATTACTTGAATTTTTAAAACTTCAGTTTAATGTTTATACAGTAAAAATCCAAGGTGCATTAACGTATGGAAAGCTATTAATTTGGAACAGCTCTCATTTTCTGTTTTGCTGCCAGATGTTTGGAGGTGTCACCTTCCAATCTAATGAGTGCTGAAATGACTTTCTCCCCCCTCCTTTAACACTGTGTAACTTCATGTGGAGACAGATCAGTTCCCAGGGGCTCTGGCACGTGGAGGGATTTGGTCCGTGAGAAATAGTCGGCGCCATTTGCTCCTGATGCAGCTTCTTGCAGGAATTTAGGACAGACAGGTATTGCTAATTGGGGGACAGGGATGTTTGGTGGAGCATCGAACCGAGCTGTCTGATCTGAAGCAGCATTAGTGCACGAGGAGTGGATTCCTCATAAATCCATTATTTTGGGTAGGTGAAGAAAAGATGGGAGTGTTTGGGAAAAATGGAAGAACCTATTTCGTAGTGATGTTGGGAATGCTGTGGTCAGAGCTGGAGGTGTCCAGGGGCAGGAGGATGGAGCTGCAGCGTGTGCTGAGCTCGGGGTTCCTTTCAAAGGCTGCTGCGAGCTGAGCACTGCTGGGCACTGACCTTTCTCCACCGTTTTTGTCTTTAACATCACTTGAGAGCCACGGATTTTTAGTTTTCCTGTCAAGCTCTGTGCACAATCCACAAAGTCCAGTTACTTTGGGCGAGATGGAGCTCTCTGCCAACTTCCCACGTGTGCCAGCTTTAGAAACTGTGTCAATTGAAATAAACTAATGACTTAGCCACAGATATTCTTGAGGGTTTTTTGCAATGACCTGTAGAACAGCAAGGTAAGGGAGACTTTCAGGGCAGGCACTGTTATCAATTCTATTAATACATAAAGTCATGTAGCTTTTACTGCTGGTTTTGCCCCCAGTGTACTTGTCACCTGTGCACGTTGATCATCTCACAGATTCGTTTTAGAATATGTTTTGTCTTCTGACATGCAGTACATGTAGTGACATTTGAATAGTTATACGTGGAAATTAAACCATTTTGTTAGAACATCACCTTTCCATTCCAGGTTCCTGAGGTTTTGTGCTCAGCGCAGCTGTTCCGTGAGCTGTAAGGAACACCTCGTGTGGGATGGAGCTCTGGGGAGGGGTGGGGAGTGACTGTGCCCTCCTGTGTTGTGACAAGTCATCATGTAACAAGCACAGGGGAGTGCCCAGCCCCCAGGCAAACGGGTTATTACACAGAGTGTTGTAAAACACCGGGAAGGAAAACGTGTCAGTCACTGCAGGGAGTGGGGACACAACCTGCTGGAGAGAATGGGCTGGGAGTGTGGAGTGGGGTGGGAATGATCCCAGGGCAGTGCACGGGGATGAGACTCTCAAGCTCTGATGTGTCACAAGTGGGGGATTTCAAGGCTTTGTGGTTATTTAAACTGTTTTCTTTAAAAAAACTTGTTGTAGTGTGTACTGACGTCTCATATGATTTTTTTTTTTCATGGACTATTATATGAATACTATAGAATCTGTAGATTTTTATTTTCCCTGAGATATAATCTTGAAGTGATGACTGATGGTGAAACAATTCTTTTTCCTCCCCTTCTCCACCCAACAGTTTCTCTAAAATTCGTGTTAAAAGAGAGTTAACAAAAGACAGAAAGTTAAATCAAGGCTGTTGTAAAGTCAAAACTTGAAAATCTCTTTGCCAGTCAGTCATGTCAGGGTTGGTTTCTTATGACTTTTAGGAATCCCAGTGATGCTTTAGTTGTCAAAAGATTTCCTGGAGAGACAGGAACTGGCTTCTAGTATGAGAATTAGGCACATTAAACACCTCAGAATAATAAAAACAAAGCATCTGAGTCTGTGAAAAAGGACTTAACCTGTGTCTGATTCTACTTTGGAATGGACAAATCTCTCAATCCATAGGGTGTACAGAATTTTGAAGAGGGATGTCTTCACACTGTGAATTTAGTACTTCTGAAAATGCTGGAAGCACACTGAAATATTCTGTTGTTAAAGGGAAGTTAATAAATGGGCAGCCTCGTGCTCCATGGCTGCCTCAGCAGGTGTTGGCTCTTCCCAGAGGGGTTTCAGAGCTGGGGTAAGTCACCTCTCATGGGTTGGAGAGCCACTGAGAAGTTGCTGCTGACATCAGCTGGGGTATTTATCCTTTGTTTTATATCTATATTTATGCAGTGGCTTTAATAGCAGCTAATAGCTACATGGAAACAAACTGTTTAATTTTTTAAAACCTTTGGCAAACAAACATAAATAGTAGGCTAGTTTTAACAACATATGAAGAATACAGTAATACCATAAGTGGAGCAAAAACTCAGTGAGTGTAAGAGATGAGCAGTGGCTCAGTAACAAGACTCTAACAAGTGGTTATTGCATTAGCCTTTCACCTTTGGAGATTTGAATTTAAGACCTGGTTGAGGCTGCAGTTAAGGAAGTTGAGTGATTTCACACGTTTTGCTGGGTGCAGATCTCAGTGTTGGCCCTCAGAGGCCTTGGTGGCAGATGTGCTGCAGGTCAGGTCTGAGTTGCCAGAGCTGTGGGAGGATGTTACAAAACACCACCTTTTGTCGGTATTTTTGTCCCTTTGTACATTTGTAATCAGTATGTTAATGCAAACAAAAAATAAAGCTACCTTTCTAGGAAAAAAAGAACAGCCACAGGGGGGTGTGACATTTTGCTGTTGCTCTTCCATGAAGCCACTGCTGTGGCTGTTGGA
This sequence comes from Myiotriccus ornatus, assembly GCA_036023395.1. Lineage (NCBI taxonomy): Eukaryota > Metazoa > Chordata > Aves > Passeriformes > Tyrannidae > Myiotriccus > Myiotriccus ornatus. The sequence goes on from JAYRBT010000156.1 coordinate 2,072,728, forward strand.
TGTGCAGGAAATCACCACCACTGACTGAAAGGGATGTTTATTCGAGAGACTGCATGGTCTGCAAATACCAGAGTAAGATAAACTGAGTGAGCAAAGCAAATGCAGAATGGAGGTTCTATTGAGCCTTCCCCCATCATCGTGACAAGCCATTGAAAAATTAATCTGATTACACGTGTGTATTTGTTTCACGGATTAATTTTCAAGTCATAAACTACCTTGTCTTCCTTGTTAGATGCTTAAAGATCATTGTTTAAGCCCCCAAAAAGAGTATAAATGTGATGTAAAAGCAGGATATGTGAGTCAGTGTTGAGTTTGAGGCTTTTTCCGTGTAGCTCCCGAGCCCGTCGTGCGCATGTTGGTTGTGTTCTCATGGTTTCTCGAGTTCTTCATTAAAGCCGTGGCTGTCATTGAGCCACTGCAGGTGTGTGAATAAGGAAGATGATACTGGGCTGTGATGTACAGACATCCATGAGAAAGCTGCAGGGATGAAGGAACATGGTTCAGATAGGCCAGGGAACGTCAGATGCGTGTCTGGGCACTTGGCTGTGCTGCTCTGCTCCGCTGCCGGGACCAGCTCATGAAGCATAAAGCAATTATGGATACATTCTTATTTAGCTGGAAAAAGTAATGATGCTTGAAAAGAAAATGTTCCCCACATATAAATGAATTATGCTTATCTGAGAATGTGTTTAAAAGCTGTAGAAAATAACAGGGAAAATTTCCTGGGTCTGAATGCATTCAGATGTATAAACTTGACTAAATATTTTTGAACACTTGGAGGATAGATTTTGTTGTAGTGTGGCCCTTAATGATACAAAGGGAGTCTGGTGAGCAGCCAAGGAGCCAGAAATGCCTCCAGGCAGTATTTATTACTTATTATTGCTCAGCAATCAGAAGCCACCCCTGGAGGAATGTAAAAGTGGTGTAGATGTGGCACTTGGGGACATGGGTTAGTGGTGGCCTTGGGCTCGACTTAAACAGGTGTAAATGATTCTGTGGTTCCATTTGAGAAAATCAGGAGAGGGGCCTGGCTTCCTCCAGCAGAACTGGGTGACATGTTTGGTGTGCTGTTAAACTGCCTTCCACGATGCGAGGAATATTGACTCTCATCTGAAATACTGACTCTGATGTGGTTGCTTGAAGACTCCCCGAATGTCCATCCCTGCCTGACAGATTGAGCTGAGAGGAATCCATCAGTTCCAGGGAGGTGCCTGGGCGTGCCTGGGGCGGTGTGTGACGGCAGAGGAGGATCAGCCATATGGAAGTGGCTTCTCCAAGGCCCCAGCGGGCGCAGCCGGAGCGTCTCCGGGCGCCTCTTGGCAGCCCCGGCTCGCCGAGAACGGCTCTGCTTTCAAACATGAGTAATTGATGAATTGTATGCAATATGCAAATGTGAATGCATAAATCTCCTGAATGACAGCTTAATTTATGTGAGCCCTTAAGAATGTGGGATTAGATTTTAATTAAATATCTTCAAAGGCACCCTGACTTACTGGGTTTTTTGGCTGCTGGCTTTGTGAGAGTTTAGGAGGGGACAAAATCCTAATTTTAAATGTATTATTTACTGTTTGTTTAATAAATAGTCACTGGACAAAAGCTACACACAGATATATACGTGTCTTGATGCATATATTTTAGGGACTGTTCGATAAATCCCATGGTAATGATAATTAAATCAAAGTGCTATGGCACTTGTTTGAATGGATATAATTAGTGCAACTGGTTCACTTGTTCCTTTCTGTTGAAAATGAGCAAGTGTCCAAGTTAAAGCAACTGTAAATGTTTCATTTAATTTCTCACATTCAAGAAGTACCTTAAACTTCCAAAACCAGTTATTTCCATTTTAATGGTTGCTTTTGCTGTGGTTGTTCCCCCAAATGTGGTGAGTTGATTGTCTCTGTTAGGGCAGTGAGAGCTAAATCCAGCTTGGCTGCCTCAGCCAGTCTGTGGCAGCTGCGGGAGATTATCTACGTGAGTAGAGGACTTTAAGGTACCAGGGTGTAAATAGTGGGTGCCAAATTCCCTTGGTCCTGGAAGGGGCAGATTATCCTGCCCTGGACCCAGCAGATGACTTGAGCAGGGGCTAAAGTTGAAGCAGAACCACGGGGAGTATGAGTACTTTGGTGTTTTGCTGGACCAAACTTATCAATCTGGAAGAAGATGTAAGAAGACAAGAATAGATTTTTGCCTGGAATTTAAGTGTATGTAAAGTCATAGTTAGGGCTGGATAGTGCTGTAGTCTTAAAATTTCTTTCACAAACAGGCAGTTAAACTCAGGAAAATAGCTCTCCTCTCTGGCTTAATCAGTTAGTGGTGGCCTTGGCACTGTTGGGGTTAATGATTGGACATGGTGGTCTTAAAGGCCTTTTCTTTCATTTAAAGGAGATAGTTAATGAGGGTGGGGAACCACTGGCACAGGTTGCCCACAGATGCCACATCCCTGTTAAATTAAACATTCAAGGCCAGGCTGGACAGGGCTATGAGCAACCTGACTCAAAGGAAGATGTCCCCGTTCACAGCAGGGTGTTGCACTAGATGGCCTTTAAAGGTCCCTTCCAACCCAAAATACTCTGTGATGCCCTTTCTGTATTAATCTGTACTATCTCCATTTGCATTTTGCTCCTCTGCTCACACCACTGAGCTGGATCCTGGCAATGAGACCAGAAGTTCCAGACCTCTTTTTTGGGTGAGGAGCTGTCTTTGAGTTGGGCACTGCCCCCCCTTCTGTGCAGCTCCTGAAGCAGAGGCAGAGCAATGATCATCTCCCATTCTCCATCAGCTCCTGTAGGCGGAATTTTTGGGAAGGTGTGCAGGTGTTGGTGCTGAATCTTTCCATCCAGGGAGGAACAGAGAGAGGAAAGGGCAGGAGCTTCATTTCCTCCTGTGTTCTAGGCCAGTCTTGACTTTCTTTGTCTACCTGATACCATAATGCTAGTCTAGGGAAAGTGGCTGGGATGAGGTATATCCCAAGTAGTGGGAGGATAGATTTGAGGTTCTGAGATAGATTTGGCAGATGTGCGGGCAAGAACAGACAGTTTGAGGGTTATTCTAGAGGTAAATCATTGTGAAATACTGATCATTTGGGGTAGACGTTGATTAGAAACAATAATGGGGAAGAAAATTTATTTTGAGTCTTGTATTATACAGGCTTTTTGGTTGGAAATAATTTTTGTCTACCTTAATTTTAATTTTTGCTCCTAATGTGGTACTGTTGCAAAATAGGTCACTCTGGTGAATACAGTCCCCACGATACACTGCATTTTTCAGTTTTGTTGGTGCAAGCCCTTAACCACAGCCCCTGGTCAGCTGTTCCTGTTGAGCTCCTGTGTGTGGCACGTGGCAGTTGGGGGGTGGTTGGTTATCAGGATTGGAGCTCACTGCCTGAAAGTATTGGCTGTTGCATAAACCATGATAACAGATGAAAGAACAAACTTAACAGTTGCCCTAAGTGCAATATTTTGTAATGCCAAGAAGCAAATGAAAGCTCTAGATACAGTGCTTTTTTGCTATCGAGACTAAGGACTAAGAATTCCTTGAAGTAGGATTGTAGGCTACAGACAACAGTGAGAAATTTCTGAGGTTCAGCAAGGAAACCCTTCTGGTTCAAAGAGAAACAAAAGAATTGCTGAGGATTTCCATCACCCAAGTAGGGCACCACAAGTGTGCTTGGAAGGAATTGCAGAGAGTTTAAGAAATAATTTCGTTAAGTGGTGCAACCTGTAAGTTTAAACTGGTTTTTAATATTTTTACTGCAGGTTTTTGTAGACCTTTTATGATAGGTGTCACCTTTTTTGCGCCCTTCTGGGCCTTCTGTACTTGACAATATCTCCCTCACATGGTGGGATCTGTGGGGAATATCTGCAGGCAAAATCTTTTCTGTACATCATTAAATCTTCTTCATTTGGACACTGATGGATAAGGTTTGCTAGATATTTTATTTCTGCCTTATTTAATGATGTTGACCTGTTCTTGTATAGATGAATGTTTCCTGTAATTATGCCTACATTTAAAACTCCAGCCTTTAAAAACTAAAAGCTACAATTCCAATAAAAATAGATGTATAGATGGCACTGAATTCTGTTTATTTCTGAGAATTTTTTTGGTTTATGTTGCTAAAGATCAAGAGCTATTTTAAATCACAAGATTGAAGAAGTCAAGTTAAAAATAACCCTAAAACATAAAAAGGCTGGTGATGGAAAATTTAACTATGTAAATGTAGAATTGTTAAATATCAAGGTAAAATTCAAACTTGCAAAATTCAAAATCCACAGGCCTGCACATTTTTTTCTGAGCAACATTATGTTGATTATCTCATGTTTAATTTTGCCCGATGTCTTTTTTAGCTTGGAAGCAGTTTGGGTGAGGTGCTGCTGCTTTGGGAAACCTGCAGTTGAATCGTGATAATTAACCGAAATTTTAGGCTCCTGTGCAATATGACAGGTCTTAAAGTCTTTACTAAACCCACAAATGGTAATAAGAGATGGCAGAAGTTTTCTTGACTTCAGTGTGCATATCAGTCATTGGTGGGGTGTTTTTTAACTTTAAAGTTAGAATTGATGTCCAATTTATTTTCCTTTTTTTTTTTAATCATTCTAAAATGCTCTTTTTTTTTTTTTTAATTCTCTAATATTAATATGTTGTGTTGATAAAACCAGTTTAGTCGCAAGTGGACATTTCTTCCAGAGACTTTCAGAATCTGAGGTCTGATGCATTTAACTGGTTCAGTTTCAGCATCAACACACAAGTCTGTTTGCACATATTTTAATTAGGCCTATTTCAATAATTTGTGATGGGCCAAAGATTAATTCCATTAAGGAATGCACACAAGGATGTTTCTGGCATTCTTACTTGGTGCCCAGACCTGCAAAGGGAATTTCTGTGGGTTGCTCCCTGGAGCTTGGAGGTTGCAGGATGTTTTAGGGTCAGACTTGTTCAGGTAAATGACATTTCTGCCAAACTGTACTAGGTGAGGGACTCATAGGGACACCAGGAATTGGTCCATAAAGGAAAGGATGTGCTTTCTAAAGTGTGTGATTGCACCAAATCCATTTTGAACCGACTTGGCAATACCTTTTTATTAAAAAATTTGAATTCGAGTAATTTCAAATAATTTCTATGCTATACAAAATCACTGCTATCACTATTAGAAAGTTAAAAAATGAGCATACTCCAGCAATGCAAGATTAAAAGGGAATCTAGTCCTCTTCTTTGGGGAAGCATGTTTTAAGGAATGAAAATGGGGGGGGGGGGGGGGATTCCAAGCTTCATAACTGTTATTTTATCCCCCCCCCCCGGAATTGTCTGCATCCAATAACAATAAAAATCAATGAGTAAATAAACGCAGAGAGAACGTGCTTACCAGGCATCAAACTTGGAGATTTCATGGAAAAAAACCCAAAAACTTTGTCTTATAAGGAATTACTGAAAAAGTGTTCTTGTGCTTTTTCCTTTGAGATTACAGCACTGCAACCTAGGCAGCATTTCATCCCAGCCAGATTTTGTGTGGTTGGCAAAGAAATGTCCTCTGTTGTATTTGAAAAAGAATCAAGTTATGTACTTTACACTCCTTCTAATGTCAATTAGTCATGGTAGAATAATGCTTTGGAATAACTGTGCTCTTTTAAGTATCGCTGGAAAATAACCTTTTCAGTTAGCTGAGGAATTTGTTCTGTCGTTAATATTTGCTCAAGGAAGAGCTGTGCAATTAAAGCTGGGAAGCAGCAGAGAGCAACACTGAGGGGGAGAGCTGAGAGGGTTCCAGCATCCCGGTGCTCACAAGGAAACCAAGTGCGTTACACATCTTACAAAACAGCGTGTCCAGAGCAAAGCTCTGCCCTGTGCCTGTTCTAAATCTGAAATACCTCTTTGGATGTTCTGAAATAATCTGAAATAATCGAGTGTGGAGTGGGGAAATCTCTGCAAAGGCTGGGTGTCGGAGCTGTTTGATCAGGGCAGTGAAACCTTAACCTGTTGGTTTTACTGTCCCAGCTCTGCAGGGAATCTGCAGGAATTTGGGGCATTCTGTGCCTTTTTTAATAGTACACATATAAAAATTGTTGATCTCTACGGTGTCATTGGACCAGCAAAGAAGTTGTGCTGTTCTTGCCATGTGTGTCAGAATCTGCTTAGATGTGTTTTATGTTGCACGTTCTTTTCTCATCTGCTATCTACCACACAGACCACGGTGATGTAAATCTTAATCTTCTGTTTCAAACCACCTCATTCTTACAACTTAATCATTTGGACTGCCCTGCTTTCAGTTCCCTCCATCTTGGGACTCTTCCAGGTAATTAGGTTGCTCAGGAATCCTCATGCAGTTCCAGGTACAGCCGTGCAGGAGCACGTGAGTTCGGGCCATTTCTGCCTTCCCTCACTCACACGATGCTTCCAGGCTGCAGCCCAGCAAAAAGTTGGGTATTTTCCTTGTTTTATCACATCTGCCTAATTTGCAATCTTTAGAACACCTAAATGTCTCTCAGCATATTAACGTTGCAGATGTTGCCTCTCTTTTGGAGGGCTGCGTTTTCGTTGCTTTTCACACTTCATTAATTTTGCTTTTTGAAAAAGTGGAATTAATTTTTAAGCTGCTTTTGCTCACTCAGATCTCGCTGAAGGGGTTTGTAATCTTTCTCCTCTCCTGTCGATGCTGTCTCTTCTGTGAGCTTTCGTTTAAACTTTTCTACTTGCTTTTTGGAATGTTTGTGGAGATAATAGAGCTAAATCACTTAATTGCTGAATCTTCAGGGGAGCTCCTCTCTGTACATCGTTTGCTCTCTTTTGGTCCGTGAGTGTTGACATCCATACTCATCTTTCATTAGAAGAGAGCACTCTGTTAGTTGTTTTTCCTTTTTAATTAGTTGATTTTTCTTTTTAAATTCCAGCATAAATTTATTGCATCTTCTTTTCCCCTCCATATATCAATTAAATGTGCAACTGCCTTTCTAGAAGGATTTTATTCTGCCTCATGGCAGCACCACCCTGTGCTGTCATCAGCCTGAGATCACTCTCTTTATAGTTGTTTAACTATTTATCAGAAACAGAAGTTATTTCTCCAGGTCAGTAATTACCTGGACCTATCCAATCTGGACACAAACATAGGGCAGATTTTCATGCTTCCTTATATGAACTCCTTTAAAGTATTTTTTCAATATGAGCTATTTTTAACATTTAAGGGAAATGAACTTACTGACCTGGAAACTAATTACGTTGCTTGAACTCAGGTTTTGCCTTTTTTTATTTGTTTGTTTTTAATAAAAAGGAAAATTGTTAGTTAAAAATACTATTTAGAAACAATTTCTTCTGTAAATTTTGCACTGAGGTGATGAGTTTGTTTTCATGTATTGTTGATACAGGACTAAAGCTGTCTCCTCATGATTTCAGGTGCAGTTCAAGGTGAAGTTTTCTGTTTGTAATTTTAAGTGTCTCTGCAATTTGGGCTTTAAAGACAACCCAGCTACTTCTTGATGCTGCAAAGTGCTTTCCAACTTCAGTAAATTCAATAAATTTTGTGTTTCATGTAACTTCCTCCTTCTAGTAACACTGAAAAAGATGCTTCTGAATTTTTAAATATGAAAAAAACTACTCTAAAACTCTTCAATTTCAAGGAAAGAAATATATGTCTAAAGTGATAGAAATTGGTGATAGTGGGACAGTTACGTGAACAAGAGCAGTCCAGATGTCCATCACTCTAGAATTAAGTTAAGCAGTTGAGTTTATTGTCAAATCAGTTTACTGTTTGCTGTGAGAATTCTTCTAAATGAATTAGTTCCAAGCAGGTATTTTATAGCACTTTGGCCTGGCTGTAAAATAATGCAGCTGGGTTGTTTTCAAATGGGACGGTCTTCTTATGTAATTTCTCTGCAGCTTTGAAAAATATCTGAGTGTTACCTGGAATAACGCTAAGCTGGAACTTCTGTAAGCCATTTATTCCAAGGTGATTACACCAACTTGAGAATGTCAACAGTTACACAGTGCTCATGTTTAATTAGTGAAAGGGAAGCACCTGTATTTTTAGAGGAAAAGACTCCAGGATGAGACTCCACAAATTCAAGTTGTAACAAACGACAAAAATGAGCATATTATGCATCCTTGGGGAAAATCAGTCACTGGATGGGCTCCGTTCACGGAAAAAATGCAACAAATAGTTCTTTTTGCATCTGGTCTCTCCATTCTTTTGTACTGATGCGTATCAGTAATGATATTTACAACTGCTTTGTCTGTCCAGCAGCAAAACAAAAGAATTAAGAGCATTTCTGGTGGTTAGACAGACCTCTAATGCTCTTGCTTTAATATTGCAAAATTTTACGCTTGACATACCATTCCAGACTGAAAAATGTGACTTCTTATTTATTTTCTTTAAATGGCTTTCTTTAAACCACCATCTGGTTGAGGCATTAAAACTGGCAATATTGCTCTAAGAGTTTTCTTAAGACCTTTTTTTTGGCTGTTAATTGCACATTTATAATTATGTTCTTACCAAAAGATAAAAGAGTTTTGAAAGATTATTCTTGGCAACAGACCTAAGGTGAAAACCTGCTGTTTTAATGTGTAAATTATAATGTGTGCAGTTGTGAAGAGTGGTTTTTGTGAAATGCTCCAGTAAGCTCAAGAATCTAAGAGAGCTGTCAAAGAGTTTGCACTCGTAAGGGGCTAATGTTCACTGAAAAACAACTCATAATATGCTGTGCCTGAAGGCTAAATGAGTAGTTTAACTTAAACACAATCACTAACTTTCTGGAAGACAGATAAAGGAAACAATTGTTCCTCAATCGAAGTTGGAGAAATGAAAAAAAAACCAAAAAAACCCAGCCTCACTTTGATGCCTGTTTAAAATCATTAATTTTCCTGTAAGTTAATGTAAATCAAGGATTAAACAGAAACTGTTACCATCTGACCCTTATAAACTAAACTTCTGTGTGGCTCATCTATTTGAAGTCAGATCTATCCATACATCTAAACAGGAAACTGAAGGAAAACATTTTTTCTTTTCATTTCCTATATCCTGCAGTCTTTTTGAAAACCTATTTCCTTTTAAAAGTTGAGTCTGCAGACTTAGACAGCACTTTCTGTTTCTCATCTGTGGGGTTTCTTAAACTCTCCGCCCGTTGCTAAGCAGAGGAGTAGGACGGGGTTCCCTGGGCACTGCAGTTTGCCCATCTGTAAATGTTTCTAAAGTACCATCTTTGCAGAATTCTTTTGGAGCGTGTGAGAGATCCGAGCTCCAGGGTAGTGTACAGATATCCTAATTATGATCACTTTGATTTCGTGACAAAGCAGCAAACGCTGGGAATTCAGGATTACAACTTCTCCCTACAGTTCAGGGTGATTTCTACCTTGTTAGCTCTGTATTTCCCTGTCTATAATGACATTGATCTCTAGAAAATACTTTGAACTCTACAGATGAAATTACTGTATATTAGATTATTATTATTGCTGTTATGTATTTGCTGCAAGGATAAATGACACAGTTCTGGAGCTCACCACTTAGGTTTGAAGATTGCTGACAGTTTAAAAAGGTGGTAAATATCTAACAGGGATTGCTGTCATCTGTCATGTTGCAGGGATATGGAGCACGTGATGATGGAAAGCACTTCCTTCAGTGGATGTGTCTGTTTTCTTGTGTGTCTGTGCTCAACAAAAAATTCCTCATCTTAATGAACTGACTTGCTGTAACTTCATTATCAGACGTTTTCATGTCAAAATAGCGTCATTTTCTGCCTGGTCAGTTAAGCCTCATACAACATGGTGAGTTGTTTCAAGTCAGCTCCTTCACTCCTCTGCAAATAGTGTGACTGTAGAGAGCAGATCCAGTGGAGGATTCACAGCCTGACCCTTTCCTCTTGGTCACGGCCCTGCCCTGTCTTCCTGGCCCCTCGACATGGGATTGTGTCTCAATATAAGTTGCTTTTTCCTAGATAACAGATACGCAACATCTTCTGGTGTTGCACTGTTGTGTATTGAGTTTCCAGAGAGTCAGTGCATGTTTCCCGTGATCCCGAGTTACCTGACAGGTGATACCCGATGATTTCATGCAAACGAATGCGGGGTGTGCAGCCTTTCCACGTGGGTGGCAGTGTGCAGGATGTTGCTTTACGCAGCTCTCTGGGGGCTTACCATTGTTTCTCTTCTCTCCTTGCATGGCTGTACCCTAAAAAGAAAGTTCTCAGTGGTTTTCATTTGTCACGCACCTACAGAATTAGTTTGAGATCGTTCCTGTGCCATCCCAATGTAAAGGTGCACCTGGATCTTCAGCTGTCCTGGTATTTGTTGTTCTGCCAGTTTGGCCATGACAGATGAACTCCCACATCTCTGTCCACCTCATTTGAAGAATCCTCTGTCTGCTGTTCGGGAACATTTTCCTCCAGGAAATTGTTCCTCCCTAAATAGAATAATCTATTGGATATCGGAGGTGTTTTATAATTTTTTCCTCAATAACTGGATGAAGAACATAAAGCCCATTAATTTTTGAGAAGAATTCTCATGCAGGAGCAGGAGTATGCAAGGGTTTTGATTTATGGCATAATGGTAAGGAGGATGATGCTGGAACAGCAAATTCCTGCTGTTCAAGGAGGAACTGTTTTAGCATGTGGAGAAAGAAAATACAGAGGAGCTTTTGGTGACCTAATAATTGGCACTTGGCACTGTGCTTTTAGCAAGAAACCTGATGAGTTCTGCCTTCATACAGTGTCTATGCACTTCCCTACCTTTTTCCCCTGTTGTTCTCTTGATTTTGTTAATGAGCACGTTGGGGATTGAGGGAGCAAACAAGTCTAGAACTCTGGAACTGGCGCTGGTGGAACAAATGGCACTGAAACGAGATGTTGCACCATGTCAAAGTGTTGCCTGCTGCAAAAATGCTGTTCCCCTTGGTTTGCAGTTGATTAAATGGGAGTTATTAATTGTTGTATGAAGTCTGTGTATCTTGGACTGGCCAATGAAGAGGACAGCAAACTAATTCTTGATCCCACTTGCATTGAAAGAAAAAAAGGATTATTTTACCTATTTTGAGGGTAGCAAGATGGGACTTAAATGAATTTGGCTCTGGACCAGATCATCCTCTTTTGTTGATGTTAAAACACTGGCCACAGCAGTGATTACAACATAAGAGTACAAAAGAGGCTTTATTTATGCTACACTTTTTCTTTCATGTTTCCAATCATAAAAATAAATACATCTTATTACCAAAGAAAAAATGTACTTATTTACTAGTTTGCATGCTGGGAGGCATGAAGTATTTCCTTATTTTTTTTAGGGGAAATGTGTCACTCGCATTTAACTCAGATAAAAATAAATGGAGATAAAACTAATTTAATTTTAGAATATAATTTTTTTTTATTTGTTGAACAAGTGTTGTTTTAAAATGGATAGCCTGCTGCGAAAGAAACAAAGCCACTTCAACAAAGCAGGAAATCAATAACCACAAGAAAGCCTAAAGAAAATGAATACATACAGGGTGAGCAAGTGACAGAGAAATTATTTTCTGGGGTATGAATGGTAATAATAGAAGGCATATGGAGGGGATGAAAATATACATAGAAAAGATGTGTTCTCTGTTTCTATTTATAAATAATGACCTCTGTGTTACAGCATTTAAACTTTGAAGGGTCTAGATGGTGGTTTTCTTCCTGATTTCCCCCACCCCCCAGTCCTAGGTAAATATTTATGCTTGCAAAATTTAGTAGGCTGGCAGCCATGGAAACGTATGTCTTTCATTTATCTCCAGGAAATCTGGTTACAAACACTCTTTTACTTGAATTCTTTCAGTCTTTTTCAACAGCTTTTAAAACAACATCTTTAGTAAGGAGCAGGGAGTGCATGTGATGTGTGACTGTGATGCTGTGCAAGTCCAGAGCAAGGCTGTGTTTGCCCACACGTGGAGGATGCAGTAAGTTTCACGTACACATAATTTTTGGGAGGGTCAAACCTTTGGGTCTGAAGGGAAATCTTCTAAAGATCAACAGCAGGTATGAGGTGTCTGCTCAACCATCTACTCCAGGACAGACTTTAGTTCAGGAAATCCCTGAATTTCTGAGTAACTCAGGCCACTTTTCAATACCCTGAACTGATTTTGACTTTTTCTGTAGTTGGCTTCTTCCAGTTTTTCCTTATTGTATATGAGAGAGATTAGATGTTAATTTTGCAAAAATTATCCTTCTGCCCTCTTATATTTTCATGGTTCTAAAGGTTCCTTCCTAAAAATCCTTCCCTTTCTGTACGTCTCCAGTAGAAGTAAAAACCTCGTCTGTCGCTGTAGATAACAAGTGAAATACAGTCTGAAAATCTGGAAAGGTAAAGGTGGAGCAGTGGAACTATTTCCTTATATTTACTGCCTGCTTCATTTCATGGTGTTCCAGAACCACCAGCAAATTAAGGGTGTTTTCAGTGTAGTGAAGTTTAACCCTCAGATATTTACTCCTGGATACTGTCACCTAATCATAGAGACTCCTTTGGATTGCTGAGAACAATTCCTCCTTTCAACATGGATATGGGTGCAAAGGATGGTACAGAGAACCGTTTCTGTGTTCTTCCATTATTCTTTGAAAGATGAATTTGTGTTTTCGAACTTTGAAGAGTCTTTGCCGAGACTGGGAAGACACTCAAACTTGGGATGCAGAGACTGAAAACAGTTAAGGCAAGAGTAGTTTCCCGTTGCATCAGACAGCAAATTGCTCTGTACCCCCACAGCACAGTGCCCCCTTGTCAGGGAATGAGGATCAGCTCCGGTGGGTTATGTGATAGACGGGGCTGGAAATACGTCAAGTCTTGCCAGTGGGTTTCTGTCCATAGATAATAGGCTTGAACAGCCACATTTTTTACAGGTTTCACTGAACTGAGTCTTGCTGAGGTACAGCTCAGTGGTAAACAGCAGTATTTCAAAAACCTCTCACTATAATAATGTTCCTCTAAATTGGCATTGAATTCAGATACAGGTCAAAAGTAGAACTTCTAGGGGTCTGATACAATTCAGAGACGTGACATATCATGAGTATTTGGAATAGATGGGGATTCCCTGCTTGGAAAGTATCCATTCAAATATTTGTAGAAGTATTTATGTGGAAACTGAAATAATGCCTGGAAAAATTGGTGCTAAATTAACTTGGATTAAAGCTCTTCAGCCTAATGGCATATCTTTGCAGTGAGTTGGACTATGCACTGCAGTCCTTGTGATGTTCAGCTGCCTCAGTGAAGTGAGTTTCCTCATGCTCTTTCTCATTCCATTTCCATAGTACTTATTTTTTTGTCTTTGGAGAAAATACAGATTTTATGCAGCTTTTGTCATTCAAGGATTTTCAGCACAGGTGAGATTGAAACTGCTCATTGTCACTGTGAGGTCCTCACTTGATCCTTTTCCCAAGAGATAGTCCAGGATTCAGTCCCAGCTTTGACTGGATGCAGAATCCAAGCGGAACTACCTGAGTAGCTGAGCCAAGGTTTGCAAGGCTTGTTGTACACTTGGCAATATCTCTGCACTTTCACATTTGGTTTAGCTGGACACTGTGGATGAGCATTGTTTGGATAACAAATCTGTAATTTGAATTTGTGGTCTGGGTTTGTAGTTAGTGGCATCATTCCAGCACGGACAGGCCCCCTCCTGCTGGGTTTGATCAAGATACAGGGGGTAACAATAGTAGTAAAGACTCAGCAGCAGGAACTTTGTCCCACTGGGTATGATCTCAGGTTGCTAAATGAACTGTATTATATCTGTGCCACTACACCTTCACTGCTGCAGTTACTAATTTAATGCAGTTATATTGAATTACTGTGTGTATATGGACATGTGCTGTAGTCACACTTCCAGTTTCATTACTGACATATCCCCAAATGGAGCTGGCTCAGAGTGTTACGTGGCTCACCTTCCATCTAGGCTACAGCCATGAATCCACCACAGTGCTGAAATTTGGTGATCTATTCCCCTTTTTCCTGTGGCAAGTGTTATTTGACAATTAAAAAGTAAAACCAGGAATGCTGAGGTACTTTTCTCTCTGCATGCACAGTGAGAAGTAATTGAGAAAGAGTTATTTCAAGTTTAAATCTTAATGAACCAAGAATCCCTTTTGGCTTTTAAGTTATTTTGAAATGCCTAACTTCAGAATTAAGCAGTTAGTAAGAACCAATCACTTGTTCTCTATTGCAACTAGACTACAGTGACAACTGAATAGTAGGAATTCAGGTAATTTTTCTGACTGTAGCCCCCAACTCAAGTTTTAAGTAAGTAACTAAAGCAGTAAAAAACCAAAAGGTCCTGTGGGCTATCATTTATCTGTAAAATAAATCTGTAAGATGTCTGGTAAAGTTATAAAGATGTAATATTCCACTTTAATCCTGCTCCGAAGAGTTCAGTGCTATTACAAATTCTTTTTTTTTTTGTTTTTTTAACACCAATTCGTAACGACAAACTTCAGATTTGTGATGCTTGAGGAACAGACTTCCACTGGTGCTTTCACTGAGGCTGGTGTTGGGGACCTTCCTCATTGAAATCCCGGGAGAATGGAGTGGGAAGGTTTCGTGCTGGAGTGTCAGAGCTTTTCCCCACGATTGCTCCTGTCTGCTGCCGTGAGCCAGTGGAAGGTGAGCCCTGTCTGTGGCCCTGCCATGTGGGCACTGCTTGGAGAGTTGCCATAGGGGCCGGGTTCTAGTTGTGGGCTCCAAGAACTTCATGTATGATTAATGTTAATTGCCCATTTTGCATGGATGACTTTTTTCCTGCTGCTGAATTGGCTCCTGTTGCCTTTGATGTGGCCGGTGATCCGATGTCCTGCCATGGTTAGACAAGTGATCAGTTTGCCAGCGTGGAGAGGAGACAGAATCAGGTTGCTGCGAGGTCAGGGTTTGCTTCTCTTCTTAAACACTGAGAGGTCAAGTAGAGTTTAACTACCATTGGCATCTTTGAAATGTTGTAATAAATGCCAAAGCAAGGAGATTATTTTAAGTCTGTGCTACAACTAAAAATCTGAAGATAATGGGAAAGAATTTTAACTCATCAAGATGTTACATTTTACTGGTAAAGGCTTCAAAAAGTTCCTTTCACAATCACTAGGGGGTATTTAACGATCGTTGGAGAGTGGAAAAATTTTAATTTGTGGTTCCTGTTGCAGTTTCAGGAAAGTAACTAAGATCGGGGGTGAGGGGATGGTTGGGATTTTTGAGTGTTGTTTTTGTTGTGTTGTTTTGTTTTTTTCCTGAGCACTTGCACCAGTTATTGACACTATTATCAGGGCAATTTACACAGCAGGTCATATACAACTTGTGTATTTCTCCTTTAAGCCTAATAAAACATGTTGCTACTGAAGAAATCTGTGATAAATATGAGAGCTTCCTAAATCACAAGCCTAGCATATTTTTGTACCAAATAGCTTAAGCCTCATGAAATCAATAATTAATTTATTAACTGGGGGTATCTTTTGAGGGAAAAAACCCCAAACAACCAAGACCAAAAAAACCCAACAAAATCAGCAGTCCTGGCCAGGCTGCTCCTGCCAATACATAAATAGTTGATGACAAAAATGAAAAGTGTAGAAGTAAAATTCAGATCTTAACGATCAAAGTATCGGGTACCTCATCTATCACAACTTGGAATAAACATATCACAGAAAGTGTCATATCTCATTGACACTGCAAAACAGAAAGCTTTCCCTTGTTATCTCCCGAGCTGCCAAGGCTGCAGAGTTTATAGGCTGCTAAGATAATGTGCTGGTGGGATCCACTTCACTTGCAGGAATATGAAG
The DNA here is from genome assembly GCA_036023395.1 of Myiotriccus ornatus. Classification (NCBI taxonomy): domain Eukaryota; kingdom Metazoa; phylum Chordata; class Aves; order Passeriformes; family Tyrannidae; genus Myiotriccus; species Myiotriccus ornatus. The sequence goes on from JAYRBT010000156.1 coordinate 2,088,453, forward strand.
TACTGTTGAAATATATTTCTACTTGGTTTATTCTTTGCTCTCAAGAGGGTAGGGTACTATTTCAGTTCCTCTAAAGAAGCTCAGAGAATGAAAAGAGAAACATCAGGATAAATTATGTTAAATGGTGGACTAGACCCCAGAGGAAATCAGGCTTCTGTGGTACAGTATTCCTCCATTTATCTCACGAATGTTACATCTAATGTTAATTTTGTAAAGGGGAAGCTTTCAAAGGTTCATCTGATCCTTTTAATTATAGTTTTAGTCCTGTAGCGTTATTTGTCAAACTCATACCATCATAACTTACTTTTCTAGTTTTGGCAGACCATTCATACAGATAATATTTTGGGCTACTAATACATAACATTTTATTTCACAAAACACAAATAACCTAGTAATTACACTCCAAAACTTAACAAATAATTGCCAGCAAGCAATTACCATTCAATTAAAGAGTAATTACATGGTTATTTGTGCCCTGTAAAATAAAGCATTACTGAAATCAGCAGTGCAATCAATATTTTAGCAGAAACAGGATGCTGCAGTGATGGACCTTTCAACCTGTGCTGATTAAATTGTCATCCAAATAACAGTTTCCTAGTTAAATCACCACATGTTTATTTGTCTTGATTAATATGCAAATTCTCTTCTGATTCTAGTAAATCTCGTATATTTAAGAGCACAAAAGTAGAGCACTATCATACATCAACAGCGATGTGCTCTGTTTTTACTGATTAATTACGTTTCACAAAGCGTTGATGAATTTGTGGATTTTATGAAATATTGTTGTCTATAATGAGCATAAAATAGAGTTACGAAAGATGGAGCTGATCAGTAATTTTAAGAAAATCACAAAAATAACCTAATTTCATGTTTTGATTCAAATTAAAAATCTCTGGGATATCTAGGGAATATATAAAACTTTGAGAGGAAAAATAATAAAATTAGCTCTCAACAGGAGGGGAAAATAAAGAAGAAAACAGACATTAATGAACAATTTCACAACATTTTACTATATAAATTTTAACTGTCAGACATACTGCTTACAATGTAATTTATTTTCTGGCAAATTTAATTTCAAACAAAATTAAAAAAATGAACAACTTTCAGATTACTTCATTTTTCTCTTTCAAGAGTTAGTGATTTTTTCAGGGGTGGGGTGGAGAGGATGGGAAGAATAACTGTACATACAGTATAAATGCAGCTAAAAACCCCAAAACCTCCAGTCATCTTCATTTCCAAGTAATTGTTGACCCAAGGAGTTTTAAGGGGTTGTATTTGAGAGATACTAATAGAATTTTAATCAGTAGAGACTTTGAGCTGACCTTCTTTAGTAAAAAGAATAAGATTCCTGACGTTTTAAATGAGAAACAGTGTTTTACTTCTGTTTTAGTTTCCGTGGTCTTTGCTTGGGACCATAACTTCCACATTTAAAAATGTTTTTAAGAGATATCTAGAAACCAGCAGTTTCTCACTGCATTAACATCTGATTTAGATTTGGATAATTTTCCATTCACATCGTTCCTATTGATGGCAAATATAAAATTTGTGCAGAGATTTTAGACCCTCAAGGAAACACAGTTAAAATTGTTTGAAGCTGATTGTTCCTGTTTATTCTTCCTTTGTTACCAGTGAGGAAAAGATTTTTCTACACTTCTTGAATGTGTAACTTTCTTGAATGAGATAAAGGAAAAGGGGAAAAAGAAAACGCAATAAAGGAGGAGGATGACAAAAGATGATGAGAAATAATATTAAATAAAGTTAATATTTATATGCTAATGCTATTAGCATTTATATGCTAATACTTACATAATCACGAATTATGTCTTACTCTCCCTAAATGATAACTCTGCTTGCCGTGGCATTGCTGTTCAGTGCTTGTATTAGCATTTTTCCTCTCACTTGTGGGGGTTAGGTGTGTTTTAAATAGTAAATGTGAAATTTGTTGGAATCCTAGACCTCATGAGAGGACAAGAGGGGATATTTGGAAGTGTTGAGACAGAGCAGTGAAATTCCATTGCTTGGTGGTGCCATCCCTGGCCCTCACATCAGTGCATCCACAACACAAAGTAAATCCTACAAAAATCTGGAAGCTACTAATAATTTCTTTCCTCTGTGCGTCTCTTACTAAAAGATAAGATTTCCTGCAGACATTTGTATCCTGTTTCTATGAAATTTCTGGTTTCACGTTTGAACAGAAGTGCCAGAAAATTTGTTTCTGGCCAAAACTGGAATCGTTTGCATTCAGATGTGGAGCTGAGGTGCTTCTGCGAGTTCTGGTGTCCTCCCAAGCTAAAGGTCTTGCTTTACATGTCTCTGGTGATCTCCAGGGAATACATGTGGAAGTGCAGGGTATCTCTGCAGTGCTGGGAGCTCTCGGCTTTGTTTCCTCGGGTCCGAACCAGGCACAGGGCAGTGAAGGTGTTCTCCTCTAAACTGCAGAACACAGAGCTCAAGACCCACAGGGTCTTCTGCAGGTGTATGAAAGTCATCTGTAAGCAGCAGCCAGCCTGGAGTGTTTCATTGAAAAGCTAAGATTAAATTAGAGACAAAGGACTTTGGATTTTATTTGAACTGATTCAGCTGGGAACAGTTCCATTCAAATTATTACGACTGCAGCTGTAGAAGGGAGCTCAGAATCCGGCCCCTAGGAATTGCTGCTTTATGGTAATAGTCACTAAAAGGGTTTGAGTAGGTTAGAAGTACACTTTTCTTCATTTCTGCTCGTGGTATAATGCTGAGAAACACCTTAAGATCTGCTCTGGAGAACCTGTGGGCTACCAGTTGTCAGCTCCTCGTCAGCAGAGCCATCCACACAAATTGTCAGGGCAAAAACTGCATAACCAGCTATGTGAAACTCCACTGTCCCCCCTCCCCGTCCTCTGAAAACACCGGTGATAAATAAAAAGTCTCTTCATAAACTCTTTTAAAGCTGTTTGTTGACTTTTGAAATGTTTTTTTTCCTGAGATTAATATCAACATATGGAGTTTTCTGCAAAAGATTTGTTAGTATTTGAGCTTGAGCAGAGAATGTTTTGTAGTTTTGTTTTGTTTTGTTTTGTTTTTCTTCTGTTGGAGAAAGCTGCTAATTTTAGCTGTTTTGTAGTTGGTTTTCTTTTTTTTTTTTTCCCCCCAGAGACAATAAGTGCCAACTAAGCACTTAAACATGCCTGTGGATAAGCACAGGCTTCTGTAATTCAAAAAAACAATGACACTTGTTTGTTTAAAAGCCCCACGTACCAGCCTAATACTGTCTGTTAGACAATACTGTTGTGCAGGGGATGATTTCAGCAGGTGACTTTAATAGAAAATGCACACGTGCATCAGACTTCCCGTGGAAATCAACTGCTCTTATTTTAGGTTTACTTTATTATAACCCAGCGAGTCGAGGCTCTTGTAACCAGCTTTACTGCACAGCCATCATAGGATGATAAACAACTGAAAGCGTCAAAAAGAAAAATGGAAAAAGTACCGAATAAAATGAAATACAGAATGGACAAACCTGCAGATAAAAGAAGAGGGGGGGGAATGGTTTTATAGAGATAAAATAATAAACCCCAAAAAAATGATTTTGTGCTACTTTGATGTACAGTAAAACAAAATAACAGTAGCACGGTGTGAAAAATGAACAGGTTAATGGTACCTCTGTGTGGTGCTGCTGGAAGTTGTCTTCATTTAAATGCAGAGTTTGTTGTACGTTGATGGAGGGCTTTGCCACTGTAAGTTGATCGAGCGAAGTTTAACTTAAATTTCTTTGTGAACTAGAAGTCATTTTGGAAATGCTTTCTATTCAAACCTCATTCATTGTTGCAGCTTAGTTATTTTATACAGTGTTTCACTCCATGTTGTCAAAAGCTCCATTATTTAACAGAGTAAAATCTGTTTTGACCAAAGAGAAGCAGCAATGCTTTTCCAAACATGAGGAGGTTGCATTTTTATTAACTGGCTTGGGGAAGAGTCGATTCAAATGGGTTTTTGGTCTGTAAATCTGTATTATGGTGGCAGCTGTGCAGGATTTACATGTATGCACCGATGTAAGGGATGAATGTGGTAGTAGAAAACAAGAGTTCAATGGAACCAGTCTGTAAATGGACCTTTAACATTTTGGATTAAAATCTGCAGCCATTATTCATAAACTGGTCAAGGAATGGTGAGTTGTTTTGCCAGGCTGGGCTGACATTCTTCATTTAAACTGTAATAATGAAAACCACCAGTCATAATCTGTGAAAATAAGTAGTCAGTTCTGGCACAGCTCAGTGCTAAATTATCACTGCCCCTTCAGAAGAGGGCAGTTACCTGCCATCATTCCCAAGGCAAGGTTTGAGACGATGTTGCATTCAGGATTCCAGTTTCTCATCTTTCAGCATCACAGCTTTTAGTTTTTCCGTGGTGCAGGTGCGTGGCCCAGACCTTGGAGCAGTTACTGCTGTGACCCCTCTCGTCCAGCCACCTGTAAGGTCATGGAAGCCCTGGATAATGGAAAAGCTTACTGTTAGCTCCTTGGAAATCTGTGCAATTCTTCTGTGTTTAATCAAATTATCTTTCTTTTTTCTTTGGCAGGAATTCATAATTATTTTTTTTTTGTATCACTGATGGTTCATGGGTTTTATACAAATCGATGCTATTGTGAAGTAAGTGAATATTTCAGAAAGAAAACGAGTTTTCATTTATGCTCTTATTTCATCAGCTCCCGCCCTGGAAGACCCCCCAAGCGTTCCCTAGGAGTTGCCATACAAGAAAATGCCCGTCTCCTGCCCCACGGAGTTCCAGGCCTCTTATCACCAGGACTTATCTCTCCAACAGGTAATAAAATCCATCAGATGATCAGCCTCATCTCTTCATACTGCACAGCAGTTAAAATAAACTAATATTGATCTAACTGCCTTGTCCTTCAGGGCTTTTTCAGGCTTTACCAGAGGTTACATTATTGGATTTTTCGAGTGTTCATGAAAACTCTGTTTTGTTGCTGCAGTGACTGAAATCTAATGGATTTGTAATTTAGTTCTTTATTAATTGTAATTTCCTTACAGGAAATTCCATTAAATGTGTTATTTTAGTAAAAGAAAAAAAAAACTGGAGAAAATGAACTATTGTCTCAGAGCCCTGTAGCAGCATTTCTTCCTTTGAAATGTGTGTGTTTTAGTTCTCGTGGGATATGAGCAGCGTGGCTAATGTGTGTTGTATTGTAACACCACTAATGTATGCTGGGAGATAGAGAAATGCTTGTACGAATTAGAGAAGAAACACTCTTGAAAAGCAGATAAGTCCACGTTGCCACAGTGGATTGTACTTTAATAATCTGCTTTCAGTAACATAATATGAAAAAAAGTAGCATGGAAATATGTGAAATTATAAACAAGCCCTAAACATAATTTAATGCGTAGTATTTAATTTCACTTCATTAATTTATTAATAGAGTTTAAATTAAATCTTGTGCTATCCTGATGAGTGTTTTAATTTTTTATTAATTGCTGTATGCTAAAGGTAAGTTGATTTTCATAATAAAGCTGTATTCACGGACTGTATTCATAAAAGTAACTGCTTAAATATTCAACAGGCTTAGGAGTTTTAAGATTACTGTCAAAGTCCAGTCTAAATATATTGTAACTCCATAATAACCACACCTGGTGAAGTGTTTAGAAGAATATAAAGTTGTAGAAGATGTTACAGGAAATGAAGAATTAAAAAAGATTATTTCTAGGAGTGTAGTGATGTCTGTCCTGTGCAGTGCAGTCGAGGGCCTCGGTGGTCTTGGTGTTCGTGGGGGTAACACAGGGAAGACCTTTAATTTTTCGTATCTCTGTAATGTTCTCAACTCAGGGATTTCGTGGATTCGGTGTTGATGTTATTACTGATAGGAAATCACCTTGCTGTGATAATTTCTTCCCTGAAATCCAGAATATTCCATATTACTTTCCCACTCTGTGCGAGTTTGCAAATAGGACATCAGATTCCACAGACTGCCTTGTTGCTTGAAGCTGGGAAATATTTTAGGATGCACTGTGAAGGGTGTGCACATTAAAGCCATATCATAGACAACAATTCTGTGTCTCACAGATATTTTGAATAAAAGATCTTTAAGTTGAATGTCCAGGCTGTTGGAGGTTGTTTGGAGTCTGAAGGGATGAGGAGGGTACGTCCCACTGTGTTTAACACACGGGTTACAGGAGAGGATTGACCTGGGGGGCGTCTTTCAGCCGAGGCCTCTCTGACCTTGGGAGCCGCCTGTGAAAACCTGCGTGTGACCCAGCGCCAAAAGCCCCAGACAATGTGCCTGGAGCAGCTGAGAGGGAGTTGTGGGAGCAGCTTGGAGGTGGGAGAGAATGCCCATCTCCAGAGCATCCCGGTGTCACCGAGGGCTCGGACCAGACGTGTCCCCGCGGACGGGGCGGCCCTGACGCCATCCCACGGCAGGACAGCCCCACTGGTGCCCCAGGGCCTTGTCACTCATCAGAGCTCCTGGGGGGCGTGTTGGTGTGTCTTGTTTATGAAGAAAGAACAGTGTAAAATTTGCGGGAGTTTCTGAATAAGGAAAGGTGCGGAAAGAGCCACTTGGGAATGCAGTGGGGATTTGAGCTATTGTAAACTTGATGGAGCACCCGGGATAAGAAACCCCCATCAGCTTTATTTATACCTATTTGCACTTAATTACTGACTGCTTTGCTCTGGGTGCCTTCAACACTGCGGTTGGATTCTTTCCTTTTGGCTAAGAACAAAATGGGTTTTAATACTTCTCACAGAACAGAGGTTTTTCTTCCAGACTTCCAAGTGGTGGATAATAGACTGGAATAAAAGTTGCAAGGTTATCAACCTCTTCCCTACTGGCTAAGTGAGACCATAAGCATCAGTTCATGTTTATGATCTTACTTGCATAGAATTTGCCGTGGTTCTGAGAGTTTTGGCCCACAGAGTTTGTGTGTAAAGCTGAATCTATTCCTGCCCCTGGAATTCCCTGCTCAGTGGAGGTTTCTGCACGGAGAAGAACCAGGGCCAGGACAGAGGCTGAGGAGAGTTTGCAGCATGGTAGGGCTGGATCCATCCCTTCCAGTAGAGTGAACGCTGATAGTGAGGCAGGAAGGACTTTTTACATCTTGGTGCCTCTTTGCTTCCTTTCTTCCTCTCTATCTGTAGCGTAATTACGAAAAGCATTTCTTCTGAATGTCTTCTTGTCCAGTCCTTGGTACTCCCTGTGTCTGATCTTGCCCATTCTTCCTACAGCATAGATATGCACATGCTTATGTTATCTCCCCACATTATTATAATTAAACCCCCCTCACTCCCTGTTCTTATGTTGCTCCCTTCTTTTCTAACGTGTCCAATTGAGTTGTTTTCTTCAGATAAACTCATTTTAGTAGCAGGCTCCACATCAGCAAATGCCGCTTGATTCAGCCATCCATGGCATACATTTTTACCTCCTCTTTAGCCTTCTGTCAAGTTAAAGTGAAGGAGTTGTTGTTGCTTAGATGGATGGGTCTCAAGAAGTCGCTGCTCTGGCTGCAGAGCTCCCAGCTCTGTCTGGAGGGGGTATTACGGAGTGATGATTAGTAACTTCCTGCAGACTCGGCTGAGCCATCTGTGTTTCCACTCCTTGAAATGTGCTGCTATTTTCATCACCCATTTGGTTTGTGTCAGCTCAGTTTACGTGGTCATTTTCACATAATAAACAGGTAGTTAAATTAGGCACACTGCATTTCCCAGTGTGGAGTGTATTTTTTTGACCTCTTGGCAAAGCCAGCTACAACTACTCTTATGCATAAGTAAGTTGTGAAGGAGCTGTAAGTGAAGCCTCGACCTTTTTAAGTGTTTGTAGGTACTTTCCACCTTTGGGGAATGGGAATATTTGGGTTACACTTGGGTTACTGCTGTGCCTGAGAAAGATGAGGTGATGTGTCTGGGATGCACGGAAGGGCTGGTGCAAACTGTGCCCTAAGTGCATCCTTCAAGAGCTGATATTGTCCATTTTATGTTAACTTAGGAGAAAGTGTTTTTCTTCTTGTATTGGAGTAGGAAATGTGGAAATCAGCGTGGTGCCCCTGCCTGCTGTGAGGGCAGAGGAAAAAACCTGCATGTCACAGAGGGATGGGCATCAAAGGCTCAGTCCTTCAAACAATGCCGTGGGATGAAGTGACATTAACAAAAAAGAGCTTTATCTCCTATTAATGTACAAGTCTTTATCTTCAGTGTATCCTAAGAAGACAGTTGGGACTTATTTATGGAGCAGATTCTCAAGGAAGTTTTGAGGAAGGAAGTTTTGGGGTCTGAAGCAGTAGTGTGCTTTGTGGAGAGAAGCTGAAATCTGTTACTTCTTTTAAAGCAGTAGTTCAGCAAACTGTTGATATGGAATGAAGCTGAAAGAGTAGTTGAATCTTTTGATAGTTTTCTGTGGAACTTCATTTCTCCTACCCTTCATTTAGGTTGTCCTCAAAAAATGTTAGAAAACCACTCTGTGAAGTCTTCACTGCAATTTTTCTGTATTCAGTTTGTAGAATGGCTGCTGTTATTTCAATAAAACCACTTTGGGGGCTGCTTCATTGTGGTTTCAAGGTATTGGAGAGGGTGGCTCGTGAATAAAATCATCCTGTCACTAGAACTCTGTTAGATTGTGGTCCGGGGCACAAACCTGCTGTCTGGGTCAGGTTTGTTCGTGTGGTAGGATGAGCATCTCTCTGACTGCACTTGAACTGGGAGTCCAGCAGCTGGAGCTGGAAACTCTACATGAGTTTCCTTGAAGTGATCTTTTTTTTCTTTTTTTTTTTTTTTTCCTGAGCAGTTAAAATAGACACTGTCTCATTAGCTGTTTTCTGGAGTTTCTAGGAATGTAATAATTATAATACTGAGCTGTTTGTACAGGTACAAGTACTTTTTTCAGTGCAGTTTTGTCTTATTAATAGTTAAAAGAAGCAGTTGTGAACTTAATAGTTTCAGGTAATGAATATTTCAGTTAATATTTTAATAGCTGTACCAAGTCTCATCATTGTGGGATCCAAATAAATAAATAGCTCACAAGATTATGATAACTTTATGTGTTACTTCAATTCATCAGTGGTATCAGCAGCCACTTAGTCTTTCTGCAGAAACGGGAGGATAAAACATTATTTGCTGCAATCTTTAGGCTCTTGGTTTGGTACATACATGTCAGAGGAATGAGTGAGACTGATCCCACCTCTTGGGGTGTTTGATGTGGGGTCACTGGGGCTGGCAGGAGTCTGGAGCCTCTGGGAGCAGGGGATTGTAGCATTAAGGGAACCCTTTTCTTTGTCAGAATACATTTTTGTGTGTTTACATCCTATTTCTGTGGCTCATTTCGCTGTTTACAATTACCCTTTTTTTTTTTTTTTTGAGTTGTCATAGATGCCATTTCAAAGTTCCATTTGTAATGAGAAACATATGCAGGACTTTGTCATTGTTGGCATTACCTGGCCTGGTAGAAATTATTATTTTTAATCAAAGGCAAACATACTGATTAAGGATGCCACAACACTCTTCTGCCTATGGGAAACGTTAACAGTTTATAAATTGTTCTTGGTGACAATTCAGTAGTGAATTACTTTGATATATATGGCTAATAAATTAATATGATTAAGTTAATGAGTAGTACAAGTGTTGCCAAACTCCACTCGTCAGGCTTTTAATGCTGCTCCACATTTGCAGCTCGAGCTTCCCCCTGTGGTGAGAGGATCAGTGCTACCTACGCACTGTCATTGTGATAAATGGCATATCCCACAGTGCCCTGCACTCCATCTGCTCTGTCCCCAAAATGAGAAATATTTTATACAAATCACACACTCAGAAGCTCAAAGGACTGTGGAAAGATCTATTTTTTCAAACAATAATAAAAATGCATACATCTCTTTAGCAACTCTTCATTTTTACTGTCATAATGAATGCAGATAGATTTGGGAAATGAAAGCTCATGTGAGTAACAGAGGAAAGTTATCCACTCCACAGTAAAGCTGACAAATAAGTTACACGCGGGCTCTTCTATTTTATCATGAAATGTTCTTAGATAAAAAATGATGTTAGAACATCTATTTAACTGGATTTTAAAATTAAAGACCATGTGTGCTGCATGATTGAGTACCACCCATCTCATGCCAGCAAATTTCTGTGCTGAAGGGAGCATGAATTGGAGTGAATGAGGAATGCAGGATCATATCATTACTCTTTAAAATAGAGCCATTCAGTAGAGTTCAGATCATCTAAGAACTATACTTGGTGGCTGTGAGTCACTCCTTTTCTCTTTTAATATTATCTTTCTTTAGGGATCCATTTTTAGTGTCTGCTTTATCTGGGTGGGACATTAGATTTTTGACAAATGAATAGCTAAAGCTGTTGAGATTTTGCTGAATGGTTAACCTTGTTGTAAATTTAATTTACACATAGCCTCAGCTACTAATTACTGTCCAAGAAGTTTGAAACTCAGCAATATACTTTCATTTTTATGCATTTGTACAGATTTTATTTTTTTTTAAATTTGATCCTACCGAGTTCATACATCTTTTGAGATGACAAAGTTCAACCAAAGTGGTCACACTGAGAGAATTAAGACTGTATCATCTTGACACTCAGGGTAGGTCTGTGCTGAGTTTATCTTGATTTTTCAGAAGGAAAGGAACCATTTGAAAAAGTTGGCTGAAGTGTCACAGAGTTGGCGAAACCAGAGTGAGTTTTCATCTGTCTGTTTTTATAATCTGTGACATTCTTTACTACCAACCTTTCTGTTCATCTCCTGTCAGATGGCACTGAGGTCTGTAGTGATCATAATACCTGTCTGCTTCTCAATCACATCTTTGACTGACTTTGAGACTGTTACAGCTCTTTTAAGTAACATTAAGAAATGCCCTAAAGTCAAAAATAGCATCAGGAGGTAGGAAAGATTTATCTTCAGCATTCCCTGTTTTCTGGAGGACTGTTTTGGCAACAGCACTATTGTAATTGAATAGGTTCTGTCAGGTTTTATTTTCCTTTACAAAAACTTTGATAAAGTTGAACAAATAGTTACTGTTTTCAGTACCTTTAGCCAGTATCACAGGCAAGTGTATTTAAATGTCTCGAGAGTGTTTGTGTAAGGATCCCAGACTGCACATTTTACAGGCCTGCATTTTAATGTAAGAACTGAAGTTTTATTGGCATTCAGGAATTTTTACATTCCTGCTGCTGAAGAATGGCTTATTGATTTAGCTGGCTACAAGGCTCATCAGGGACACTGTAGGGTGATAATCCTCCTGCAGGCAAATGGAGCGTCTTCAGATTCTGGATTGTCACCTTCAGGAACATGAGGGCTGTTCATGATCCTTCATTTTAAAAGAAGCATATTTTATGCTAACACTAGAAATTGGAACCTCGTGGCAAACACCATCAAAGACAAGTAACATCAATCCTTGCTGATGCCCCTGCTCTGTTTTAGGTGTATGCAGCAGGTTTTCAAAAGATCTGTTAAGCTCAAGTTATCTACACACACATAAATTTTTATTTCTGGGATCTGTCTTTGGCTAAATAGGTGCAGTTGTAACTGGTGGGGTAAAACGTCTCTGGTTGCAGAAGAATGTTGATCCATCAGCTGTTTGCAGTGCTAAAAGCTACTACATTTATATAAGTAATATTCTCTTCAAATGCAGCATTCAGGTCTGGATTAGATTTGAGTAGTGTGGTTTCCTGAAGGAAAGCTTTATAAAGCTGTATTGTAGCAAAATTCTTGGTGTAAAACACTGGTGCAGATTGTGCAGAAAACATGGGAATAAATCTGAAAAAATATTTATTTAGTGTACTCAAATTGTGCAGAAAACAAGGGAATAAATCTGAAGAAGTATCCATGTAGTGTTCTTAAATGGGTATTTCCATAGTTTCAATTCTGGTCAGGTATTAAGCACTTTAAATGTGATTTAGCAGCTGCTGTGCTCTGGTCCTTGTCCTACATCCTAAATGAGGGAAGTGCTTCAGTATGTTTTTAAAATCAGGCAAACAAATAATCCCATTGATTTGGATTGAATTATGTTGTTGCTTAAACGTGTTTTGCTCCTTATTTTGGTGTTTTGGAGAATGTGTTCTGTAAGGATTCTTTTGCAAAGCTGCGAATTCACTAAGTGCCTGTGTCAGTATTCCCTTGTGCTTGTCCTGGTGGTCTCATCCTTCTGCTGGCTGTGTGGAGTGGGATTTGTTTTGAAAAAAAGTTGGAAAAAAAATTAACAAAATGGCTGCTGATTGGGAATTCACCTGAAAGGTGATGGGGTTTTGTTCTGTTTTGGCCACATTGAGCAGCTCGGAGTGTAATCAGGAGGGGCCAGTTTGGGCTGGTCTGTGTAAAGTAGTGAAAAACTGCCCTGGTAATCTGGGAGAGAAGAATTTGGTGTATTTTTAAGGTTTTCAAGGCACTGAAGGTTGTGCCTCGCTGTTCTCTCTGGAGCAGCTGCTGATCTCCCAGGATCAAATCTTCCCTTCAGAGAAGGTGCCGCGGCTGCAGTTGGTGTTTCCTCCTGCACAAGAAGAATGTGCTCTTCTTTCAGCCCTTCCCAGGCAATAAAACATGATGCCATGTGCTGGCAACAGATTAGGATCCGTGATGAACAGGAAACGTCTCTTCCTGAGCAGTTTGAAGAGGCTCACATTTTTATTTGGAAGCAAGCATAACTAGAATAGATTTCGTTGTCTGATCACTCTCATTAAGTGACTGGACCCTATTAAGATTTCACTGGAAATGTATTTGTATTGTCTAAACTATTTTATCACAGTCAGCTTTAATTGGTGTAAAGAAAAACAAGCTGACTTAATGAGTGTAGTATCATACACCATCCTTTGCTGGGGAGAGAGGCCTCTGGTTTGCAGAGCTGTGCTGGTGGCAACTGGGTTGTCCCTGTTTTGGAAAATGTAGGACTGGAGTTCTGGAGGATTCAGTCTAGAAACCAAAATCCATCCTGAAAATCCCTTGCCAAGAAAAATAATTCCTAGAGCTACCAACATCCAGTGACTTGAATATGAAAAGGTTTTTCTTCAGAAAGAGAAGTATTTCATATAATATATGCCTGAATATAAATGACAGACATTTTATTAGGAAAGGAAAGCCTTTATTAAAATATAATGATCTACATTGTTTTTATGTAATCTAATGAATTACAGTAAAAGTCTGAGAAATGAGCTGGAAAAGGTAGAGTACTCTCCCATGAAAGCGAGCTATGATAACCTTTTTGTAATTCTTTAACATGTTGAAAGAGTATTTCTACACAGACTTATTAAATTAAGCAAGGTCACCTTTTCATTTTATTAACAGAATTAGTTTGCCAGATCATGGACTTTGATTCTGAAAAATGTGGCTGAATCATGCACTAACATATGTCAAGTAGAAAATTGGTTGTAAAATGTTAAACCATTTTGATGCACATTACATCTACATCTTCGTTTTTACCGTTGAACAATTGTAAAAAATAAAATGCTTAATTACTGTTTTTCACATTTGCATATTGATTGCATGTGCTTTAATAATAATGATATTTCTAAGTGGATTATTTCTCCTGATGGGGACAATCTCAATCTAATATTTGCACAAAGGGAAAAAAATATTCTCTTTCATAGCATTATAAAATCCTGTCTTTTGACATGCAGTATACAATCATTACCCTGAAAGGTTAACTGTAAATAATAACCAGTGAAACTGGGCATATGCTTAAAAATGAGCACATAGATTACATTTACCAGTGTGACCCCAGTTCAGCAAAGCAGGAATAAAACTGACATCACGTCATGCAAGTTGTTCAGATGCATCCCCAGATCTCTGCATGTGTATTATAGTCTTTTTATATAATATATACGAGGAGAAAACTTATATTTATCAGATGTTACATATATCTAACACAAAACCTTGCTGTAATTATTTATAAAGAGTTTAATAATCCTTCCTAATTAAGACAAAAAATGTCATACATATTTCTAGATTCTTGGAATTACTTTTTTTGTGCATGTTGGCCTCTTGTCACCACCTTTGTTAAAGTAGAGGTAAAACATGGGATATGTACCAGAACTGAGAGGACATGGCAGCAGTAACCCCAAGCTTTCTGCAAATAAGGGAGTTAACAGAATAGGTTATTTTCATGTTGCATATTTGGTTTCAAACAAAAGTATGCTAACACACAGCTGGATCTGAATCTCCCTGTTGTTCTCACATGTGCAGAAGGCGCTTCCTGGTGCTGCAGGGTGCACTTGGCTTGGCCTGGCAGCCACAGAGCAGGTGACTTGATTACACTGAAATCAGGCAGAAAATGTTCTCTTCTGGCCACTCTAGTGAATCAGTCAAATTATCGAGTGGCAAAACTAATTCTATGCCTTGGGCCATCAGAGCTGCCACTTCGTATAAGTCAAGCCTTCACTTAGTGTGAAATTGTTTTTTATTTTATTCTCTTTCATTTATTATGCTTATTCCAGCTAATCCAGTGGATGTGAATTGCCCAGTCCACTAAAGCTGTTTCAGATGTGCAGCCTTCTCGTGCTTTGCTGGTGAAACAGGACCCTTCTCCTTTTAATGCACTCCTGACTCTGTTATGATCTGTACATTTAAAGTAATACTTCACTTTCTTCAGATGAGAACTTGAATGAGGAGAAGAGTTTGAATATGGTTTAAAATGAACTAAAAGTGCATATGGCTGAACTTTGTTTTAAAAGCATTCACAATTCAAATGGGTCACATTTTTATATCTGCCGTGAATTGTAGGCCATTATGTACCAGTTAATCTGAATGAGTTTGACAGACAAAAAATACTCCTTTGGAAAGCACTGAATATTGTTTTCAGCAGTAAAATATGGCCTTCAGTTCTGGCAGAAACAGAGCTGAGATCTGCTTAAAGCACTCATACAGGTGATATACCCTAGGCAGTAATTGGGTGTATAATTCTGTCCAAATGGCAATCCCTCATCTGACTGTGCCCTCTGGTACACAGCATTAACATCTTCCAATAAAAGAAGAGCAAAACATATGGAGTCTTTTATTTCAAGCAAAGAAAAATCAGAAAGAATAATGAGGATAAAAAGTAAAATGCCTGTGGTGATGGGCAAGGGAAGTTACAGGGGAGTTGCTACAGCAGAGTGAATCAGAATAGCAAAGCAAAAATAGCCCGAAGGCACCTCCCATAGGCATCCAAATATAGGCTTCCTACATGTGTAGTACAAAAATGTATATATCAGATTCTAAAACAAAGGGGCTTGATGCAGGAGAGACCAGATATATTGTTTTAACTCACATTCACACTGTGCCTGGAGCTGGAGAGTGGAAGTAAGCAGAGCTTCCAAAAGGAAAGTTGAAAGGCTCACACTGTGATTAAGATGGATGCATTGCTGACAGTGTCAGAGCAACAGCTGCTAAATCTGGGAGGCACTTGAAAGAGTCTCTCTATTTTGTTAGATATGGAAGTCAATAGGTTATTTGGGCTAAGAACACCCTATTATTCAAATTCAGCTGACCCAGAAAGCTTTGCCATCTTTCAGTGGCAATTCAGAGGGCTTTGCTGTTTAGATGGTGGGTTCAGTACTTCCCTTGTTCTGTGGAGTCCTGTGTAATATATGGATATATTGATCTCAAATTCTTCTCCTGAAATACATCAGCTTAGTCTGTATAAAGCTTCAGAAGGCTGTTTTTTGTTTGTAGCCGGGGTAGATTGCTGAAAACTTGTCACCAGAATCTCTTTTTCAAACCTATTAAACATCAAGAAAATGTACCATGAATTGTTTTGGCCTTCCTGTTTTGGAACTGCTTCATTAAAATTTTTAATTACAGATAATATTTCTTCAGAGTGGCTTATCAGTCTATATTAGCTAAACATGAGTCCTAATCCTGTTGAGAATTTGTGTTCACTGATGGAAAGTTTTCACTGTAGATTTTGCTCAGGAAAATATCCTGAGAAGAGTTGTTTTTGCCCACGGATGGACATATCGTTCCCTTTCTGTTATGTCTCTCCTGATCTCCACTTTTCCTTGGATCATAGTGCTCTGCCTTTCCTCTTTATTTTTCTGCCCTTGACTTTTATGTCTACACCACAATTTGTGTTGACCTTGAGGTTGCCCTCAATTAGCTGAGCCATTCTGGTATCGTGTCCCACACCAAAATCCTCCACACTGAGCTCCTGATTGGAAAAGCAGAGCCATCCTAGAAAATGCTCCGTGGCCATTTTTCTTTTCCTTTCAAGTTACTGTTTGTTTCCAGGCAATAAAGAGAAGGAGTGATACAAAAGAGATAGAAATGGGAAGCAATAAATCATGGGGTCACTTTGGGTCGGTTTCCTGTGCTCAAGCCTGCGGTGTCTGTGCCACCTGCACAAAAGAGGAGGATTAGGAAAGGTTAGGATGAGAGAGATAAATCTCATCCCTGAAAGTTCAGCAAACCTCTTGGGATCCAGAGGGTGGCTGCCAGGGATCAAAATGAGGAGTTTGATGAATAACGGTCAGACAGCAGGTTAGGTTTGGCTCATGTTGGACCCTGAGGAGGAGGATGTTGGACAGTCTTCTTTGGCTGTCCCCATTCCCTGTGGGAATCTGTTCTCTGACCAAAGTTCTGTTCTGACAGCCACAAACCAACCTTGCTGTCTCAGGGCAAGTGGGGAGTGGTCTGGGTTTGTGGGTGGACAGAGATGAGGATAGTTCGTGGTGTTAACATAAAAGAATGGCCTTTGGTCTCCCTGGCTGCTTTCTGTTCTTTTTTACCTCTTTCTGTTAGAATTCTTCAGGTATTTCTCTGATTCTCAGGTTCTGATCTCTGGAGCAACAATGGTCCAACCCTGTACTTGTGTAACTCCAGAACTTCTGTGCTGATACAGTGGCAATTACAATGAAATAGAAGTAATTTACTAGGTAGTAAGATGTTGCCTATTTTTGGGATTTACCACCTGCATTTTTTTGAAGGATAAGCTGAATAGTCACTATGTTAATTGAGGAACTAGCTGGTCTTGGTTGTGAGCTAATTTTCTCTGTTTCTTGTGCTCCAGCTGAAGAAGATCACATTGGTCTTCAAAAGAATGTGTGAACTGTGACATGTGATACTATCTCTTATGTATTTTTGCTAAATGACAGCAGTAGTACAGTTACAGTACTTGTATCTTCTGCATCATCAGATTCTGGTTTTATATGTCTGTGAAGTAACAAGTGGAAATTTTGCAGTGGATTTTGTGGGATGCCATTCAGTTGCATTTGGAGAAATTGTTTTTGTGTGTCTAAAATGAGTTATCAAGATCAGAGTCATTTCAACAGGAAGTTGAAATAAAAGATAAATAACTTCCTCTTAGTGTTTACTTTAAATCCCAGATTAAAAATGAAACTTTTTCTCAGGTGCAAGGTGTTGGTTCATCTTTGGTTTAGCTGTGACTCTGAAAATTCCATGAGTTATAGTTGAGGAGGTAGAGGAGGTTGATTTGGTATTGCCAGTCCAGACTTGTGACCATGTCAGTACTTGCAGGGGAAGTGGGCTGCGTTTGCCTGTTTCTGCAGATTGAGATGAAACGGCGAGAGCTGCTGCTGGTTGTTTGAGCTGGTTGGGCCATTTGGAGGTGTCTGCAGCCTAGGAAAATGAGAACCTCGTTTTCTCAATTTGAGACTTTCATTGTTATCTATGATGAGCAATATCTGTAAGTGAAAGGGAATTGAAGTATCTTCCCTAGGTTAGTTTTAGTTTTGCTTAATGGATGAATGAAAGGCAGCCTCTTCTCCAGGGTTAATTAACATTAGAACTTGAACCTAATTAAGGGGGTTGAGATTTTTTTTTTTTTTTAAATATATATTTTCAATAACTGAGAATATTTGAGGCAACTCCTGGGGGGAAGTGCCTGGCTCCTGGCACAAGGATGGTCTGGGGGCTCGCTCAGGATCTTCTGGCCTCTAGTCCCCATGGTGCCATTTCTGTATGTCTGAGTTCTGGCTGTCACATGGCTGTTGTCCTGCTTCCACTCCTCTAAAACTGCCAGGAGTTGGATTATGCCATGTGGGGACTGAGGAGGTTGATAAGTCAATAGGTATGAAATATATAGATGGTGGAAAATGTGTGTAGTACGGTGAGGCCATGATGATTAGTCAGTCTTTAGAAAGTCTTGCACATGACTCCAGGGCATTCTGCCCACATAAGAAGGGTGAGAGCAGACTTTGCAGTGAAACTGTAGAGAACTGTGGTAGATTAATTGAAGGTACAGTCCCTCAACATTTGTGTTCTATTTGAGATGTCAGTTCCAGTAAGCTTTTTAGAAATGTAGTGGTGCAAATAAAAAAGTTTCAGCAAATATTAAATGTAACCATGAAGACTTTTGTTCCTCATTAAACCATTTCTTGATGTTTCCCGATAGATTTTCATCTAAACACTTGCTAATCCCAGAGCTCTGACAGGGAGGGCCTGCTGAATTAGGCCAACTCCTGCTACAAATAGCTGCTGCACATGAAACAGTAATCATTGCTTTCCAGTCTATTATTAGATTAACTTCATAGGGATTGCTTTTTTCTCCTGTGAGTTGATGCATAAATGACATGCTTTACCCTCCAATAAATCTAACAGCAGAGTGGCTCTGACATGATGTTCATACCCCTTAGTCCCATGACAGATTATTTTTGATGGCTGCAGAAGTTTACAGCAGCTTGAAACCATTAGAATTTAAAGGCATCATTGAAATTTTACGGCGTACCTGCCTCAGCCACAACAGGGCTCGCGCCGAGCCGAGCGTGCGGCGCATTGGCTCCGTGTTGTGATCCCGTCACAGGGACTGACGGGGATCTGCAGCTCCCCAGCTGTCTGGAGAGCAGGGAAACAGCCCTGCAGCTCTGCACCTTCACACTCTCTCCTTGGAGAACGTGTGCTCTGTCCATCGTGCCTGAAACTCTCACTGAAGACAGCCCCAGCACGTGGGGACACCGCAGCGCGCACACAGGACGTCCTGAACGTCGATGAACACACTGTAAACATTTGAGCCTTTGCTTCTTGTTAACCTTTTTAAAGGTTTTTATGTTGCTGATAGTCCCTGTTTTCCCCACTTAGCAATAAATCAAAGTTTGCATTGTTAAATTCAGTTTTAGCAGCATATATGGGCTTTTAATAATGTTCTTTTGTTCTAGATTTAAGAAGTTTTGTTTTTTCCCTAATGAAACCCAGATAAAGTTAGTAAAGCTCGAGACTTCAAATCCAATGTGTTTACTGCTATTAATATCTTCTGTGGTTGGTTTTTGCTCTGGATCTAAACTATTTACCTGTTGTTTCCTACAGCTGTGTAAAATTTGCTGCTTTTAGATGTGAGAAGCACAACTACAAAATTGCTGTTAGACTTAGTAGGAAGATACACGCTGATTTATGTGTGTGTGTTCCTATGTACCTAAAAAGCATCATGTCAATCTGAGCTCTATAGATTTCCATAAATCTCCAAATAGATTTCTATTCTGTGAGGTTTCTAAAAAAAGAGATTAAGACTTTTTCATCTAACAGCTCTGGTTTTGTGTTCTGGACAGTGTGATTGAACCTGTTTGTGTTCTTAACTCCAGTCCTGTAATAGGTATGTCAAACAGGTTCAGGTCGATGAATCTGGTGTGGAGTAGAGAGCTAATCTTAACACAGATCTGCTGTAGCCTGACAGGTTTATATTGGACAAATATCCTTTTTAAGGAATGCCATCATAGAGATGGCATCAAGGTAGAAAGACAGTATAAATGGTATATATTGTTGATAGATAAATATAAAGCTCTCCAAAGAAAGCTTTAAGGTCTTTGCTCTAATTAGGCTGCTCGTTTTTCTTAAAAAAAATAAACAGAACGGGTGTTTAAGAGTTACATGGATTGAGTCCCTTAGTAAGTAGGTTTTGGGAATGGGTTCCAATTCTGCATATATTGTGGCACAGGCTGCCTTTCTCGGAGCACTCTTTACCATGGCTGTCCTTTGCTGTTTGAGAACACAGAATAGGACAAACAGATTTCTTTGTGGAAATCTCAAGCTCTGTAGTTTTATATATCAGTGTGTTTATATTGTAATCTTTCTGGAAATAGGACTGATTTTGTTAGGGTAAAATAATTAATACTTCATGAACTCAAGCACATGTTAGATTTGGTCTCATTAGAACATCTTGAAATTTGATTTCAGGTGTTTACAGAATTCTTCTACAGAGTCTTGCCTCTGGGATGCTGATTGAATACCTGAGCTGCCTGAGCTCAGTCTGGTTGCAGTTGGTCCATTCACTGTTGTTACAGTGCTCTGTATGGGCAAGGCTTTGGGTTTTGTAGTATTGGGCTTACCTATAATGTCTACAGCAGTGACCTCTGTTCTTTCTCTCAGTATGGATATTTCTACCTATTTTGTGATCCTTAGTTTTATAAATGATGATGAAAAGATGATCAGTTGGGATCTGTTTCACAGAACCTTCTGCAGATGAAATAAAAGGTGTTGTCACAACAGGGAACATATAGTTTCAGAATAAGGCCATTTTTCTTTTGACTTGAGAAGTCAAAACTGAAGGGAACCAAGGATTAATCCGTTGTTTATATCCATATGTAACCTCTCAACATGTGGATTAAATCTCCTCTGCACCTGTAGCATAACATTTTCCTCATGCTTCAGAGTTATACCTTAACTAAAACCACCGCAGCTTTCTGATGACTTCAAAGACATGAGAAACCACATTCAGGTTGAAAGCATTTTATTGTTTGTAGTTTTTAGCATAGTGCATATTAAATGTAATAACTGATGAGTTTAGGAGGATAATCTATGGCTGTATGCAAGAACCATGCTTCATAAGTTATATACATCTTTAAGAACTGTTAACTTTTATAGAATTTGCTGCAACAAATCATTCTGGGAATGCTGTGTACTTGTGTTTTCAATTGAGGCTCTAACATTTGGTTGAAGTATCTTCTGTACTTCTATCATCTCATAATTTCCTTCAGAGCAAAGAGGGAACAAGCTGCTCATTGGGTGGGAGGATGAGGGAATGCTAATTGAAACCATGTAATAAAGAGGTAATTTAGCAAAACTATTAGTTTTGGGGTTTTTACTATTTTAAACCTATTATTTTTAAAATTACATCTGTATTAAAAAGGCTGTAAAACTCCACTCAGTGTCAGCACATCACATCTTAATTCTCATTTTCCTTTGCATGAATAGTAAAATCTTTATAAATTGAGAACTAAAATTAATTGAATAAACTTCAGTTGAACATTTTTATGTTTCTGCTTGGATTAAAAAAAGCATATTGTGGACTTTTTGAAGAACATTTAATGGTTTCTAACATTGACCACACCTCGAATGCAGTAGAGGAAAAAAGTGCTGATGGAGGGAAACAAACCCAAAGAACAAATGTTAATTGGGCTCTGTGTTTATGGCTGTAATGGAGTTGCTAATGCCTATATCTATTTCTACATCATGGTTCTCCAGCCAGAACCGTTATCAGGCAGTGCTTTTTTCAGCCTTGCAGCCAGTGAGTTGCAGCAGTTCAGCACACTGGGCTGCAGGTTGACACAGGTAACTTATTTTTGCCAGGTCACTTTTCAGCTGAGTTGTGTCCTCCATGTCTAGTTTTATTATGTATTATACATTTTATAGCTAATGTATAATATATATAATATATATTACATTACACTGAGGATAATAGAGGGGAGTTGGCAAGCAGGGGGAGCAGAGTAACCACCTGTCCCTTTTCTAACCATGCTTTGCTCGTGTGTGTGGCACATGAGTTCCCACCCGTGTGTTGGTGTGTACAAGGAGCTGTGTTGACACAGCTTTTCCCGTCACTATCCCTCATAAATGCTGGGATTACCTGGGCAATTGTTTTCTCAGAATGCCATAATGTAATCTCAAACCTAATGCTCCAACAACCATGCGCTAATTAAAACTGCAATTATATTTTTGCTCAAACAAAACGACTTAATAAACATTATCACAAACTGTTTACCCTTCCCAAAAACAATTTATGCTCACTAATACAATTTCCCATTAAAACTGCTGCCAGGTAAATTAAAAACTCTTGAAATAGTAAGTAAGTGGGAAATTAATTCAACAGTTTAATCTAGAGCTAATAACAGTTGCAAGCTCAGAAAAAGATTGCTACAGCGGGGAGTTAATTAACAGCTTATTCCCCATTTGATAAAAGTAATCCACTCTAATTCCAGTGTAATTTACCTCAATGTAATATAAAACCACAAGCTGCTTCTGGTGCTGGTAATTATTAGCCTTGTCCTGTGGCCACATTGACAATAAAAGTCAGCAGTATCTTAATAATAAAAGGCAGTCTGCTAAATGCCCACAATTAAAGATGTAACATGGAATCCTGAAAATGCAACAATCACGTGTAAAGCTGAAGGGGCTGGAGGTACAACTTCCACAGGAAGAAGCACTTCCAGTTGCTGTCCCTCGTCCTGCTACCCAGGTGTGCCTTTCCTAACCCGGGATGTTCTGCCGCATGAAGTTCTGTCTGATAAATGCACTGAGGAGACCGTGGGGTACAGGGAGCAAACAGGTCTGGGTGTAATTCCACTGTTGGGTGAGCCGGTGTGGGTGCAGTGTTTAGTGTTTTGTTAGTATTTGTTAGTATTTGTTAGTATTTTGTCAGTATTTTGTCTGTTACACAAGTGAAATAAACGTTTGGAGCTCATGACCTGAAGTACCATACTGGGATCATAAATACAGTGTGGCTCTTCTGACCTCAGCTCTGTTGAAATCTGTTTTCCTTCCGTTTCTCTTTTTGTGGAGTTAAAACCGAGGATCAGATTTTATACATTCATTTATATATATTTATATCTGTGCATTCACATTAATCTGTACATATGTATATGCATACACATTGATCTGTACAAAGGCAGATATATATATATAACTTTTTTGATCTCAGGATGATATTTTCTGAGAATTATTTTGATTTGCTCTTGAGCAATCATGGCATCTTTCACTAGGGATCTCGAACTTAATATTTAAGTATTGCCGGGTTTTTTTACTTCGGTTTCTGACTCTTGGGTGGCTTCCCTGGTCAGCTTGCACGATGTGTTCTTAGCACTTCTCCATTGTCACTGATTTAGGGATGTCATAGTAAGGATAAGGACAAGTCAGTACACTGTAATCACAGTTTAACTTAAGTACATGAAATTAAATGATCTATTTTATCATATGAGTGCTCATACTTGAAATAAAAAATGCGTGGCATTATTTTAACCTGTTGATTATTAACGAGGGGTGAGTGGTTTTGATTTTCTGCTGTCACCTAAAACATTTGGGTACAATATTGATGCACTTGGGTAACTTCCTTCTGGGAAAAGAAAATAAATTCCTGCTGGGACGTGCTCTGTGGCATAACAGTAACTAACAAATACTTATGAAGTTAAAATTGTAGGGCTATTTTAATTATTCTAAGCAGAGGAAGGATAAATGTTGGAGACTAACTTTGAAAAGACAAAACACAGGTTCTAGGATTGTGCTCTTGTGTCACCATAAAGGTGCCTGAGCTGGTGACAAAGATGAAGACAGTGACTCAGTGATAGTTCAGTTACAGATCTGCTGTTCTGTTCCACAAGCAGTTTGAATTTTCTGGGGTTGGTGCAGAGGCAGACAGATGTTTAGAACTGAACTAATGCCTTTAGCATGTGTGAGATACTTGCATGCTCTGGTTTTTCTGTTAGTGCCGATTAGATAGGTTTTGGTTTTTTTCTCATAATTGTGGTTCTTATTTATAATTCTCTTAATTTTGCCTACTTTCAATACTGATTTTTATTTTGAATGACTATACCTACACGTCAACTATGCTACCCACTCCCACTTCAGTGCACTTAGCAAGTATCAGGTCTACCAAGTTTAAGCTTCGGAAGGATTTTTTTAAATAGAAGGATTTTTTAAAACAAATCTTCAGCAAAATAAATAATCTTGACTGTAAAGGACATTCATTCCTGCTGAAATAGTCATCCATAATTTTTATTTTTTCTATATACAAAATCCCTAATATGAGTGAAGTGATGCTTAAAATTCTGTAGGTCAAGGATTGAAACCCAATCATTTCCAACTAGGTATCCCTGGAAATGAATCAGCACAGCTCATCAGCTGCTCACACCCTGCTAATGCAGTGCTGGGCCTCTCTTTGCCATCACTGTGGTCACAGCAGGGCCAGGGCTGGCTCAGAGCAGCTTCAGCTGAATTAACATCAGCCTGAAATTATGCCTGGAATTATACACTGCTCTGCAGTGTAGCTTGGACTGAGGTGTTCTAATGGCCGGAGAAACTCTTGGATTTAAATATGATTCCATAATTGAATAAATTGTATTTTTTTAAATTGTGTTTCGTAATTCAGAGGGAAACCATTTAGGAAATACTTAAAAACAATTCAGTTTGGTATTCTCATTGCCTGTTCTTCAAATACATCTGCAAGGTTGTTGTTGTGGTAAGTTATATATAAATTAACAGAATATTCTGCAGGGGGATGGTCCTCTGACAGATTTAATTCTTGTTTAGTATTTAGGATTTTAAATAGAGTGTGTAGGGTGCACTTGGGGAGGGCTGAGACTGCAGGAGAGACTCGGGGTCTTGCCTTGTGTGTCTCAGGCTGGAGAGTTGGATGAGGAGGCTTCTCCCGCATCTGTTGTGTGGAGATGGCCCAGGGAGGTCTGTGCCCACCTCAGCAGTGCTGTGGTTTACACGTGAGTGGATTACAATAAAGTGGCACCAAAGAGCTGCTGTGGTGGCTCATCCTCTGGAAAGGTGGGCTCTCCTTCTCCACAACGCTGAGCCAGGCGAGGCCGTGCGGGAGTCGACCCCGTCGGTACGTGAGAGGTGACAGTGCTGGTGTCATTATGCTGTGTTCTAACAACACAGATCCTATTCTGCATCGTCCTAACGTGCCTTGGCAGCACACAGAGAGGCAGCACCTGCTGGGTCAGGGGGAACTGTGGCTCCTTCAGCCCACGGAGCACGGGAGGTGCTGGTGGGCACATCCCAGGGGATCCGCGGTGGACGCGAAGATAAACTCCCTTCAGCTGGTGGTTCACCCCCAGTATCACAGCACACTCAATTTGCATAAAACTAACCTCAAGGACACAACTTGATTTCCATATGAGGCACGGTTAAACTTGTTAATATATATATATAAATGTGGAAAAACCCTGGCCATCAGGGCACAGGTTTTAAGCAGTCTGTTATAAATGTGTGTTTCCAAAGAACAGATGCCTTTGCAGAGGCCATGTGCAACTAAACCAAGAGACCGTTAGAATAATTTTTCTAAAGAAGTTAAAATTTCACATATTAAAAACCCAAAATAACTGTGTACCTAATTACTGAGTGCAAACTGTGTGTTTACATTCACACTGCACATAAACAAAGCTATGCTGTATTCTGAAAGCTCCCCCCCTGCAGTGATTCTGAGTGTCCCACAAGGAATTTTACACTCAGTGGGGAAAATTTGCAGTGCAGGTGGCAGCCTGTGGACCTGGATGGCTCTTGGATTGCACAGGAGTAAACAGAAATGTCAGGTAATGTGTACAGACCTCCGGTGTTATCTGGGCTGTGGAATTCACCAAGCTCTTCCTTTGAGAAGCTTCCAACTGAACTGGATCAGTATCTGAGGAGCACATCCAGTCCAGCTCACAGATGGGAAGAGTACACCCCACACCCAGTAAATCATCCCAGCATTTATTTTTTTGTGATGTTAAAAATGGACCTTTTTTTTTCCCCCCAGTTTCTGTTAAACTTTCTGCTTATTGCTGCAGATCCACTGAACTTCATCTCCGTGGTCAAGCACTTGCCATTTTTCTTTCACCTGTTGCCTTTTTCCTCCCTCGACCCCGACTGCACTGAGCCGGTGGCAGATGTCCCCAGTGACCGGGAAGGTGCAGGTCCCTGACACAGAAACAGAAATGACAGTAGTGGTGTTGGGAGCAAAAGTTGTTGTGGAGTCTCGCAGGGATTGGGATTTTGGAAGGAGGATTGCAGAGCTGTGTGCTCAGGAGAGAGCAAAGTGATCCAATCCATGACTTATATACAATTTAAACTTGGTTTTCAAGTCCCTCTAACTTGTTAGCACATTTTTAGCAAGTAATTTATTTTCTTCTCCCCATTTTGTCTGGCCTTTCAGACAACTTCCATTATGCTAATGTAATTAATATACATTCTAAAAAGCAGAATTAGGGCAGTTTATTTCAGGAGTGTCTACTTTGCTTTTTTCTTGCCTTCTTTCCCATGCTGCCACTCAACATTTCACCACTAATGCTAAAAGAACCTGCTTTTCTGCAATTCTTTCTGGCAGGGAAGGGCTTTCCTGTATTTCTCTGCCTCATTGACTCTCCATCTCATTTAAAAATCTTTGCTGAAAATACATCTTTTTCCCCTTGCATGACCCTCATAATTTTTATCTCTCTCTGGTGTTATTTTAGTATGTAATTTTACTTTTAAACTAGCTGATGGCCCTTCATTTGAGAAAGGGCGATCAATAAATTATGTGCTGATTGTGGATATTCTTCTTCATATTTTTGTATTTCATTGTCCAGACCGTAACAGTTGATATATATTTTTGTTGTACTTTTTCACCTTCTCTCAGGTATCATTATTCTTGGCTTTTAATAATTGAAAGAAAATTCAATCTTTTTCCATCATGAAAGAGAGACAACGAAGGAATGAATCTCTACCTGCTAAATATCATTTCTATCAGTTCATGGCCTTGCTGAGGAAACACAAGCTTGAGCAAACTCAACGTGGGTTGAGCAAAGAAAGGGAATGGTTTTCCTGAATAGTTTTTAGTTCCTGTCACTAAATCATCAACCAGCAGCTTTTAGAGGTATTAAACTTCTATGAAAAACTCAATAAGAACTTCTGAAATAATTTTTTTTTGTGTTAACAAATTTTGGGGGGCGGGGGGAGGGGTGGAACTTCTGTAACATCTTTCACAAGAGATGTTTTTGAGACCCACCTTGATCCTTTTCCCAAGGTGGGAAGGGAACTTTTCAATATTCTACTGACTATAACTACAATTTATAGTTCATAGCAAGTTTGCAGGAGTGAAGTTTAGAGAAAGAAGATCCCACCTGCAGTAAATGTGGTCAGTTCAGAGGTGCGTGAATGTGTGCGGATAATAATAATAAATAATACCATCTTTTACTGTCCTGTGTATACAGATATTACTTGTAGATTAGTTCTGTGGTCTCATTACATGCTAATTAAAAAAAAAAAGGTAGGACTGAGCAACTTCTGGCAATTTAGAAAAAACTCCATCTTCAGCTTCTTTGCCAGTAATTGTGTTGCTTCAGAAAGATTTCTGGGACATGTATGATGAGAAAAGTTTGTCTTACTGCTGTTTTATGGAGGTTTTAAAAGTAATTTAGTATGAAATATCTGCTTAAAGTAGCACCACCCCAGTGTGACTTACTTTCCCAGCGTACAGGAGTGCCTGGTGCTGGCTCATCTTCATGCTGTCACTGGATAACTAAATTGTAATATGTAAAGAACCAGGAACATATTCTTAGGTCATCTCAAAGCATGAATCCAATCTCATAAAGATTTTCATTATGGTTTGAGGGATGGGATGTGCATCTTACTCATTTGCTCATACAGATCCTCGCTGCTGACCCATCCATCAAATGCACCAGTCCAGGCCAACAGGAGTGATCTCTCCAAGAAAGATAAAGAGCAGAAATTTCAAATGAAAGACATTGTTCTTTGTACCAGCTCACCTCATCTGCCATCACATGTAATTGGGATTATCTGCCTTGTCATCTGCTGCTGTATAGAGGTGCTGTGCGGGGAAGAAAGGGGTAAATAGGAGCCACAGAGCTTATGGAACAAAATTAGGGGAATTCCATTTCCTGAGTGTTTCATGTGCTATTAAGGGAGTGCTGGAATATTATTTAGAAGCCTTTCAATTATTTCAATTTAGCCATTTCTGAAAAAAAGAGCAAGCAGTAACACATTATTGGCGGGGGAATGTCGTCAGCCAGCCAAAAACAAACACAAAGAGAGACTGCTTTGCAGTCTGAAAATGCTGATTGCACTCTCTGTGAAGCCAACAGCAAAAATGTGCTTGTTTTATTTCTTATTTTTGGTAAACAGCTTAATTAATTAATATCTCATTGGCTAATGCTGTGCCTGCAGCGTTGCAGATGAATGTGTTCATGTTCGACCGCTGGAGCTCCAAAAACTTTGAAGCTGACACTCAATTTTGTAAATGTAAACCAGCAAGAAGTTATGATACCTTTTCAAACTCCTTAGTAAATTAAAAGGGCTGCTCTTACAGCAATAAACATTATTTACTAACTTTTAAATATATTCACCAGTAAATTGTATCATGAAATGTGTCGGTGTATCCAGAGCATCTCCAACCCTGCCAGATTTGGTGACAAATAACCTGTGCCACTCTGGTTGGGCTTTAAAGATTGCTTTCCTGATTAAACAGCAATTATCGTGTTACGTTTTGGTGATAGAGTTGGTCCCTCTGCTAGAATTCCAGTAAAATTTGGTCAGGAATATCTCAGGAGTGAGCTGAGCGTGGCCTTAACCTGTGCAGATAAGGTTTGCAGGAGATGTGCAGAATTCCTGAGCTCTGGTTCATTGTGTTTACTTAGTTACTGGTTTCAAGATATTTGACAACTTCTATTGTGTGTCTGTTCCTTTTTTAAAAATATTAACATGAGAAATCCTGATGAAGTAGCTTTCATTTCTCTCTGGGGTAGCATGGGTAAGAAAGGAAAAGGGCACAAGTTGCTGTAACTGCAGCAGTGCTGCTCTTAAAGTTTAGTTTGAACCATCCCAAAGTGTCTTCAACTTGTAATAATATTGTTTGCAGACTCCTAAAAGTGGATAGCCAAAATATTTATTTTAATGTGTATTTTTATTGAACTAGACAGCATTATTACTGCCACAGATTAAAGGCCTGTAATGTGACTTTAATACTGTTATTAGATGTTAATGTCTTAGGAAAGTGCTTTGAAGATGAAATAGTTCTCATTTCCTTTTCCCCATAATGAATCCTAATGTGTCAGGGGACAGGAGACATCTTTGCAGCTTTTCCTCCTGTTCAGTTTGGCCAAGTAGAAAAGACAAGAACGTGAGACAACAATTAGTCACCTGTGAGCGAACACAGCTGAAGCTGTGGGTAAATCCAGTGGAAATCCAGTGGTACAGATCTCCCTCTCATTTTTCTATTTTCACTGCATAAAGTAAGAACAGGCAGTAGGTTTTCCAGTTTCCAAGATTTCTAGTGGGAATTAGTCATAATAGATTTGTTATTTCTACAGCTTACAACACCATTTCATCTCATGGTTGGGGATGTTACGCTCATCATATTCTGAGTTCTTTCAGGGAGGGGAAAATAACTCATTTCCTGGAGAGTATTTTTTTCCTGCACTTACAACTATTTTTGCTCAAGAACAAAAATACTTAATCATCTGGACCAAAGTAAATGAATGCTGTCTCAGTAAATCTGGGTACCTCTCCCAGCTGTACAGATACAGCTAGTTTTATTAGTATGTGCAGAGGAATATGTCTCTTTACCCTTGGTTAAAATTGTTCAGGGCAGTTTTTTTCACAAGGTAAGAGCTTTCCTGGAGTACCTTAAGTATAGTTTATAGTAAATAACGAGAGGGACACATGTTAAAGTGGTTACAGATTACACCTTTATGGAATCACAGGATGTTAAGGAGTTGGAATGGACCTTAAAGATCATCTAGTCACAACAGCCAAAGTCTTATGATCTTATATAGTCTTACTATTAGACTTTAAGTCAACGTTTTGCTTGTGACAGCAGAAGTTACATATGGACTTGGCACCTGTGTTGTCTCTTTCTCACTTTGCTCAGCCTAAAGGACTTCACAGCTGCTGGATAAAAAAAGGTAACATGTTTGAGTGAAGTATTTTTGTCTTTAATGTTACCAGATACCTTTTAGGAAGACCAGCAATTTATCTGAAGCATGAATGAAACAGCAGAACAGACACTGTGTCTGCCCTTGCCTGTGTGTGTGCAGGGTTGTGGGAACACCAAGACTCCTTTGCCCCTCCAAGGCTGGCCTTTAGTCCTCCTGCACCTTTCTGTGCTCCTGTTTTTCCTTTGGAGAGTGTCCATAGTTATAAAGAAAACAAAAGAAAACCTCACAGTGCTCATTTTTGGTCTCTGGCTGTTATTTTTTAAAAGGTGCAGTTATTGATGTCTCCGTACCAGATGGTGTGATCCCATGGTGCCTCTTATAAAACGTGATATATAAGCAACTACCTCAGTAGTTCAGTATTCATAATATAAATCAGTCTTATGATATCCTCCACAGGCTGGTCCTTTTATATTCCTACTAAGGACCAAATTAATCAAGCACTATTTTGCTTAATTTTTGCTTCATATTCTACTGGGTTTTATTTGTTAGAAGTTATTTTTGTCCATAAATACACTCATGCTTTTTAATAAATCCCTTTTCTTGCACAGAACCAGACACTGAAGATTATGAAGAATTTATTTATTTCACTATTTAAGAGGCACAGTATTTTGAAACTTGAGCCCACCAGCAGAACAGTTGGAAGACTCAAGGGATAGCTTTGTTTACCACACATCCAAATTAGTTTGTAGTATTCTGCTAATTGGTTTAATTCTAATCTTTTTTTCTCTGTTATTGAACACATTTCTGTGTATTCCAGTTAAAGAAGCTTTCTGATTTCTGAGCTTCTTTCTTTGGAAATTCCAGTAGCAACACATTCCACGGTTGAATCTGCAGATAAACTTAAATCTTCTCTGGGAAATGTGTAAAAAGCAAAAAGGAGATTTGTGCTGCTGGACAGGGGAAAGGCTGAGACCAAGAGCTGCTTTGGTGATGCCTAAATGTGCTGTATAATTAATCCTGTGAGTTTTTGTGTCCTTCAAGAAAAACAAGGGATATGCAGAATAGCAAACAGCTGCTGAAACAAAGGAAGTTTTTTATTGACATTTTAGGGGCTTGATGTCTTAAGAGTATAGAAGTGAAAATAGAGTAGAGAAGTGAAAACATTCCTGGCTTCAAGAAGCATAGAAAGTTTTCGGTGCCTGGAGAAATGTAACGAATAGGAGACACAGGAACTGGATCCCACATTGGCTGCACTTTGTTGATCAACAAACTGTTGAGAAAGGAAGCATATATATATAGCATATGTATTTTCTGTATATTTATATATAATTCTTTAATTGCATATATTTTAAAAAACCCTCCATGTGGAGTGGATAAGCAGCCTCTCTCTGAAATGCCCTTGTTTACTCATAAGCAAATAACCAGTTTGCTTCCATGGCTTCCATTCTCAGTGTGTGTTCTCTGTCCTTGAAAACAAGATGTTTTAGTACTTTTCCAAATAGCTTTTCTGCGTTGGTGTAAAAATGAGTTGGCTTCGTAGATTTTTATTCTTTTTCTGTCCATTACTAATCCTTCTGGTTTAAGGCAGGGATTTTTAAGCATCAGGTTTGCAGTAGCATAGATCAGTACTGACTTGCATCTGAAGTTTGGGTGGCATCTGAATGATAACTTTCCAGTTTAGCTGAAGGTGTGGGTTTTTTGGTGGCAGTAAACTGAGGTGCTGAGAAACCAAGCAGGTTTATTTGTGATGTATGGCAGGGTCTTGCAGGTAAGTTGAGGGTACAGAGGGAGGTGCATACTTGTAATATTTGAGAATGACATAGCTAAAATATTGCAGGGTGCAGGTGTTCTGTACCTGGGAGAGTCAGATCGAAGCTTATTGGGTTTTCTGGTCTGCACAGATCTTCAGTGTCCAGGTGTGTTCAGCAAATCACACTTATTGCCTCAGCAGCAGAAATGTGGCACATGGAAGTCATAAATAATACAAAAAAGTGTAATAGGCCATGCCCTTCTAATAACAAGAGGGGGGGAAGCCTGTGATATTTCTCCTTTTTAAGAAATAATCAGTATACAGAAGGAATGAGTGGATTATTGCTTGGCGTGGTTAAATTTGGGGCTGGATGTTGGAGAGCAAGTGGCTGAGGCGTCTTGTTCCTTTGTGTTGTTTTTCAAGTGGTCCTTGAGAAAGGTATTGGGAAAAGTGAAGTACGTGGGGATCACCTTTTCCTTCCCTGGGTTACCTTTAGGGCTTGTGGTCAGGTGTGTCTCCTTTAATGATGGTAAACACCTGACCTTGTATCTTGCGAAATTCTCGGCTCTTTATCAGTTCTTTTTCATTGCTATAATACAGTAATTTGAAATTAAGAGCAGGAAGTTCTTCCCTTCTGCACCGTTTCTGTAGAGTTTCTGAGGCCAAATGTTTGCGTAGCTCTGCTGCACTCTTTTCTGTTGCAATATATTTTGTGGGGTAAATCATCAATTTTCATCGAAACTCTAAAAAGGCACTTTTGAAGTTTGGGATTGGGGCATTTCCTGCCATCACTGATTCCTGTCAGAGGGCTGAGCTGGCTGAGCTCATGGAACTCCTTTGGAAAGTTTGACTGTAGCCTATCAAGTGATTTATAGGTTTTTTGCAGTGCTTCTGATGGCTAATGATAATTAATTTTTTGCAACAATAGTAATGATTTCAGCCTGTTGCTTTAATGAGTGTTATCTCATCTCTTTCCTTAATTAAGCAAGTTGTCTTCAGTTAGCAAACACCATTATTGCTGACAAATTGGAAAGTAATAGTTTGTAGATTGTAATCCATTCCTCTCTTACTACTGTTTAATTTACAAATGTGGACATCTGCAAGAACTGTGAAATAATTTGGTAAAAGGATCCGACACACTCTGGGCTGGGGACCCATTTTATTTGAGTAATCCCAGTGCCTTTTCTCAGTGCTCTGCACTTCCCTTAAAGTTTCTTGCTAGGAACACCAGTGGTCCTGATTTCCCACCACTAGTGGATAGTAGCTCTTCAATTGGCCCATGATTAGGAAGATGCATTCTTGAAATTGTTTATATTCATCTGGCATTAGCAACAGTATTTAGGCCTGACCTGACTTTATTCCAGTAAGAAAAAAATCTGGCCAAATACTTAAGATGTTTTTCCAAATGTTGGTATGTGTTAAAGTCTTACCAAACTATTAAAGCCTCAG
Organism: Myiotriccus ornatus; assembly: GCA_036023395.1. NCBI lineage: Eukaryota > Metazoa > Chordata > Aves > Passeriformes > Tyrannidae > Myiotriccus > Myiotriccus ornatus. Next base: position 2,121,403 of record JAYRBT010000156.1, read on the forward strand.
GACTTCAAGCAATTTGTTTTAATCACGGTATGGCCTAAAGTATTTTATAAAAGCTAAACAATGCCAAATGCATTTGACAGATCAAAAACCAAATCTATTTGTTCTCTTTCATCTTCAGTGTTCCATTTCCTAGGAGTGTGACCTTAGTCAAACATCTATTAAAGTTTGCTTTTGATCTTACTCCCTTTAAAAAAAAAAAGAAAAAAAGAAAAAAAAAAAGAAAAAAGTCAATCTTTAAAATTTTCTCCCAGAGACAATCACACTATTGTGTTTTAATGTTCCAGTAGCGTGTGAGTAAATAGGATTCTCTGATGTATGTGATAGAGCAGTGGCTAAATGGGACAATCATTTTTGTGTCAGAGACAAGAATCAAAAGGAAGCATTCTTCAGAAGCTGTTAACTGGAAAAATCCCCCCCAGGTCAGTGGAAACACATTCACTGGTCAATGTGCTGCATTTTTGGGTCCTTTGATGAAAATGCCTTGTAATTTGATAACAGGTAGCTGTTCATTTGTAATACAATTTTCTCTTCACCAGTCAAAGCTGCCTAGTGATTAATCAGTAAAAAGGTTAATTTTCTTCTCAGGTATGAGCAGTTTGGTGGATTTTTGAAAGAAATAAGGAGAAACCATTTATTTGCTGAATAGCATATAAATACGTTTCTTGGTCATCTGTAAGTCCCTTCACAGTAGGGGAGCCTGTCTCACACCCACTTTTCAGCCTGACTGAAGTGAGTAGGCCTAAAAATATACAGAGGAATAAAATTACAGTTAAGATTTATATTTAACATTGTGAACTGGTCAAGTACTAGTTATTAAACCTAGTCTTAGCAGTGTAATGCTGCTGTTAGGGAAATGTCAATTAAAGGATGTAGTAAATAAATACTGAAAAGATTTAGTTCAAAGAAATATCTAGAGAAGAAGCAGAATTTGTCATTTTAAGAAACTTAAATTGACAGAGTTTTCACATATTAAACTTCTAAACCCAGAGCTAAATGCTTACTGGGAATGCATTGGAATATTGCCTAGATAAGTTTATAGTAATATGTAATATTCAACCTATCAGTGTGGGAAAAGACCTTAAAGCAGAATTAAACCTCTCAGCTCTAAAAAGATAGCTGCAAAAAGTACAGTAGTAATATTGAGAAATGGTTGAGGACTGAAGAGTATAATAATTATAATGCTTGCAAGGGGTTAGTTATATAATGTGGAATTCTGGAAAAGCAAGATGAATAGAAACCTGCAGTATTTTTCTGAATTGGATAAAAAAAATTCGGTACATCCTGGACATCATTTGTATTAACTATAGTCTTATTTTTAAAGTGCATTTAATTAATTTCCATTACAAAAATCTTGAGAATCTATTTTAAAATCTGAACATACTTTGACTACTGAAATAATTGCACAAAACCTGAGCTAAAAATGTTTGTTGCCATAGTTCTAGAAGAAATGAAACTGCTATACTGATGGAAACTTGGGAGTAAGGACCAGTAGAGTTTATCTGTAAAGATTTGCAAGGGCAAAAAGAATATTTGCATAATTTTAGATTACTCAGTGTTTCAATTCAGTGACTAAATTATTCCTCTCCTCCTTGAGCCTGCATTTGGCTTGGAGACTGCAAGTTAATTCAGCTTGACCAATGAGTAGAGACACATCCTTTAAGATTTTAAAAATGGTGTAGTTCATCTTCTACGTGTTATTTTTATTCACCACCTGGAACAAGAAAATAAGCTTCCAGTCAGTGTCTCAGCTTTGAAAAATGTTCTTTGCCTTGCATGGCATAAAATGGAAATAGCTATTCTGGCATAACTTCATAAACAAAGGCGATATCAACCTATTGGGACTAAATTACTTGTCTCCCCTGTTATTTGGGTGAGTAAATGTGCCTGAATAAGCTTCAGCAAAACTATATGAAAGTAACTTAAAAAGAGAGAGATCAGAAACAATCAGAGGTAAAAAATGCTCAAGAAATGAAAGTTAAGGTACCCCCTCCTGTGCTCGTGTTCCCCACACTCTGGCCGTGTGATCAATAGTCATTAATTTGTGCCCCAGAGGAAGACAGGGCTCGTGTTTCTTCACCTGTTGTCTACACATAGCTCCAAGTTAAATCTGATTTCTCCAGCCCCTGGGCTGCCTCCTCATTTTCCCTTTGCAGTGTTGGAAATGCACATATCCATCACCTACTCACAGAGGTGCCCAAAGCACCAGCTCGGCTCTGCCCCGAGGACGGCGCTGCTCCAGCCTCAGAAATTTGCTGTGGAAATTGGAGAGTTACATGAAAGCTTGTCCTTCCTCAGGTATGGCCCTCAGATTGCTGTCCAAACCCTGCTGAAACAGAAATGAAATTACCTAAAATATCTCATTTCCTTCTCAAGAAGAACTGCGTGGCATCGATGTGCCACGGCACACCGTGAAATGCCAGCTCACCACGGAGTCCTTAGAACAACCAGTTCTGGTGAAAGGGGCTTCATAGCAAAAGCCACACTCCTGAGGACTGTGTGAAGCATCAGGCTGGAACTGGTTTGGATGAATGTGGTTTTCCACTCTCTTAATTGAAAAGCAAAACAGAAGCTCAAGACATCTTGTTAAGCCAGAAGTGACTAAAGAGGCAGTAGCAGTAGGTGGAGTCATCATTTGAACAGGTAGAGCCCCAAAGTCTAGTCCTTGCTCCCACAAGTATTACTTTTATTTTACATTGAATAATTAAAGGAATATTTGTCATTTGGGAATTAACTGTTCCAAGAAAATTAATATCAAGTTTCTGCACTGTGTTCCACATCTTTTGTCAGCTTGCTGATAATTCAAATGTGGTAGGTTCTGTTTCAAGCTGGAGAACACCTAATACCATCCCCAAATGTTTTTTCACTGTGTATAAGTTGTGGTACTTCAAATGATCTGAAAGCACTAATATTTTGTTTTAATTCAACAGCCAGAATTGGATAAGTGGTTATAAGTCTCAGAAGAATATTCCAGGAATTTCTGTTCCTGAGTGAGGCAGCTTTCAAACTTGAGTCTTTTGAGGTTGCGTTAATTAAATGCCATTTGGAGAGGAGTGCCTGGGCTCCCTCTTTTCATTGCTTAGGTTATTGTGCTTCAAATAAGCCTAATATTTCTGTGGGTTTTTTGAAGTGGCCACAGATTTCTCAGCCTTAGGTGACTCAGAGCAGCGGTAGCTGTGTCATCATAGCATTCCGTTTCTGTTCTGGCAGAAAAGTTGCCTGTGTGGAAGAATTACCATGGAGGGAATGATTCTACAGTATTCACTTAAAATCCTTGAAATACACCATTTTAAAATTGTGGTTTGAGACAGCGGGGATGTAGCTGAGCTGTGCCATCCCGTATGAAACAAATATTTGTAAATATTTGTATGGTGTTTTCCAGTCACAAGTAGGAAGTAGCTTGAAATCACTCCCAAAGATATCCTTATTCTCCAAAGACCTTCCAACCCAATTAATTTTACAAACTCGAGAGATTTGTTCCAACTCCAGATAAGCTTTCAGACTTTTTGGTACTTAGCTGAAAGCACCTCCAGAAACTTCTACAGTCAGCCCTTCATTACCAGTTAGAGACAAGTGCTTTAAATCCCCAAAATTGATTTAATGGGAAAGGAATAAGCATGGAGAAAAAAGTAACAACAGCTAATTCTAATTTCAGGTGGCAGCACATGCGCCATGGCAGCCTTCTGTGATTATAGTGAAGTTACAGAATGTCTGTAGTGAACACAAGGACTATTAAGTTTAATATATTGATAACATAATTTTAGGTTCCCAGGAATCCAAGCATATTCTAATCCAAGGAGAACAAAGTACTGCAATTCAGAAGCAAATACTGATGATAACACCGCTGTATTCTTCCCCTGTGGCTTCTGAATATTTAGCACTTTGGAGTTAATATTTTTTCCCTGTAAATGGAATTTATTTGATATGTTGGCCTCAGGTAATTTAACATATTTCTGGTTTAGTTTTTAATTTTTCACATCCTTATCTCAAAGAATTGCAGTCTTTAGTCTGTGACAGCATTATGAAAGTGGATAGTTTGAGAGGTTGTATGATTATGAGCATTAGTTTAACTTGTCTTATCCTTACTGGAATCAGAGTCCTAATGAATGAACTTGTCACTCTTTTGATGTAGGAAAACACTGTTTAAAAACATCCCATATTATAAGTTTACATTTTATGTTGAAAATTTTCAATGACATGACTAAAATTGCATCAGATATGCTCTGGAGATCATTCAAGTTATAAAGTGATTGTGATTTTTTTCCACGATAATTCAGGGGCTGCTGTGTGTGTCTCTCGTGCTTCCATCTCCTGAAACCTGTAGATCAAAAGTGGGGTGGTCAGTCAATCAAATATACAGAAGAAGGTAAAGGTCACAGCAGTGCTACTAAAAGTATTACGCATTAAAGCTCTGACAAATCATTCTCATGACATGGATTGTAAAAAAGAGCAGAAAATGTCACAAAATTAATCAATTCTCAGGAGACACACTGGAAGAATGAAGGCATAGAAAAGTAATGTAACCCTCTCAGTGCTTTTGGTGGTTCTGATTTTTCTGTGTCCCTCCAACAGGGGAAGCTGCAGTTTTGTTTGACAGAAGGCTGCCTTTCTGGGGAGAAGTCATCTACCCACTGTGCATATCAGCTTGAATATGGGTGCTCATCTTACAGGTTTAGGCACAAATTTGTGATTAAAATTTCTTTATTTTGAACTTTGAGCCCCTTGGGTCTAGACAAGAAATCTGGCATCTCTTTGGTCGTCATCTCCTCGTGTGGATGGAGGATATGAAATATCTCAGGTAGAGGGACTTGATGGAAGATGTTCCTGTTAAAAATGTTTCCAGTCTCTCAGATGGACTTTGGGGAGGATAAGATTAGGACAGAGGTTGTAACTGGTGTAACTGGTGTGAGAAGCCTAAATAATAGAGGCAGTCATGGGATGAAAGCATCTGGAAAGCAAACTCTCCTCATGTTTGAAGTGAACACCCAGATTTGTAAGTATCAGGACTTTTGTTACTGTCTAAATATGTGTGAAATTAGATAATGACAACTTGTTACTTCCGTGGAATATTCCACAGAGTGGCAGGGGTGTTATGATGTTTAAAGGTTTTAATCTTATGTTCATGTGAATTTCTGCATGAACTCATATTTTAAAATTAAAACAAGGTGAGCAAGCACACCACGTTAAACAGAAATTACCAGGTTTGCAAAATCAGGCCGTCAGAAATTCAGGAACATTTGTGCAAAGCTAATTCTCATCCCTTGAGCATTTGCCAAAGTCTTTAAATTACATTATCACCGTTGTTTTCCCCAGCATCACTGCCTGGGTGGTGATAGAGCATCAACTGACCTGGGGGGGAAGCAAGGTTGTGTGATGAAGAGACCTGTCTGTGGGTCTGTCCCTATCTATCTGCTGCAGAAGGGGAAGTTACGTAGGGAATATGCAGGGACTGCACAAAGGCAGAGAATCAAGTCTCTCAGGAAAAGACTGCAACAGTTTCGAGCTGACTGGAGCTTCTCTGTGGAGGATTAATTCCTCACAATCCCTGAGAAATATGCATAATATCTGTTTGGATTCCCCCCCCCCAACAGGATTCTTTTGCCACAGTGTTTTTGTTTTGTTTGTTTGTGTTTTTTGTTTTGTTTTTGTTTTGTTTTATTTTTTGGTGTTTGGATTTTGTTTTTGGTTTTTTTTTTATAAAGCTGAGCGCTATCCCCTGCCTGCAGTGCCCAGTTCCTTACTGAGTTCCTTCCCTGGATCTCTCAGATGATTCACCTGGATGGATTATTGTGACCAGTCCTCAGTGGCACCAGGGTATCTTTGAACAGCCACTGGAAACATAACATGCACTAGAGCTAAAACTTGCCTACATTTCCAGTTGAGCCAGTTTACAAAAATGAAAAGAATCTGCAATGATAAGACAAATTAGTTTGGACCTGTCTCCAAACTGCTCTAACACTTTGGGCATTTTACTGTTTCTGTTCAAGAACTTGGTTTCACTGTCCTTGGTGTAGTAGCTGGGTTTTGCCTCCCTGGTTATCACTAAACAAGGGTGATTCATTTCAGCTACAGAAAAGCCTTCACTTTCTAACTTGATTTTTAAAATTATGAAGTAAATTGTCACAGACATTCTGAAGATGTCCATTATATGTATTTACTTTTATTAATTTTATTACAGTGCGCACATCCTTTCCAGTCTTCCAAAGCCTGATTTGCTGGATGTTTCAGGATTGTTTCCATTGTTTGCGATATGGTCTCTCAGATTAACATTTCATTCTACCAGATATTTCATCGTTGCTGTTTTAGCACATCGTGCTTGACCCATGGCAGCTTTGAATGCAAATAACAAGCAAGCCGATGCACAATGCTTGGCTGTTAAACTGAAATAATGTGGCAAGGCTAAACTGGGTTTCATTTTTCCTTTTGAATATTATTAATTGCGAAGTGTTGACTGTTAATTTAATTAAATGTTTTGTTTTAATATAAAACCATTTTTCAGTTCACTGACTCACCGTTTCATTTAATTAATTGCAAACCTCAAGATTTGATTACTCATAGTTCTCCTTTAGTTAATTTACTTGTTCACAGTTTTGACAGAAAAGCTTTCAAACTAATATGAAGGAGGGGCACAGTCTGACTAATCAGGAAACTGGAAAAAATAGCTGTAGCAGCAGTAGGAGATTAGCAGATACTCAGGGTCACCTAAAAAAGCTCAGAGTCTGTGTATTCACCATCAAAATCTAATTTTCAGTGACTGGGTATTAGTTAAATGTGGAGGGTTCACTTGCATGCAAGACATTGTAGGTACCTCAGTGAGGGAATGGAATTGGGGTTTGGATTTTATGTCTCCAGGAAGGTATTTGTTAATGAGTAAATTGTGATGTTACTGGGGCAAGAGGCACTGTCCCCTTGTCACCTGGTTCAGCACTGCCCTGTTAAGGGGAACTGGCCCTGAGGGGGACATTGCAAATGGCCTGGAGTTGTTGTTATCTTTGGGCCATGCAGTAAAAATGCTCCTTTTGTGGAGATAGTTCTTCAGGTTTCCCAGAGGAATAACCTTCAGTAGTCTGTCTGTCTGTTGTAGGGGATGTCTGAGTAAACAATTAACCAGTGACTTTAATGGGATGCAGACAAGGGATGGAGAAGCCTTTCAGGTACCACAGGGGCTGTGGCTGTAGGAGCAGAGGATGTGCTCACTGGGTCGAGGAGCAGCCAGAGCCTCACAGAACATTTGGGTCTGTTCCATCTCCAGCCCTGAGTTCTCCCCAGAGCGATGCCATTGCCACGTTGAGTCAGCTGAGTGTGGCCCTCATTTGCATCCAGCTCCCTTATTTGAGAGCTGTTTGGTTCTTAGACCTGTTTTAAGTGTGGCTCAGAACACAATTTGCAGAATTTTGCTGGTTTGTGTGTCCTTGAGGGGTTATTCCGGGGCTGAACTGGTGTGTTGAGCAGTTGTGAACTGTGAGTTCTGCAGACTCGTCAAGAGGCAGAGTACACGGTGTCCTGACGAAAGTCATGGGATGGAGATTACTGATGGCAGCTGGTTGTTCTGCCATATGCAGGGTGGTGCAGGTGTACCTGACCACCACAAGCTGTTATGCAGTTGTAATCAAGATTCATGTGCAGCAGCTGACCCTGAACTCTGCTCCCGGATTTTGGCGTGGGTGCGGCCGTGTCCCTCTCAGAGGTCCCACCAGCTCTCCAAGGAGCTGCTGTGTTCCAGCCAAGGCAGCTGGGGGGTTCTGGGCTACTGGTGGCAGGTCTGCACAGAAACCATTTCATCTGTGCTGAGACTCATCCTGTGTTGTTGTTGTTGCATTTAAAGGCTGTACGTGTTTGATAATGAACGGGCCACAGTTTATTTCCTGGGCATTCAGTGATTGATCACAGCTGGCAAAAGATAACTGAAGGAAGGAAAACTTCAAGTGTAAATGGAGAGGAAAAAACGAAAGCTTTGAAGTATGTGATCCAGCATGTCGGTTTTCCTAGTGATCCTTTCATTTTGGAGGGAAGCAGAGGGATAGATGTATATGTTACATCAGCTTTCCAGGACATTTTTCAAAGTGAGGTGCTCTCAGTGAGATCCCACTGCTGATAATGGTTCATCTGAGAGGATGGAAATGATTCTTCACAGTTCCTTGTAGATCCTTAGATAAGTCAGTTGAAGAATAGCCCTCCTTGCCACAGCTAGCCTGAGCTGAGTCAATTAAAGAAGGGAGTTTTATTAATAGTTAAATTAAATAATAGCTTCAGTAACGTTAGCCACAGCAGTCCCTTAATTAAAGACTTTGCCAATGGGTGATTTGCTGCACGTTTTCTTCCATCATTTCCATCAGTGGCACCCCCTTACTGCTGAAACCATTTCCTTTAGCCTCAATTTTATTATCTTTCAGAAGTGCTGAAGAATTAGTGCGTTGTTATTACAGTGCCTCATACAGTCACATTTTGGGGCTTTTACTGCTATCAGAGTTCATGTAGGAAATTGTATAGACTGGGGAGTGGTGAGTGAGGGCATAAAGGCCTTGCTGACACTGGGCTTAGGGATAGTCTTGGCTGGATCTGCTTCAAGGCTGTACAGGATCTTCAGTGCTCTCTACACTCGAACTGTGCTTTACTCTTTAAACTTTTAATGCTGAAGTGGAGTGACTTTGGTGTGGCAGATGGCACTGCACAGTTTTCTGATCCATCACTGTGTTTTGGCTGGTGTCCTTATGGCAGCTGTGTCTGGTTAGGGAGCTCAGAAACGCCTGACAATAATTACCTTTAATTTCTGCAGGCGGCAGCGTGGTGGTTTTGGGACTGTGTTTATTATTTTCTGTTTGTTCCTTGGTACCCTTTCTGCCTTTGTTATACTTCTGTACAACTGTTCAGAAGGTTTTGGGGGATTTTTGTTCTTGTTGTTGGGGTTTTGGTTTTGTAGTTTGTTTGGGTTTTTTTCTCCTTTTTTAAATACAGCGCCCGATATAATTTTTTCTCCTCTTTTCTCTGTACATTTAACTGAAGGTATGAATTTATATTCCCTGTCTGTCTCCTTATGAATAGTTTCTTTACTATTTTGTGTAATTAAACTAATGAAATTTTATGACTTATAGTCCATACCAAGAACCTGTATAAATACTGACCCTGATGAAAATCCTTACTGGGATTTTGGTTCCTCTGTACATATCTGGGTACATGGAAGTGATAAAATGGCATAATAAAGAACTCCCTGCTCAAACCTGTATTTTTGTAGCCATCAAAAGGAATGTGAATTTTTTTGCAAATAGATTAGAAATATAAAGTAAAAAGAAGTTTCTGTGAGTGGGTACAAGTTCTGAAAATGTTTTAGTGATGGCTGTGCCTCAAAACTTGGAATTGGTTGGATGAGGAGGAAAAGGCAGGAAAGCAGACAGGTGCCTGGAAATCCTGAAGGCAGTAAATTCCTCAGAAGGGTTGGTCTGATTCTTGGTTTTTTTGAACTTCCTGAAAATCACGTGAAATTCACTCAGAGAGCAATCCCACTTCCTTTCCCTAGGAAAAAAAGTGGAAGTTTATAGACTATTTCATCTTCTCCGGAAACTGCGTGAAGAGTTTTATCATCAAAGATTTATTCTGTGATGGATTAAGTGTGAGTGATGTCAGAATTTGTAAAAACAGGAGTTTAAACATCAGCATTTTATATCTGCTGGATAAAGAAACCTGTAGCATTTGCAGAAGAACTCTACAGGCTGTAAAAAAAAATAAATTAAAATAAAAAGTGAGTATTGTAACAGTGTAGTGACCTTCTGTATGAAGTGATTAAATGGCCTAAAAGACAAAATTACTGATGATGTTTTCTGGACTCACATTTTTGTATTTAGTGTGTATTAATAATGGAATCAACTGTTGTGAAGCCCATTAAAGGAGCAGCAGAGCTAATCTGAGTGCCAGATTCAGCTGCTTTTAAGAGACTTTTTTAATGGATGGATGGATGGATGGATAGGATAGGATGTGAACATTTTGAATTCCCTTTAATCGGTGTCTAATCTGTCAGTAAGGTTATTTCACTGTGGTTGGATGTGTGATATCTTTGTGGGCACACAAATGAAATTCCTGGGTTTTTGGGGAATGCAGTTCAGTGATTTTGTGGAACCATGCCATGCTCTACGGGAGGAAGCCAGTAAACTCATTAATCCATATCTGAATGAATAAACAGTTATACCTGTGGAGATCTTTTTGGTTACGTGGTTGCATCCCCTCAATTTTCCTGCAAGGTAGATGAATTCAGAGAAGGGATTTTCAGTCACATCTTGCTCAGAGTCAAAGCAATTTGATGCTGTGTGGAAGAAAATCTGATCTTACTGACCAAGTCAAAATGATAAAAACCTTTGCTCTTATGAAAAAAAAGATACTGGGAGTCTAAATAAAACTAATTATGATAATTATGGAGACCTGTAGCCTGACACTGCTCTATTTCTTCTGTTTTACTACTGGAAATAATTTAGTTTTTAGTCATTTGACAATCTTCTAACAATAACCGCCCTTAATTCTGGTCTTAGTGGTCTCTTGAAAGTGGGAGTGAGTTTGTACTTAGCCATATTGTATTTTTTTACACATTTTCGGTGTAATGTTCTCCTGTAACAATAATGTTAGTCTAAACCAAGAGACTTCTGAAAAAAAACTAAAATAGTGTTTGGATATATAATGTGATAGTACAGCATTGATTGCTCCATGTTAATTGGCTTTGAACTGCTGAAATTAGGAAATACTGTATCTTCCTGTGTGTGTGGAAATTCTGTAGCAGCTAAATAAGTCAACCAGAAAGTGATCAAAGTGACAAGGTGATCAAAGTGACAGGAAATTATATTTAAAAGTATAATCAAAAGGGATACCATTAAATAAATATTTCTTTATGTTAAAAAGAAATATAAACATGAAAGAATTTTTTCTTCTTTTAAATCCTTGGAATGGTGTATTGACTTTTAAAATAAAGGTAGTGTTCAGGATAGCATTACATAACTGGACTAAGAATGTGCAGCAAATTTATGTGACTTTTTCCTCCTGAAAGGAGAGGCTTTAATCAGACTTTCCAGTGCCACATTGTATGGTATGGTAACTGCATTTCATTTATTTGTGTTTTCCAGGTCTGACAGCGGCTGCCATGGCAGAGGCCATGAAGCTGCAGAAAATGAAGCTTATGGCAATGAACAGCCTCCATGGAAGTGGGAGTCAGAACGGAACCGAGTCAGAGAACGAAGAGCTCAATTCTAATGCAGGTGAGGGAAGCTCTGAACACCTGGGCTTGTGCTTGGGAAACAGAATCAAAAACCTGTCTCAAATTCTTGTGCTCTTTTATTTTGTAAGCTCTGCTCTGCCTGTGTCAAATCAAAGTTCCTGCACCTGTTCCTCCGGTGTTCCTCCAGTTTTACTCCTAACAAGTATCTTCCTATCGGTGAAGCATCGTTTTCGTTATGTTAGAGTACAGATGTTTCAAACTGTCCCTTAAATATATTTGTAGCAACAAAAGATTTCTCTGTTGGCAATAGCAGAGTTATTTCCAGAGTTTTCCTGTAAACGTTGGAAAGTTTCCAAAGCGTCAGGTTGTTGTAATTCTGAGTTCCATAGTTCACTGGAGAAAGGTAAAGTAGGGAGTGCTAAATCACCAACTTTCTGGCTTTCCTGCACTTTGCTCTTTCCTTGGATAGATATTTGCAAAGCACAGCTGTGAGGGAGAGTTGTGATGAACCTTTGCTGTGGCCTGACTGGGTCTCCTTGGGTGGGAGGCCCTGACACCAAACACGTGTTCAGGCTGTGCCATATAAACATCAATGTAAATTTGAATGAAGTTCCCTGAGTCCCAGCTCCCCAGGAACAGGGTTCAAAGGTAAAGTCAGGAATGCATCCTGTGAAGAGGAAATCTTTGTTTATTCTGAAGTCCTTTTCAGGTGAACAGAAGAGATTTTTACTTGGACAGTGAGAGAACCTGGAGCAAGGCAGGTCCCTTTTGTCTCTGATTCCTGTTACAATAAGGGCAGTTTCCCTTGGTCTCACTTTTTTTTGGCACAGATGATCCCATGATACACTACCGTTCGTGGCTGGTTTTCATTATCAGTTGGAGAGGGGAGGCACTGTGTGATTCCCTGTCACATCCCGCTCTCCCATCGGCATTCCCGCATCTCCGAAGGCAGAGCCTGCCTGGTGTGTAGTGTGTACCCATCGTGCCATCAGAGTGGTAATTTATTATACCAATAAAGCAACAGCTGGGAGGTCTTAGACTCATTTTCTAAAGGAATAACTTTGAATTCATGACAAATTATGCACAAAGCAGTCTTTCCAAAAGTGGTATTGCCTTTTGCTAATTTTGTGTACTCATCTGTATTGAAGAAATCTGGCTTCTACCTCATGCATTAAACCTTTCCCCAGCTTTCTGTTCTGCAGGATATGTATTTCTTACTCCCCTCTCAGACCCTAATCAATTAGTGCATGTTGAATTCAGAAAAAAAAGCACTGGAAAAGCATATTTAGCTTATGTGACTCGATATATACTTACTCTTGTATGTCGTTCAGAGTGAATTCTGAATTTTCACTGAGTGCTAAAAAATAGGACTGAAGATAGAATTTCTACAGAAGAGCAAGGAAGCTTCACACAGGAAAGATGTAGGGTTGGTGTTAGGGACTTAAAAGCTGCTGTGCAAAAGTTTGCTGATTTCAATGTTCATGGTTTTGTGTGTTACCTGATACAGCAAAATTTGTGCCCTTCATATGGGGAGAATCTGCGTTAATGTGATTATTTTAGGTATTGAGAGTTTTTTTGAGGAACTCTCATACCATCCTTTGGACAGTGATCAGGGGTGTACATGTTACTGATGTTATTCTCTGTTAGTCTCTGTACTTTTTAGCAATTCACTGAGCTCTTCAACCAGCTCAGTACCAGCTTAAGTATTTGGAGAAATCCCCACTGACTTTCTCCGAAGCTGCAGTGGGGCCCAAGGGGAAGGGTATGGGAGCAGTTATGTAAAGATCTTTTCTCAATTCTTTCCCCTTTTCATTGCCTAGTTCAGTAAAGTTGCCAAGAGGAAATCTGCTCTGGCTCAAGTATCAGTGTTGCTTTGCAGACAGAGAAAGAAATCCTTATCAGAAAGAACTAATACTAATCATACTAAAAATCACACTTTTCCCTCTTTTTAGTATCCTCAGTGCCAGCATTAGGATCATTTTGGTACTGTGTGGTTTGGAGGGTCATATCTTGAAGATGTGGATTAGGCAGGTTCAACAGGATGTGACAAAAAGGAAAACCAACATGAAAGGAATGTAAAAGTTGACTATAAATTTCACCATAGAAAATAACTAAAGAATTATCAAACATTCACTGCAGAAGACCCCTCGGGGTCTGAGGTGGGGCATGAAGAGAGTGAGAATTTCGTTTAGAAGTTCATACACACGTTGTAACTTTGATCTGCTGTGAAGGGAACACCAGGACAATTCTGTGTGCATGAAACCTTCACCAACTGTTTGTTTTGCTCTAGACTTACAGTTTAAATGGCTATTAAAACCAAAATGGGGATGTGAAATGAGAAAGAAAATTGAATTTTGGAACTTTTTTTTACTAAGAAGAGGTAAAAAGGAACAGAGCAAAGGAGTCAGAAGCCTCGCAAGTGAGAAAAACATTTTATTTTGGGAGAGAGACCTACAGTTTCTTTGATTTGAGGTTGTGTTTAATAGCTTCTGTAATGACTGCAACATGACTCTGCATCTAGATTTCAGCATGAATAACAACCTGTTCGTGTTTCATTTAGCTCCAAATGAGAAATTCTGTCTTTTATTGTTTTAGGAAATTAGTCTGTGTACTATTGCTCCTGGAACTTTATAATTAATCACTAAAGGTTATGGCTGTGGAGAGTTTGTGGGAAATAGATGTCTGAATGATTATAATTGTAGCTGTCAAATCAGAAATATAGTTATATGGAGCGGAGGACCTTTTGCTTCCTTTGTTTTTTTGCTTTTTACTGTAACAAAGACTTGAAGGGTTGTGCAGTTTTACTTAAAAAAAAAAAAAGCAACTATAGAGGTTGTTAATTTTTTACCTTAGTGCTACATGTTGACTTCCTACAATGCCAATAATATGTCACTTTAGGATATGTGCCTTCCTCCTCATCCCATAGTCTGGTAGATGAGTGGAATACTCTCTTTCTGCTGTTGCTTATTTTGAATTAAAAATGTAGTTGAACAGCATTAAGTCCTGAAGCTTTATTGCCAGATTTTTTGGAAGTGTGTTATTATATACAGGCCGTTAGTGTAATAAAAAAAACTGTTGAGAATGTCTTGGCATATTCATTTCAACCTCCATCTGTAACTGTTGAACTCAGTATGAAATAATTTTGGGTGTGCTTCTTATTATTACCTACACTGTCACTTTCATAGTTTCTTCCTCTGTGTGTGAACCTATGATGATGAAAATTCTTCCAGAATTTCTCTGTCTGAAGCCAGAATTCCTGCGGTCCGTTTAAAATCTGAACTCTAACTCGGTCTAACACAGTCACTGCCTAATTCTTTAGATATTATATCGTCCTCTGGGAAATTACAGGTGTGGAATTGAATCTTACAAGTGTGTCTGTGAAAGTGGGGAGTAAATGTGCCACTTCTTTCCCTCCTTCTAGTCCAGCTGGACTACCTACCGCCTTTTTGTGATGTTACAGTAATCTCAGTAATGCTGGAGTTTGGTGCTGGAATATTCTAAATAATATAATAATGCTACAAGAGATAATACTGAAACTGTGGGGGGAAAATTTCCCCCCCCAAAATAATTTGCACATATTTTTTAATTGAAGTAATGCCTTAGTTCACAGCGCTGTGAAGAATGTGAAGAATGTTGTTATACATTTGAGCATTGATGTCCTCCTTCCACTCTCCCTGCAGAAGAGAAAGAGATTTTTTTGCACCTTCCTACTCATCATATGAAGTGTTAAAGCAGAACTTCTCAGGCAGCTGAAAGTCTCCTCTTTAAGCTGGCACTGTAGGTTCTCTGGCCCCACAGTCCAGCTGAGCTGTGCTGGCTGTTCCTGGTGGCTTTGGATCCCTCTCCGTTTTCTTGTAGGATCCTGAAGAGAAGGTTGAATTTAGAGAACCCAGGTGGTTTGGGACATAGGTGGATGTGGGAGAAATTCATCCCTCTGAAATCTCGAATTCTAAGTTGGACATAAATCTTGCATGATCCTATTCCTTGTTTTTTGTCTACTCCAAGCGAGTCCTTGGAGGTGAGGCGTTTTTTTGGCGGCACCCATTGTTGCCCTGAGTGCAGAAGTTTGCCGTAGCTAAGGCTGATAACACATGGCAGGAGTGATGTGGCCTCTCCTATTCCACTTGGGAAGTGAGTAGGATCAGGAGTGAGCAGCTGGCAGCTGCCTCCAGGTATTCTGGGGTGTGTGTGCGGCTCTCGAAGCCCAGCCACGTAACCAATTTTGTTGTTCTATAGGAATGAGATAACACAAAACAAAACCTCTCTGGTTGCACAAGGAAGTGTTTATAAAGATCACCTCTTTCATCATCATGCAATGCTAGAATTGGGTGAAGTGTATTCTGGAAATTACTGTATAATTGCCTAGGAAAACTTGAAACTTATTTGAAATCAGAGCTTTTATTTTTAATAGCAGGGCAGCAGGTAATTTGTACAAGTGTGTGATAGGACAGGTTGCAAAATACAGAGTTGGTGACAGTACCTGGATATCCTTTAAGCTGCATGAGCAAGGCAGGATCAGTGCATGGCAGTCGTGACAGCAGCTGTTTGTACAGAACCTCCCAGCAAAGAATAAAGCAGGTATTTCCTTCTGGTGGCTTTTGGAGTTACCATGCATGATTTAAGAAATGTGTTTTGCTTTCCCCAGAGAGATATCAAACAGTACTAAGTGTTTCAGTGGTATTTCCTTAGGAAGTCAAAATGTTATTCTGCATGTAGAGTCTTGTTGCCTAATTTCCAGACAAGGAGCTAAGTTAGGCAGAAAAGAAAGGAAAAACACCCGAGCTTTTGGCATATGAGGATCAGAGAAAAAGCTCTCCGTAGGAAAAAAAAGTGTTATCTTTTTATCCTTCTTTCCCTTCAGTACCTGCCATGCAGTTTTCTCACAAATGCAAACATCCTTCACAATCTGTTTAAAAAACCACAAATACATCACTCGGAGGAATATTTAAGGAACCATCAGGAGGGAAAAAACTCATTGGTTTAATGGAATGCTGTCAAGGAAAATCAGCATCACAAACGACACAGGGGCAGAATTGATACTTTTGCACTGACATGTTAAAAGAAAATCCCATGCATTATTTAGAAAACCCAGAAATCTGTCAGCTGTATGATTGCCGAGTTAGCAGAAGCAGGAGGATGCTGCTCAAGTTGAAAAGAAACGCGTAGGCACAGATCCATATTGTAACCTTTCATGTTCTCCACCCACCACGAATACCCAGCTATTACACGGTCAGCATTTTTGAGTTTTTCTCTTTTAAAATTTTCAAGTGCTTGGAAAGTCAAAAGAGGTAGGGCTTTTCTTCTCAAAAGCAGGATGCCGAGGCTGTTATTTTATTGTGAGAGTAAAAATGACAAGACCAAAGAATGTGATTTTTTTAATCCTTGAGTACCGTGTAGATACCATGAAGTCATTTTTCCTGGTGTTAAAGCAAGTATTTTTGTGTTACTTGAGCAGAGAGTTATTTTTTAATAGTTAATAATTTTATTTAACACAAAACATGCAGTCAAAAACTACTATTAATATCTTTATCATCACTAGTGAAGCGTACATTTAATTTTCTTACGTTGTCCTTTGGCCAGGAGGGATGTATGAGTCTTGAAGTAAGAGAGGATTTAATGTTTTGGGGTTTGTGTTGTCTCATCTGAAAACTAGACTTGTTTGACTCCATCCCTTGCAGATATATTAAAACATTTTATCCTAAAAGTTGAGCCCTCTGTGCTGTTTCTCCCAGGGACGTGATGCCCGAAGGATGATGAAACTCAGCAGCTTTCAGGATGTGCTTCCATACATAGCCGGGGGGGGATGATTTCTTGGAAGTTTCTTGAACCCACTTGCAAGTGAGGGCAAAGAAGTTGTAACCTCTGTTTTTCAGTAGAAATGGAGTGAAGGAGCTAAAACACTCATGTGGACACTGGGGCTTTAAAAAGAATTTTAGGAGGCTTTCATGAACCCTTGTTTCAGTGAAGTGCAGAAGTGAATTTCTTATCTACAAACTATTTTAAGGTCCCATTTTAGCTTGATTCTTAATCAGTTACCAATGTGAATAATTTAGCTGTCTTTTTTTAAAGTATTAATTTAAACATGAACATAAATGCTGTATAGTAAATGTGTATGATGATTCACACATACATGTTGATTAGTCAGTTGTATTTGCATATTTGGATTGACTGACACTCAACTCTGAGAAATACGAAGTAGCTCTGGCGTAGTTTTGGAACTAATAATGGAAATACAACTGCAGATGAGTTCTGAAAATTAAAATCTCTGTACTCTTTCGTGTAACTCTGAGGCATCTTTTCAGTGAGAGAAATTCTGTTTCAGATTTTTGATGCTTATCTTACACATGATGAAGTTAACTGTGTTTATATAAC
>JAYRBT010000156.1:2140537-2177985 GCA_036023395.1 Myiotriccus ornatus
AAGTGTATATTAACCCTTTAACTTCATTTTTAATTGTAGTAAACAAACAGTCTTCCTAAAATTGTTGCTTTGCCACTGATAAAATCTTTGAGTGAATGCACCAAAAGGTAGGGAACTTTAATTAATGACAGAGTGCATACAATTAAAATGCATATCATATTTCAGAAGGATTATTCAAAAGAATTAATTCTGTCGCTTAAAACACTTTTAAAGTCGTAAATGAAGTAATTAGGAGTGGGCACAGAAGATGTGAGTGCGGGCTGAGCTCACACAGTCCCTGCAGAGTATTACTCGTCTTTACTGTGTCTTGATGTCATAAATCATTTTGGCCACTGTAGAGCCAAGGCTACATCTTTTCCTTGGTGATAATTCTCACTTTCGTTGTTGAGCTGAATTTCGTGGTCAGCATCAGCCTGCTGAAGGAATAAGGTTCCTTTAAAGTGCACCCCGTTCTGACAAGGTCTCGTGTTCCTCTGCAAGGCACAGAACTGCAAGGCATAGCACTGTGGGGAGTGAGGCTTATCAGAAATGCCCCAAATTTAGGACTTTCCGTATAAATTTTTATGGAGACCAATATAGATTAGATGCCCTGCACTTTCAAAGGAAAAAGTCGTTCCAGTTTGGACATTTTAGTAGGGCTGTGTGACTGCTGAAGGACACGGTGTGAAGAGGCTGTCCCGCCCTCTGGGCAGGAGGAGGATGAGGAGCCACCTCTGCCTTCCTGGTTGGTGCTTAGTGAGAAAGGGAAGGAAAAAGAAAACTCTGGTTCAGGTCTACCCCTCTGAAATGTATTTTGAATTCTGTGTTAAAATGTCCTTGGTTAAAAGCAAAAGCAGCCCTGGGAGCAGGAACCGTGACCTGGTGATTGGCTGAACTCTGGCAGTTGGGGATGCCAAAAATGCTCAGTGGTTTGCAAGTTTTCCACAGTGCTACCAAAGAACAAAAACAGTGAATTACCGTATGTCAAATACGTACTTTTAATTTTTTTTCAGGTCCTTATATGTCCTCTTGTTCCCACAAAATCTCGTCTGCTGATCATTTTACACAAAGTAACGTGTTTAAACTCTGTAGTGCAAGAGGGTATTTAACCAATGTTTAGTTTCCATTGCAGAGTCTAAGGAATCCTGTATGTAAAGAATTCCAGTATGTCAGGAAAAGCAAGTATTAGCCATAGTTGCCTTTGTTAATACTAGTGAGTCAACTTCAGTCTCACAGTAATGGTATTTTATCAATAGAAGGTACTTTAATATTTTAATTACATTGTAAAATCTGGAACATTCTTGTTCTTGTTGAGGCATATATAAGTTAGGATGAAAACTGGCATATTACCTTTGATGTGGGCCACATGCTGAGAGTCCCCCAAAGGATGTCATTGATAGTGATACAGCTGCCAACAGCAGGAGTCTCATGAATTACAATTTTAATCAGATTTTTAAAAAAAGTCCCCTAACGTACAGTTAATTTATGTTTGAGGCAAGAAATGTTTGTGGTGTGATTATTTGGAATATTTTCTCACTTAAAGATGTAGCATAAATCCCCCCTCCCTCCCAAAATTTTAATAACGTGGGTTTTTAGTTAAGGATTCAGCACTAGATTTGTGCTGAGTGCCCTGAGCTGACATTTCTGCAGCTGAGATTCGGTAGCAGTTTTCCTTGCAACAGTTGGTGCTGTTGAAATGTCTGGCTGATTTGTGAATTTGATGAGACAGAAGTCACCGTGGTCTCCAGTAATTCTGCCTTTCCTTGCACCCACAGAGTACAAGGCATCCCTCAGTGCTGGAGTAGGGGCTGTGTGGGTAAGCAGGACATACACGGATCACAACCTTACTCCTTTTTATAGAATACCTTGGCTCTCTGGAGCAGTCAGATTCAAGTTTTGTTTTCCTTTAATAAAGTTTTGATCCACGAGAAAATGAGGATTATGCATTTATTTCTGTGATTTTAAAGTAAGCATCTGACAGTTTTGCATAATAGGTTATGCTTTCTGCTCCATATTCTGTTTAAAAAAAGCTGGAATCCAAAGCTGTGAGTGACATTTTGGTAGAATTTTAGCAAGTACAGTCATTAGCAAATTAAAAATAGATACAGGTGGGTAGTCTATGTTTTTAGCTCCTTTAAAAAAAAATTCAACCCCTAACTGTATACAAGAGCAGCAGTTTATCAGATCCTTCTTGTTCCAATTAGGAAAGACCAGCAGTGTTGTCTCAGACCAAGATTAAATGTACCTTTATCACCAGAGCCTTTAATTTCCAAATTAATGTTCTCAAATTAAATTCTTATTCTTAATTTATTAGAAGGTTAAATTAAATTATTAGGATCACCAAAAATTATTAAAAACAGGCTTATTTAGCCATGGAGAGGAAAATACTGTTGGCACAGTATAATTCAAGCTACTAATTTGTCCATAATCTAAAGGAAAAATGCATGGAGTTTTAATGTTTCAAGTGCCATCTGAATATGTTCATTATTTTGGAAATTTAACCAATATTATGTTATTTGATAACTAACTAATTTGTATTTTAGTTCGTGTTAGTTTTTGCAGACACATGGTTCGTTTTGGGAGGCACAGCAGCAGCACTGTATGGTTTCAGAACCAGCAGTATTTTCTCAGTCTGTGATGTTTTCTTGAAGAGAAGAGTAGGTAAGGCTTCACCTGAGCCATTCTTGCAGCTGAAGGAGATTGCATGGTGTGGGACAGTGGTGCTGTGTTTGGGTGAACGCTCCAGGCTGTACCTGCAGTGGGGGGGATCCCGTTGCACGCACCTGGCTCGGGTAAAATCAGTTCAGTGCTGGCAGGGTGAGCTCAGGATGGGCTGTTCTACCCTGCAGGGTGGCTCTGCCTCTGGATCTGGTCTCTGTATGGCAGTTTGTGGTATTTAGGGTCATAGGAAAACAGCACTTCAGGCTTGTTTCCTTATCCCCACTCCAGCGATGCAGGAACTCTGCCAGCCTCCTGTCTGGCTGACACTTGTCCAGCTTAATGCTAGAAGTTTTATAGGCTTGCTTATCATGGCCATTTTTCCTGAAGTTTTCCCTAAATCTTCCTTGTTAAAGTCTGTCCTTACTTCTTGTCCAGTGGGTACAGAGAACAGTTTATTCTGTTTTATTACTGAACGTGGTTTTTATCTAGTGCAGACTATTAGTGAGTCTCCTGTCTGTTGTCCCTTCCCTCCATTAAACAACCCGCTCTTCTGAACATGACTCATGCTGAGGACTCTCCCATTCCCTGGTCAGCTCTCCCTGCACTGCTCTGGCCTCTTTCCAGGGGATTCAGATCCTCCTGGATCCCAACCCCAGGCAGTGCCTCAGTCGAGGCCGTGCCAGAGCTCTGTGCACAAATGCGGAACAGAGACAACGAATTTCTCCCAGTTGTACACACAGTGATCTTGTATAAATGTGTGCAGCTTACTCTCCTGGCATTTCCTGGAAGCAGGATCCTGCTGACCTGTGTTCACCTGCAGTCTACTATAGCCTCTAGATGATTTTTTAGTTATTATTTACTTATTTTATTTACATAGGCAGTCAAACCCCATTCTGAGTTTGTGAGAAGATTCCAGTCTTTCATCTGCCCTCACCAGATTTTCACAGTATATCTCTCTCAAATCTTCACGAAGGTTTAGATAATTTCTAATACAGATCCAGAGTTTCGGGTAGGTTGGTTAATTTAGCTGTGTCTGCAGGATAGAGACTCTCACCTGCCCTCGAGTGTGAAACATTTTGTTCAGTTGAGTTTGGCCATTTTATGGTTCATTCCGTCTGTGCACATTGACTGAAGGTACATTCCGAAGGTAAATTAAAATTGATGGCTGAAACTGAAAATCAGCATTTCCTGTCTAGATGCTGTGCATTTTTTAAGCTGTACACAGCCATCTGCAATTAATGCTCTTTGTTGTATATCTTCTGTATTTACAATATATTTGACAATAAAACCTTTTTTGACATTTAATCAGTAGCAGAGTTGTTCCACTCTCATTATATATTCATGAACTTTATCACCAAGACAAGACATAAATGTTGAGCTTCCCTTTAAGATCAGACAGGCATTGATATTTAAAACATTGAAAATTGGAGGGTTTTGTGACTGTTCTACATTTGTACAATATAAAAATGAGAACAGATTATAAGAGGATGCTCAGGCTGCTTTGAGGATGGAGACAATGAAACTTTGGGACTAGTGAAACTGTGTAAGAGCTGTATATTCAATTACTGATGTTGTGGGAAATCAGAGGCTGCTTTTCCCCCTTTTCCTGTAAATTGTGACTTATTTTACCGTATTTCAGATGGAAATTGGAAAGGTAGTAGGAAGAAATGTCTTGCAAGTTCCTGTGGATCTGCTTGTTGATTGTCTCTAAAAATTTGATGTGAAGGGGATTTTGGCATTTCACCCTTGAGAAATATTCCCCCTCATTTACAGTACCTGTTTTTCTGGGTTTTGACAAAACAGATATTTTTTGGAAGCTGAGTCCAACTTATTGCCTTTCTTTGTAAAATCCTAAATCCAGGAAGAAAAGTCCTTTAGAAAACACCAGAACAGCATGAGTAAGATTTTTAATTTCATTTTTTTAAACACCAAGCATATCTGGGTGTATCTTTTACATTAAATGACATTTCTGAGTCAGTGAGATATTGAACTTTAGTACAAAAATATTATTGAAACAAAAGGGAATTTGCATGAAACTTATATTTTGGAGGATAATCTCTTTTGGGCCTCTCTGAATTTAAACTCAGGGATCCTGTCAGTAAAAGAAATATTTGCAATGTCCTATTGCTCACAACTGATACTGATTTTCTCTCCAGCTAAGTAACAGCTCTTCTTTCTGCCTTGAATAATTACAGCTCAAACCCTGCCCCTGTACTATGAAAATGGAAAATCCAAGTCATCAGATAGCAGTGAATCTTCAGTTTGGATTAAAAAAAAGTATTTTATTTATTAGATGCAGTTATGGCACTGAAATAAATGGTTGATGCAGTTATGCAACATCTCACCTTCAAAATTTAATCATCTACAAATGCAATTTATTTTTCATAAGCTCCTTCCCTTTTAATATGATTCATTAAATTTTTTTTTCCTGGTTTTTGTTCATCTATTTTGGATGGAGACTCCAGGCATTTATTTCTTCTCTTCCTTAATGTTTGGTGTGGTTGATGTAAAAATACTTTTAAGTAGTGTGCATATTATTGAAATTATTTCCTACTATTTATAATATAATTGCATAATATATAAATAGATGTTATATAATTATATAACATATGACTATATGATATATTTATTATTATATATTAAGTAAAAATTGTTCCATATTTAAATAATTTAATATTTAAAAGTTTGAAGTGCCCAGGGAGGTTTTGAACTCCCCATCCCTGGAAGTGCCCAAGGCCAGGTTGGATGGGGCTTGGAGCAACCAGGTCTAGTGGAAGGTGTCCCTGCCCATGGCAGGGAGTGGAACTGGATGAGCTTTAAGGTCCCTTCCAACCCAAACCATTCTGTGATTCCATAATTCTATAGAATTCCATAATTCTGTATTATTTGAAGCACATGAGGTGTGTGACAATAGCCTAGAAAATTACCTCACAGCCCCTCCATTTTTAGTTGTCTTAATCGTATACATGCAATAACTTCTAATTCAATTGAGAGCAGCAATATTCTGCATTAGCCCTTGTGTCAGAACCCATGCAGTATACTATAAAAAAGTCATTAGTTTGGTTATATCAATTTAACAAGTTTTAGCTCATTAACCTTGACACCAGCAGTGCTGGAGAGAGGAACCTTTGGATATTGTTGTTCTCAGCATATACCAGGGAGCTCTGAAAATCTGTTGAAATCCGTGGCTATTATCCCTGATCATCAGTTATGGCTCTGTGGTGGCTCTTCTGGGCAAATGCCCCATAATAAACCACAAATTACAGCTTTTCCAGTCAACTTAATAAATGGTTGTTTCAGTTATACAACATCTCACCTTCAAAATTTAATCATCTACAAATTTCAAAAATACTTCTTGAGCTACTGCTTTTTGCTTTCTGGATTAACTTTTGAGAAATCACAGTTATAAAGTGGTTGGTTCCGCTTTAGGAATGTGCTCGGTAGTTGGGCAAACGTCTGTAAAACCAGAGCTGCCTCTGCAAACACTGGTTTTCTTTCTAAAGGGGATCTTGCATTATTTGACATTAGTGAAAACCTGTTAGAATTATATGTGAAACGTGTAGTGCCATTTCTTGTGGCAAATGTATGTTATTTTACATTTATGTTAAACCATATATAGGCACGTTTCTACATGTATGTGTATGAACGTATTTCAGTATATTTGAAATAAGAACTATGAACCAGGCTGCAGATCTGTGCCTTCTGATTTGGAGGTTTGTAGTCTGACCATGTTCACTTTGGCTTTAAATATCTTTCAAGGTATTCAAGCTTGATTACTTGGCCTCACCTGAATAATATAACTTAGAACTAAGGCTTGTATCTGGGTAGCTGTCTTTGTATTATGTCTGAAAAAATCTATCACTTCTAGGATGCCTTTTTAGAGAAAAATGTGTATTGCAGAAGTTTCAAAGGTTTTTTGACCAGTATTTTTAAAAGCTGGCACAATTTATAAAGTGGAGGTTCAGCAGCAGAGTGTGGGGCTTTAAAGAGCCCATATTTCAGGGGGATCGTGCTCTGGGGTTGTTGCTTCACCAAATACACGGACAGAGGGTATTTACAGACTGAGACACCAAACAGAGGTAGCAAAGGTATCACGAGTTGTGGAACGACCTCTGTGTGGCTCTGAGGGAGGCAGAATCCTTCCTCCTTTTGGTCGAACCCCCAAACCAGCACCAGGCTCTGTTCCACCAGGAACGCTGAGCTGGGTGCTGGACCCACAGTTACCGAGCCATGGGTGTGCTGGGACAAAGGGCATCCCTTTAAAAAACCTCAGCAGTGAGTATGACCCTCTTTATTCTTTCTTTTTAAACTGAAAGCTGCCTAGAATCTCAGAAGTGAAAAACAGATCTTCAAGCTTCCCAAACTAAAGAGCTTTGGGAAGAGTGTATTTGTCATTACGTTTAATTTGCACATACCTCACCAAAGAAAAGGCCAGGGGAGCCAGGCCGAGAACACAGCTGTACAGGCAGCTCAACTAATTGCCTCTCCATCCTCAACCTCATTTATCTTCATTTCTTCCCAATTATACCAAATTATCAATAGTCTCTGTTGCATCAGAGCTTTAATCCCCTTTATTCAGGCGGCATTAGATAGTGGCAGATGAATTCTTGGAGGGAGTCAGGGTAAACAGCCATGAAATGCCACCTCTGGCAGATGGCATTGCTCACAAGAAATGTGACAAAACATTTGGAATTTGTTACTAGGCATTGGTATGAGAAGGCAAGCTGTCAATATTTTTTTAAATGATAATCAAGGTGGTGCATACTTATACCACAAGCTGAAATGAATCCTGTCCAAAACCTCAAGCTTAGTTGAGTTCAGCTTGGCACTTGTGCTATTCCATTTTGTTGCAGAAGCTTCTCACTTTTTCTTCTTAAGAAATATTTTCACTTTATCTGGTATTATTATCAACATTTTAGTAATGTTTGTTCTGATAGAAGTGGTTATTTATAGTCAGAAAGAAATATTAATTTGAAGACATAGAGTATCCTTTAACAAATTTAGGATGTGTTTTCTTGAATGGTTTATTTGCCACCGTTGGTCATTTCTAGGGGTTTGATCCTGCTCCTTAGAGAAACCAGTGCAAAAACTCTCACTGATATTCCTTGAGGAGAATTGCAGTAGAAATGAGATGAGAGCACCCAAGGGCTGGGCTTGCTGAATGAGAGAAATGTTCTGAAAGTCAAAGATGGATTAAACATATAAGATGTCCAAGTGCTGTGGTAGGAGTTTATTCAGATACTACTGTGATCAAAATTGAAAGTGGTTGTTAAAGGAAGTACAGAGTTGGCTGCTAACGTGGTTCAAGGGGGTTTTGTGGGTTATTTTTAGACTGGCATTAACTAAAACACTGCAGATGTCACTGCTGACCTTTTATGTGAATTGGGTTTACTCACAGGCTCTCCTGGTTTTGGCAGCATTCTAAACATTTTGGAAGTCAGTAATACTTAGTGCAAGGGATCAAATGCCAGATATAAAAAATGGAGCACCTTCAGAATTAGGATGGGCCCTCCCAGTGTGCCCCACCCTGACACAGCTTGTGGGAACTGTGCAGGTGTCTGCACTTACTGATCCTTCGTGGAAACTTGGGCTGTGGAAGTAAATGGCATTGCAGAGCTTTCACGGTCATTCAGCTGCAGTATAAAAGGTTGCTGAGCATCCCTTTGGCAACCTCTTATTGCCTAGTAAAATCTCCAGTGAGTTTGGTGCAGATGCTGGTGGTTTGGAAGATTTTCCAGGTGTGTACCTAAAAGGCCACAGACTTTATTTAATTTTTTTCAAGCCATGCTTTACATTTCATGGCGCTCTTTTAGTGTTAGGTGTTTCTGAAAGGATTACATAATCCATTTATGTCACTTGAAATTAACTCAGAAGACTGCAATCTCTGACTTGGACCGTTCTTTGTAATTATTTCAAAGAAACAGTAAATGGTGAATCGTTGAAACTCGAATAACCTGATTTTGTGCCATAGCATTGCCTATCTGCCATGGATGTCAGGATGTTCTCAAAGCCTCTCAAAATCAAACCAAATTATCTGTCTAGCTACAGCCATAGTAAAAATATGTACATATACATCAGTGGTTCTTTCAGTAAATCGTTAAATATGGGAAAATGTTAAGGATTTTTTTTCAAAAAGGCAGGAAATTCTTAGCTGTGGTGAGAGAAGGTGTCAGTGTGATCATCCCTGGTGTACAAATCCCAGCTCTGTGCTTGCTGGCTGCCGTTGTTGAGCTTAGAAGGATGTATGTTTATCCTTTCTGGCAGGCAGCCCTACAAACTGTGTTCAGGATCTGAAAGTTAAGCTGTTTTATTTCTGGCTTGTGCATCATCAACAGTAATAAAAACATGACAGACCAGAATTTTGACCTTCTTTCTCTCTGTGAAATGCACGTGTTTCTGAAGACAGACTGTGGTCCTGCAGTAGGAAACAGTTAATTTTCTTGTTGATGGTTCTAAATCACGAGAGATACCTTGTTCTAGTACAGCTTTCTTATCTTTGTAGAGAAAAATAAATAGTAATAAAGTCACACACTTGTTAATAAAATGGTAGCAGTGACTGCTATATAGACTGCTATATAGACTGCTGTATAGAAGAAGAGGGTTTTATAACTTACTGTTTCATCCACTACAAGAACTGGGAGACATCAGAGAAAGGCAGCAAATGTCAAGTTAAACCCCCCAAAACACAGCTACAAATAACATGAGGTGGTGTTTTCATACAGTGCATAGGCAGGCTGGAGGACTCCTTGCTACAGGATATCATGGATGCAAAAAATTGACATCTGTTTAATCAAATGGAAAAAAAAAGTCTATTAAATATGGGTAGATTCAGGGAAAATACTTCTCTTTCAGGCATTTCCTAGTACCTAAATTGTTGCAGAGTGTTCTGGAAAGCTGTCACTGTAGTTGGACTGTAGCAGTTTGGATGCAGTCATTCTGGGAGCCATTATTCCTGAAATACCATGGCTAACTTCCATTTAGGAAGCCATAAATGTCTTTAACTATTGATATGAAGGTTGCAAGCTTTCCTCTCTGCCCCTTATCCTATGGTTAACTCTCAGGTAACAAGGCAGAAAAAGCTTCATTTATTAATTATCAGAGCTTTTCTCCAGCCTGACCCAGAAGTAACTTGTTTTGTTTAATAGTTATACACAACTAAATCAGCAACAGAAAAGAGGAGAATAGGTGCAGGTAACGCTGAGAGGTGCTTGTGAATATCAGTGCATTTTAATGACAATTCTTACAACAGTTTGTGTCTGACTTTCTGTAAACAGAAATGCTAAATGTGACTTTGGTGGGGTACAGTGGTGGAATAAGTTGAGTCAGCTGAACCACTGAGATATGTTTGGTGTTTTGAGTTTAACTGAAGATACTTGGAGCAGTTTGTGGCTTTAGAAAACCAGTCCCTTAAATCACATTGCATTTTCTTTATTTTTCCTGCACATTAATGGCTTTAAGGAGACTTTTCTGGTATTGTGCTTTATCACCATGATCATCAGTCATCATGTGGGAAAGTCAGAACACGTTGCCTTTACCACCTTCTTGTTTCTTTGTCTCTGCTCATTTTAAAAGAAGCAGTTGATGGTTGAAGAGGAATGATTAGGTTCCTAAATAAATATTTCATCTCTGCTTTTATCTTCTCAAAAAGTATCTTCCTGGAATTAGTTGTTCTTAATTAAATTGGCATCAAATATTCTGACATATTCCCAGTTATCTTCAGTGTCCTGTTTGCTGTGAAATAAACGTTGATTTTGCTGTCATTAAGACTTTTCAAAAAGTTTAGAAATTATATTCAGATTTCAGATGCCTTCTTATTGTGTAATTATCAACAGATTACTTCACCTAAGTCCTGACAGACATATTTTTTAAGTATGACTGACTGATGGACAGATTGGGAATTGCTGAATTAATGGGCACATTTCAAAGCTTTGGCAGGGCTAAGCAGTAATTACATCTGCTGAACCACTTGATAAGTTTTTGGAAGTAGCCCAGTAAAGCCATCACTGGATTTCTTGAGTTTTAATATCTTACCCTACACACTTTCATGTCTCTCTTGTAGGGCACAGTCCAGAAGTTGATGTAGCCAAATGCACACAGCTAAACAAATCCATGGATAAAAGCTCTAAAAGCATTGCAAATCTGCCATGTAGATTTTCAGATGGGTGTCATGATTTTGGGGGCTGATTAAAAATCTCGTTCCCTTTTTAAAGTTAAAGAGTTTGAGGGTAATAAGGCACCACAGAAAGTGTCCACGGTTGCATGGCCTCCGTAAACAACATCATCTGCTGCCAACAGGAGACTCAGAATTTGGGGTTAAACGGGTCATAATCCTGACCCAGAACAGTTTTATGGTTTTCTGACAGGAAAGTGACAACTGACCAGGAATGTGACCTGAGTGATCTCTTGCTGACCTTGCTCAGTTTATGAGATATGTCAAAAATTGTTTTCTACCTGTTTTTGTCCATGGGAGGAGCTGACAGAAAGTTGCAGCCCAAAATATTTTTGCAGAGGATCTTCTGTGTAGACCAAAAAAATGACAGTTTTGCCCAGTATTGAGGTGAGACTGGGACTTCGGTGAAAGCAAATAGTCTGGGACACCTGAAAACACAGGGGCTGAAAGTGCTGGCAAACACAGACCTGTGTTATTTTGGGAGTAATGGGCTTCTAGGTAAGCCAAAAAATTTCAAAGGCCTTGTGTATGCTGGATACTTATATAAGAAGTCAGAGGTGCAAAACTTTGGAATTAGCAGTGCTGAAATAGCAATGCACTGAATACTTTTTTTCTTTGTAGCTGATGTTATGCTTAGTATGCCCAACAGGATGAAAAATGTGTTTAAAAACAATTTTAGAATAAAATTGGCCAGTGGAGATAGCATTGCTTTTCACAATTGGAGTTCAATTTTTCAGAAATAAATCACAACAAAAAAATAAAATGACAGACATAGATTGAAACAGCGTGGTTGTGCAATTTGGAGGTTCCTCTGACAGAGGTGATTTCATTTAGCTCAACCAGACAGTTTTAAGGCTGATAAAATGAATTTGAAACCAAATGAAAAGAAACTGTCACCGAATTGAACTTGGATTACTTTCTGGAGATCTTTCAATACCTAAAACCAAAAAACTAATTAAATATATCTTCACCAAAAAAAAAAAAAAAAAGGAAAAGAAAAAAAGATTTTGGGGGTTTGTTTGGAAGAACAGAAATGCTCTGGGAGGTTTGTTGCTGGAAGACTTGTAGCCTTAAGAGTTATCTTACAAAATTGCTAAAATCAAAGATGGGCAAGTAGCAGCATTTTCAGAAAACTGGAGCTGAGCTTATCACTTGAATTTCCTTCAACTAAACAAAACGAAATTTAAACAGAGGCACTTTGGTGATACGGACTTGACTGTGGGTCAGTGCAGTGGGTCTGTGAGTGCAGGTGTGTCACCCACAGCACGAGTATGGATTGCTTGGGCTGATCTTCCCTGTCTGTTCATGGTACCTGTAATTTAACTCCTGAGCCCACCTGAATTTGCCAGTTAGACAGAATTTGGCTCCTGGGCTGTGCAGTGGCATTGAGGGAATGTTTACTGGAGAATTGACTGGTGTTGTTGCATCAGTTCTGCTTTTGCTTAGTTGAACATGTATGTAATTCATGCACTGATAAATAACCTGTTAAGACTGGTAGATATCAGACTTTTAATTATTAAGTATAGTAAGTATATCATAAATAACTCTCAGCAAATCCATGCAGAGTCCACCTTTATGTGTGCCCTCTGAAACACGCAGATTGCCATGTAAAGTGCAGACAATCAGCCCTTTTTTTTCAATCCATATTGTGCATTTAGCTGAAAATCTGAAAGCAGAACTGTGCATCCCACATTTTCTGCGTGGTCTGAGCTGGGTGGTTGAAGCAGGCCAGACATTTCTTCCCACTTTATCCTGGCTCTGGTAAGGAAACCACGATCTCTGCTTGAACCTGACAAGCTCCAGGAGCTCTGGAAGATGGAGGTTCTTGTCTCTCTAGCCCATTTTTAATGCTGAGTACAATCTGTTCTGGGACAAGATCGACTAGAATGCAAACAAGATAAGGAAAAATTACCTTTTTGTCCTTTACTTTTATCTGTTGGAGGGAAGGTCGTGTGGGGAGTGAGTCGGAGAGTTAAGTGTAAAGCTTTTGGTAAAGTGTATAAATGATGTATTGGCACTTTGACAAATCAACAGACTTCTGAGTGCTCTGATAATATTCCTATGACACTTATGAATCAAGTTACTAATATTTTAAAATGAAACATTCTGTCTCATGTAAAATAAATAAAAAGCTATATTTCCCTTCATATAAAAGAGTTGAGTCCCAGTGCTGCGTCCTGTTGTGTCGTTCTCCTTAGTGTTGTATGTTTGCTTTCTTCTTTCGTATAATTTTCCCCCTATTGTTTCATATATACCTTACTTGAAATCCATCTCTCTATATACAGTGGTCTGGATCATTGTTTAATTTTAGACTCCTTATCTGCTCTATTAAAAAGAATGAGAACCTTCACTGGCTTAGTATGGACAAAGAAATTATTTTTCCCTAATACAAGTTTCTCCAAAGACCAAACCTTTTGAATATGATGAGTCAAAAAAAAAAAAATTACTTTTCCAGGGTGTATGGTGTGATTCATATCACAAAGTTTCATTTTTAGTTTCTCCTATAAACTCATCCTACTAAAGACAGGATGGGGAATTAAAATGTGACATCTTTGCCTTATGGATGGCACCTCTTTGGGCAAAGAATGGCAACCAACAGAAATGTCCAGAAAAAATGTGGTTAAATCTGAATATGTAGTATTAAGGAATTACTTTTTATGGGTATATTCACTTCTAATTGTTATGGTAACAAAGAAGTTGAAAATATGCATTGATATGTATATATGTCAGATATGTATTTGCTGACAACTGTGTTACTAAGTAAGAAAACTCTATGCTCAAAAATAAATACTTTTTTAAATGTTGCGTGACAGTTAAAGGGCTGAGTATATCACCACAGGTTTGGATTTCACATATTTGGTTTATGCTGTGAATCTAGTTCTGCCTAGCTGTTAATTTATATATAATCTTACTGCATGGGGATTGATCCTGAAGGGAAGAATGCAGATTTTCTTGTAAAATGGTTATTTTTTAGCTGTGCAAAGGGCCTGCAGGTGGGATGAACTGGAGGTGTCTGTGATACAGGGCACAGGATTAGGACCTGTGAGCCCTGACTTCTCTTCCAGTTTAGTTTTCCCACTGGTGATCCAGGAAAGGGGGAACTGGATTTGTGATTCTGCATCTCTGCTTTCCTTGCTGGAGCCAATCACTGCCCTTATAAACACTTCACAACTGAACAGTTCTAGGTAAGAAGAAGTTCTAATTATTATTTTCTTTTCAAGAGACTTACTACTCCACAGTAACTGTGGTCCAGATGAAGCTGTTATCTGTGGGATGCTGCAGGCTACAGGATACATTTCATTTAACATCCACTTTTATTATACCTCGTACACTCAGCTGTATTTTTTTCTTTCTCTAAAGAGAAGTGATAGGGAACATAAGAATACAGGAGTGGTCTGGAGAGATAGGTGTATTGCAATTTATTCTTCTGTTGCTGGCACTGAACACTGGAGCAGATTTACAAGTGGAATTTGCAGGGAAAAAAAGTTATTATTGTCTCCATCTGTAAGTAAAACTGGTTCCAGTGATTTGGACTGTACCGATTTAAATTCAGTTTCCCGTTTTGTTGCAAGTTTCCTGCGTTTCCTTAGGCAAGTCACTGTTCTTCCCAGTGCAGTTCTCCATCTGTGAAACAGGATTAGTGATGTTTTCCTACGGAACGTGCAGCGGTTGTAGCGCTGGGCTGAGGACGCTGGTGGGGCTCTGACACAGCCCAGGGTAGGGGCACGAGGCTCTGAAAGACAAGAGAAACTTCCAAAAATAAGTAAATGAGCTGAGTTTACACTGTCTGTGCTGGCGTGGGAAGTCTGGAGCAGAACTGAGAGGTGAGGGAGACTTTTAGGTATGGTTTTAGTGCAGGTTTTAGTGCAGGTTTTAGTTTTCATTTTTTGGTTTTTGTTTTCATCCAGAAATTTCTGATAAATTCTCGGGCCCAGTTTTTTTGCCGCTGCCCTGATACATGAAGTTACAGGTACAAAAAATTCATGCTGAGGTACATGTCATATTTTTTGAGGAAGAAGAAAGTGTAAATGATAAATTTGCTGGAAAAGCACATGGAGAAAAAATGAAACTTGTTTGGTAAAATCAAAGGCTCAGCATTTCCACAGAAACTCCTTTATAAATTATACATTTAACTTGAGAAATACTTTACCAAATAATACCAGCCCTGTTTAACAATAGTCAAAATGAACAACTTCTATACTAAGTAGCAGTCAAATGTTATTTGAAAGAGCTGATATACAGTATATTAAATAGCAAAGATGCTGACACAGCCTTAACTGTAGTAGTTCTTTTAATTGCTGCACTAGGCCATGTTATATTATATCACATGGCATAATTTAGTGTGTCTTTCTTTGTCAATGTATTACCATTTTACAAATTACAGCTCTTTTATAGGAAGGTAATTCATACTTGGACATTGTGCTAAAATGATGGAGTGTTTTCCTTTTTTCTCAATCATTGATCTTTCAAACTTTTGCATTTAGCAGTATTAATCATGCTTATTAGCCAAGTGTTGTCATAAAAGAATGGAATTTCTCTGTTTTGAAGTCATGAACAAGAATCTCAATTACAATAAGTAAATAAATTACTGGGGTGCAGCAGATAGAGGCAGCAAGCAAAAAAAAAAACCAAAACATTTTAATTGAATATGAAAGTAACACAGTCAATACAGCAGTTTCATGTTTTTGTAACAATGTGTAATTTAATTGAGAATTGGGGGGGGGGGGGTACTCGGCAAGGGAGTGGACTTAAAATTCCTTTTTTTCCTTTAGAAATGTTCAATCTAACTTTTTTATGGTGGTTTGTGTCGGGGACCAGATGTATTTTAGAATTCACTAACATGGTCTAGTTAACAGCTGTGTAAAAGGAATTTGTTATTCAAGTGTGGAAGTGTCATATTGAAAAAAACCTACAATCTGTAAAATTGCTTCTTTGGAAGACCAAACAGAGATTCTAGACCACAAGTGCTTAGTTTTCTAGACTCTTTTGGTTTAGACAGTAATTACTATGCATAATAAATATTGGACCCTTGAATTTAAATTCCTGAATATTGATGATGTCCAAGCCCAGTCCATGCCTGGCTCATTTGACCCACCAAAGTGAAGAAACTTTCACTCAGGACATACCCAGAGTCAAACCCAGCAGTGGAGGGGAAGCTTTTGAAGCTCAGAGGTAAAATAGTGGAAGGATAAGTGTGAGCTCTTCAGGGATGAGTTTCAGCTGGAATGCTGGTGAGAACTGGAGGGAGGGAATGGACTAGTAAGACTGACAGTGGTGAGAGACCTGAGGAGCCCAAGGGTTGACATGGCAGGGTCTGGGTGGCCTCATCTCTTGTGATAGCAGGAGATCATGATTTAGTCTCAGATGTTCCATTTCTATTTCCTTAATCATGAGTGATGTTTACTTGTATGATTTTATCCTTAAACATTTAACTTTCCCTGTTCCCAGAAGCTAGTGTTGTGAAGGTGGGTGTTGCTGAAAGTTTCTAGTCCTCTTTTTTGACTGATGCATATTTATTAATTTATTTTCAGAAGATTCAGGTGTAGGTTTCAGATGCTGTGCCTGTGCCATGGTAGAGTATTAGCCCATTGCTAACCCAGAAGAATGTCCCTAAATAACAGTGTATGCCATTCATGGTTTGTTTTACCCTGTTTTACAGGTGGGAGTGAATCCTCCTGGGATAAAGAGAAGCTCCAGTCTCCCATTACGACAGGATCCCAGCACAGCATTGGCCATCCCACACTGTCAGGGCAGTCGAGCCTTGGAAGTGCACACCCGCTCAGTCCTCTCCAGCAGAACCACCTGCTCACCAACAGTATGTACTGGGCTCTTACTGGGAAAAGAGAGTACCTGGAACCCTGCTGGGGGCTGGGCTTGCCTTCCTTCCCAGCCTGGTGGAGGTGGGGAAGTGATGGGAGACACTGGAGCAACAGGAGGGTCAGTCCTCCCCTCGTCTGCTGCTCCTGTGCCTCATGTCCAAGCCACCCTCTTGGAATGGTCACTCACTGCTGGGTTTGGGACTGTTTAGTTGACATTTCCATGGCCTGGACTGAAGGGAAAAATAATCATAAAGTTGCTTACCGCTTTAGCTATGTGAGAAAATTCCCTTCCAGATGAAAATGTTGGCCACAAAATACAAATATGAGAGCAAGGAATAAATGCAAAATGGTCAGTTAAAAGTGAGCAGGAGCAATCCCTCTGCCTTGTTTTGCCTTGCCACCTGCCAGGTGTGGGCAAGGTCATCCACGGAACTCAGCTACCCAAAACAACTGGAATGAAATGACACAGTTTGAATTTGAAACTTAGAGTTCTCTTTAAAGGCATCTCTTTTCTTTCCCTTAGGAAGGAAGCAGGT
This sequence comes from Myiotriccus ornatus, assembly GCA_036023395.1. NCBI lineage: Eukaryota > Metazoa > Chordata > Aves > Passeriformes > Tyrannidae > Myiotriccus > Myiotriccus ornatus. The sequence goes on from JAYRBT010000156.1 coordinate 2,157,703, forward strand.
GGGAAGTCAGCAGTTCCCTTTCTTTGTACCCAAAGAGGGAAGAAAAGGAAGGGAAATATATTCCAAGAAAGATGTTCAGGATTAATATTTTAAAAATTATTGAGGAATAAAGTTAATTCTAACTGTTGATGATGGATGAAGAATGAAAAGCTCATAATTTCTGAACTCTTGTTACTTGTTTAACCTTTTCATCCTCACAATTACCAAAGTTGATTTTTGATGTTAGTTTTAGTGGATTAGTGAGATTTCTGACTCCTTACACGATTTTAGGAGCAGTTAGTTCCTTGCTGCCTCTGTTGGGCCCCAGGCATGAACAAATCAGAGTTATTGAGATGACTCCTGTAAGAAGGGCCTGCTTTGTGCATGTGTGGACCCGAGCATTTGGGGTTAAAAGTCAGTAGCTAAAAATCACCAGGTCATAGGACTCAAATTCACTGTAGTTTATCCTTTCATTTTATATTCTTGTATAATTCAATTCCTGTATATATTTTACATACAGGCATACTTTGTTCTTTGCTCCTAAGGATATTTTCCAGTAGGTATTTTGTAGTAGGCTGATGTCTATAGGCTATTAAAGGCTTTATTGAATGTCAGACATTATGCCCAATGATTTGCAAGTGCAGGATGTATTTCCCTCATAGTCCTCTGAAATGTTTGACGGATTGTGTCTTAAAACTGGTGATGTGCTGTTAAATTCTGTTTGTAGTTTGCATTTAGTTTGCATGTCAATTGGACTTTAAGTAGACATACAACTCAATGTGGCCAGATGGTGTCTGGGAGTTTTGGAACTCTATAGAGGATGAGGGAAGATTATTGGGCTGTTAAGGGAGATCTTCAGGGGAACAAAGGCTTATGGATGCAGACACTGTCAGTGTGGTTTGAAGGGAAGGGAGATGGATGTGGGCTTTGCTTATTGCCTATCATAATTAATATTGGCCTGGATCATCATATAAAATATATAGTGAATCATTAGACATCACAGTTGTTGATCACGATATGCTCATGTTAAACAGAAATAGTGTGGGAGCTCATAATGTTGCAGTTCTGCCTTTCCTGGTGGGCACTGTGGTGTTTTTATGCCACTGTAGCCAAATTAGAGAGGAATAACATAAGCTATGTTAGTCAGTGGTAATTTTTATTGTTGGTTCTGTCATACACCAAAATGGGGATTGGACTTCCCATTTCAAATAGTTATGATAGAGCCAAAAGTTAAAATCCTTTTAGCAGCGATTAGTGTGAATAGTATATGGTTATAATTAGCTATATGTTTGTGTTATTTAATACTCGTCCCTGAATTTCTAAATGAGAATTTCTAATCTAAATTTCATTTAGAAATATGATAGGATGTTTTGTCCAGCAAAATAAGCCCTATTTTTGTGCTGAAAAAATAATTTTGGATGCCCAAAAGTAGCGATGTTAAAGTGGTCCCTCTAAAGAACTCTTGAATGCACAATAACCTGAAGCAATTTTTTTCAGTGAATTGGTGTCTTGGTCTTGCTTTCCATTGCTGTCATTACTAAATACAAGAAGTAATACACATGCTGAAATGGATATTAATGAAGTATGAGAATCCAATTCTTTCTAGCAGTAACTTCACCTTTTTGGCAATGTCAAGATCTCCAAGTTGGTCCAAGTGAATTTCATACCTTCTTAAATTGGTTTATAACCATAGCAGAAGACAATTTAAAGTGACATCTTGAAAATTAAAACCTCTGGCAACAATTTTAACCTTTCATTACATATTCCAGATCACAGACCTTCTGCACAATAGTTCAGTAGTGTCTGTAGTCCAACCCACACCTTCCTGGATTCAGTAATAGGCCTAATATAACAATCTGGTCTCAGATTGCTGTGTGTGAACTGATAACAGTAAGAGGACTTGGTAGGAGTGTCTGATCAGATAAAATTATTAATAAATACTCATCTGATATATTGGAAAACATGCAAGTCTTATGTTTTGTGGGGGTTTTGTCTTTATTTCACATAACAAAGAGATCACTGAACTTGTGCACTGTTATATATTTATTTAAATATGACTTCCCCAGTACAAACTTCCTTTCTTTCCCCAATACGAACCAGCCTTTCCTGGAATGCAAAGAGAGCCATTCCCTGAGAAACACCCAAAATTACAAACACATAATGACGCTGAGTTTGACCGGTCAGCGTTCCGGTGGAACGTGGGCTGCGGAAGTGGAGGTGGTGGGGTGTGAAAGGAGTGACTGACACCAGACCTGCCGGTGGTGTTTTCCAGGGATAGACCTGCCGTTCATGATGATGCCGCACCCCCTGCTCCCCGTCAGCCTCCCCCCCGCCTCCGTGGCCATGGCCATGAACCAGATGAACCACCTCAACACCATCGCCAACATGGCAGCAGCTGCACAGATGCACAGCCCCCTCTCCAGGGCAGGGGCCTCTGTCATAAAGGTAAGTCAGGTTTATGGAAAAAAAAAAAAGAATCAGCTCTTTGTGGCTTACAAAAGCGTTTACGGTGATTTTCTCATGGATTATAATGAAGAGGCAGTGAGTTTATGCTGCCTCCAGCTCACCTGGTGTGCTGCTCCTGGGAGTGCCTCAGGCTGAGGAAATGCCCACCACAACAGCCAAGAAGTTCAGCTGCTCTGATCTATCAGTAAATCTGTAATGTAATTAAAAATGGATACTGACACTCTCTGGAGGCGAGAGGAAGATCTGTGCTGCATCTGTGAAAGCTCAAAAACTATTCTGAAACGTTTAAAATCAAAGTTAATGTTATACTTCTCCTTATCATCCATGTGTCTGCACAGTTGTTCACTGGAGAGGGAAAACGTGCTATCTCTAATGGTCAGCTGCCCATTAGTTAATGCAGGTCACTAAATTGTTAGAAATTGGTTGAGATTCTGTTCATTTCACTCTGTAGCCTTGTCTTTAGCTGTTCAGAGACCTCATGAGAAAACCATAGCTGAAATGCAGCAGTGGAATATTTGTAGCAGCAAGTAGACTTCAGAAGCTTTGATTACATTTTAAATGCTATCACTATGTCACAATGAAGATTAAATCTGTATTTGTAAACAATGCCAGTTCTTTGTAACTTAAACTACAGGTTTTGCAAGCAGTTTGGTGTCAGGGTGTTATTTTGCAGGCCCTTGCTGATGTGAGTTTCTCATTTACAGCTATTTTTGCCTAACACCTGCACTAGAGGATACACAATATCTCCACAACAACAGTAGGTTTGGCCAGCACTCTGGTGGGAATTATTTCCTCTCCGTGTTGTAGAGGAAAATACACCAGTAGGTGACGTGCCAGAGGTGGAGTGTGGATCCATTGCTGTCTTACTCTCACCTGTCAAGTGATGCTGCATCTTTTTCTTGTTTGTTCTGAGTGCTGAATCAGTAGATGAATTTTATTACGGAGGGTGAGGCTCCTTTTGTCCTTTCCTTCCTTATGTGCAATCATCCAGTGCTGAATGACGTCAGTTAACATGAGATCCTTGTACAAAATGAAACATGTAAAAGAAAAGCAGTGTTGCTGCTGCTGTCAGTGATATTACTTTTATTACAGGATATTATATAAGTGCATTTAATAAGTACAAAAAATAACTAGTTTTCAGTCCCAGTATCATGTTGTTACTTAAAATGGGAGAAAAGAATTGAATATATTGAGTGTGTATCTGTTGCCACACTCTGATGACTAAAATACCATTTGGCCTGTTTTCTATAGGTGTGAGAATCAGCTGCTTTATAAAGGTTTTGAATGAAGTCATTATGCTTTTTATATCACGTTTGCCATTTAGAAATAAACTGTTCTACCAAGATATGCATGATCAGCAAAGTTAACATTTAGTGCTCCAGAAAGAAATGTCATAACTATGAAACTTGATTTCTTCCTGACAGGAACACTATAAATTAGGGAGGCACAATGGCCAGGCTCACAAAACCTTCTTAGCCATCTATTACATGATGTGATGTGATTACAGCAGCACCCACCAGCAGCACTGTGGCTGCAGTGCTGGCAGTGTCTCTGTGATAAATCCAGTCTTTCAGGGGTTTACTGTGCATCAGAAGGAGTTTGCTTTGTTTGAAACTTGACTCAGAAGAATCTGTGCAATTGAGAGTCTCATATGGCAAAAGCAAAATCCCACAGTAATACTGACTTCCCCACCTTCTCTCTTCTCCTTCTTGTGCCTGCTGTTCTGGTTTTTCCAGAGCTGTTCTTCAGCTCTGCAATCCATTTACTGGCTTAGGTGTCAAATGGGGACCAGTCTGAGCTGGAACTCTGCTGAACTGCATTTAAGTCATGGTTTAGGCTCAAGAGAGTGTTGAGTGTTGAAGGACAGGTTGGATGGGGCTCTGAGCAACCTGATGTAGTGAGTGGCATCGGGGTTGGATGCCCCATTCCCATGGCAGGGGGTTGGAACTCGGTGATCTTTAAGGTCCTTTCCAACCCAAACCAGTCTGTGATTCTATGAATAAATGTAGCAGTTTTGTTCCTGAAACTCAGAAAAATCTACTCAATAACAGTATTTTCAAGTCTTCAGAAGCGAAGTTCAGAGGAGCCTTGACAGAAAGGCCACTTTCCCAGCTGTCCTTGGAGACAGGCTGGCGGGAGATAACTCTGCCTAGGCTGTCTTAAAATTGAGGGAACCAAACCCAACCCAAGGGCCTTTAAGCTGCTCCCTTTTGTGTTAGATACAAAAAGAATACTGAGAGTAATGAGACAAAATTTTAGCGCAGGGATTTGAGACTCTTTTACTCTTTTTTCCAAAATTTTTCCTTGCTTTTTGTTCTATTCACCCCCCGTATTTTGGACATTCCCTTCTCCTCTTGCTCACATCTCACTGTCCTCCAGCTCTCCTTGTGCTCTCTCCCTTCCCTTCTGGCCAACAGCCTCTTTGGAGCTGCTGAGGGATGTGCTGCTCCCGAGTAGGAGTAGTTCCGAAAATTAGTGTCCTGCTGTTCATTTTTCTTCTCTTGTCATTCCCTTGTTGTATTCCTACTTTTCTCTTACTCTTTCTGCTCTTATCCAGATCCCAGTTAGGAGTAAATGGCACTTTTGTTGAATGCAGCTGGAAAACCCAGAGGAAAAAAATGAAATAAATGCAATTGAGATGCTTTGTTTCAAAAAAACTCCACAAAATAAAGTAATTTTTTTTATTTCAGAATTCTTTCAGAATTTTACCCCGGTGTACCTTAGAAACAAGTCTGATAGAACAAAGCAATAATAGTACAGTGGGATCTAGACAAGCAGTAGGGATTTTTGAGTCTCTTTCTCTTTGAGTTCTGTTTTTCTCCTGATTTTGTGGGATTGTTTAGGCATTTGTAAAGGATGTATATGACATGATTTTAAATTCCCTAAAGAGAATACAGGTGGGCTGTGTAATTATTGCTGAGAGGTGCTATTTTCTGTGTGCTGTGCAACTCACATTCATAACATTTACCTGACAGCCAGAAAAATGTGGCCATCTCAGAATACTCTGAAACAATTCTTCTCAGGATAGAAACACTTCCCATTACAGAATTTGTAACATCTTTAATTTCACAACTCTCTGTGCATTCAGTCCATTATGAATTGTTTTCAGAATATTACAGCATTTATAAAATTAAACTTCTGTACAATGTACGTTATTTTTCTCATTATTAGATTTATTCTGCCCTTTTTCACGGCACGTGTTCCTTGCTGGCAGCTTATTGCTGAAATGGGACTGGAATGTGTTAGAGTGAGACAGAGGAGATTGTTTGCTTCTTATAAGGTTAATTTTTGTGGCTGTACTGAGGTGATGGAGAAGGGAGTGTGCAGGTTTGTATCCTTTTATTCACTGATTCAGGGAAACTGCTCTGTTGGGAGATGTTCAGATCCCTTCAAATTGTATTAAGTGCCCTTCTCATCTCCTCCTTTGGAGGGAGGCATATCCTTCTCCCTGCAGTGCCAAGAATACCTGGCTCCTTACCACCCACACACCTTGTTGATAGCTTTTAAGCATCGAATACTTACTTTAAACTTCCAAGTGGAAAAAAAGCAACAAGAAGAAACATCTCTTTTTTTTTTGCAGAGCTGGCAAGGGGAAATTGTTAGGCCAAGCACATATTAGCTCTTAGTTCTGGCTCAGATCTTTTTAGTATTGGCTTAGTCATTTGCATTTGTCCTTAATAACTAGTATAAGCTCTGAGGTAGATGAGATACAGCATTATCATCATTAGTCCTGGGAGTGCCTTTCCTCCATTCCACAGCAGCACTGGGTGAAAGGATTCACAGAAGGAGTAGAAGCACAAAGTTCCCAGTGGGGACCCTTTCCAGTTTTACTCACTGTTGTGCTTTCAGGTTCAAAGTAAAATGTAAAGGTAAGATCTTAATACACGGCTGAAGGTTGTCCCAGTGACGGCTAATTTAAGAAATGGGGAAGAAGGCAGCTCCTGTTTGGCTGTTTCCCAACACCATCTGATTAGCTGCAGTTCCCTGTTTGGCTGAGCAGCTGGCAATTAATGGATTGATAGGAAGTAGTCACAAGGTAATGGGATTAGTGAGTGAACATCTGGTATTAAAATCAGTAAACGTAGGAGAGTTTTTATGATTTCTTAAATTCGGTGGGAAAATAATTGCCAGTTGACTACAACTGAAACAACTCTATGTACACCGTGCAAAAAACTCGCATTTTAAATGACAAAGTACATATTTTAGGCGAATGACTTCCCGATACACTGCAAAAGATGAATGGGATCCAGCTGGCTTTCAGACACACAGATCCTATCTTAGTTTTTAGACCAGCTGTTTACCTTGTTCATCTCCAGTTCCTGCAGCAATCAGAGGTACTATAAGTAGCTCAGAAGACCAACAAGTCACCCATAGTTTGTGTGTGCTCATTTCCAGGCTGAAATGATTCAAAATACAAACCAAACCACTCTTCTCTAGCCCAGAAACAGTGACTGTCCATCCTGTTTCTTGTTGCCACTCTGCCCAGCATCAGTTTGGGTGTAGCACAGCTCCTTTTCACTGTGCCAGGATTATTCTTTTTCTTGGAAAAGCCTAAATTCCAGTTATGTGTTGCTTTTCTCCATAATGCATGAGTTAAGGACTGTAAACTTTTGAACGCTGTTAAAAATGTTATTAGAATTCAAATAGTATCAACTAAGGTCAATTGGAAATAAATCTGTGTAAGCATTAACTTAAAAAATAAGTGTTAGCAATTCAGTTCTTTGCTAACTGAAATTGTGAATTGTGTTAACTTGTCGGCTGCTCCTCTTTCACAGACACTTCCAGACAAACCTGGTTTCTGGAATTTGTTTGTAACTGTGCTGTCCACTTTGAGAATATGAATGGTGATTTGGCAGTGAATTTGGTAGAGTTCAGCCCATGAACTCTTTTTTTCCAACATGGCCATTAACTAAAAATCTTTTTCACAATACTTGAAAACCTAATCTAGATCTAAAAACAGTAGAATCCCCATTTTCCCTTCCTTTCCATTTTATTAGTGAGGGTGAATTCCAGCTCTCCTGCCACTGCAGAGCCCTGTAGAGTAGAGCAGCAGCACCTCAATTAAATATGAAATACCAAGATAAGTATCTGAATAAAATATCCAGGATTCAGTCAAACTCCCCAAACCTGCTTGTCAGCAGTGAAATGCCATTAAGTCCTCTAGGAACTCATTAATAGATTAACATTGGGAAGAGTAATTACAGCTACATTAGAACTAAGAATAAAGAAAAATAAAGGAAAATCCAGCAGCATCATTTCTCTAAATTCTTGACATAAAATGAAGATCAATACTATAAAAAAATCAGAGGTAAGGAATTAAGGTCAAGATGATTATGTCAAAAATAGGTAAGCTGTTCATATATATTTCAAATAAAAGTAGTGTGGATGCAGCTCTTATGTAGTGTTTCATATTATTTGTGTGGAGCACCACCTCACAGGGGATAGAAAAGGGGATATTGAGGTGAAATCAAGGATGTATCTGGAAATTGGGTGACTTGATGACTTCAGAGCCGTTAACCTAAATCACAACTAAAATTAACAATGTCAAGCTTTGTAGCTACATTTTCTGAGGCAGAGCAAGACACTGATCTTTAGTGAGACAAATATATTACCCTTCAAGAGGATTAAATACTGCAAAAGTCCTTTTACAGAATTTATGTTACAGCTCTGTAGAGGAAGGAAAAAAGATAAGATAAAGTAGGTACTATAGGTAGATAAATAGGTGAGATCTTGAGAAATGTTTTCATTTTTCATAAAAATCTCAAAATCTCTACATTTTTTTACGTACAATTCATTACATTATAACCCGGAATATGAATCTTGCAAATTCATGAATAGGAAAAAAATACAAATGGAGAAAATATTGCGTTATTTAGGAATGCTTCTCTTTTACTGTGAGTTTACCTGGTGTGGAACCAGCCTGGGGAGAATGGAGCCATTTTCAAGAGGAAAAATAATGAAATATATGAAAAGTAGAGAGGTTGTAAAATACATAGATGGCAAATACAATGAAGTCATCAATGTGTAAAAAAAAAAAAAGTTAAGATTTTAGATTTGCAATTTTCCTATTTAAATGCCCTCATTGATTTGTTACAAATACTGTTAACCCTGTATTTGGAAAATGGTGAGGACATTATCACTTGTGTTCTCATTTGTAATAAAATAGATTAACTTGCTGTGAAATTTTAACTAGGCTGAGACACAACAGTAGCTACCTAATGAACCAGAGCACATTGCTGTTAAGTAGCTAAATAGATGCATACTGATTACAGGACTGAAAAATGGAGCTGTTTACCAGCAAAAGAAGAGTCTGTTCGTAGTGTTATTCATTATGGTAGGGGGAATTCAGCACCACATTTCTACGCAAATGTTTAGAAATAGACGATTTCTTGATCCATGTGCAGTCTCACACGATGATGGTTCACCCTCGTGTGTAGTACATATGATACAGAGAGAATTTCGGCTCCTTTTTTGCTTGTAGGGAAACTGTGCCTTCCCTGTGTGTGTACTTTCGTGTAACTGGTAAAGCATTAGATGACATAATCAACCAGTTCTCTTAGAAAGTGATTCACTGTGTGATTAAGAATGACATTATTGTTTGACACTTTTATTTCTGCGTGAACATTTCAAACCAAGACCCTGAGTTTGAAGGCAAATTACTGGAAGCAGAGCTTGTTTTATAGTGAGAGACAATGGGAAATGCAGTTACCAGAAGGAGCTCGAATACTTTGCTTTTCCAAATCATCAGCTTTTGAATTACTCAAATAACTCCCATTTAAGATGACATATATGGCTGTTTGTGTGATATCTAAGTGTTAATTCGTAGTCATATTTGTTCATGGGGTTTTTTTGCAGAACACTTGGCATGTCCTCTCCTTGGCCATTCATTTTCATGGTTGCAATAGACAATGAAATTTACTTAAACTATGCACTCTTCTGTAAAATTAATCATTTCAAAATGATATCTTAATTGGAAATTGAGTGCTCTTTGTGGTAAAAGGAGAGGAAATAGTGCCAAAGAGGACTGTTAAACTGAAATCCAGGCAAATGAAATTACAGTAATCTGTTAGCATGAACCTATTTGGAAGCTATTATTTACATGAAGCTAAAAGACATATAGGATTTATTTGCTCAGGATTGCATGTATAGGATTCATCATGATTTAGGGCAGTAGTTCTTGGGGTAAGAATGTGACTTTTAAAAGCAATTTAATCAGTAGCCACAGAGAAAGTAAGTCCTGTCTCTCTTTTACTCTTCTGTTCATCTCAGCAGCCTCTAAACCCTCTCTTTTGGAAGCTGAGATGAAGAAAGCAACAGGAGACTTTTAAGATCACCAGAATTTGAGAACTTGTTTGTATAAACCCGTTAAATGTCCAAAATTTTAAAAACTTGTGACCTGACATAGTGGACTCTATCTGTTAAATATTAGCATTCAAAAATGCTGCAATTAAAAGTCTCCCTTAAAGATTTATTAGTTATTGTATGTTCATTAAATAACAGATAATGCGTGGACCTGATCCATTGAGGATTAACAGCTATGTAATAGATACACATCTGTTATGTGGTTTTGAGGCTCACTTGTTATTTAAGGTACAATAACTATTCTTTTAAACCCACACCCAGTGCTCAGCTGGTGTGGCTGGGATAGGGAAATGCCCTCCCATGCTCCCAATCTCACCTTCCCTTTGTGTCAAATCTCTCTGTAAACACAAAGGTGAGTGTGGCCTAAAGAGGGGATTTTAATGGGCAACAGAATATTCTTGTTGACCTTGCTGCCAGTGTAATGAATGAATTGCCCCAATATGTTCCCAACAGCAGCTTTTATATCAGATATTTCTAATGGAAAAACTATTAGAAACCACCATTCTCTTCCCAAAGCTACGTTATTGATTTAGGATACTGTCTAGCAAACTGCATAAAAAGTTCAGATGCTGCTGAGTTTGTTTTCAAAAGCCCACAGTAAATCACCACCAAGCTGCCAGATTGCACTTTCCTAATGAAACATCTCTAGAATAGGTTGGAAAGGAGGAAAAACAGCAAAGTTCTTTTGAGACAACTTTCCCAGATTACACTGAAATTGTGATTTTTAATGAGGTGGGGGCAAGAAAATCTTCCTTTTTTAAAAAAAGAAAGTGATATTTCAGTTTTGAGTTTCCACAAGGAGCAGTTGATTGCCAGGGATGGGGACAACTCCAGTCAGTTTCTGGAGTTCTGTGAATTCAACTGTGTCCTTGTTCATGTCTCTCCCTTGGAACTGCACCTTCAAGGACTTGTAACAGAGGTTTTAAAACACAGAAGGGATTCTAAGGTAGAAATATCTAAAGTATGTCAGGTCATGATCTGTCCCTTCTAGAAGATCCTAATTTTTTGTTGGTCCTGGGACTAGGAATGAAGGGTACTGGAAATTGTAACTAATTCAGGAAAAGTATATGTGTGGAAACACTGGGTTGGAAGGGATCTCAAGTGCTCTTACAATCTCTTGCCTTAAGACAAGATGAATTATTACTTATGCCATGCTTCTCTAACCTGTTCCTAAAGATTTTTACTGATGAAAATTCCGTGGCATCTTCAGATAACTTGCCAGTATAGATACATAGAACTGCAGAATTTCATTTTGCTATTTTTTTTTTTAATTTCTTACCCCCTTTTTTTTCCTCCTTATCTCAAGTGCTATATATATTTAAATAAGAGGTTAATATCAAAGTTTCATGTACAAATATACACATAAGAATTTGCAAGCACACTCTTACTTTGGTTACCCAGTGGTGCTTTTCATGTGGAATTGAAGTTCTTACCAGTGCCTCAGCTTTTATCATTTGTCTGGGTGCTACCCTGGGAAGATATTGATGTATTTTATTTAGATAGAGAATGTAGTGACTTTAGAAATTTGACTGTATTCAGGTGACAGTTTAACACAACTCTGAGTTGTCCATTTGAAATGTGGCTCATATATGCCGACATTACTACCTGTAGATCAAAAGTAGCCTGTGAAAGCAACGCGAAAGAATATTTTATATGTTCTCATGTGTGAAAAAGTTAGAAAACAAAAAGTTACCAACCAACAAAAAAAAAAGGTGGCAAAAATGATTGGCAAGCTCAGACACAGATAACTGTGCATCTCTCTAGATGTGAGTTCTGTTCACTGATGATCTTGGAGACCATTTGTTCATTTTTTCAGCAAAGTTTGTGAATCAAATGGCACAGACCTTGTTTTATTTGTGTTTGAAGGAAAGGATCCAGGACAGCCCCTCTCCAGCCCCGTCCCTGGAGGACAGCCAGCGCCCCGGGAGCCACCCGTCCTCCCACCAGAGCAGCAGCGTGTCCAGCTCCCCGTCCCAGCTGGACAACACCCCCGACAGAATTGGTCAGTGCCCTGCAGCTCACACTCCTCACAACCTTCTCAGCAACTGGGGAAGTTTGCTGAGTCAAATCTTTGTTTGCTGGGATGCTCAGGAAAGCACTCACTTGCTAAAAGAATAGCCAGCAAGTGCATCGCTGTCGTTTGTTTCATTAACTTCATGGCACTTCAAAGCCCAGCCCCTCACGTTCCTCCTGTGCCAGTCTCCACCCGTGCCCTGAGGGCATCACTCTGGCACAACCAGCTCCTCTGCCATGCTGGGGGGAGACAGTGCTGCTGAAGGCACCTGGAATTCAAAGGAGCAAGATACCTTTTTCTTCACGTGGATGTGAGGAAAGTCACAGATTATATGATGACTTTCTTGTTCCAAAAACCGCCCTGTGCCCTCACATTCCCTCATCACCCCGAGGCTGAGGGCTTTCTGGTTTTTTGGTGTCTCCAGCACAGCTTTCACAGCCTGTGCACTATTGATCTGCCATTTAAAATGCTAATTCAGTCTCGAGGAGGTTTAGATCCTATTCTTGGTGCTTCCAAGAGGGATCTAGGGCAAGTCAATTAACATCTCTTCACGTCAGTGTGTGTCAACACCGTTTTCTTCTCAGGGCCTGGAGCCCATGCAGGCATTGCTGAGCTAGATTTAAGCTGTAAAGCAGTCCATGTAAGTCAGTGCAGACTTCACTCCCATCCAGGAACCACTCAGCTGCTTCCTGAGATTGTGCAGTGTTGACTCTGGTCCCTGCAGCAGCACCACAGCACAGCTGGCTCTACACAGAGTGGTCAGTGGAACCTGAATTCATCGCCTAAACGCGTGCACACACAGGGTAGAGATTAGAAAGTAGATTCCCCTCAGCTTTTTCAAATCTAAAATAGTACTGGAACTACACAGGACAAGATGTAACTTCCTGTAGCATCAGTGAAAAAGGGACTTCTGATGTCTCAATGTCAAGGTTTAGTGCTCACTGTTGTACAGATATGTATATATATACTTTCTATCAATATAAATAAGTTTTATTTTTGCAACTAAAAAAAAGCTTTCCTTAAAATACGGTGATGGAGTTTGTAACAAGTGTCCTCACTGGAATAACTTTAAAGTCTGTCATTGGTAGATTGCAGAGAAGAAAGGGTTTTAGTAAAATTTGAGAACAAAGAAAATAAGAATCTTGAAATTATAAACCTCACACCTCTCACTCATTCTGCAGGTGTTAAATTAAGAATTTCCTTGAGCATGACAGTATATTGGGTTTTTGTTGTCACCTGTCAATTTGGGGTACAATCTGTCCATTGGTGGTTTTTATTAATCTTGCTGCTTTATAAATAATTACTAATACTTAAATCCTTAAATGTGTTTTTCCCCAGAATAGTTTCTGTGAAGTACTTTTTAAATTAGTTAATTTGAACATTTCGTAAGAAATCACATTCCTCTCAGTAGTAAGTTGGGTTCTGTCTTGGTATCTTTGTTTAATCAACTTGAGCAGATTTGCTTTTGCTGCGTATTTTACTTGGTTCCAAATGTTAAAATACCAAAACACTGACCAAGAGGAAATGCAGTTTAATATTTTCCTTTCTCCTAACATTTTCTTGCTGACAGTGTTATGTAACTGTGCCCTCTGATTCTTGTAGCTATGCTGACCAACAGCAGGGAAGGAGAACTCATTGACCAAGAAACTGGGACCAGCCTAAAAAAAGTACAAAAGGAGAAAGGTAAAAATACAGACTGTTTTCCATCTCAGGCATTTAATTGCCCTTATTACGTGTTTTATTCCTTTTTCTAGTGTTCTGCATATGCAATGACATTATATTATTAATTTAAGAGAACTAAGTGCCTAATTGCAATGAATAATGTATCCAGTGAATTTACATGAAAGTGTGAGCAATCAGAACTTCTCTGTTTATATAGTATGAGGGTAATGTTTTGCTGGTATTTTGGCTCAATTATTTAAGAATTTCCAAGCAAATATTTGATTACTGACGTGGCATTGTTTGCTTCCAGGGTGTGTGTGTGTGTGCAGTGCTCTAATGCCGTGGGTGAGGGAAATAAGCCATTTTTTGTGTCTAATATTATTATATTACCTCACAAGTGGGAGGTAGCAAGGGAGGAAGTGATGTTTGGCCTGTGGGGATTGTCTGTGGGCAGGGATGTGTCTCCTCTGCTGGTTCTCCCTGTGGTCGCTGTTGGGTACTGGGGAAGGTGGATGCTCAGGTATGAGCAGAAGCAGCAGCTGTTTTGTTTCCTTGTAAATATAATAAAAAATCAGTCCTATTAATAATGAGAGGTTCGTTCTGGCATTATGTACAGAAAACACCAGGCAAAATGTGTGCCTGCAAAAAAAAACAAAAAAAAGGAGATGGGATATAGTTAAAGAAATAAAAGAGAACTGAAGGTAAGTGAATTCTGGATCAATACTGCAGCGAGATATACTGAGGGAGATACTGAGGTTTTAGAGTGAAAAAGATGTAAAGGAAAAGAAAGATGAGACGAAATAAACTAAATGTACTTGTAAGTCTACTGTGAATGTTCATATTTATAATATTATCATAAATAAAACTAAACTGATTTATATTATGATTGAGGTAATTTTCATGTATTTTCAGAGAAGAATAAAAAGGCAAATAGAGACAATTTTATGAGCTATTCAGAAGAGAATTTGGAGGCTCCACATGCCCTGTGGTTCCAGAGTTATATAAAATCATTTCAGCAGTTTCATGATTTTGTGCAGGAGCTCTGTTCCTTAGAGATCTGTGTCTGATCCAGTCTTGGGAAGAGCCTGAAACTTCCTCCTTATATTTTGTATTTTCTCACTCAACTCTCCTTGAAGGCAGAAGAGGCTGTTTTCTATTCACTGGTTTCTCTGGGCATTTAAGCACTTTCCTTATGAACCCCAAAAGAGCCCTTTTGTGCCATTCTGAGATAATTTTCTTTCTGGATCATCATGCTTAAATCCTTCCCTCTTGACTCCTGTTGACATTTATGGACCAGCACCAGAGGTTACAGTTAACAGCCATAGCTTCACTCTTAAGACTTAAAAATTACATTTCTGTGGTAATTACAGAGTGAGTATTTAATCTAAATCTGAAAGTGTAGTTGATTTTATTTTGTTGAACTGTGCCTGGTTTTTTGCCACATGTTCAGTCATTTTTCAGCGAAACAATTCAATATCCTGTGGGGTTCAAAGATGCAAATCGTGTAGTTATTGGTAGTAGCAGTTCTGTCACTCAGGATGGATGAAGGAAGGCACAGTTTTAAGAATCTGAGAAGATAATTCAGAAATCCCCAAAAGCGTGAAAATAATCGAACCCCCACCACCTGTGATCCCAATTCCCAGGCTCCTGAGATCACTGACTATTCTTGTAACACGGATAAAATCACAAAGATCTGATGCTGACAATTTGGGTACCATAATTCAGTTTAAGATTAGAGTTGTATAGGTTTATTCATTTCCTGGTCTACATTTTTGCATAGTGTTACCTTTCTTTAATTGATTATGTACAGGGAAATATGTCTTTATACCCGTGTTAGTTCAGCATGCGCTTAGGGCATATTTTTGGGATTAATTTAGTGTTCAGAGAATCACCTGCATCAGAAAAAAGGGCTTCCAAATCATGAGATGTTTTAGAGTATCATTTAAGGATAGAATAAAGTTTCTGCTTTGTCTGCACAGGTCACGAACGAGAAATTATTTCTTTTTGTCAAGTAAAGATGTGATTTTCGAGTAATCCCACAGCTCCAGAACCTGAACCTTTTCATGGCATTTTAGTGGGAAAAATGCTGAAATTTTAAAGGCACCAACGTTGTATATCCAGCAATTCCAAGCTGATTTTGCATTTGGCAGTGTGACAGACCTATATTGCTGTAGGAATGTCTGTTTTATAGGATATGGGCTCCCAGTAACTGAAGGGAGGGCATGAGGAGGACAGGCAGAACTCAGCTCTGGAGTCCCCAGCCGGTGTGTGCTGGGCCCTTCTGTCACCCCACACCATTGGGGTTATTCCTCAAGGACTTGTCTCCCTCCTGTATAGATCCTTTGTTCCCAATGCTATTATTATTCTCTTGTGCTTTATTATTTGGGCTCTGGTGCACCTCAGTTACGTTGAATTTTAGATCAGGTGTGGACAGTCACTGAAGGGTGTGATCTGTGCTGCCTTGCTCTGCAAAAAATATACCTGTAATTTGTATACAGAGCAAGCTTTGTTTTTCCAAACCTGCCATTACTTTTACTAAGGCAAAATATATTTACCATGGAAAAGATTTTCAAAGTTATTAAGAAGGAATGTAGTTAAAATAAAAGTATCAACATTTATTAAGTATGACAAGTAAGCGGTTTATACAACCGTGGCAAACATATGTTTTCACATCTGTTTTGAGTAATATCATCATGATTTTAAAAATGATTTATAGCTCTGCAGGCCATAAAATGCCAGCTTTGCTGTAAGTTGGAAGTTTTCAAACAACAAAGAAATTATTGAAGGCATGTAGTGAACACATTTTTGTATTACACACCTTGACATAACTTAAGAAAGCTGAGCTCTCTGTAACAATTAAGATAGCAACAATTGAAAATTAAGTAACTACAATTTATCAGCAGCACTACCCATGTGAAATCTTAGCATAAAAAGTGATAAAGATTGATGTGATTATAGACAAATACTGTGATATCCCTCAGGATACACAGTTTTTGTTTGCCATGTCCCATTTTGAGTGATCTCAGCACCAGACAAACATGTGCCGCTTTGTTCTCATCAAATAATTTCAAGGTAATTAGGGCTGAAGAGAATATGCCTTAACAACAGTTCTTCCTTTTAAAAGACAGTTAATGTGAGGCTGTTCCAATTGTGTTGATCTGTTTGCACATGTTGGTGGGGCAGAATTCCCAGAATTGGTGACTGTCTCAATGTTAGAGGGGTTAGAGCCCAGTTACAGCCCATACCTTTAAGCTTCTTGAAGGAGAAATGCCATTAAATCTCAATTACTTTGCATCCTTTCACCATCTTTTTTTAGGAATTATGGTCAGGCTTAACATTAGAGGACAACAAAGTCAAGCATCTTTGTAAGTTTGCAGTTGTTTGGGCTTTTTATCTGTATTGTATGGGAAAGGATTGTGTTTGACATAGCCCTGTGCAGGCTTTATGGAAACCTCCATATAAATTCTGGCATTAGGAAGATGAAATGAGCCAGAAAAGAATTTGGCTGTGCCTTCCAGCCGGATTTAGATGCTGGTACAATTATTCTGTTTGACTGCATGACAAGAAATATTTCAGACTGCTAACAGAGGCTGGAGCAGTAAAAGGCACTGGCTCAGCTCTTGCCACAGTGAAATCAGTGGGGATGTTCATGGTGTCTCCAATGAGAATGGTTTGGCCAAAGCTTGATCCTTTGGAAGCTGCTCCCCCAACTAATACTGCTGGTTATTCAGACATGGACACCGTGGTCACGTGGGTGTTTGGGTGCTGTGCTCCACCCTAAGCAAACCAGAGTAATATTTCACAGGAAAATGTCATTAATGACATTAATGACACACTATTGTCACACCCACTGTTCAAGCAGTGTTTGAGTAGAAATAAAGATTATATTTGCAGAGAAAGCGACTTGCTCTGCATTTCCCAGCAATGATGACCCCTCCTTTAGTCCAGTTATCTGCATCTCCAGACAACAAATCCAGGCTCCAGGGCTGTGTCCCATGTTGCAGTAGACAGTAGTTCCCAACCTCTGCATCTGGCAGCTCTCCCTTCCCTGTTTATTACGGAACACCTTTCCCTTTATTGCTTCAAGGAGAGGGGAGTTTTGCATCATTGCTGTCAGCTGAGTGCAGTATTTTCAGCTGGCCACAGACTACAGTAATGAAAGAATAACAATATTTATTGTATTTCATTAGAGGAAAAGAGGTTTTATGCTGTTTAAATTAAGCATTGCCAAAGGACCGGGTTACTCAGGATGTGAGGGAGGGGAACGAGCAGGTGCAGAACACCTGAAACAGCAACAGGCCCTGTGGAGGGGGCTGTGCTCCAGAGAGAGGACTTTTCCAACAACTAATCTGAAAGCATCCAGATGGAGAGGGAAAGGAATAAGGAAGAGAACAAGGGGCTCAGAGCTGTACCATGCAGCCTCTATGCAAAGTGTGCGATAGGTGCCAACACTTCAAATGCTCCCCATGCTGTTCCTTTGACAGATCAATACTTGCATGCTAAAGATATAATGAGAAAAAAGGCAACTTTTTTCACAAATGTGTTCATGAGTCTCCTCCTGAGATACATGAAAAATACCCCAAACTAGAAGTGAAGTTCTGATTAATTCTGGTTTCTGAGTGTGTATACTGGAGACCCCATGGTTGTTTCATCAGCAGTGGATGCAATAATACACTAAGTAGTAATACAATATAATAATATAATAATACAGTAAGTTTAAGGGTTGCAAGGACTTCTTTTTCTAAAAGCTTGGGTGACATAGGCAGTGGAAATGAGAATAATTTAGAGATATTTTCACATTTTCTGTCCTCTGATAACACTGAAATATAAGTGCTCTATTTGGAGTAAAGGTGTTTTCCACAACTTTTTGTTGTTAAATTTAACCTACAAGCGAACTGACAACTGTTAAAATGGTGGCCTAAGAGTAATTTGATCTTTTGTCAGTCAAAAAAACCCACCAAACCCAAACCCATGAAAGCAAGGGCAAACTCTGTTAACACTTAAGAGTCACAACATGTAAACAGACATAAAAGGTAAAGCTTTAGTTTTTAAAGTGTCTGGACTCGTATAATTATGATTGTGTGCATAACTGTTGCTGAAAGGTTTATAAATATAAGGGCAATTAGGCAAGAGATGTTGGTGAAGTACTCCAAGGTGACACCTTTTACATTAAGATTATATTAGATCTTTATTTGCAGAATTATTTCATGAATGCATCTTTTCTGAAGAGTAAAATTCCTGCTTCACAGTTATCTTGGCAGACGGACCAAGGCAGTTTCCTACATTGATATATAATTTATTAATATGTTTTATTTAGTAGATTTCACTGATGTATTGCTTTCTAAACACTACATATTATGAGTCTGTACAAACATCGTGAACAAATGAAATTTTCTTTACTGAAAAGGCTTTGGACCAAATTTTTTAGTAAGGTATTCATGTAAGTGTGTGCAATAAAATGGGCAAATAAGAGGGAATTAAGGTAGCCACTCTCCAAGGTCAGGCTGTCTCTTCTAAGTTACCGTTCCCACTTTTCCTCCAAAGCTGTGAATTTTTTTTTATTTAAGTCCATCTTACTGAGCTATATCAGGTTTGAAAAGCATAAGAAGAGGAGAAAATTGCTGATTGGCACCCAGTGACCTAAGAAAAGTTTTGGATGAGGCCCAGGAACCTTTCCCTAAGAGTTAGTACTGGTATTAAAGCTGACCCTTTGAATTCTCTGCTTGCTGATGCCTCTGTTGCAAAGTCATTAACCTCAGAACTGCAGTTGGTGACATTCTTAATGTCTGTGAGTTATTTAATAAGTTTGCCTTCAGTCCTCATTATGAGCAGTAAGATCTGAAAAATATGCATCCTGAGAGGTTGCTGAATGTTCTTCTCATGTTACAGAAATCCTGGAGATTTGGGGAATGCGCTGACAGGGGTTCAGCCTCCCCTGCCTGTGCTCTGGGAAGCACCAAACCTGCTCCTGGGAAACTTTGCTCATGCATTTCTGTGTCCAAACCGTGCCTACACACAGGGAAGGAGGAGGTTCTTCTGTGTTTGAACCCATCCAGTAAACAGACTGTCACCACCTGAAGTGTTTTTTTGTACAGGCTGTGAATGTTACTGGAAAACCATGTAGTTTCTAGCAAGGACACCAAAAGCTGCCATCAGACACTTCTTCACTAGGAAACTGCTTAAGAGCCAGCCATTTCTGCTTTCCAAACAGATGTTTCTTATAGGAAACAACATTTTTGGCCTATCTCATGCATGTAGTTTAAGCCAAAGCAAGTGAAGAAATAAAACTTTAAATTAGCAACAAAAATTATAAATTGGTTATTTGGAAAGTTTTGCTGTATTTGTGACCAAGGAAGACCTTCAGGAAATTCACAGAAGATGCATTTTGTAAAACACAGTTGCCTTTTCTAAGGTTTGCTAACAGAGAGCTAGGCTTTAGAGTTTGTGCTCTTGCCCACAGCTGGATGTTCAGATCAGTGAAATACAGTTCTCATGGTTGTGACAGCAGTGTGTGCTCCTGCTGTTGAGCAGCAAATCCAGCACTGGTGGATGGTATTTTGTGTATAATTTTCTTTGTGTTCAGGACTTTTTTTCTAATTTGAGTATCTAAGATCACTCTGTGGACTGTGTCTTCCTTTGGTGTAATAGTTGCCGCATAAAGGTGACAATTAAGGGTTCTCTCTTCCCTGTTGAAGAGGATTTGCTGCCCAGAGGCTTCTGGGGACTAGAAGGTTAAGAGAAGAGTACTTAAACCTCACTTAAAGTTAAGTTACTATTGGTGAGGCCCCAGCACAGGTTGC
>JAYRBT010000156.1:2178040-2190281 GCA_036023395.1 Myiotriccus ornatus
CCAAGGCCAGGTTGGACGGGGCTTGGAGCAACCTGGGCTAGTGGAAGGTGTCCCTGCCCATGGCAGGGGGTGGAACAGGATGGGTTTTAAGGTCCCTTCCAACCCAAATCATTCCATGATTCTATGAAATAGAATGGGAATGACAAGGAGGACATAATCCTTTTTACTCTAATGGGAGTATTTTATCAGTATCTTTGTGAGCAAACTGGTCAGTGCTGGGAAGAGCCCACAGGAGAGGCTGCCTGGGTCATCCTTTCATCAGACTGGGAGGAGAATGCTTACATTTGCTGAAGATTCCCAGCTGTGAATATCCTTCTTGTGCCAGGTACTCTAGGACTGATAAAAAAGATTGGAAGGAAAGGATTCTGAAATTGGATGAAAGTACAGAGCTAGAGAGACAGTGATTATTCCAATACGAAATTCCCCAGCACACTTCTCTGGTCATGTTTGGCCATTTCATGTTGGTCTCAAAATACCAACTGATTTATTTGTTTCTTTTATTTTGTAGCCTGTGTGACAGTAGTTTCCCAAGCAGATTTTTCTTCTGGTTGACAGAATATGACAGGCTATAACAAGTAGTTTAATAAATAAAATTCTGCTTCCAGGTGTATTCTGAGATGTTATAATCTATAAAACATGGTATAGTTTTGAATCTGTCTCTTTTTACCCGTCACTGGGACTGCTGTGTGATATTTTGATAGCTTGACTTGGCTTGTGTGAATTTGCTGACATATCCCGTGGCTTATTCGGGCGCGTGTTGTCAGGGAGGGGATACAGAGCTGTAAAAATTTTAATGACAGTTCAGTGGAGAGCCTCTCCTGGTGTGGTGGAAGATGCCTTTTTGATGTAGAATATGTTGGATGATGGAGCAGCTCTGGTAGATGGCTGAGCTGGAGCAGAAAATGGATTATGAGTGTGCGCACGTGCCTACTCACAGAGGTCATGAAATAGGAATTGTTGAGAAAATAATGTGTTATTTATACATCTGCCACCTCTGGAGACTTTTTAGATGCTCTCAATTAGGAGACTGGCCTGTATTTGTTATTGTTGCCTTGGTTTTTTGTTGGTTTTAAAATCTAGAAAGTGATTGTAATGAAGGTGCCCTCCAGGCAAAAGTGTGGAGAAATTCACATATTAAAAGAGGAATCACCAGAGCTGCTGTTTGACTTTTGACGTTATTGTCGTATCGCCTCTGGCATTACAGGCAGAAGGGATTTAGGTAGAAAGGAGAGCCTGAAATTGCTCTATAAACCCAGTATATTTATATATACTGAATTTTCTTTTAACTGATATAAGGAAAGCATAATGTTTTTGTAAAGTCACCAGGAGTCATAATAATGATAACGATTCTATCGTGACATAATTTCTCTCTTTGTATGAAGTTTTGATATTTAAAACAAACAAACAAACAATATTCAAAACTAATAAATGAATTCCTGAGAGGCAGTTTTATTGCTCCAGGAACATTCATTATTAATTTCTCTCCATACACACGTTTGGAAATCTTGGCAGAAAATAAGTCAGGCACTTCTAGATTATAGCCTGATTGGTAATAAGAATTCTCTCTAATATACAAGATAACTTTTCAGCACAGTATTTTAGGGTTAGTATTTTGTAAACATCACTGCCTACATGGCCTGTATTAAATACAGTATAAATCAGGCTGGAGCTTTAATTTTACAGAACTAGCAACCCATATATCATCAGTCATATAATATGCTGAATCTAAATGGTCCCAAGTATCTGCAAGGTATAATTATCATTCTGATACAGTGATAGCTAAATTGGCAGGATTTTTTTGGGTTTTTTTTCAGCTATGAGGGCTAACTTACAAAGATATGGGGGTTAATCAGTTTTAATGGTAGAACTGAGGTCTCAGAGTTTGCAATTTGTAGTTTTCCTAGGTTTTTTTCATGTTGGTGTTGCTGTTTGAAGCAGCAGAGTGGTTGGATTGGGGCCTACCTGTTTATATGCTGGTAGACTCCAGTGTGTTCTGATGTTCAAATATAGAAACAGAAGCAGTTGAGGGACTGATTTCTCTTCTTCCATGACGCTCCAGGAACGTCTCTTCCCATTTCCTCTTAGGCAAACTTAGAGCTTCACGGACTACCATTTATTCCCAAAACTTCCTTCTCATCTAAAAAGGAAAATCTCAGCTCTCTATACACAAAACTGCCTATTTTTCTTTTTTCCCTCAAAGTTTACACGTGGAAATAAAGCTACAGAGAAATTCCTGCTGGCACAGGGCCCTCAGTAGTGCAGCCAGTCGTGCACATGCCGCAGCTGTCCTGGAGGAGTTACTACATGAAGTAGCTGCAGTGTAGATTTAGAGTGTTTCCATCACTAAAATGGGACTGTTTATCTAAAAAGAGAGATTATAACAGAAGAAATCCAGAAGGCATAATAATACCTATTAAACCTTGTTTTCCAGGCTGTTGAATCAATTTATAGGAATATGTGAGTGAGCAGGAAGGGAACAGCATCTGGTAGCAATAAAGGTTTCCCTTCCTGAGTTGCAAAATGAGCTACGGGAAGGTGATTAGAAATAAAATATAATGATTTCTGATAGAAATAGGTAACACTGCATGGGCTTTTAGATAAGAACTTGACAAACGTGTAAAATAAATGCAAAACTGGTTTTTGAAAAGGGGGGAGATTACCATTTTCTGTGTTGTGTGCCAAGGTTTGTGCATTTCAAATGTTGGCAGTTGGCTTCTTTTCAAAACTGATAAATAATGATGTTTGTTGTGGAAACAATTATCCTAAAAATAATTTAAAAGGACTGTATTCCCTTTTTGTTTGCCTGTAAAGACCGCATTCGATTTATATATGGACAGAAAGAGCTCCACTTGCATCTATAAAACAGTTCTTAAATCATTCTAAATTATTGATGTGCACAAAGAACTCTTTCCGCTTTTGTTTGAAGTTTTATTTCTGCGGCGTTGTGCTTTCTAATTGTACTTTCAACTGCTATGACATCTGTTATCGTTGTTTCAAAAACTTTCAATACTCTTCTTTTTTAATGATAGACAGTCTTTTCAAAGACAAACTGTCTTCGTTTTGAGCAAGAAAAATAATTAGTTGAAAAAAGATCACTGATTTGGCCGAGGAACTCACCATTTTACTGTTGGAGTTTTTTTTTGCACAAGTTGCTGTTTTATATGATTCCAGCACCTATTCAACAGAAAGCTGGCCAAGAAGAATTCATCTCTGCAGCAACTCAGAAACCATAGAGCATCAGCATATGTGCCCTGCTTCCCCGAGGAAATCCAGGACTTTATTCTAACAAAAAGAGTACCAAGAAAGTACTTCACAAACTGATAGTCTCTGTATGTCTGACAGATGGAAAAGTAAGCTACTATTCCAAGCTGTTATGCCCAACAATATAGGAATAAAGCTCAGCAATTGGAGTGGAGATTAATGCTTAAAAGTCTGTTTAGAAATCCTTTTTAATACAACTGGTGATATGAATATGTGGTGCAGCAGTAAACAGGGTTCTCATGATCTGTGACATAATGCAAGCTGCGGTATAAATCCAGGAGACATTTAAAGTATCCCAGATTAGGAAAGCACAATGTAAAGACATTTCTTTGCCTATGTTCCAAAAAAAGAGTATTTTTGCCCTGAAGGTAGAATTTTTTTTGAAAAATTGAAGCCCTGGACTCTGGTCCAGTTGTGGTACACCATAAATAACCTTTAAATGAGAAGTTGCCTGGAATTCATATAATAATTAATACAATGCTTGGGGATTTAATTGACCACAAGATTAAACTATTAAGGAAAAAATTTCATCCTAATTGAGAATTGAACCCCTACCCTTTATTCATTGACTGTCGGCTCTGCCACTTGAGTAGTGAATTGGGGGTTAATTGACTGTCTAGAATCTCCCAAGGAGCAATTATTTCATATAATGGTGCTAACATGTGCTGTCGTGAGGCAGTTTAATGGCATCCTTTTTTCCCCCGGATTTAGAGACATGTCAGGAGGAGAGCTAGAAAAGATGCTGGTTGTGGGGAGGGGAAGAAAGGTGTAAACAAAAAAAGGACTTGGGGCTTGCTTTCAAGTGCCAGTTGATAACAGTCAAAACCCAGGAAAGGTGTTGATGTGGGTTTGCAGTTGCAGTAAGACCTCACCAGTTCTGGTTGAGACCCCTAATCTCCATGTCCTGTGAAATCCCAGCACTCTCTCTGTTTCTGCTCTGATCCAGATGTGTAATTTTGCTGAATATTTAAGTGTCCTCTCTTTTTCAGTGTTTAGGAAATATTACAATTCCCAGCTCTAGTTGTTATATAGACTTAGAAATGAGCAACCTGGTCTAGTGGAAGGTGGCCCTGCCTGTGGCAGGGTGTGGAACAAGATGGGCTTTACGGTCCCTTCCAACCCAAACCATTCTGTGAAATAACCTGTAAGTAATTTTACATAAACTACAGTAAAATTCATAAAAATGGACTAGGTGTACTTATATTTTTAATATTTTTAAATTATTTGCTTACATGGTGATTAGTAAAATTCATTACTTCATAGCAGATTTTTCTGCTTCATTAGTGCAAATTTGCAGAACTTTTCTAATTACTATTCTCCTTTGAAGAATAAATAATAAGAGATAATATCAAAACTTTTTAACTAAATGAAGACTTAGTTATGTATACAGTTAGGCATTTTTATATTTAAGTATAATCTGGTTTTTAAATGCTTTTATAAAAGTGCTGTCTTTACAGGAGAAACTGTCAGAATTTAAGAGAAACTATTTTGGGGAGGAATTATCAAAGATAAAAGGAAACAGAAAAGTTTAGCCTCTTTAAACTTTGGTTTTGAAAATCAATTTTAAATCCTTTGGGGCAAGAAGGACTGAGTGTAGGTAATTCATGCTTAAAACTGTAAAATCACTGCATGCTGAGCCAAGTCTGACAAGTGGTCTGGGAAGGGATAGCACCACCTATTTGAAATGTGGTGCTGTATAAAAACCTATTCGGTTTTGGTGGCTTTGGGTTTTTTTGTTTTTAATTTATTTATTCTTTTTAAGTAAGTACCACACGCAAAGAAAATGTTACCACTGTTAATGACTTGTAAGTACGTTAAGTAAGTGTAAGTGATGCTCAGTGATATTGCTGTGTGCAGTGGCTTCAGATCAGGGTGCTCAGCAACAGCAGCAGTTTAAAGGTGTTTTATGAACAGGTACTTGTAATGTAGAGCTCTTTAACCCCTTTAACATCTAAGAGGGGCCTTTACAAAGTTGCTGTGGCTCGTGATGCATCAGACCTTAGCTGTGTGTTCCTCTGGGCAGTGGAGAAAGATGTGGTGTGTAGGAGTCCCCCCAGAGCAGGGGTCACCTGGGCAGGACCCCCCTGTCCTTGCCTCGAGGTCGCAGAGATGTGGTGAGGGGCTCAGCTGAGGTGGACAGGACTCGCTCCTCCCAGAGCTCCTCGCTGCAGGGTGATGCTTTGTGTTCACAGCTCGACTTCTGTTTCACATAGAAACATATGTGCTCGTGTGCCTCCTGCCTGCATTAGCATTCTGCTGCCGTCCAGACCGGCCATGTATGATCACAGACCCGGGGGTTTGTGCTGGGTGGGGTGAGGCAGTGCAGTCAGTGGCACAGATGCCATGAAAGCAGTGTTGGAACATCCAGGTGACTCGTTCCACACGCACAGAACAGTTGTTTCAAGGGTGACTTGCAGGTACGCACTCACACTCCATAACCTGCTTTATCTGCAGAGGAGATTTGAAAGATACTCTTGTGCTTGTTCAGTATTACAGAAATATCAGCAGCTTAATCTCTCAGACTTTCTGGTTTTTGATGGATGTGGTTTAGAAAGCTGGAAGTGTGGAGAGCAGGCACGGCACAGATCCTTCAGCTGGAGAAACGGTGTTTGAGGCTAGAAAACAATTATTTCTTCTTGCTTGTAAACATGAGAGGTGAACAGGTAAAGGAGATACAACAAATAAAAAAGAAAGAGGGTTTTACACTGTTACTGAGATTTGAGTTGGGTTTTATAGTTACTCATTTTCATCTGGTCAGTAAAATCCTGGAGTAAAGACAGAGGAAACATGATCTGATACTTCTAACACAAAAAATCAGCATAGTGTTTTCCTCAGTGTGAGGAAATAGTTGACACAGGTCCCATAACAACAGTCCAGGCTCCCAAAAGCTGCCACCATCTGAGGAGAGTGATGCCCTGGTGAAGAAACCGAGTAAGAAAGAACAGCATTTCCCATTGCTGCTGCCTTGGAAGGGAAAACCTGGACATGTTCACAGTATGAACTAAGTGACAAAGCAATACTTTACACTCCGAGTGTGATTCCTTTACTGTTCTCACCTAGTTCTAACTTCTCCCCTTTAAATATAATTCTGTTCCACAGTTTTCTCCACCTGCTGTTTTCTAAACCTCACACATGTCCTCAGTCCATGTATTCCATCATTCTTCAGTTACACTCTCTAGCCACATTTTACCCTGCCAATTCAAGCTCTATCCAGCACCAGCTTGTCTGCCTTCAGTTTTTTTGTCTTTATGTCTTTTTCTTTCTTCTGTAGGAAACAAATTCGTATGTCAGTGTAGAACTCTCCAAGGTCAGGAACCTCTTTGGTTTTGACGTTTTGCTTTTCTTTTTAATTTATTTATTCTTTTTAAGTAAGTACCAGATCCCAAGGAAATTTTAACACTGTTAATGACTTCTAAATAGTGTAGGGAACCTCCTGTAGTGTTGCTGTGTGCAGCTGGTTGGGATCAACCAAAAATGCGAAAGGCACGGCATAAATGGGCTCTGCCAGAAATAGAAGCTGCTGCTCTCAGAAATTCCATCAGTTTTCCAATCCAGCCCCGTGGTTCCCAGGCCTGCTGTACACATGGTTGTCCACCTACCTTGGCTCTGTAGTTGTCGGTGATTTTTCATGCCAGTCTGTGGTATAACCAGAGGCACTGCATCGTCACTGCTCTTTAGGAGCTGGTCCTGGTGTTATAAGCCAGGAGAGGTCCATCCGTGCCATCCCTCCCTTTCTAAATAGTTTATTTGTAGTGGCATTGCAAAGTCACATCTTGTAGGAAGCCCCCAGTAACGGCCAGTGAGCTCTTAAGACCAGTTGCCACCGAATTGTTTGGATGGACTTGCCCCTGAATCAAGGTTTCTTATGTCATGGTGGAAACTGTGGATCAGGTTTTCCTCTCGTGTAAATGTCAAGTAAATGCTTGGAGTAAGTGGAAGTCCTCTGTCCTGCTCCCTGCTGTGATCCAAAGCCAGACATTGCAGGTACTCAGCATTGTTCAAGGAGTATGTTAAATTGTGACTCTGGACAATTCTCTTCCCATTGGAAGCTTGCCTTCAGATGGGCATGGTCTGGTGAACTGCTCAGCTAACAAGCAGGTAAAAACCCCAACAGCCCCTCCCTGCGCTGCCATAGAGAGGCCTCTCCTGGAAGTCCTGGAGCTGTGGGAAGGAATGCCCTTGGTGCAGCATTAGCCTTCACCTTCCCTTCACTGTTACTGGAGGAAGCACCTGATAGAGATCGACACGATTTCCTGGGCAGAGCACATTCAGATTTTTATTACGATATCACCAGGACATATGTTTGTGGAAAGAAGATATATATGTATATATCTCTGTGTTTAGCCTGAGAGTATAAACTGTGTAGAAATAGTATATTACCTGCATGAAACTGAAAATATGGGTGCCATAGTGTGCAGGAATTGGGCCCAGCTTTGCTTACAAATCAGCTTGATGATGAGGCTGCAAAAGTTATATTTTCACTGCTTTCACATACTGAATTTATTAGCTTCTTGAAATTGATTTTGGATGCCTTTCATTTGCCATTGGGCTGAAGTCAAAGGCAAAACGATGATATACCACATTTTGCTCACTCATCTTTTTATTGCCCAACTATTGTTATTGAGGAAAAGACATTCGATGTGTTCCCCGAAGGAGACAGAAAGCACATTTCGTTTTCTTTTAATTGAAGTTTAACTGAGTGCAAGTCCTACAATCCTCACCTTCAATATCCAGGAGGAGCTATAAGGGGTAGAGGGGATGGGACTGGGATTCAGTTTGGATCAAGGCTGAAGGCACGAGCCAGCAGGGCTGTCAAACTTCGTCCTGTTTTATTTGCTTGGAAGGAGCGGAGCAAAGTTAATATCGACGCAGCGCTAGGAAAGTGTTCAAGTAGTTATCTCTGGGTAGGTAATGTGAACTCAGCAGTATCATTGCTTTGATCTTTGGTTAAAGTCTTACAAAACTAGATTGCTGTTTGATTGACAGCCTTGTCAGAGAGTGAATGAAGACTGACACTCTAATATTGAAAACGCAGCGTTTACAAAACTTGCAGCCTGAGTTTTCTCATGACACTGCTGCTTTTGTGGAAGACTGAATTTCACATTTATTTTTAAATAAGTGTATACCTTGCTGTGTGCAGCTAAAACTTATGATTTTAGACTGCTGGATCACAAATAATTCTTACCCTAATGATTGATGCAGATATGTTTATAGCAACAGCGCTGTCATTGTGGGTTTGAAGGAGTTGCTGTTTGAAGGCTTGAACGTGGTGGTATTTATCACATCTCAGTACCAAATAATGATTGATCCAACACGTGGGTGATGGATGCAGAGGTGGCAGGATGCAGCTTGGGCTGGGTAGTGGATCTGGCAGTTTCTGGGTGGGTCTGATAACAGAGCTTTCCAACTTATAATTCTATCTTGAAGGGTTGTGTTCAGCTGCTTCTTCCTTCAGTTGTCCCTTTAATACCCTCAAACAAACACAGGCTACTAAAGGGAGAGTTAATTTGTGGAGTAGACTTCTCCTTTCATGAGGCTACTTTTCCACACTTTCCTCAATTTTTTCTTTAAATTTGACAAAATAAGATATTTTGCTCATTTGGAAAAAAAAAAAAAAAGAAAAAAGAAAGGACTTAAACGCTTAAACAGCTCTCACTCCTATTTTTAGGGTGATATGACATTGACTGCCATGATTTAAATAATGTGTAAGAATGGACCAGATTGTGGCTGTTTCCACATCAAAATACCTTAAGCAAGAAAATGTCTCCCCAGAATAATAATCCTACATCATCCAGAGGTGTTAGTGAAGAAACTCTTTATATGATGCAGTTTAAAAATAGGCACAAAAAGATGTTCACAGAAGGGGCTGCTGAGCTGTGCTATAGGGCGTGGGAACTGCTTAAATTGGCTTTCCTGTCAAAGCCAGTGTTTGCTGAGACGACATCATCAGTTTTTCCTGACCTTCTGCTTCTCAATTTACTTCACTATTGCTAAATTCTGTGTGCAGTTCTTTCCTTACCTCTGAGGTCACATGTCTTATGTGAATGTGTGTGTAAGTGGCATTTAGGATCTGTAGAAATCTGCAAAAACACTTGCAGATTGATACGTGTGCAATACAATATTGTATCTTTACTAAATTATCCTTTATGAAAAACTATTAATTAAAAGCGCAGATTAAAGCCACTTTCATCAGCAATGCACTTTGCTGAAGAAACTCTACATTTGACCGTGCTTTTAAAGTGGACATCTATAAGTCACAAGAATAATTACCATTTCATCATTTGAGGTCTGCAAATGAGTGATTTCAGAATGAAAAGCATGTGCAGTCATGCTGATTATGCAGAATAAATTATTTTCACACCCCACATTTACATCAGT
Organism: Myiotriccus ornatus; assembly: GCA_036023395.1. Taxonomy (NCBI): domain Eukaryota; kingdom Metazoa; phylum Chordata; class Aves; order Passeriformes; family Tyrannidae; genus Myiotriccus; species Myiotriccus ornatus. The sequence goes on from JAYRBT010000156.1 coordinate 2,187,680, forward strand.
CCTTTTTTTTTTGTTGTGTGGAAAATGTCCACAAAAAAAACCCCTAATGATTACCTAAATTTTGCTGTAAACATTTTTAAAACATATACCTGAAATTCCTTTGGAGATGTCCACAATCTGCCTCCATATTGCAACACATATGGTAAGAAAATCTTGCTTGCAAGCCAGTGACTGCTTTTAAACAGTTTTCAAAGTTGCACCGAAGAACAGCTCATGTACAAAAACTGGTGTGGTTTGTATTTATAACAAATAGCTTAACATTTTGTAAACTATGACAAATTTCTCCCTGGATAGTTTTTAATGTAATAATAGGGTTAGTTTAGCTGTCCCTAGTTTTTTTATGCACTTAGGCACTTTTGGTATATTAGGAGGACTTCTGAGTCATTCTGGTTCTGTCTTTCTCCTTTCCTTAGTCTTTAGAGGCCTCTGTGGTCATTAAAGTTGTCCTGTTGATGGCTTTGTTCTGTTCTGTCTTTTATCTTTGTCTCACTGCATGGATGTGTGTGTACATGACACGTAATGTAGATATGTAGGAACATATTGCTGTGATTTTGATACAGCGTTTCTGGAACTTGTTGTATTTCAATTAAAGATTTACAGCTCTCCTTTTGCCTCAGACCTCATTTTTAAAGGTCAGAAGAGAAAAGAAACCCCAGACCATAAACATGTTAAGTGAAATATCCATAGTACCCTCCAGTTAATGGCATTTCCTTAAAGCAGATAAGTTACTGAGACCCCTTTTAAAACAAGAGTGTTAATTTACTGTTTCCTTTCATCTGTTGAAATAATTACTTTTCTTCTTTGCCTTCAGTAGTTTGTTCTGGTCGTTAACATTTCTGTAAAATTAAGTTTGAAAGGTGCTTTTAATGTTCACATAGACTGCAGTGCACATTTGACTGTTAAAATCAACCTACTTAAGGCAGAACTAATGTTTAACACTCGCTGCTATTTGAAGTAGTTCACTGCCCAGTTTAATGGTGCTGCCAAGGGCAATGGTCACATTACTTGCTGTTATATTTGGGGGGGTTGTTATGCTGGCTATAAAGACAATCCATGATATTTCTGCAAACATTGGCTTAGATCTTAAAGACATTGTTTTTCTACTAACAAAGCTATAAACTGTAATTTCTTGGGCAGCAGTGGACAAGAAACACTATAGCCCCTGCCTGGGCCACGTGCTCCGTTTAGGAGTCGCAGTTACTGGTGTTAAATGACTTTTTCTGCAAGCTCTGCTTAAAAAAGGCATGATCAAACTGTACAAAAACCCTGCTGATGGTCAACCACAGTGGGAGAAGTGATTTTATGTAATGGGAATTGGGTTTTATGGTATCAAGACGGTTTTAAGACATCAGCAGCAGGAGGTGAAGAGCCACCCTGGGCAGCTCAGCCTCACCTGATGTGAACTTGGTGCAGGAGGTGGGAGGGACACGTGGAGACAACTTGGCTGCTGCATCGTGAAGCAGCTCAGTTGTGGTCACAGCCCAAGCAGCACCTTCTCTCTCATTCCATTACTGTGGATTTTGCTGATTTACTTTCTGCAGAAGTGGATGTGTCTGTCACACACCGTCTGCGCTTGAAAAATGCTCCTCCAGCCTCCCATTGAGAACAGACCTTCCCAATGGCCAAATTCACTTTAAACCATTCCCCTACTAACACTGCCTCCATCTGAGGATTTTAGAATGTAGGTCAAGTAAGGTTATTTATGGGAATCTTCAGGCAAACAGGACAGAAGAAAATGGGACGAGTTCTCTGTGCAGGGGACTCGATGGAAACTTTGCTGGAGTCTCCAGCACGTCCGCTGGGAAATGCTCCATGTAGGACTGCCCCAAGTCACCCACAGCTGAGCCTGTACATCATATCTACCCCTGTGTGAGGTCACGAATTCATAACCAAACAGCTGCTTTTTCTCCTTTGATAAGCAGGAGCAGGCAGAGAATTTAAAGATTAAACAATGCATCTTCTCAACCAGAAAAAACATTATATATATTTACAAAATAGTGAGTAAAATTTTCCCCTTGGCTAGTCTAGTGCAATTTTACAAGCTTCAACAATGCTGAATAGATGTTATTGAGAAGTGAATTTGGCTCATTCTTTTTATGCTTTTAATAAATACCCCAGGGAAAGGCAGTTGTTCAAGGAAAATGAAATACAAATAAACATAGAATTTATTCTCAGTAGGCGTTCTGGGGAACTTGGGTCTTGAGTTTTATGTCATGGGTTTTTTTCCTGTTACTTGCAAGCAAAACTAAAATATTCATATATTTTATTCATATGTCAGTTCTCTAAAGTGAATTCATCCTTTTTAAAAAATAAAACAAAATATAGATTCAGTGGAGAGAACAGAAACAGTGTGAAACATAAAAAATGACATTTCTGCTCCGAAGTACATCATTGTAATGGACCATATTATTCTGGACTGTGGATACAAATGATTTTTTTTTCCACAGCATCCTATAACAATTCTTTAGACACAGTCATGCACAAAACATCATTTGTAATTATAACAGTTTGCCAGTTTCAGCTGCTCCGGGATTATGTGTCATTTGATTGATAATTCATGTACTTCAAGCTAATGAAGATTTTTCACCTAATAGACATAACC
>JAYRBT010000156.1:2190381-2227040 GCA_036023395.1 Myiotriccus ornatus
TCCGGGATTATGTGTCATTTGATTGATAATTCATGTACTTCAAGCTAATGAAGATTTTTCACCTAATAGACATAACCAGTTTTTACAGCCTAAATTTCAGGACAGTGCTGGTATTTTTGTTGGAAGGAAAAAGAAAAAAAACCCAAACCTTAGTTGCTTCACAGTGGATTTTTTTCTTATAAATTCCTGGGGTGCCCCAGAGAAATACAGTCCATGGAGAATGTTTATTGGAATAAAGAGAAATTTAGACTGTAGATTTAATTTCGCATTAATCATTGCCCAAACTTTCAAGTAGTCCTTCAAAAATCTGTGATTCCCCAGGTGCAGTGTCCTGTGGAAGGTCAGAGGAATGTTTTTTTGATACACAAATGTTTTGCTTACCGATTAATTACCTTTCATTATTAATGTTATTATTTCTGACTGTGAAAAAAATTTAGTTGCACGGTCTGATAGATGTCAGTTTAAACAAATAATATAAGGAGACTTTTTATGGTTTTAGATGACACATCCAAGTTATATACCTTTGTCAGATGCAGTGCAGGTTGGTATCAAGTCAGTATTTACTAGTAGAGCATGTAAATCCAGACCCTACAGATGATAAAACAGAAACATATTTGACTGTTTGAGAACAGCTGAACTGCAGAAGTTCCCCAGCACCTGAACAGACTCTTGAAAAACAAATATTTTATTTAATTTCATGGAAGCTACGTGGGAAAACACCTTCTCAGGTAAGGTTCATGTTCATTAGTATTTTGACCCCCTGCTTGTTTTCCATTGGCCACGGACTTGCACGTTTAAACCTCCGAGGAATAGCTTCATCCCCCTGGGTTGCAGGAACCTTTGTGAGAACTTCAGGGCTCAAATGGCAGCATGTACAGCATCACTACTTTCAGAATTGTACAAAACTAGCTGATTAAATCGGATTTTAAATACTACTTTCAGCCTAGAACCCTACCTTTTTAATAATCAATTAAAACATTGCTTCATTGTGTTTATTCAGCATGTATAAAGCACTGCTTGACATGGATTAGACCTTACATAGCAGTACACAGCTGTAGCCCATCCAGCATTTTCCAAATGAGTTTGCACAAGGAATAAAAGATTGCCATCTGAGCAACACTGGAGGGAGACAAGAGCAGACAAAAGGCAGCTAAACGCTACAAAAAGAGAAAAGACCCTGTTGAGGTAGAAATTTCTGAGCAAATGCCTCCATTTCATAGGGAGATACTGTAGCAGGCAATGTACATTGATTTTAGCACATGAAGTACATTGCTTTGGGGATTCATTAAGCTTCATTTTGTGCACTATCATGAATGGGGATGTCAGCCACTCTCTCAAGTAATGCAGGGTTTCAAAGCGAGGAGGTAGAATAAGCTACAGTGAAAATATAATGTGCCCGGCAGAGAGAGTGAGGCAGTTTGAAAAGGAAAATGCTTGGCTTGCTAAAAGCCGTACGTCACAGGAGCAGTCATCAAAACCTAAATGTTTTTAAAGGGGTTTATGCTTACGGAGTTTATAATATGACTTAACAGCAGGAAGTTCCTACTCCTGGCTGGCCTGGTGGGAGTCCCCCTGGAAGGACAGATGCACTAAAGGAGTGTGGAGCCTCATTCCTGTCCTTTGGAAGAAAATGTGCAGACTGTTTGATACTTTCCAGTTATTCACTTTTTGTTGTTGACTGAATATGGCAAGGTTTTGGTCAGGGCTGGTTTTTCAGCTGCTGTGTTTGCAGTGGCAGGATGCTTTAGAAGGTGTTGTTCTCCTCCTCTCTCCTCTTCTTGGGATCCAGCTGCAGAGCTCTCCGTGGCCCTTCACCACCTCTCCAGGCGTCAGCTGCCAAACTGAGAAGCCACAGAAGGTGGCAGGTCTGTGAAGTTGGGTTTTTCAGCCACCAGTGAGATCCAGGGCTGGTTTGAAATCTGTGAATGCACTAGGGGTCTGTAGTACTGGGTTCCTCTATAACTTGTTTTGCTTTGTATCTTGTTTTAGTTGAGAAGCATATAAATCCAAGGGATTTATCCAAAAATCTGTTTAGTAGGTTTTATTTAGTACTGATGGCACCACTGGCATTTTTTGTTTGTGTTGAAGTCTACTATAAATTCTGGTGATTTGGAGGCAAAAGGTTCCTGAAATTTCTGAAAATTTTCCTAGTGATTGGTTTGCAACCACTGAAGGAATGGAATTGTACCTACACATGGCTGTGAGGGACAAAAATCTTCACTGCTCAGTTCTCCAGCTCTTGTGCATTGCCTGATTTCATTTGTCATGGAATTAGCCCAAGCAGCAGGGCTTTGCTGCCAGACTTTGCTATGTGCATTCCGTAGCAGAGCATGACTGCATGAATTTTGCTGTTCCAGGTTGGTGGTACAAGTGCTTGAGGTCTTGGGCAAAGAGGAGAGGAAGAATGCTGACCAGGTGCTGGGAGTTGTAGCTCTGCACTGTACTGGTAACCAATTAGAGGGAAACAGATGGCCCTGGAATGAGCCTCTCGTGGTTTAGTGGTGAGCGTGGTGGTGGTGCTGGGTTGACAGTTGGACTTGGTGATCTTAGAGGTCTCCTCCAACTGTAACTATTTTTTGATTCTATTAAATAGTTCCCACTGTTTTTGCAAGTGATGTTTTCTCTCACGTGTGTTTTGACCACCAGTGACCACCTGGAGTCAGAGTGAACCAGGTGGTCACTGCAGAGGTTGAGGGGCTTGGAGCATCTCCCCACAGCCACCTGGAGCTTGGGCTCATCTGGAGGAGGAACATGGCAGATTAATGTGAGATAGCTGCTGCTTTCTGCACAAAGTTTTCCTGTTTCTTTCCTTTCCCCAGTATTTGATCTTTTTAAAGTGCTCAGGACAAGTGACAGCAGTAGACTTCACAGTTATTAGGCTGCAAAGTAGTGGATGTGGAGTACTTGGTGGTTAGCTTCCATTTATACCCCGATCGCAGCTGCCATTTGGGTCAGGAGAGGTTTCCCCGTTGATAGATTGGCTCTGTGCTAGGAAAACTTGTCTTTCCCCAGAGCATCATGTAATTATTTGGTGGCGAAGAGTTGTGCTACGTTGCCATGGACATGCTGCTCCACACGGAGAGCTGCAGGAACACTGATGGATGTGAGTCTGATCCCTCTGTCACTGCGGGGTAGTATCGATGCACCAGGGCAGCGTTTCTGTCAGAGGGGCTCTTACTTGCCCTCTTAGTTGATGAGGGGAGGATGGCAGAGATAAGCCAAATTCTGTCTCCAAGCCCAGGAGAGGCTTGGTTGTGCTAGGGTCCAGCTCTGTAAGCTGTAGCACCTGCAGGAGGTGCTGGCAACATCGAACTGGTGGCACTGGGGACTGCTGGGCACACAGGTGGGACCAGGGATGTGCTCTGTGCAGGTGGGAGGGCTCTGGAGCTGGGGCAAGGCGAAAGATTTCTGGGGAGGTCCACAGCAGGGCTGTCAGGAATTGTACTGGTCACAGCTACAGCACAGAGCTGCTCCTCACCTGTGGAAAACAGTTGAATTAAAAAGGGATGGATTTCTCATGCTTCTTGATAATCAGCTTTTATAAAATCAGCGTGTAACTGAACTGAATTCTGGGGTATATAAGCAGAGTCCTTCTGTACTGACATCTGAAGAATTCATAATTCATTCAGAGTGCAATTCCTCAGGTGATCATCTCTCTGGGTATATTTTCCTGTTAATCATATTTCTCCTAACGATCAGTTTTGGAAGTTGTCTTATTTCTACAGTGCAAAAAGCCCTGCCGGTGAACATCCCCCAATTGCACTCATAATTATTGCTGATTAAAAGTGCCCTGGCCTGACAGCACCAGGGAAATTAATAGGAGAAGCTTTCTACAAGTTTTAGAAGACGAGCAAAGACATACTCACTCCCTCTTAAAATTATTTAAGCAGGTGCTGTGGGAAGCCATTGCTTTTATAATGCTCTTCAGATGTTTACAGCAAAACATTTTTTCCCAGTGATTGAATTTTTCGAAGTACTAAAATACCACGGAGAAATATGTTTCCCACCAGTTTTATGGCTCCCTGGATGCATTCTATACAAACCTTGTATCTGCCTGGACACAAACACTCTATTGCAAAAAGATATCTTGCCATTTTAACAAGCTGCACTGCTTTGAAAGGATACACTGCATCACCAGTGGGAATGTCAGGGCCTTAAGAGTAATACTGCTTTAAGGGTACTATTTTATTAAAGCAGACCTCAGTAATTTGTTCTTGACTGTTATATACCCTTATTTTATTAAAGGTATTTTACATCTGTGGAGGAGATTACTACCACTCCTATTTTCTCCACTGCTTGGCTTTAATGGATGGTGTGGAATATAATATTTATTAAGCCTAAGCAGGGGAGGACATAATAGCAGAATTGTCCTTTATAACCTATTTTACACAGCTGTAAAATAAACCTTAATAAAGCAAGAATAATTATCAAGGAATATCCAAGAAATGGAGTATTCCTCCTGCTTCAGATATTTGGAGGTTTAACTGCTGGTTATGCATGTACTTTAAGAAATGGAGCTTAACAGGAATAATACTGATTCTAGTTTGATACTGTCTTAAAATATATTAAGAGGTTAAGTATCTTGTCATAATGACTGTATTAGCATATGTTGTGTAAGTGTCGTGTTGTAATTACTATGCTGGTATAAATCAGTACATCCCTGTCATCCTGTATGGTGTTGACTGTGTATAATCCTACAGGATTATCCTACTGCTTCTTGGATAGCTTTGTTTTTCTGTTTCATGTATGATTTCTCTTCTTGGTGGTAGTCACTGGAATCTGTCTCAAAGGGAAAGATTTTTTTATTAAGGAGCTAATACAGCTTTGTAAACTGATTCCTGATCAGCTATTCCAGAAGAACTGCTAAAGCAGTTCCTCTCTTCCCCCTGCCTTCTTGATTTCTTTCTCCTGTTATCCTATTTATATTTTTTTTTCATAAATGAATATTGTGGAAATGAGTTGGACTACAGTTATTACATTAATTACCCAAACTGACATTTTTGCAGTGTGTGAAAGGACAGGGTGGTATGTAAAATAGATGCACTAAGAACACCTACAGTATGACAACAAGTAGCAGGGTAATTGCTGAAAATGAAGTCTTTTCTGCTATCCCTTCTCTTCAACATCTGTTGTTCCATATGGAGTCATAAATATTTGCAACAAAATAGTTGAAGAAATAATCTCAACATTAATAGGGAAAAGCTGAATCCGCCAAGAAAATTGAAGAATCTTTTTTTTTTTTTTGTTGGCAAGTTCCTCCTACCCATCCTCATCTGACACTTTAAAATCTCAGTAGAAGAATAGTCAGACTACAGTGATGCTTAAAAATCACCATGAAAAAAACCTATGTGAATGTTAATAGGAGAGTTAGCTGAGAAAAATTTATCTCCTGATAATGACCATGAGGAGGATTTTGCTTATTTTGTTTTATTTTTCTCTTTTCTTCCACGCCGCAATAATTTGATTACTAACCTTTTATTGAAAAGCTCACATTTGCACTCCATTGTCAGTAGAAATAATCCTTGTGGTGGTGGGGAATGACAAGGTACTATTACTGGCTGAACATAACTAGTTACTTTAAATTGCCATATGGAAAATGCAGATCAATAGTATTTAAGCTTCTCCATAGATTAAGAAGCAACTTAAAGCACAGAACAACTTCAAATATTTTGGAATCCAAAATACCAAAACCTGTCTGAGGAGCAGCTTGTAGGAGAAGGCAGGGATAACAATAATAATAATAACACAGAAAAACTGCAAATAATTGTTATGAATATAAAATATAGCATTTTGAAGGCTCTTTATGTATTTATTAGGAGCCTTAATGGGAGCACTTTTCCTTTATGAACAGAATATAACCAGGTGACATCAGTTGTATTTGTTTTTCTTAATCTATACACATTGAACTTTAGACTGAAGTTATGTGCAGACAAACACTTCAGTTCTCATGTCAAGCCAGTGAATTGCTGAACTTCTTAATTTCATTTTTTTTTTACTACAAGCAAGTATCTCCTCTAACTCAGGTCCTTGTTTTTAAGGCTTGAATTAATAAAATATTTTCAGGTGTTGCCACGTGAACATCAGAGTATACTGTAAATATGTTGAAGTTATAAATAGATACAATTTTCTGTGTTATTAATGAGAGTACACTGATGAAAATGTCAAAGCTGTATAATTACACACCTCTTGATAAAGAGTGCTCAGATAAAGGCAATTTGTAAACCATAATTTCAACCTTTTTTAGTGAAATTCTCATTTCTCTGCTTTTTGCCCCCTTATCCTCTTCAAACACCCAGTGCCTGCTTGATGGCATCCTTCAGGAGAACACTCCCTCATCATTCCTGAGAGCAGGTCTATGGAAAAGCCACTGGCACCTGGCTTGGATCAGGAATAGTGTGTCACAGACCCAGTGCCCGTCCCTGTGCTGGCTCTGCTGGGACACCCCCAGTGCTGGGACAGTTCTGGGACCCTCAGACAAGAAGGATGTTGAGGGGCTGGAATGTGTGCAGGGAAGGGAATGGAGCTGGGGAAGGGGCTGGAGCAGCAGGAGCAGCTGAGGGAGCTGGGGGGGGCTCAGCCTGGAGAAAAGGAGGCTCAGGAGGGACATTCTGGCTCTGCAACTCCCTGACAGGAGGGGAGAGCCGGGGGGGGGTCGGTCTGGCTCTGCTCCCAGGGAACAAGGGACAGGCCAACAGGACACAGCCTCAAGGTGTGCCAGAGGTGTTTCAGGTTGGACAGCAGGAAGAATTTCTTCGCAGAAAATCAGTGGAAGGGGCTGCCCAGGGAGGTTTGGAGTCCCCAGCCCTGGAGGTGTCGAAGGCAGGACCAGACGTGGCACTCTGTGCTCTGGGCTGGGGGACAAGGTGGGCATTGGGCACAGGGGGTACTCAGTGATCTTGGAGGGCTTTTCCAACCTCAGTGATTCTGGGATTCTCTGATCCTCCTCCACAGGCCCAGTGCTAAAGGCTCCTCCTGAGCTTCAGATGAGCTCAGGGGTTTCTCCCCCCACTCTTAAAGCGTATTTCAAATGTATTTTTGAGTGTATGTGTTTGCAGGAAGGGCAGTGACGTAGGGGGGGTGCTGCAGTGAGAACAGAGCTGGGCACAGGCTGCAGGGAGGGAGGAAATTTGCCCCATTTCCGAGTATTTTGCACAGAGATGTAGCAAACATTGTGTTGCTGTTAGTAAGTGGATTTAAGCAACTGAATACTTTTTTGTTGCTGGGTTTGGGTGGACTTTGGGTATTGACTGCTGTGATTCCTGATCAGTTCTGCTCTGTGATGGGTGCTAACATCTGTTCTGTGTTCTTTTGTCCTGTGCAGTGGGGTGTCATGATCTCATTATCTACAGGTGAGCAAAGTCCACAGGACACCACTGGCCTTCAGAGTGGAAGGTGGGGAGATTTCTCATGGTCCTTGGAGCCCCGAGAGCTGAGTGCCCTGTGTCTGGGAGATAGATCTCTGTTATCCTATAATCATGCTACGTGCTGTGACTTACCCTCATCAGGGCTTGGATCCCTTCTTCCAGGTCCTTTAGCTTTTCATACACTCTGTCTGAGGTGCCAAAAACCAGGTTGTTTGTGAACACCTTGCTCAGGTACTGCACCGGGGTCAGCCAGGACTGGATGAGAACCAGGGAGAAACGGAGAAGCTCCATGTCCTGAAAATAAGACACAAGAGGCTCAAAGCTGTGGGGAGAGGTATTTGGTGGAGTGTCCTGCTGCCTCTGGAACAGCCAGGAGGTGACCCAGGGATGTGCCACTGCTCCTGCAACTTCAGCAGACACCAAGTTTTCAGGCTGGGGAGCACCACCCAGACCCGTGTCCTGTGCAGACAACAGCTGTTCTCATCCTTGGGAAGGGATAATGATTTATAGTGTAACCCAGGTTATATCTTTCTTGGGAGGGGAGGGATGAAGCACCCAAGTGTGCACAGGTGGAAACCCCCTGTTCCTGCCCTGAAGCACAGCTAGGTTCTTCAGACAGGGCTGTGCCTGCCCTGAGGGAGAGGACTTACGGATTTCTGCTGGGCATCGTCTTTCTTCATGGGAGCAGGGATCATTTCTGAGTAACAAAATGCTACCTGGGAATTCTTGGTTGTGTGCCTTTGGTCCTCTGGAATGTAGGTGCGTTCCTGTGGAGACAGCCCAAATACACCCAGACATGTTGCCCACGTCCTCTGGAAGACCTTCCCCAATCTGACCTGAATGGTTGCTCCTGGCAAGAAGTAGATGTGAGACATGAGGTGCCCCTGGACAGGGTTGGCTAGACAGGGAAGCAGGAATATTGTGTTGGCACAATAGCTCCTGGGCCTAAAGGTCTTCCTCTCACTAAGCCAAGGTGCTGAGGTGAACACAGACCACCTGGACCGGGTTCTCCCAAGGAGGAAAGGACCCCTAAGGACAGCTCTTTCCTGGGCCATGTGCAACCATGACCCTGGAAAGGGGGGTGTGCAGGATCAGAGCAGGGGCAGAGAGCTGAGACGGGGAAACAGGGTCCAGTCCTATCCTGCTGACACCCTTCAGCCTCGTGAGAAGCAGGGAGAGGGCACACCAGTGGCTGAGAGCTCCCTGTCATACATCCTGAAGCCATCAAGCTAAGGCAGGGGAGGCCACAGAACTTACGAACTCCTTGTAGGTCTCAGCAGCCAGGAGGTGAAGGTGCTGAGCCCTCAGCACAGCGTTGGCAAACAGGCTGGACAGGGGCATGGCTGGGAAGGTGGCAGCTGGCTGTGCCCACTGCAGCCCCACAGCGATCACAGCGATGGCCAGAGGAGAGAACCAGGACCCTGCAGCAAAGCAGAAAGGGTTAGCAGGCCTTGGGGGACCGTGCTGAGGAGGAGGGGGCACCTGGGAGTTCATTCCCAGTCTCTTCTGTCCATGGCTGAGGGGTCCTCTTCCTCAGTGCCTTGCTGGCAGCAAGGGTAAGCTCAGCCCTCCCCAAAATTCAGGCATCATGCTGATCCTTGTCTTAAGCTTGGGATACAAATTTTAATATCTCTGCCAACATTTATGTTAATACCAACGATTGTAACTGTGGCTCGGCCTTGTTCTTCACATTCTCCTTGCCCTGTTCAGGCTAAAGATTAGTTCATGGATTAAAGTCACACTGTAGGGAAAGGTATTCTTTGTCCCTGGTTTATAAGTTGCCATACTTTAAGTTAGGGCTGTCCCAGAGCGTGTCCCACCACAGTACCACCCCATCATCATCTCCCATCACCCCACACACATGGCAGCGCTGGCAAATCCCTGAAAAACTGAAATGAAAGGTACCTGGAGCCATTTTCTGCCTGGTGAGTTGCTCAGGTGTTGCTCGACAGTGAATATTTCTCCCTTTCACGAGGCAAGGGGAACTGCTGAGCCCCCCTTTATATAGCAGGGGGTCTGTTTAAAATGGATCTGCCTGTCCACGATCACAGCAACAGCTCTGCACCTTCTCTGTGCATAAATGCACAAGTGTTCACAATGGTGCCACCTCACCCTGGTCATCCATACACAGATGTGCAGCCTGGGCACGTTGTTTGCCTCAGCATGAAATCAGGGCTCTGGGATTTCGCCATATCCTGCTGCTTATTGCAAATAAAAAGTTTCCTGACCACTGGAAGACCCATCCCAAGTCACATCAGTGCTTTGTCCACCTGATTTTCCTGCCTTCCACAGGCTTCACTGGCCAGTTTGGGAGATTCCTGACTTAAAGCAAATGACAACTTAGGCCAGAGGAGGTTTAGACTGGATATGAGGGAAAATTTCTTAGCCAAAAGGGTTGTCCAGCCCTGGCACAGCTGCCCAGGGCAGTGGGGGAGTCTGATCCCTGGAGGGATTTGACAGCCATGTGGATGTGGCACTTGGGGACATGGTTGGCGCTGGAATAATCGGACTCATGATCTCAGAGGGCTTTTCCAACCTAACCAATTCTGTGTTTCTGTGGTGTTTTCCCCTTTATTAGTGGGGATGGAGCTGGATGGATATTGTCAGATTCATCCTATTTCTTTAATTTTCTACCAAAATGTCAAATATGAGTGAACGTCTTCCTCCTCTGAAGCAGATTAAGCAGAGGGCTGGTGTGGAAAGGAGACAGAAGAGATGGGAAAGAGAAGATGGGGAAGAGAATCATGGAATCATGGAATAGTTTGGGTTGGAAGCTTAAAGACCATTTAGTTCCAACCCCCCTGCCATGGGCAGGGACACCTTCCATTAGACCAGGGTTCTCCAAGCCCCATGCAGGCTGGCCTTGAAGAGGGAAGGTCACAGCACACCCATCCTTGCTTTTGAGCAGAACCTCAGGTGGGCAGCTCCAGAGAGGTCCTAAATGCATTTTACTCCCCTTTTACTGCCCCAAACCAGATTGTTTTGATCTTTTATCTGGGGTCCAGCGTCTCTCCCTCCTTGGGTGGTGATTTGGCTTCTCTAGGCCCTGGGTTTGCCGAGTCTCCAGGTGTGGATACAGTTTCCAAGAGGCAGCATCACCCCCGGGGGCAGCTGGAGCAGGGGGTGGAGAGCTGGTTAATAAATTAATAAACATTCTGGGAGAGCGTGGGCTGTTCCAAGAACCCCCAGAGTGGAGATGTGGGGGTGTCACGGGGTAAATGTCAGTCCCCAGAGCAGAGGGAACAGTGGGTCCTGCAGTATCAGGTGTCCTGTCACTCAATAGCACCCAGCATCTGGTTGTGTTTTTCTACTCCAGATCGGGTTTAAATGTGTCAGCAGAGCAGCAGCTCCCCAGCCCAGCCCACGCTCTGCTGCCTGGGAATGGTGCTGAGGTGGCACTGCAGCACCTTGCACCCCTGTCCTGGCCCACACTGGCTGCCTCTCTAGCTCTGGCAGTGAGAGCACGGTGCTAAATCAATGTTTTTTGGTTGCAGCCAAGCATGGAGATGTGGGATGATCCAGACTGTGTGGTTCTCCTGAGGCTTGGTTTGTTCCCAGCCGTCTCTGGGCATGAAGTGAGGCGGAAGCATTGTGGGGAAGGCAGGTTGTGACTGAAACAATGGACTGAGCAAACACACACCCTTGGCACAATTGCAGTTCCATAAGCAGATCTCAAGTCTCAGTTTGGCTTTTTGTAGGAGAATGGAACGTGTCATTCTGCAGTTTCCAAGCTCCTTTTCTTTTCTGAAAGAGAAAAAAACCCTCAGCTCTCTTTCAGATGGTCCCATGTCCACCAACCTTACCCTGAGCATCACCAGCAAAACAAGTAAAACACAGAATCGTGGAATGGTTTGGGTTGGAAGGGACCTTAAAAACCATCCAGTTCCACTCCCTGCCATGGACAGGGACACCTTCCACTAGCCCAGGTTGCTCCAAGCCCCATCCAACCTGGCCTTGGACACTTCCAGCCACAGCTTCTCTGGGCAACCTGTACCAGTGCCTCCCCACCCTCACAGGGAAGAATTCCTTCCCAATATCCCATCTAACCCTGCCCTCTGTCCTGTGTTTCCAGGCCCCTGTAAATAGTCTCCCTCTTTCCTATCAGCTCCCTTGGGCTAAAGAGCTCCAGGGCTCCAACCCAGTCCGTGCAAAACTGGCCACCCTTGTATAGGCACCCTTGATTCCAGTTTCCAACCTGGGGAAATATATTTTACCGCAATTTTCCCTGAAAAAACCCTCCTGTTTTCTGCATCCATAACTGCTGGTTGATGTTTTCAGCCTGGCCCCTCACTAAAACAGTCCAAAACGTGCTGAGTTTCTGCCTGACCGCTCAGCCTGGGGGTCCTCTGCTCGTGCTGCTTTGCCACATGGATCATTACCTCTCTCCCTCGCTTCTGGGATTGGTTTTCCATGCTAATTAGCCTTCAGAAAAGCCATTCCCAGGGAAGTGTGCAAGAGCAATCAGTAACACTGTACCTATGGAGTGCAATTTCCCTGTGACTGGCTTGGGGCTGCAGCACAGGAACCAGCTCCAGGGATTTCAGATCCCAGTAATATTCCCTCCCCATGCCCTGGGGAACGTCACAGTCACTGCCCAGACCTCAGTTTCTCCATCAGTAAAATGATGGTCCTGACACTCATTAGCAACTCAGCTGGGAAGCAGATAATGATTGCAGAGAGACAAGTGAATTAAAAATAAATCTGATCTATTCTGCTGAAAACAAAGCAGAGCCAGTCAATTTAACCCCTTTCCCATGATTTAAAAACCCCCATGTTTTACATTGAAATGCAGCAGCAGCGAGTTCTTCAGGAACAGGCAGCAGCAGGGAATAAAACACACCCTGGGAAGAGTCATCCATCCCCCCTTTCTCAGTCTGTCTCTCCAGCAGTGCCTCTGACAACCATCCTGTGCCTCCCAGCAGGAGCTGCCACTCAGGAACCATCAGTTCAACTGCAGTCAATTGAACAACTGCAGCTCAGCTGCACTTTTATGAGTCTGGGAGAGGGCTGACTCAGGCTGGAATTTTGGGAAAGTCACCTACTGCCTGCCTCAGTTTCCCCGTGTGTGCAATGGGCTTTTGAGGAGCAGTCCCTCTCAGAAACATTTCCTGTTGTTTCAGCTCAAAAAATCTTTTGCCAGGACACTCCAGAGGTGCTTTAGGACCAGCTCCCAGGGATGGAAAGGCTGTTGTCTGACCACGTGCCTGGCTCCTGTGCACTTCTCAACCCAATTATAACAACAAGCTCAGAGTTGCTCATATTTTACCCATTTATTAATATGGACACTTTTGGGGAAAACCACTCATCTATAAGTCAAAGATTTGGTCCTTGAAGATTCTCATCAAGCTGTGTTCTGGCTGCTCCTCAGGGCATTAGGGTTGTGACTCATTTCCTTTTCATTGTTCTGATTCACTAATGAATATTCGTGGCCTAATATCTGCCTGGCCCTGTATCCTGATTTCCTTCTCCTTTCCCTGCATCACTGTTAGCAATGTGACCACAGCTCGCCAGGAAAATCGAATCTGAAATGCTGGCAAACGTCTACAAGTCAGTTAAAACCTGGATTTATAAGGGGGCTTCTGCTGCCTCAAGAAAGGCTGTATATTTTCCTGATGTTCTGGGGAAATTGCTCTGAGCCTATGAGAAAGCCAAGCTCAGATTGTGGTTATTGAATATTTCCATTAGCAAGATCTGCTTCAGACGTTTTGCTCAGTGGGGAATCCTGGCTGCTGAATTCCCCCAAGATGCCATCTTTGAAGGAATTATGGAGTCGTAGAACAGTTTGGGTGGGAAGGGACCTTAAATCTCATTTTATTCCATCCCCCTGCCATGAGCAGCGGCACCTTCCGCTAGCCCAGGTTGCTACAATCGATGCAGTCTGGATGAATTCGGGGGAAATAAGCAGAATATTCTCCCCTGCCAGAAATAAGTTTATTGCTCTAGAAGAGCACAGTGATGACTGTAAAAATTAATTTTAGAAAAATCAATCTAAAGATAATTGCTACAATTCTACATTAGCTTTCGGGTACTGCTGGTAGTCAGGACCAGCCCTTGATGATGCCTCCAGACTCCACAAATGGATTAATGCACAGCACACTTGGTTTCTGCTCTGTTAAACCCCTTCTCTTGGCTTTACAACTCACTGGTAGTGCAGGAACCACAGGTTAACACCAGGTCAGCGCAGCAGAGCCTGTGCTTTGCCACATGAGCCCCTTCTGCTCAGACCTGCTTATTTCTAGGGGTAATTTCACTGGTGGTGGCTGAGGGCAGAGCCATCAATCACCTGCAGATGCTGTTAAACACAGCTGACACCCTCACAACACCTTCTGCAGGCTGATCACCAGCAGCTTTAATGACTGCGATGATTTTATAGCTGGGATTTCCCTTCTGAGGGAGAGTCTGTGAATTGCTTCTACCACTGCAGCAGAAGGCAGGGAGGAAGCCTTGACCCAGCAGAGGCTTAGTGGAAACCACGACTCTAATTCCCTTTTTTTCCCCAGGGGAAACATGACAAAGCACTGCAGGATTTGCCCAGGAGGGAGCTTGGCCCTCTGGGCAACCCCAGGTTGGTGGGAGCATCCAACACCTTGTAAACATGGCGCAAATGAAAAGGGAAAGCCCTGCAAATACCTGACGGCTGGAAAATCAGGGTAAAGCTGTATTGTGCCATCTGAGCTTCCCCAAAGAGCCCATGTTTACAAGATTGGTCTCCTTACAAACCCTGCCCATTCCGAGCAGGAATCCGTGAAAGGAGTCCTCTGTGTTGTGGTTGGGGACCATATGGGCCTCTCCATCCCCATCCCCTCTCACAAATATGTTCAGAGTGTCTCAGCTGCTGCAGGGTTTGGGCATCTGTGCTGGCAGAAGTCCCTCATTGTGGTCCTTTGTCGCGGCTCTGTGGACGGGGTTGGGTCTGGTCAGCAGCACTGAGTGAATTTATAAACCAGAGCAGCTGCCAGGGCTGAGGGAGGTGAGGGGAGATGGGGACTGGACAGATGTTCTCCATCCCTGAACCCGCGACTGGCTGCAAAACCCAGTCGTAATTCATTCCCATTCCAGCCCCCCAGCTCTGTCTGGGCAGGCAAATAGAAGGACCCCGCCTCTAATAAACCCTGCCATGCCCTGTCACACCAATTACCTTGCTGGATTTAGCAGTTTAAGCTTAAATTTTATGTGTTTTTTTTTTTAAAAGACATTTTATATGGTTCTTCTTATAACATTTTATCTGGGATTTTTTTTTAAACAAAGAATGATCCCATTCCTTAACTGTGCCATGCTTTCTTTTCATCATCTGCACAACCTCTCTCAGCAAGACACTTCTTTCCTACAATTTTCTGTTCAGTTAATTTAAATTTTAATATTTCTCTGGAAACCAGCCCTGCAGAAACACTGGCTGCAGGCACAGGCACAGGAATCACAGAATGGTTTGGGTTGGAAGGGACCTTAAAGACCACCCTTCCAGCCTGGGTTATTCTGTGATCCCAAGAGGGTGATGCTCTGGGGATCCCTGCACAGAAGGAGCTGGATTTTAGGCTGGAATTTAGTCCCTCCCCAGTCCCCCTTCCCAGTGTCCCCAGAAAATGGCTCCTCAGGTTGCTCTTGGCAGCATCTGAAGACCAACTACAGGCACGAGCAACCAAACTTCCCTTGCTTGTAGTTCCATTTTGCAGGCAGAGAGCAAACTAACCCCATATCCAGGGAGAGGTCCTTTGCTTCTCCAGAATAAACACAGGAGCAACAAAAACTATGGCAGACAAAGGAAAATAAGCAGCTTTGAAAACATGCCATCAGCAGTCTCTTCTTCCATCTGCCAATCCATCTGTCATTTCTCAACACACCCCTGCCACCAAACAGATGCTCACAAACATCTTTTCCTCAATGGGATTCCCCCTACCCCGGTAGGTGTTGCAGGATTCCTGGCTGCATTTGAGACCAGTGCCATTCATCTGCCCCGTCTGAGCAAAACTGAGAGCAATTTTACTTTCAGTACCTGGGATGGGGCTTAGAGATTGATGAACTTGTGGGTTAAATCACATTGGAGGCTATGGCCTGTTCCCTGTTTGCTCTCTAAACTCGTGTTCCCAGGTCAGATACCTGTGCTTGTGCCCCTGCTCTAATTCCAACAGCCTGTGCAAGCTCCAAGATACATTTAAAAAGGTGTAATGCAGGGGTGTGGTGGGTGAAAATATCCTCTGTAGAGGTGGTCCCAAAATTGCCCTCATGCCCATCCTGTGAGGAGGAGGAGGCAATATGTTCTCCTTGCATCCTTGGCCATCCTGGAGCTACCTATCCCAGCCTCCCCTTCAGGCTCGTCACTCTGCTTTCATGTCACTCTGGTTTGGTAGCTACAGGGAAGGACTGTTTAATCTCTCTGTCTCACCCTGGCCATTCTCAAAACACATTTCCAATTTCCCAAGGCCATGTTGATGTCAGGGTGTGTGTGGACGTTCACATGTAGGCCACCTCCTACAAACCACTCCTTGCCAAAAATCTTCTCATCATTCTGTGTTCAGCACTCCACAGAAATATATACACAGGGGAAGGTGGGGAGCTGGCAGAAACTGTACAAATGTAGGGATAAAACCTACAGGCACCAAAAGATTCTACTGTTGAAGAAATTTAATTCCCCTCACAGCTCCCCCCCCAAAAAAAAAGGAAAGAAAGAAAAGGAGGTGGGTGGGGGAGGGAAGAAAAAAAATTAGCGGTAGGTAGGCTTCTTCTCTCTGAAGTGACTGAGACCCCCAAAGAAAGGCCAGGGTTGCAGAGAGTTTCTTCTTCAGGTCCATAGAATCCCCTTGAAACCAGGAAAGGAGAAATGCAACCATCACAACTTTGTGTCCCAGATCCCTGCACGTGCCTTTGGTCCCCACACACTGCTCACCCCCCTGTGACAACCCCATGTCACTCCACCCCTTCCACCCGTGCACACCACATCCCCCTCGGAATCACTGCAACAAAAAATCTACCCTGCTGCAAGTTTGGGTCCTCTATTTGGTCCAGGAACGAGCTCTTGGCTGCAAGGGACTAAGATGTGCTTGCTTTCCTTGCCAGCTCCCCCACATCCTGGTGACAGGCCCAGGGATGTCCCCTCTTTCTGTTTAAAACTGTTCCCCCTTGTCCTGTCACTAATAAAGGGTCTGTGCCCATATTTGTTATAAGCCCCCGTCGTCCGCGCTGTCTGCCTGCACTTGCAGCTTTAGGGATGGCCACGGCAGCAGGGAGGAGAGGACAACACCCTTTCCAGGCTGAGAAATTCCTACTGGAAAGCAGAGCAGGAGCGGGCTGAGAAACAGAGCGACGGAGTGCAGGACTGGTGGTTTGGAGCTGACACCCAATGGTGAGGAGCAAGACTGCAAGCAGTGCCCTGGCCACACTGCCTCGGAACAACCGTGGGGTGGGCCTTCGGTTTGCAAACTGCCCTTAAAAGAGACCAGATTTCAGTAGAGCACGAAAAAACACCCCAAAAACTGAAGGCACGTTCAGGTGCAGCTTAGGCTGGTCTGGGACTGCCTGTCCCTTGCAGCTTCGGGTGTGCCCATGGTGGGTTTGTAGTGATTATTTCATGTATCAGCAGGGAATTTAAATTCCTAGGCATGGACAAGGGGCCTGGGACTGCCCACTGGGGATGGGTGGTCACATAACACCCCCTCGAAGTGCAAAGCAGGGGCTCCTGCCCCAGAAAGCAAAGAGAGAACAAGTAACTGATTGTACAAGATTTAGAAACAAATCAGGGGGAAAGGCTAAACCACTGAAATCATCAACAGGGACAATGTTTGGGCAACTTGGTGTGGTGGAAGGTGTCCCTGCCCGTGGCAGAGGGTTGGAATGGGTTGGTCTTTAAGGTCTCTCATCCAAACCATTCTGTGACTCTATAAGTAATTCCAGCAGGAGCAGCTGGAATATGTGAGGCCAAGGAGGATTTTTACTTGCTTGGGAACATCAGCATACAAAGATGGTTTTCCAGATCATGCAACAAGCTGGACTGAGGCTCAGGGGGACCCAAGCACAGATCAAACCCATCAGGTTACACTTTTGAGTCTGTCTGGGGCCTTCCATGGGGTGCTCTTAGCAAACAGCTTGATCCCACAGCCCTCTGTGCCGTGCACAAACACATCCTGGAGCAATCAGAGGCTTTCAGCGTTTGTGTGGCAGATGAGGGTGCTGAGAAAAGTGGGTGCTTTTGGTGATTTTGGAGAATTAGACAAAATTTTCCCATGGCTTTGTGCCTCAGTCTCCCCTCTGAGCAGGAGTGTGAATTAGAACTTTTTCCCTACTTTTTTTTTCTCACAGAGAAATTCCAGACCTCCTGCAAGTCAGAGATGGGACAATCTTTCAGCTGCACTGCTGGATTTCACCTGCATCCCCAGGAATCCATTCCTGCGCTCCCACCCCAGACAGACAGGCAATTTCCAACCACTCAGGTTTTTTACCCACCAAAAAAACGCCCACTGTTATTTGACAAAAGTGGAAGTTTAGCATTCACAGCCACTTTGACAGACCTGTTGTCTTGCTCATCCTAAAGCAAGCAGGTGTCACCATCCTGGGAGCTCCGTGAGCACTGGAAAGGGGGTCTGAGCTCCCCAAGAGGGAGAGGAACACAACGTGCCCTACAAGCAAAAATTATTTTGCACCGGTGTCTCCTATCTGTGGGCTGAGCCCTCATCTCCTCCAGCAGATGGGAAACAGCTGCTCTTTCCCCTCTTTTTCCAAATTACGTGGGGTTTATGGAGTTTTTTGGGACGGAGAAGTGTTGGTCTTGCAGCAGATGGCGCTTCTGCCCAGGAAATAGGGCTGGGAATGAGATCCTTGGTCCCACAAGCAGCGCCTGGAGCAGCGCAGCGGCTCCCGAGCACTGACCACCGGAGAGGGCACGTGTGCCCTCCAAATACCCCAAATCCTGGCCTGCTGGCCTTGCTTCACTGCCTGCAGAAGGTCCTCCTCATCCTCGGGCATCTCCCACCAATAAACACGTTGTTCACCCCCAACACGGAATGTCTGCAGCCACCACCACAAGCAAACCGAGCCCCGGGTTGCTCTTTACATGTATTTATGGTGGTTGTTTGCCAGGGAAGAAAAGCACTGAGGGAATTACACACCTTTAGGCATAGTAGTAGTAGTTTAGGAAGTAGTGTTTACAGAATCTTAACCACAGTTAGTTTGGATTGAATTATTAATATTATCGTTATTATTACATGGGCAACGTAGCCAAATATTCCCATCTTCCTGAAAAACTCTCTCGTGAAAACGTCACAATTTTTAATGTCTTTTTATTGGCCTTGACCAATAAAAACATAGGTCAAATCATCAAGCAACAGCAAAAATCTCCATGTATTTCTATGCATGGACACACCCTGCACTGATTCCCGAGTGGAATAATGCACTGAGAACCCCTCAGATGGAAAGCTCGTTACTTGACTTACCCGACTGACAATAATTGCTCAGAGAGAGGGGAAAACAAACAAACCAGTGATCTCTGCTGGGTTTTTCCCAGGATGATTTGGGCATAAGAAGGATGTTTCCTTTATGGGAGGAGAAGGCAAACTGGGCCTGTTCACACGAATTCCCGGTGGGGCAGCTCCATTCCCATCTCATTACTCACATTTTTTTTGCTCGTTTTTCCTGGAATAAATTGGTTAAATTTATTTAACAACAGTGCAGAAAGTTAATGTTTCTTATTCATTCTCTTCTGCGCACGTGGGAAATCCTCGTTTTACCTGCAGGTGCGTTTTTGTAGGGCTGGGTTTGGGGCCTGCTCTGCACACAAAGGGCTGTCCCCTCTGGCTGTACAAGGCTGGGCAAAGCTCAGCCCATCCGTCACCAGGTCTGACACTTTCCATGTGTATCAGCTGGAGGACAAACAAATTTCATGCTGAGATTCCCCCATTTCCATTCTGACCCCGCTGGCCTTCATGGAGGCAACATTTCCCTGTAATATCTCAGCAATTATAGGGGGAGGTACAGGATGGCTGCTGGAGGGGTAGGGTTGACCCTCCGAGAGAAGAAATCCCTTTCAAATGAGAAAAAAACTGCCTCTGCCTTGATGTGGAAGGTGTTGAGCCAGAGGGACTGATAAGGGCAGAATAAAGGCTGAAAAATCAGAATGCCAGCATGAGGATCCATGTAGGTTTGGGGGTATTTCAGCCTCCAGGAGATTTACCTCACCTGGGGCAGGGAAAAATGCTCTCTCTGTTGTTTATCAGCCTCTCCTGACAAATTCCAAGGGCTGTCCCATAGGATCCTAGTGAATGCAGGCTGGAAGGGACCTCAGGAAGGCTCTGGGTGCAAACTCCTGCTCACAGCAGGGGCCATTCAGCATCAGCTCAGGGATTTACCCACTTGTGGCTTGGACACCACCAAGGATGGAGCTTGCACAACCTCTGCAGGCAAAGCCTTCCACCAGTTCTCTTCCAAACGCTCCTCTGCTGCGGCAAAAGCATCCTCTGGCCTCTGCCAGTGCCCCAGCAGATGGGCTGAGTCCTCTTTGTGCTTACCACGTTCCCATCTGTGCCTGAGAAGGGTGACAAGGCACCACCCAGGTTACCTCTGGGAAACCACCACTACCCCAGGCTGGAGGAGGGCACATTCCTGGGGGAAACAGGAATACTGCATCAGGAGCAGGGAACAGGGAAAGAGAGGAGTGCTCTGAGCCTTTTTATATCATCTGTTGTATCGACTTTGCAATCAAAAGCAGCAGCTCTCCCCTCTGGCCCATGGTTAGAAAGCAAATTTTCAGCAGCCAGGGAAGCAAAGGACAAAGTCTCAGCAGATGAGAGCTGGAAAAGCTTCTGAGTCATTGTCAAGAATCTCCTCTGCAGCCAAAGCAAATCCAGCCCCTTGCTCTGCCCAAGCGGGTCCCGATGCCTGGATTTATGGACACAGTTCCCACTCCATTAATGAGCTCTGGAGAGCGTCTGCTGCCAGATTTGTTACAGCTGGGGGAAAAAAAAATATCATTCTGAGGAATCCCCCAGCTGGACATAAATATTTAGCATGTGATCAGCTGCTCAGTATTCCCCTGACCTGAATAAATCTCTGTTGTTTACCCTGCCTTCAAATAAAAGGTCCATAATCAGGATCACTCCACTCAATCTTGGCGGGGGGCGCAGTGGGGACAGCTGGTTTGGATCTCTGTGGAGCCCCCACATCCCTTCATCTCTGCCAGAAAAGCTGCTCCAGGCCGAAGCATCTCTGGGAGGCAAATTGAGCTCAGCCCAACAGGGACATTACAGGGGTTCAGGTGAAGGCTGGTGCTGCTCAGCAGCTGAAATGGAGCCTGCTCTTGGGTCCTCCAGGTTGGAGCAGGTGTTTTGTGAGCCCCTGGCAAACCCTGCCTTTGAGACCCCAAAACCAGCTACTTGGGGTCAGGTTAAACACCCTTCCAAGCCAGTATTTCAGGACCAACAGAAGGTGCAAGTAAGAGAGGCACGGGATGGTTTGGGTTGGAAGGGACCTTAAAAACCATCCAGTTCCACCCCCTACCATGGACAGGGACACCTTCCACTAGCCCAGGTTGCTCCAACCTGGCCTTGGACACTTCCAGGGCACTTGGACACTTCCACAGCTTCTCTGGGCAACCTGTGCCAGAGCCTCCCCACCCTCACAGGGAAGAATTCCTTCTCAGTATCCCATCCAACCCCACCCTCTGGCAGTGGGAAGCCACTGCCTGTGTCCTGTCCCTCCATCCCTTTGTCTCAAGTCCCTCTCCAGCTTTCCTGGAGGCCCTTTGGGCACGGAAAGTTTGTATCTTCGGCTTTCCTGAGCCCATGAATTGACATTTTTGACATTCCTTAATGACATGAAGGGAAATATGCACTTCAGCGTGTTTGCAACCTCCCCCCTGGTTATGGAGTTAAATGACCTCTAGTTTGTGAATTATGGAAACGACCACATTTACTCTCACATTCACACCACTGTCCTACTTCTCTTTATAAGCCTAAAACGTCTTTGCCTGCCCAGTGGTGCCTTTTCCAGCTCCCCCAGCCGGTGGATGCTTGTGCATTGGAGTCATGCAAAGCCCATTTCCATTCCCTTTGGCCAAGGCACTGCAGACAAAGCAGGGAACTGTACCCAGGAATGTTTGCATGCCAGGAGCAGACTGCAGGAAGTAAAGGAATTGAGGCTGAAAAGCCCTGGCACAGACTATGGGAGATGTACATTGAAATCCACGTTCTGCCACCGGCTTGCTGGGCAACATGGAGCAAACAAAGCAGAACAGCAGCTCCGTGGGGCTCTGGGCACCCACATCCCCCTCAGGGTCAGTGGGAGAGGGAGGCTTCCTGCTTTGGAGGGGTCATACCACCCTCGTGGCATGAAAGCTGAGCAAAGCCTACCAAAAAAGGGAGCACCAAGAGGTTAAAGGTGTTACAGGGGCAGTGGAAAGGACTGTCCAGCCCTGCCACAGCTGCCCAGGGCAGTGGGGGAGTCCCCATCCCTGGAAGGGTTTAACAGCCCTGCGGATGTGGCACTTGGGGACAGGGGTCATTGTGGCCTTGGCAGTGCTGGGAGTGGTTGGACTTGATGGTCTTACAGGGCTTTTCCAACCTAAATCATTCTATAAGTCACCTTAACTGAGTTCAGCCATCAGGGGACAAACATAACTAGGACATTTTAAAAACTGTGGAGACATTTAAGAAATATTTGTTAAAAATATATGCCTTTTTTTTTTTTCTTTTGGTCATTGACAATAAGGGCAAGAAGAAAATGGAATTCTTTTGCTGTTGTTTTTGGTTACATTTGACTCTAAAGGTATATTTTTAATGGATAAAAAAAGATACCAAGGTGAGGTTATTCACACTTCTACATTCAGTGAAGGGAAAAAAAAGTGTCAATCACCAGCAGGTGAACCAGAGCTCCTTATTGACCACAGAGTTTGACCACTAGTAGCTCTATAAAGTACTTTAAGTCAGATGGCGAGACCTGTCTCCACCTCTGCTTCCTACCTGAGTGCTTGGAGAAGTCACCATGGCCTTTCTCTGGCCACAGTGACTGGAGAAATACTTTGCAGAGCTGGGTCTTCGTGTATCTCTCGTGCTTCCAGTGCCTCCTCTGCCTGGGCCATTCCCCTGTCCCACAGGAGTATTAAAAGGAGCAAAGCATATTCCAGCATGTGCTGAGATAGGGAGACCTTAATTAAACACTGAGGCAACCACAGTTTACTCTTATATAAATTTATTGTACTTTACCACGAAGAATCACCTCTGCTTAGCTCCACATCCTGAATTTTCCCTTCCTCTTCAGCCTTTGCATGCAGCTCTTGCTTTTGGCATCCGCTCTGGGCTTTTTCTTGCTCTTTGATCATCCCTTTTCCACATGGAGGACAGAGCTGCCCGAGCAGTTTGGGTGGGCAGGATCCCCTGTTTCGTGTTGCTGCTGCGGGTCCTGCACACAGGGGCTGTCAGTCTCCTTGGGGGGGCTCGGAGGAGCACTGGAAACACTGAAAACAGGCTCTGTCCCCAGAGCAGGGAGCACAAAAGCTGCTGGCCACGGCCCAGCCCTGCCTCCGAGTCCCCTTTCTGCTGACATTAATGGGAGACCCCCTCAGACCATCAATAACCAGTGTTAGACCCCGCTCAGACCATCAATAACCAGTGTTAGACCCTGCTCAGACCATCAATAACCAGTGTTAGACCCCGCTCAGACCATCAATAACCAGTGTTAGACCCCGCTCAGACCATCAATGACCAGTGTTCAAGCCAAGGACTGGGTCTCAAGGTCCCTGCTGGCCCGACCATGATTTGAATTTAATGGGAAATAAATCTTGCAAACATCAACCTCGCAATAAATCTGACACAATTCCCTCCCTCCCCTTCCTTCTCCTGGGAATATTTAAACCTAGAGGGACAGCCAGTGAAACTGCTTTTATCTCTGCCCACCAGTTCCCAGCTGGCTGTTATGGCCCTTAATCTGAATTAATCAGCTCTAGCTCATCCTTTCAGCTGGGACTTGCAGCCCTGCCCTCCTGCCCCACGGTGATATCATCTCCTGCCAGCTGGGCAGCCCAGGGCAAAAGAGCTCCCACAGCTCCAGGGGATGGAGCACGGGGATGTTTACACAGGCACAAAGGGATGGGACAAGGGGGAATGGCTTCCCACTGCCAGAGGGCAGGGTTGGATGGGATTTTGGGAAGGAATCCTTGGCTGTGAGGGTGGGCAGGCCCTGGCACAGGTTGCCCAGAGAAGCTGTGGCTGCCCCTGGATCCCTGGAAGTGTTCAAGGCCAGGCTGGACAAACCTGGGCTAGCGGAAGGTGTCCCTGCCCATGGCAGGGGGTGGCACTGGATGGTTTTTAAGGTCCCTTCCCAACCCAAGCCGTTCTGGGATTCCATGGCTCACTCTTTAGTGGGGTCCCTTTTCCCTACTGACTGTGGAAGAGGCCCCAGTTTCTACCTTTGAGGGGTATGGTGGACTTTCTGAGGGGTGAAAGCTTTCATGGGAAAGCATGAAAAAGGCCATTTTTCCCTTGTTTACTACAAGCAGATCCACTTGCTTCCCACAGCAGCCCTGTCTGCCTGGTTACTTATAATTCTTCTGGGTTTTGTGTCATGGACAAATCTTATCAGGCCCTGAAGATCCTGCTGCCTACACCACCCGTGTGATTTGTTCACAAAAAGC
Organism: Myiotriccus ornatus; assembly: GCA_036023395.1. Taxonomy (NCBI): domain Eukaryota; kingdom Metazoa; phylum Chordata; class Aves; order Passeriformes; family Tyrannidae; genus Myiotriccus; species Myiotriccus ornatus. Next base: position 2,214,355 of record JAYRBT010000156.1, read on the forward strand.
TGCTTCTTCCCCCTGGCTCCCATCCATAATACAAACATGCCCAAAATAACCCAGCTGCTGAGACAGGCAGCAGGAAAACCACAGGGCTGGGGGAGGAAGGAATGGTTTGGGTACCCCTGGAAGTGATCGACAGTCGCTGGTTCGGAGTGCAAAGAAAAAAGTAATTTATTTTGCTTCTCAAAGCTTAAAACACGTAAAGCTGAACCTACTGCACATGCTTTGCAGGTGATCACTACTTCCTTCTACATCTTTTGCCATGCAGAGCTCCCACAGCAGGTCTGGCCATTACTGGGAACACAGCCAGGAGGTGCTTCACATGAGGGCCGAGGGAAGTCCTCTCGGGATGTGAAGCACGTTGTGGTGACGGGCAGTTTCGTGCTCTGTGTCCTTCTGCCACAACAAGGCAGAGCAAGAAACAGCCAAGGCAAGCAGTTTTTCAGTTTCTCTTTCCATCACGCCAAAACACAAGTCAAATTTTTCCCACCCTTAGCAGAGTTTGAATTATCCAAACACCTCCCCTGCACTGACTTGGCCATGATTCCATGTAGCAGTTAAAGATATCAATCCCTGCAGACAAACAGCAATACCTTGAACTTTCTACTTGCTCACAGGGAGGATTTAGGTATCCCAGACAAAGGCTGGGACACCTCAAGGATGGTGTTCCCAAAGCTCCTGTGATGCTCCATCAGCAATATATTTCTGGAATGCCACAGGCACAAATGAAATCCCTGCAGCAAAAAGCATCTGGGAGCCAAGGTGAATATTTATTTCTAAATAAAAGCAAGTTGAATTCCTTCCCTCTCCCTCCCCTGCACACCCACAGCCCCCACAAAACACAAGCACAGTTCAGGGGTACAATAAATAGCAGGACCAACAGCGAGGCAAACGTAGCAGTGTCTGTGCCACAACTTCCAGCACCGTGTCCCACCTACTGCAGCACACCACACGTGGCAAAAGCACGTGGGAAAGCTGACAGGGACATCTGCCACCCTTTGGAGTGTGATCACTCCTCCAGGAATAAGGGGGAAAGTACAGCAAGACACTCCCAGGAGGCATTAGGAAAATCGGGGAAGACTGTGGTGAGAGAAGTTGGAAATGCAACTGGAAAACTCCTCCTGTTTACTTTGAAGGCTATTGCTCTGTCCAAATATATTATTGTGCTCAAGAGCAAGAGCACGAAGAACTACCAGCAGCCAAGCAAGATCATCTGTGTTCCCAGCCCTGTTCCACATTCCTCAGGCTTACCTTTGGCACGAGGACCATCCCTTTTTTCTAAGGGATTCCCCACAATGCTCAACCTCCTCAGCAGATCAGACCTTGCTCAGTGCCTGCTCTGGGCGGGCTCATCCTCTTGGAATCTCTGTTCCCATTAAAGACCCAAATGTGGATGCAATTTGATTGCAAATAAAATTGTCTTTTACCAGCAAGAATTTCCTTTTCTCTCCTCGTGGGAATAACCTATACCAGCGTGGAATCTCCTCTGAGGAAATCCTTGAGGAAGTAGCCTCAAGTTGTGCCAGGCGAGGTTTAGATCAGATATTGGGGAAAAAAAATGTCATGGAAAGGGTTTTGAAGCATTGTGAGGGGTCCCCAGGGAAGTGGGGAAGTTTTGAACATCCCTTGAGTGTTCAAAAAACGTGGGTGTGGTCCTTGAGGACTTGGATTAGTGGTGAACACAGAGGGAAGCAGGCAGAGACAGCAGGTTTGGGCCAGTCAAAGGGGAATAGCTGGACCAGTGGACACAGACATTTCCTCTGCTTCAGGAAAGGAAGGTGCAGAGAGCACAGCAGCCAGCCAGCAGCCTGCTGTGGGGGGGTGCACCTGACAGTGTCCAAGGTACGGGAGTTCTTAAGAGCCCTTAATCTACATCTGGCAGCAATTCAGCCCCTAATTGAACAACGTGAGCATTTACGTGGAGCCACCAGAAATTACCAGTTCCAGGCACAGACTAAAGACACCAACACCAAAAACTATGGTTATCCTACCAAATCAAACGTGCTCAGGGTCATTTCTAGACCTGAGGGCAGCTTGGAGCAATGCAGGCTGTGTCATAAAACATCCTCCAAATGAGCTGCACATTCAGGCTCCCAGAGACCCCAGTCTGTTAAATATGGAGTTTATTTTAATGTTTACTACATATTCCACAGCAAAAATGAGACAGTTCTGTGGCTACCATGCTTAACTCCTACACCTTAATATTCCTCCTCCTTTTCCTCTCTGAAGGAACTCTTGGCTGCAGGATTCACTTGTCCACTCAGTGACAGAGACACAGGAGTCCAACCACAAAACATGTATGAAAAGTGACAGCACTCTGTGCTTTGGGGGCACAGACCCTCACACAGCCTGTGCAGAATCAGAGCTGGAACTATTTGCGATTTAGTGGAGCGATTTTCTTGGGATTATCAGCTTTGAATTCCCAATCCCAGCTCTCTGTTCACGGATGTTAATGAGCATTGAGGTCCCCACGGGGGTTTGGCATAGGGTTCTATAATAAATGCATAAATACCTGACAGCTTTTAGCCAAAGGTTGGATCCTGGAGCTGCAGCTGTTACAGCAACAGTTCTGGGCATCAGAGAGCAGCAAACACACGTCCTTCCAGCACAGCAAACCTCTGTTGCAAGCACAGCAGAAGACTTTCATCTACAGCCAGGAAAACCTAACCAAAAGTCAAATTCAGCAGTCCCAGGGGCTGCAGTGGCAAGGTCTGTGATGCAGCTTCACACAGCCCAGGACCCTTCCATCCTCTCACCTGGATCAGCATCAAATCCATCGGCACCATCGCGAGGCGAGGAAAAACAAACCTGAGGCCGCTCAGGGGCTGGTGGAGCACCTGCTCTGCAGTGGGTGGCTCCAGGGGAGGCTCTGGGTGCAGGGGAGCCCCGTGGTCACCTGTCCCTGCGCTGCAAGATGGTCACACAGCCGTGGTAGCTGGTGCAGCGCTGCAGCGGTGGCTGCGGCTCCACCAGCCCCGTCGCCGGGTCAAACGTGAACGCCTTGTCCGTGCCCTCCCCGCTCTCATCCCGGCCACCCAGGATGTAGATCTTCCCTCCACACACTGTCAGGCCACAGCTCTCCTGGAAAGCAAAGGAAAGCTGAGAATCAGGCCTCCAGCTTCAGACAGCTGAGCAGGGCGTTGAGTCGCTGCCATGGGCCCAACTCTGACCTGCCCGGCAGGAAGGATAAGAGATGTCTGGCTCTTGAGGTGCTGCAATCTCACTGTTTCTGTAAGAGTCTGGGCACTGGAAATGCCTCAAGCCAGTGATGGGGCTGTTGCTGGCTCTGGCAGTCCCTCAGGAACACCAAGGGCACGGGGATCCAGGTCACATCCACGTGCTCAGAACCAAACCCACAATGTGTTTTCCTTGCCTTCAACCCCAGCAAAGCACAGATGGCCACGATTCGAGAAAGAGAGAGAGAGAGAAGACCCAGAGCTTCTTTCCTAAAGCTCTTCCTTACCAGAGGCCCAGGGAGGGCGGCCACTTCTCTCCAGCTGTCCTTCCTGGGATCATAGCTGAAGATTTTGCTGAGGAGTCCACCCACAACATAAATGATGTTGTCCAGGCAGACAGCGCTGATGCACCTCTGGTAAAATGGGGTGGGAGACAAGAGCGTCCACTTGTCATCCTCTGGATCGTAACACTGGACCTGGGAGGAGAAACACAGCTGTGGGAACACGAATTCCCCACATCTCCCTGCTTGGGGGGAGCTGCTCTTCACTAGAAATAAAAGTGCACAGGGACAGAAACACGGGTGGGAGCTCCAACCCCCAGAGGGGTGAGCAAAGGCATGAGGGGTTCTGGCATTCCCTCTCGTGCTCAACTGTCCCAGACAAACTACAAGCCCCGGGGTGGCTGTGCTTGACCCAGACAGCATTTGGGTTGGAGATGAAGTTAAGAAGCACTGACAGCTCTTCCTGCAGCTCAGGAGACCAGAAAGCATCGTGTGTCTGCCTTGCAGGTGCACGGCCAGGCATGAGGAGCGTGTTGCTGCTGATCTGAAGGGAACGCCTGCGGTGTGGAAGGTTTGCTCCAGTGATGTCTCAGGGCTGATCAGGCTCTAACAAAAAGCACATCTAATACACTGTCACCTCCTGACACCTTCCCTCTCTGGACCCCAAGTCTCACTGGCTTCTATTTCAATGTGTGACTTCTCACTTTATTGTATCAGAGCATCCTTGCCCCGTTTCCCTCCGGGTTCCCTGTCAAACCTCGTTTTTCAGGTGTCTGTCCATCCTTGATGGCCCAGCAATACCTTGTCAGTGTTGGAGGTGTCGTCCACAGCCCCTCCCAGCACGTAGAGCCTGTTGAGGCAGGAGACCACGGCGGCCGAGCTCACGGCCTGGGGCAGCGGGGCCAGGGTGGACCAGCTGTTGGAGAAGGTGTCGTAGCACTCCACGCTGGAGAGGCGGTAGAAGCCATCAAAGCCCCCCACAGCGTAGATCTGCCACAAAAGGAACACAGCGAGGGGATTAGAAACTCCTGGAGTCCCCTGGATGGACTACACTGTCACGGGGTGTGTGAGGGGAGGGGAGGACTTGGCCAGAATGACACAGAGCCACAGTAACACCTCTAAAGGTCCCTCCCACCACCACCAATTCCATGAAACACCCCACACCGCACAGCTTTCACCCAAAAATGATTAACACAGCTGCCTGCAGAGGTCTGGCACCATTCCCATGGTGGATCTTACTGATACAACTTCATTTGGGGCTGTTTCTGAAACAACGGCATCTTGGTTATGTCCCAGTTGTTCTCCCATCAAACCATCTCTAAATGAGTCACAGAATGTCAGAATGGCTTGGGTTCAAAGGGATAATAAAGATCATCTGGTCCCACCCCCTGCCACATGCAGGGACACCTTCCACTAGCCCAGGTTGCTCCAACCTGGCCTTGGATACTTTCAGGGATGGGGCAGCCACAGCTTCTCTGAGCAGCCTGTGCCAGGGCCTCCCCACCCTCATGATGACCCTGAACACAAACACTGACAGTTCCTCATTGTCCAGGGCAGCAGGAGAAGTGGGGCCAGTGCTCCACATGGCTCCTTCCAAAATCCAGGCAGTGGCTCACCTTGCCCTGGAGCGTTGCCATCCTGTGCCTCCACCGGCCTTTCTGCAGACAGGCCACCTTGATCCAGACGTTCAGCTGGGAGCTCAGCACCCAAACATCACTGCTGCTGATGTGCCCTCCTGGAAAACAGAGGGATGGAGGGCTGGTGTGGTCCCAAGGACAGCTCCATCACCTCGCTGCACCACAGTATTGCACAGCTCCTCCAAGCAATGGAGCAGCTTAGGCCAGAACATGGTTATGGGGTTGTGGCCATGTAAACTCAGCTTCCCAAGGGAGATCCTGCCTGGAATTCGAGGCCCTGTTACAGTGTTTCAACCCTCTTATAGCATTCATCTGACAGTCATTGTATTTCAACTGAGGGACAGGCAGGGACTCTGATGTTTTACGAAACCCCTTCCGACAGCACCCACAAAACCAGCTCAATTCCGCAGCTGGACACTCCTGACAAATGCCCTTCAGAAGGGAAAGGGTTTTCAACACTGCCATCCTCCCCCTCAAAGGTGAAACTATTCCTTGGGACAGAAAAATCCAAACCACCTGAGGACAACCTTCACCGAGGAGTGATTTTGCTCCAAAGCTGGGATACACGTGAAGGATTCCTGGTGAATGGACCTAAAGAGTGACTGTCCAAGCAGAGTTTGTGCTGTTCTTTGTCCCCAAGAAGGGACCCCCTGCTCCAGGCTCTCTCACCTGAGATGTACACGTCGTTCTTCAGCGTGCAGGCAGCAAACTCTGACTTGGTGTATCCGGGCACGCTGGAGAGGGCTGTCCACTGCCTGCTCTTGGGGTGGTACAGGTCTGTGAAGGGCAGCTTCAGGAGGCCCTTCTTATCACAGCCCCCGATGACAACGATGACCTCTGCCAGCTCCATGAACCTGCACCAGGAAGGGCACGGGTGAGTCCCGGGCCAGGCTGCTCCTTCCCAGCATCCCTCCCATCCTATTCAGGACATCCCAGGTAAGGCAAAGTCCTCTTCTGCTTCAGCTACTGATTTTCTGGGCAAATCATTTCACCCGTGCACCATCAGATCAAAGGCACCTCCCAGCTTGGGTGGGAAAAGCTCCGAAGTGCAAAGGGAAAGGAAATGGGAATGACCTCTACAAGCCCATAGTGACATTGGCTCCTGCCACTCACCCTCCCCCTTCCAGCACAGTCAAACCCAATAATCCTCAGGAGTGTGGAAAGCCACTCCTGGCAGCCTGCCTGGGTTGAGCTTTCTGCCTGGAGAGAGAAGTGCTTCCAGGAAACCTCTCTCCCTTTCCAGTCCTAATAGCAGCGAGCAGACGAGACAGACGGCAGGGGAAGGCAAATCCTGCCAAGTAGGAGGTGGTGAGAAAAGAACCTCTCTGTGAGAAGGGAGGGGACAGGAAGGAGGAGGATGGAAGAGGATTTGAAAGACTTGGTCCAATCCTCAGCTCCTCCATGCTTTGTGCAGGCTGAGGCAATTCCCTACAGACCAAAGCTGCCTGGGCCAGCATCTCTTTACCTTCTGGTTGTTCATCAGTAAGTCAATGGAAAGAAAAAACATAATAATTTGGGCACAGGTGGGGACCAGGGCAGTAACTGCTTTTTTCTCCCCTGGATACCAATTCGTGACCCTGCAGCCATACCTTTGAGTGCTCTACCCTTTGGGGGAAGCAGATGGAAATAAAGAGCTAAAACACCCCTTTCTGACCTTAGTCTGGACACCTGCGCGGATGGGACCATTGGACACTGCTGTGATTAGAGCACAATGAAAACAAAAAGCATCCCACCCATTAAATTCCCCAGGAATCCTTTAAGGCAGGCAAGCAACTCCAACGCTTCATTTCAGGAGCAAGGAGGCCAAAAGCGAGGCAACAGGTGGGGGGAAAAGGAAAAAAAAAAAAAAGAAGAAACCAACCCAAGAACCACAAAGTACAAGAACCATCGATCTATGAGATCCATCAGCTTGGACCATGCTGCTCATGGACCCTGGGGCTGTTTGTTTTACCTCCGGGGCCTGGAGCGCAGGGAGCTGACCTCGTTCCCCAGGATGTAGCACTTGCGGGCCTCGTGCAGGAGGGGGATGCACTCCTTGGAGTCCTGGATGAGCCCGTCCATCTCCACCTTCTCCAGGAAGTAGGTGGGGCTGAGCAGGGGCAGACGCACGTGCTCCAGGAGCTCCCTCAGGGCCCCCTTCCTGGCGGGCACGTCGTGCCGCACCCAGCGCATCACTGCCTCGAACACCACCTCCTCCTTGGGCACCACCAGCTGCTCGTCACGCAGGTACCCAACCAGCTCCTTCACTCCCATCTCCAGGAACTCCTCGTGGCACGACACCTCCACGAAACACTCCAGCATGAACCTCCTGCTCTTCTCCGTCAGGGACGCGATGGAGAAGGAGTCAGCAAACTTCATGATGCCCAGGCAGTTGCACGGGTGCAGCTGGCCCTCCAGGAAGGTGACACAGGCATCCCTGAGCTTGGAGATCTGCAGCAGGTCAGATAGCTCCAAGATGCCCTCAACGTTGTCTTCTTGGATGATGATGTTCCCCCCGTACATATAATCCAGAAGGAGGGACATGATGGAGGCAGAGATCTTCTGGATGTTAACGATGTCCTGGTGGCCTTCCTTTAGGTCGCCGCCAAACATGGCCCTGAAGTAGGTGCTGTTGGCTGACAGGGTGGCTCGGTGGCAGGGGAATTCCTGCCCATCAATCAGCAGCACCACGTCGGTGAAGGTGCCGCTGTGCCGGTAGGAGTTGAGGGTCTGCAGGATTTGCTCGGCGTGGCAGGACCCGCTGCACAGCTTCATGTGCAGCTTGTCCTTGCCTGGGTCCCGGGGCACGTTTTCCAGGCTGCTTGTCCCGAAACTGGATTCTTCCTTCATCATTCGGTGCATCCTGCTTGGGAAGCAGGGCAGGGACAGGAGATCAGCACACTGTTCAAACATCTGCCTGCAACGCTCAACAACATCATGGTTCTGCACCTTCCTTAGTGCCATGAAGAAGTACAGAACCCAGTCAAAATCTAGTCAGAGCCTGCCCCCTCACCCACACACAACTCCTCCTCAGTAATCAACACTTCCTCCAAACCACAGCACCGCAATGGGCACTGGGACATTCCCAATCCAGCCCCATCCTTGTAGGCAAACTGCTGCTTTTAGGAGAAGTTCCTTTTAAGGCTGTTGCCTTGCCCAGCCTGTGCTACCACCTTTCTTTCTGATGTCTCCCACCTCTCACTGATTTCCCCATCCTCTCAGGTGCTCCACAGCACAGCCCAGCCGAGAGCAATGCTGGATTTTGACTTTTCAGACCCATCCTATTTCCCCAGATTGCAGGCAAAAATCCAGAGGTAAGGCTGTGACTCTGAGATTTGCCAAAAGTAGCTACGACACAACCCGCCCAACACGCGTGGAGATGCTACATCTGACATCCCTTTCTGCTTGATGTGGGCTCCAGATGATTTTTAACATTTCCTAAAGGACTTCATTAAGTGCTTGAAATGAAGCACAGAAGACTGCTCTCATTCAAGCTCCAACAGTTCACAGCTCGCACCGACGGCACAAGCAGCAGGACCCAGCCCTGAGCCAGAGTGGAGCTCCTGCTCACACCCAGGCATGTGTTACATTGCTTTTCTGAGGCTCTGTGACAGCAAAGAGTCCGTTTGAGGGGGGCTCAGGCTCTGCTCTTAGTCGTCCCTCCCCCCTCCCCGAGTCAGACTCTGGAGGATCACACCACAGGCCTCTGGCAGGACCACAAGACCCCACTGGGGTGACAAGTTACCAGAAAATCAGTGGCTTTGTGGTGTCCGCACCCTCCCTGCAGGAGGGCAGGGAGCACATCCCCCGGAGGGGGGATTACCTTGAATTTATTTTGAGTCAAACCCCCTGTCTTAGCCCTAGTCCTTGCTCTGTTCCTACACCTGCATCTCGTGGGCAGCCACGGCTGAACACGGAGCCCAAACTGCTCAGGTCCCCTCATCCAGAGGACACCTCCTGGCTGCACCCGCACCGGGTGTGCGGGACGACCAAACCCAGCCCTGAGGATCTTCACCCCACCACCCTGAGAAAGCATCACTGTATCCCTTCAGACCCCCCCGGCAGTGGGAAAACACCTTTGCCGGTGCCCCCAGGTTGCTGCGGGGACCTGAAGAGCAGCGAAGCAGCACGACGAGCCCCACCTAAACACCTCAGAACCACCACCCCCCCCCGCCCTGGGACTGGGTGAAGGCTCCAAAACACCCTGACAGGTGCTCGGGACCGCAATTAGTCAGTTCAAAGGGATTTAAAGAAGTTCCACCAAAGGCGGCTCCCCGGAGGTGCCTTTGCAAAGAGCTCGGCGCGCTCCGCGTTCTCCTGACACGCGGTCCCAGCCGAGAAACAAAAACCGACGTATATTCCCACTTTTCTCCCTGATGCACACACATTTCCAAGCCATCCAGGGGCATGCACGGGGAAGGGACAGCTCAGGCTGAGCTCCTTACGGAGGGACTCCGCTCTCCCCTCGCAGTTAATCCAAATGCCCTTCCCCAACCCACGTCCTCCTTGCCTACCCACGAGACAAACGCTGCCAACTCCAAAGAGGAGTGTGTTTGCCCCGCTGCCCTCCCCCCGGGTCACGTTCTTCCCTGGGTCACCCTCTCCATCCAATTCCCACACAGCAGCAAATGCTGCTTTGGGCAGTCTTTTAGCAAGCCAAAAAAATAAAAGCCCAGCGTTAAAGAGTCCAACGTTACCTGACACAAGCTGTGCTCTCCAGGTGGGACCCAGTGCAGACTCAACTTCCCTCCCGGAGATCTCCCATCCACGTTGGAGCCCGGCAGGGAGACGGGTCCTCTCGGCAAAGCGCAGCCCTTCTGCAGAAACGCGGTGAGGGGGAAGCACAAAAGCATCCCCTTTATCCTCCCTGGCGGAGAGGTGGGGGAGAAATCCGCTTTTGTTCCTCCTGAATGACATGCCAGGGAGCTACAGGGCATGAGCCGTGCAGCTGTCAGCGACAGCCAGGGAGGAGCCGGGACGCAGGGAAAAGCCAGCCCAGCTCAGGGAAAATACGGCACACAGGGCAGCTTAGGAGGGCCGAGCCATCTGGAGAGCAAATTGAGGTCCAGGTGGAACGATTCATTTCATGGAGACTCCGTCTTGCTGGAAACGCCACTAGAGCCCATAAATAAAATACGGCTGAAAGGAGGAGCAGAAAGACTCGTGGAGCAGGACCGGGCTGGGTCAGGGAGGAGCTGCATCCCCCTCATTAACGGGGGATAATTAGGTAATTATGGCCCCGAGGATGGTGAGGACAGAAGGGGAGCTTTGCCCCGTGTGGCTTTCGCACCCTCTCTTCTAACTCGATCCCGCTTGGGTGGATTTTTAAATGCTCATGGCAGGGATCAAAGCAGCCCCAGAGAAGCTCCACAGAGTCCCCCTTGTGCTGAAGATTGTCACACCCCTAAGGTGGCACAGCCCAGCCTTCCCTCCCCTGCCCGGCATCGCTTTGAACAACCTGTATTATTCTACACTAGACAAAAGAGAAATATTAATAAACCCATCCCCTGCGTGTTGTCATCCCAGTGAAACTGCCTCTCCGTGTTTCCTGGCTGGATCCTTCCTGCCCCTCTCCCACCGCTGGGATGCAGGGCACAAGCTGGCATCCTGCTTGCTCCCAGCATTTGCATATGAATCCCTGGCAACCGGGAAGGGACTGTGGTTTCCCAGCCAGCACAGAGGGCTCTGAGGGTTGTGGGATTTGCCCTCAGGATCTCCCACCCTGATGGAGTTGGCCCTACCAGGCTGGATGGAGCACGTGGATGGAAGCTGGAGATGACCCAGGAGCAGGTCACTGGGACAAAGGGAAATGCCCTCTAAGATCATGGAGTCCACCTGGTCATGGAGAGAGTCAGGACACCCTCCTTTCCCCCTCAGCCATTCAGCAGATGGGGAGTCACCAACCTCCAGGAGAAGAGACAAAGCACAAGAGACAAGAAAACGAGGAAGGGCAGAGACATAACTAGAACAGAAATGGGGTCCAGAAGGAAGAGAGGGAGAAAATCAAGAAGCTTAAGAGGGGGAAAAAACCCACCCCATCTTGGTTTCCTATTTCAGGTATGGTCAATACTCACATGGAACTTGAGACTCAGTCAGGAGGTTCAGCCAAGAAGACGTGGTTGCACCAAGAGTCCAGGAGAAGAGGCACCAGCCTTCAGCCTCATGCTGCTGCTGCTGCTCCCACCATGGCTGGGCCTTTCCTGCTCCCACTGGACTTCCACAGCTCCCAACCACCCCAGCATGTTAAGGCTGTGGAGATCCTTCTTGTGGCAGCGGGGTAAGCCCTGGCCAGGGCCACATCAGCACTCCCTCCCAGACCCCAGGTCTGGCAAAATTTAAAGGACTGGAAAGGTTCCCAGACACCACAACAACCACCCCAGCTGAACCAATAAGCTCCTATTTATGCGGGCATTTTTAGAGAAAAAAAAAAAAATAAAAAAAAAAAAAAAGAGTTAAATAGTACAATGTTGGCTGTCCCAAGGCCTTTGGGCTTTGGGCCAGGAACCAACCCTCAGCTCCTTTATTTGAGTGACACACACACAAATGAGACAGGACTCTCATTTCTCCCCTTTCTACTTTCCCCTGTCTTTCCCTAAGGTACAGCCCCCCGTCAGGGATTATTCAACACTGTGGATATCAGGAGCTCTACCCCTTTCCCTAGGGCAGTTTTTACAGGGAACACTCAATTATATCCCCAAAGTCACTTAAATTCATGGCACAGGACTGACTACCCATCACCAACCAGGGAGACAGTGCTGTGTTTATTTTAATCCCTTTCACTATCACTAAAGTGCAGCCGTTCAGGGGCTGGAGAAAACAGCGACTGAACAAAGAACAAGATCCCTCCTCACCCAAAGCACCCCTTGGGAGAAGATACTGGGGTAAAAAAACCCCAAAACAGAGCAAGCACCGAGCAAGCCTTCCACTTTATGTCACACATTTAGCAAAGAACTGCTCGGGGACTTCCCAAGCTGGGTCTTGGAGCTGGGACTCGTGCATTTAATAAGTGCTAACACACCGAGGAGCCATTTATCCCTCTTTGAACTTGCTCATGGGTTTTGGCCTCTAAGGTACCCTGGGGCAATGACTTGCATAATGGGTGTTGAAAATAAATTGCTTTCCATTCGTTTGGTTTAAAACTGCTGTCTGATCACTTCTGTGGGTGCATCATCGTCCCCTTGGGGCTACGAAAAAAATTATTCCACAGTTACTGCTCCAGCCTTGGGTTTGCATAGTCACCTCCTCTGCACACCACTGCTCCTCAGCTTGTCTTCCCAAACCTGGAGGGAGGGAGCCAGAGAATCACAGCATGGTTTAGGTTGGAAGAGACATTAAAGATCATCTTGTTCCGTCCCCTGGCACAGGCAGGGACACCTTCCACTAGCCCAGGTTGCTCCAAACTGGCCTTGGACACCTCCAGGGATGGGGCAGCAACAGCTTCTCTGGCCTTGTGCCAGGGCCTCCCCACCCTCACAGCCAACAATTCCTTCCCAATATCCCATCTAACCCTGTGCTTTATCCCTTGGAAGCCATTCCCTGTGTATGTCCCTCCATCCCTTGTCCCCAGTCCCTCTCCAGCTCTCCTGGAGCCCCTTTAGGCCCTGCAAGGGGCTCTCAGG
>JAYRBT010000156.1:2227140-2280128 GCA_036023395.1 Myiotriccus ornatus
TCTGGCTCTGCAACTCCCTGACAGGAGGGGGGAGCCAGGGGGGGTCGGGCTCTGCTCCCAGGGAACAAGGGACAGGATAAGAGGAAACACCTCAAGTTGTGCCAGGGGTGGTTTAGATTGGATATTAGGAAAATTTCTTAATGGAAAGGGCTGTCCAGCCCTGGCACAGCTGCCCTGGCCAGTGGTGGAGTCCCCATCCCTTTTTAAAAGCCCTGTGGTTTAGCATTTGGGGACATGGGTGGTGGCCTTGGCAGTGCTGTGGGAACAATTGTACTTGATCTTAAAGGTCTTTTCCAACCTCAATAATTCTATGACTACTTATTTTTCCACTTTGTTGAAAAGAGTGAAAAAGTTTCATTAAACACTTGTTCAAGACAAAATCCATGATTTCAGAGCACGTAGGTGAGAACCTGCTTGTTCACGGATTCTGTGAAGCGGAGCATAGCTGCTATTACTGCTTTATGGTAGTTTCTACAGATTTTAAGGCAACCTGACAGTGTATAGGAAATGTATATATAATCCTTAGATACTGTTCTTAAAGTGGAGGTTTATTATGGCAGAGCTCAGCAGTGAATAACTGCTTTTGAGTTGTATCGGTCACTTGAAAATGAAGTCTGACTTAAAGCTAGTGACTGGATTAATCAGCTACTCCTCAATTGCATTCATTGACCCTCTTCATTCAGGGACTGTAATTAAGAAAAACAGCAGTGACTTTAAGTTTGGCACCTGAATCACAAGGTTAAAGCAGTAAATTTCGAAGTGTGATTGGTGCCAGGCTCAGAGGAGGTATCTCTTCTCTCATTGATGATCAGGAGTCTCGGCACCTGGCAGTGAATAAGGGAGAAAAAGGCAGGCAGACGGTTATGGAGGATTTTCAGAGTTATTAGCACGTGGAAGACAGATAATCCTGTCCTTGCAGACTTAGAAATACAGAATATTTCAAATAAACAACGTTCTAGATTACTGGGTTTCGTACTGACCTTGCTGTAAAAGAAAAATATATACTGGTTTCTTTTTAAGAATACAGATGTTGCCAAGGTTTAAAATCAAAATAAGAAGTCTCACTTTTCTGAAAAACTGCTTTTTGCAGAAAAAATTTAGAATTTGGGCCCTAATTCTGTTAAAATACCCATCTTTGGACACTGCTGCCTATCACTGTTGATGTGAAGTAGATGTACAGCTGGAAGTCCAGGGACCTCCTGCCGCTATAGATATGTCAGTTTGGATGATTCTGTAAGATACTTGGGCAAATAATGCTATTTCAAATGTGAACCTTTCAGAGATGAGTCACACAGACAACTCAGCTGATGTTGCAGATCCTCTGCCTTATTTTATTAAAAGTCAAAGAGGTCCATTAGAGTATCCAGGCTGTTCTGTAACTGTGGAGCATTAAATGTAATCCCCATCACTCAGGTATGAAGCTCAAAGAATTACAATTGCAATAAAGCATTTTAGTCCTTAAGTTTCTAAATTTTATGCCACAGCCGGGGAAAAGGAGTAACCCAGCTGCCATCTGTGTCCAAAACCATCTTCTTAACCCTGGCTGAAGGGCTGAGATCAAATGTCTTGGTTAGTAACTAATAGATTAATAGCTGTAAATTTTGTATAAATTGTTTCTGTCTTCTCCATATGCCACATATGTATTTAATGCACGAGTTATATCCTGTGAGCTGTTTGGGATGAATAATGCTTATACACCTCCAGGTAGATAAGGTTCTGAAGTGTATGTGAAGAAATAACTCAGTGATCTAACTGGTGTAAATTGTACCTTTAATATTTCTACCTTGTTTTGAGAGGGACGTGACATGTTGAGTGTCTCAGGTATGTGACTGATGGGTTTGAAAACATGCCTTGTGAAAGAAAATAAACCAGCTGGCAAATAAAAGTGCCTGTTGGTTTGGGCCATGCACAGTAGGGAGGGAGAAATTCGTGTTCCTCCTGTTCCCAGGGCTGTGTTCAGTCTCTAGGCTGATGCTTCATTTGCCAATACCTGTTTCTGCAACTTAGGCAGAAGACAGAAGATGAAATACTTCAGCATATTGAATTAAGAGCGAGAAACTTGCTGGCAGATTTCTGTGTGCTTTCCTGGGATGATATTCCATTCACTGTTAGTGTTTACTGTGTATTTCTCTGCTCTGCAATATAATTCTTGCTTTCGTCTATTCATCTGGATGTCAGCTAGAAATTAAAATAAAAGGACTGCACTCTAAATGGATTCCTGAATGCTTTTATAAAGCATGGCAGGTTTAACAAACAGGCTCGATAAAAGTAGTTCCCACTTTGCCTCAATAATCAGAAAGGTTGTTTGTGTCCTTGATTAGGCTGTAGCTGTCTTGGCTTTATTTCTTGCTTATTCTGTTGTATTCTGTGTGTGAGTGCAGCTTTTAGCATTTATATTTTTAGTGGTGTTTAAAACCAAAATCCTTAAATCAACATTATTTTTTTTTTCCATTAAAGAGATGCATTTGATACAATCCCCAAGAAATGCTTCCAGCACATGCCATTTTTAATTGCTTTACCAGTTATGGTTCCTCAAGTCTAGCTAATAAATTCCTGCCTAACTGTGCACTTATTCAGAGTATGGGCGAGATGTAGACACCGTTCAGATGTGAAGACCTATTACAAGATTGAAATAGATTTCTAATGCATTTATCATTCATCTTTGCAGAGTGTGATTTCAATCAGAAAAAAAAATGATGAATGGTTTGACAGTTTCCACCCATATACGCTAAAACATAATATGCTGCTTCTAGTTTCAGCTATTACAGACTTTAACATGCAATGTGACCTTGGTCTGCAAAGCATGTTTGGTTAGCACAAAAACTTAATCATAAGAAGTCATAAGTAGAATCCTTCTTCTTTACTGCCCTTTTTCTGGGACTTGGAAATTTATTGCTTCTGGGACAGGTAGGATATGAACAATGGGCCAAATAGAGTCCAGGGTTATCTCATCTGTGTGAAAACTGCTGCTGAAAATCGATGTGACCTCTGCTACACTGTCATCCCAATTCCCACCCTCTGTGTC
This sequence comes from Myiotriccus ornatus, assembly GCA_036023395.1. Lineage (NCBI taxonomy): Eukaryota > Metazoa > Chordata > Aves > Passeriformes > Tyrannidae > Myiotriccus > Myiotriccus ornatus. Next base: position 2,230,166 of record JAYRBT010000156.1, read on the forward strand.
CTATTTGTCTTTTGGTAGAAGCTTAGATCTGTGTGCTGTCTCTATGTGTCTCTCTTGGGCCAGATTATCAAAATGAATCATTGCCTGCATACCTCTTATATTTCTATTTATTTTCCTGGTGTTGACTAGGTCTGATGAAATATGATTCTTTTTGCATTTGATCCTCACTGCAGCAAGCAGCACCTAATTTAGCTGTGTCTATCTCTTTAAAGAAGAGTAATACTATTTTGAAACTTCAATCTGCTGTACAGTAGCATTACAAACCATAGACCATGCAACCTGTCTTCACAGTCAATAGTAATTTTCCTTTCGGCCAATTTAATGTTATTACTTTCATCTCCAAATAGTAGAGATTTCTAGAGGTGTTAAGGCAGCTCCTGTTTTTTTATGCATACTTCATGTATTACCTTCCTTTTCAAATGCCACTTCTGTTTAGTTTTTTGTGACTCCGTGGCTTAGCTGTTATTTCTGTGCTGCATCATATGTGACAACTAATCAGTTTATTTTAAAGACTCTGCCACTGATATATTTAAATATGAGAAATGGTGTGTCTGAATCAGCACAAACTCCGTGGTCTGAGCATGTTACCAGAGTTAGGATTTTTTAAATGGATCATTTAAATTACATCTAAGATGTTTGCTCTGAGGATGTGTAGACGTTCCTGGCTTTTGTTATTAGTCCTGAAGAATCATTATGAAGATGTTCTGTTTAATGAACTCACACAGCAAAACCAAAATACTCCCTAAACAGACATTTCAAGGAATACTTGAAAACTACTAATGCTCCTGGTTTGTTGTCAGGTGGGTGTTTTAGACACACAGCAAAAAGTGCTGCTCGATGGAAGCTCCTGGAGCGCGTTACACTAGGAAATGTGCTGCAGGGAAAACGCCTTGGGTTAATTCATTGTTGTCAGATTCCTTCTGAGTTGTTTTTCCCTTAAATAAGAAGAGTGGGAGAAGGAGACCTTTTGAATATGATACAGTCTAATTGTAAATCTGGGCTTTAATATGACTAAAACACTTGACAGATGAAACTATCAGGGTTGGTGTGCAGCTGCCCTGAGCAAGCACTGGCATCATGAGCTCATGGTCAGTGCAATAGGCACAAGCTTTACTAAAAGGCAGTTGTTGAGGAGATATTCATCATGATTTCTGCAAGTGCAGGATCATAATATATATAGACTGGATTTTCATGGAATATTACACAGAAATATTCTTTTAACATTTCAGAGTAAAAGAAACATACCGAGTTTGGCTTTAGGGACTGCTAGATTTTAATTTTGTAGTTTTCAGCAATTAACTCTATGTTTAAAATGAATACGTGGGAAGAAGTACTTACAGGGATCTGAGAGAAGGAGATGCATTTGCTGTCCTAAAAGATGGTTAAATTATTTTATTCTAAAATGCGAGTTCATAGGTGATGGTACTGATTCTTCCTCCAGTTTAGAGGATTTTTGAAAAATAATTGCTAATGTTACTGTTTCTTTCTGGATAAACATTTCTACTGTCTGAGTACAGCTTGGTCTATACCAACACAGTGTATTTGAAACAAGGGGTGAAGATGCTGCCAGGTCCTGGTTTTACACTCTGTGAGAGATGCACCAGTTCTGTGCAGGGAGGGCAGGAGCCACTCCTGTGACCTCACCACCACCCAGCTCTCTCTCTACCTGCCTTGGAAAGAACTCAGCAAAGCATTTTTGACTGCTGCCAGTGCCCAGGAAGGCTGACAGCAGCCAGGTGCCTGTTCAGGAACCCGCACTGACACCACGGAGCAGGAGGGGATGGATGACCCAGTGGAGATTATTTACTGCTAGGCATAGGAAGGGTAAAGGTAAAGGAGTGATAAAGATGTGATACGTTCCTGGATTAGAATTTTGGCCAAGGTTATAGCAACAAAAAAAGCACATCACAGAATGGCAAACATGATAGAATGAAGAAAGGTCATTCAGGTTTAATGAACTGCGTAATACAGTTATAATTCTGTAGTATAATTCTGTAGAATTTGAGCTATAATAGTCTGTACTCTATTACAGCTGTGTTACAGTCTCAGTATATTGATTATTGTTCTGTATTATTTTGCAAACTTACCTTGGCAACAATCCCAGCTACCCAAAGACTGAAACAGTGTTCGATTTCCTAATGCACTTGTATTTACTTCCAGGTAAAGAGAATGCCAGTTTCTAGAAATTACATTCATCTACATTCCAATGCTTTCTGATGTCGCTTTTAAACCTGTCTTTACAGAAGAGGTCCAGATTGCCATTCCAATAATGAAACCAACCTTAGATAAAGTCCAACTGGCTGGACAGGCCTTGCCTCCTGGATTTCCGGCGCCGTTTCTTTTTGCTGATGGTCTTTCGTCAGTAGAAACACTATTAACCAACATTCAGGTAAATGATTCTCTACAGGGCCGGGCTGTGCCGTGATAGATAGCATGTGTTTCGTTTTCCCTCTTAGAAAAAAGTTTTAGAAACTATTTTGTATCTGCAGTTCTCATTTCTTTTATTTCACATAATGCATAGATTTCCACTCCCTGACATCACTGGTTGTGAAAGGGTTTCATACACTGTCCATTTGACTTAATAATTGGCAATAATAGTCATATTAAAATTCACCACTCATTATTCCTCCAGAGTATTCCCCCAGCAGCCGAACAAGGTCAGCATTGACATGGCACTGTGTTTGTAACAAACCACAGCAGCAGGATGAATTAGCCAAACTTACACTGAATGATTCCATGCCACAGAATTCCTCATTTAGCTGCTTCAAATGCCCAGTTGTGCTCCAGGTCTATAGGTTCCTGCTTTTAATTTTTCTGTTTTCCTAGAGGGTGTAAAAGAAACAAATGGAGGAATTTTGTCACCGCTGCAACAAAATGGTGTTTTCAGACCTTGCATTTGTGTGTGTTTCAGGGCCTGCTCAAAGTGGCTGTGGACAATGCGAGAGTCCAGGAAAAGCAGATACAGCAGGAAAAGAAAGAGTTAAAGATGGAGCTTTGTAGGGAGCGAGAGCTACGAGAGAGCTTGGAAAGGCAACTCACAGCTGAGCTGCAAAGCAGAGGTGAGTGAATGAAAAATGGAGTTTAGTTATCTATTAAATGTGTAACCCTTTGGCATTTCCAGCCGGAGCTGTCGAGGACTCGGAGTTAACTGACACACTCCGGCACTGCAGCAGTGGACTAGCACTGGTAATGAAAGATTTAAATTTAATAAAGCCAGAGTGAAGCACACTCTTCTGTGAGCAGACAGAACAGTGACTGAGGGATTATTTCCTGGAGGGCAAATGGCTGCAGAGAGTTTTGGTGGGTTCTGAGGAGGAAAACTGGAGCAATTCCATGGCTTTCAGGTGTATTAGTATCACTCTGCCCAGGCACTCCCAGGCCGATTTCTTCATTTGACATCTCTGATTTCTTTTGGTTTCTGCTATCATCCTCCAAGCACTGAGAATCAGTCTTACTGTGAGGGAGGTATGACTGTAATTTGGGTTTTTAGGAGATTTTTTTCATCACCTTACTACTTACTTCCTTAGCCTGCATTTCTGCAGTTTCAGTGCTAGTCAGTTTGTCTTGTAGAGAACTTCAGTGCAATAAAATAGTCAGAACTATGAGAAATTGCCCCCAGTACAAGAGCTGAAGCAAATAACCCTAGATAATTTTTTTTGCCATCAGGAGAGTGAGGTACAATAGCACACCCCAAATGGGGCCTTCTGAGATGCAACCATGACTGTTTGGAAGCTTTTGATAATAATAGGCAATTAAATTGGTAAATCTGAATTTCTCGCTGTGCTGTTGAAGAGAAGGCAGTATTCCTTTTAAAATTCAAATCTGCATCTGAAGGAAAGGAACAGCACTTCATGTGCCAAAAGCTACTTCTAGATTATATCCATGAAATCAGAAAGATAAAACTAGATAAGACCAAAAATGTAGGTGCCAAGTCCTATCTTCCTGTGCATTTTGAATGGAAATGAGGGTGTGGAGCTGTCTGCAGCCCAGGTCTCACTTAGAGACACTGAAAGGGCACTTCTCAGTCGAGTAGTGATGGGTCAGGAAATACTACTGAAGTTGTTAAATTGCAGTGGGTGCCCAGAAATGTTGCATCACCCCAGTGTAAGTGTGGATGGCACTGTGTCTTTTTGTAAACCAAAACTTAGGACAGCACACTTGCACCTGCTGAGTCACATTTAAGTCCTCAAAAACCTCAAGGCATTCACAGGCTTTGTTGGCTTCTGACTTGAAAGAGAATTTCACCAGTAATCAATATCGTCAGAATTGTTTGTCTCTCAGGTCATCCCCACGTGCATGTCTTTATTGTTACAGAATATCTGTCAGAGATAGGCTTTTTCACGTGGGCTGGCCAATTTTCCAAAGTTAGGTTCTATAGATCACATTTAGCCATTCATAATTTATTAAGTCCCTCAGAGATTTCCCATGTAATGGTATCCTTTAATTTTTTCCTAGAGCATTCACAAATCCAGAAAGCTCTGTAAAAGTCAGTAAGAATTCAGTGATCTTTGACCCCTTCCCAGCTTTGCTAAAAATGTTCTCCTGCTAGTTCTGAGAACATACGTGGACATCAGCCTTCTGGTCCAGCTCGTCTTCTTGTGCCAATCCGACGTGCCAGCTGATCCCAGACTCCCGGAACGTGGGCTGCTCTCAGGAGGAGAGCATTCCCTGAACACAGGATAGACTCAGCAGAAGTGTGGTGATGGGCCTGTAGACGTCCTACCAGTGAAGGGAGGTGCAGGTTGTGCAAAGAAGAGACACAAGAGAGTGTGTTTGCACCACTGGTGCAAGAAAAAACAAGTGTAAGAAACCAATAAAGACAGATTAATAAGGATAGTAAGGACCATCCCTTAGCCACAGGAGCACAGGGAGGAGGGCTGTTGGCAGTAATGGTAACCTGGGACTGGGGAAAAAACAAAAAAAGGTTAAATATGGGATTAAGATTTAGGTTTTGAAAAGGAAAAGGCTTAAAAGGTGCATTTTATTGCTTGAGTTTATATAGGTGAGGGAATACAATCATAGCCAATGTCAGCAGCTCCCAGTGAAGATATTGATACAATTAAAATACTGTACAATTCTCTAGGTAATAGTTTTAGCTTTATAGTTGGGCTTAAGACTGAGATTAGTATTGTTTTCTGCCAAATCTCCCACGGCACTACCAGGGGCCTGAGGATGATCTTTGTCAAGGCACTGGTTCTGCTTTCCATGGGAAAAAGAGAAGATGAGATGACATCCCCCTTCTCTGTGCATCTCATCTTTTGTATTTATCCCCCTAACTCACCTTCTCAATGGCCATGCTTCTGTCTTGGGCAGAGTTTCTAGATATTTCAGTTATTTTGCTTCAAAATTAACCCAATTGCTGCTCCATTTTTACCCCCAAAATTACCACCTTATTCCCTGGGATTTCACTCTCTGCACCCTCAGCATTCTCAGATTCAGATTCTCTTCCACTGCACACAGACAGTTCACCTACAGAAATAAATTCCATTTCCTTTTAATGTTAGAAGATATACCTAAAACTGAATCTCTGACACATTCAGGAGACTTATTCCATCCATGAGGAGTGTCAGTGTCTCGAGCTAGAACTGGGCCTTTGAATCTTGAACATAAACAAATTTTTTACTGTCTCCATCATCTATCAGTTGTGCCTTAACAGCCTTTCTTACAATATATTTGCATTTCAGCAACAATTCAGAAACGCTTGAAGAAAGAAAAGAAGGCAAAGAGAAAATTGCAAGAAGCTTTGGAATTTGAATCTAAGAGGAGAGAACAAGTGGAGCAGGCGCTTAAACAGGCCACATCAGGTGACGGTCTCAGGATGTTGAATGGTAATGTCTTAGTTGGCCTTTCACAGTCAGCTTAAAATGATGTTTAATTGAGTGGAAAGAAAAATTAGATGATGCACGGAGCAAATTCCAGAATGAAACCTCACAATTCTTTCCTGAAATAATAAAAAATCTATTTCAGGCCATGTGCTCTGGGTCACGAATTAAAAAAATTAATAAGTCTGCAAGTTGAGAAACAGACAGAGCAGTTTACACAGAGATGACAAGAAATGCTGAATATATTACAGAGAAATCTGTTACAGTGCCAGCTAAGACAATGTGAAATTTGGTTCCTATAAGGTTCTCTGAACTCTTCTCTCCCAGCAGATTCATTTTTAGAGCTGCTGAGCTTCATTTTAAAAGCCACTTGGCTGAAGTTTGCTCAGCCTCAGGACCTATTAAGTTTGTTAAATATGTATCAGCTTTCAGAGATGACTGGGTTTTGAATACTTCCCAGATATTCTTTTGAGACAAAAGCAAATCAGTTCATCTCCTACACAGTGATTATGTTCTGAATACTGGGAGGATTTGCCTCTCCTGCTTAAGATGGTTCTGGCCAAAGTTTAGCGCTTTTGTTTGAATCTTTAAGACTGAGCCTAGTTGAGTTTTAATTAATTTCAGGTTCGGTAGCTCAGGCTTAGTCTGTGCATCCCTGCCCTGAAGTCTCTGCAGAGGCTCAGGAATCAGAGAGATGTTCAGGCTCTGCTGTGTCTGTGTGTTAACCTGTGCTGCCTGCTTTGGGCACTGCTGGAGCCTGCAACCAGAAACTGCCCGAGTGAAAAGGCTGAGCGTGGTTTGTGTGGAGCTCTCAGCTGGGAGGGCTGCCCAGACTGCTCTTTAGAGTCAGGGCAAGGCTGTCTGTGTGAACTGGCACCTCACTCCGTGGTGGACTGCGAGCTGTGATTTATCTGGAGCACCCAAGAGACATAAACTCAATGAGTAGGAGAGCAGGATCTTTCAGAGGCATCCTCACCTGCTGGGTTTTCCAGCCCAGCTTGTCACTGTGAGCAGGGCCTGGCTGGTGTTCCCGGAGCCCCGACAGTGCCCGGGGGTGATCGAGGTGTGGATTTACAGCCGCAGTTGCACCATGATGGGGGACAGGGACCCAGGGCAGAGTGGGTGGACAGAGCCAGCAGAGACCTTTTCCTCCTCTGGATCAGACAAATGCCCTCATTGGATCCCACAGTCAGAGCCAGCACCTCGAGACAAATGTCAGAAAACATCCAAAATCCTGCTGTGCTGTAAGGTCGTTCACCCAGGTTGTGCCACTGCAGGGAAGCACCTGCTGCTCACACACCAGTCAGGAGCACCCAGCAGTTCTGGAGCCACAAATCCAGGGATGCCAGCGTGCCATCGGTGTGATTAACACACCTTTACATCTGCTGGTGTGGGCCTGGCTGTAACAGTTTGATTTGCAGGCACACTCAGGTAGTCATATATGTGTTAGTGCCTGCAAGAGGCTGATATTTACATGCTAATCTGATTGCACATGCAAATCAGGTAGCTCATTAGCATCTTAATCCACAATTTAATTGCAGGTACAATTTTATGACAACAAAATGTGAAGGGCTATTCTGAGTATTTTTAATTTAACTCTGACGGTCTGTCTCATTTAACAGATGCTGTTATTAGTTACAGATGACTTTGTCATTTTTTGTATATACAATGTGAACTCTGAAGGGTTTGAAAAGAAAGAACCTTTTCAGACTGATAGATCAGTGCCCTGGACTTACCTTCAAAACAGGAATCTGAGTAAGGGAAACCCTGTGGAATAGGAGTCACTTGCAATTTTATAAGAAAAAATGGTATATATGTGAAAATATTACTTTTTAATCATACATCTTTATAGAGTTATATGTGCATCCATGACCTATATTTCATTTACTCATATATTACTAAAATATTACCCTTCTGTGTAAGAACTTTGCAGGGTTGTCCTGCTTGACACAGAGCTGAGGTACTGTGGGGTGACCAGCAAAATGTCACCTGTGACAGATACTGACACTCCAACTAAAGGGATCTGCGAAAGCAACAGTGCACTTATTCTCTATTTGAGAAAGTCCAGGACAGGCTTTTGCACAGAAAACCTCCCAAACTGTACACACAGCTCCCTTTCTGGTGTGGGTTTTCCTTTCTGAGTGCTGTATGGTAAGGGAAGCAGATGTTTCTCCAGGATTTGAGGTGCCATGGATTCAAATCACATACCCTTCATGCTAATCCTTGTTGGCACAAGGTGGATAATGGCATCTGTTACCGTAACACCCTGGGGTGTTGGAGCCCCCCCGCCCACCCCAAGGACTGTGCAGACAGAAGTATTATCAGTATGAAATTAAATAGTTCCAAAGTGAGTATCGTTAGGAGACTCCTTCTCAACTTGGAAGAAAGGGCACAATCCTCTTTGGAAAGCTCTTGTCAGAAATCAGGAAATATTTCACACAGCATGGCAGATGTGATTTTGGTTTTGGGGGTAACACGTGCTTACGCAGCCTGAGCTGAGGTTTTAAATGCAATTTGCACAGCCCTTATCTGTAACATGCACTCACACAAACTGATACACACACATGCACAAAACTGCTGCCTGGCACTGCCTGTATTCTTAAATTCTTTAATTTAAAGGTATTTGGCTGCATAGGAGAGTCAATGTATTTTAATATTACACAGTTTAATTTTGACTTTTATTTTTCATATGTCAGATGCCCTCATTCTCCAAGAGGCTATTACAGACATATTAGTACCACGTGTTGGTTATTATCTGATCGTCAGACAAATGTGAAGCACGTTAAAAATAATTCACTGTGAGACCAGTAATGTTTGCACATTTTGGGAACAATTTACTACTGAAAATTCTATGAGGACCAAATGTTTTATGCAAGACCGTGTAACTTGGAGATCACCCTAGTTTGCTATAAATATTTTTCTAAAGATGCATGAGAGAGGGGCAAAGGGGAATGCATTAATCTTCAGTCTCACATCTTTCAGATGCTGGAATCCCAGATATGGAAATAGAACACAACGGAACCCAACATGACAGTGCAGCAATGCAAGGTGCAGTATGTACCACAGCCCCTCACCTACCTGGTTGTTGTGAGCCACAGTAAAAATTAAATGTGTTGCAGAATAGGTTTTGTCTCTCTTTTTCTGCTTTAAGATAAATGTGAATTGTACAACTTGTTTGTTTTCCTGTTTGATATAGAAAACTGTGTAAGATCAGTACTTAATAAGACCAGAAATCAACTTTGTTTAAGTATAGGTGTGAGAACCTCATATTTATCTGTCAGATATTTGCTCTTAGTTCAAAAGGGGGGTTACATTTGATGTATCTTTTTAAAATACTTTACCTCTGATACTTCCCTACCTATCAAGATCACAGGTGTTCTCAAAAAATACATCAACTGTAGGTGAAGAAGGAAAGCCATTCTAAGTTATTTAATGCTCCTTTTTCCTCACTGTTCAGCACCTCCATGCACTGTCTGAGTGCTTCCCAAAGAGTAATAAATGCACTGGGGTGTAAGGAGTTGTGTCATCATCCTTTGGGGGAGCTGAGCTGTAGAGTCCTAAGGGATATTCCCAGTACTGTTGGAAGCCTGTTTGAGCCACACAGTCGCCTGTGATAAGATTTGGTCTGAGCAATTACTGAAACCCTGTAACTTTGGAGAAAGTCCAGTCTGTAGAGCTGCTTTTCTGTAAAACCAGCCCTTTTCTCCCTTCAATCCTGTGCCATATTTATTCCAGACCATTCAGTTCTGTGCTGGCTGCTGCCTCTTTCAATATATCTGCTTCTTCTAAGAGCAATTCCACCCTTTCCACGGCATCATGTAATGGTAATGTGCAAAAATACCGTGTGTTGAGGTAACTAAACACAGTCCCTTCTGTGCAGACAGAAGAAGGGCTGCAGTGCAGTTACAGACACAAACCTCACTTGAGCGTTTCTCAACTGGTGAAGGCTTGACTTCACATACCTCTGGTGTGCATCTGTCGTCCATCTGTCATCCATACAGGAAAGCTTTCAAATATTTTTCCTGTTGTCTCTTTTTTGTGATTTTAGGTTCATATGCTCTGCATTACAGAGAAGGAGAATCACAGCTTTACTGAAATGCCTATATATACATATAACATATGTGTGTGTGTATATATATATGTACACAGATGATTAGAGTTGTGCTCTAAATATTGCAATTGGAAAATTGCTGCTTCCAGAAATAGTCTAAGTGTTGGATAAGCAGTTGGGACACATGTGTTTAAATTTCACAGGCAAAATGTTCCTGTTTCTGCTCTATTCGTGATACCTGCTGAGATGAATGCTCAGTGCTCTTCCAAAACAATTCTGAGAGTCAAAGGTACATCTGGGCAGACTCTAGTAAAGAAAAGAAAAGTAATTCAGTTTTCAGTTGAAGAAAAAAAGTTACACTTGGCTCAAATGTGTCTTCACATCAAAAATGATTACAAATACTGTGAGGAAAGTGATGCATAGCCAATTCCAACAACCATTTACTTAAAGGAATGAAGAGAACTCTCTTATATTACCTGTAGTAGTTTATTAATACACAGGAAAATATTGAGATTTCACCATTTTTATTTCAGGTTGTTCTGGGGGATTTTTTTTTCCTTTTCTTTTAATCTGATCCCATCATTCTTTAGTTGTAACAGTCTTTGGCTCCTGAAGTGTTTGTTCAGGCTAAAAGCCTGGCCAGAGGGAGAGCTGTGTATCCGCAGTGTTCAGTGTCTCTGGGCTCAGTGCATGACCTGTGCAGTGGGAGCTGCAGCCCTGTCCCATGTCCCTCCATAGCAAAGCCTCCCTTCCCTTCAATCCTCACTATAGGGACTGGCAGCTCCGCTAGCTCTGACCTGTCTGCTCATATGGAAACGTGGGAGCAGCTGATCCTGTTGGTCACTAAACATCTCGGCTGATAAAAAGGTTTCTGAAGAGCTCTCGGTAGAGCTTGTCTAGATTTCAGAGTGTTTCTGTCCTGCAGCACCGTCTCTTTCATATTTTTTTTATGCTGGTACTGTAAGAACTTTTCATTCTCTTTCCCTTTGATTCCCATTTGTGTTCCTGACAGCTACTATTGCACTGCCAGCTTCAACAATTGGAGCACACTCCCTCGTTGCCCCGTCATTTGCCATGTTTGTTTTTCGCGCCCTGGGAGGAGGAAGGGTCAAAACACATGTCCCTAATACAAAGCTGTTTCCAAGCTTCCAAAATCTCTCTCTATTACACAGAAAAAGGCTTTAGCATCAATGCAGACCTTTCTTTATTGTTGTCAATAGCTCTGCTGGACAGAAATCTATCATTCACACCGTGCCTTTCCTTTGAAATTCAATTAGTTCCACTGCCTGTATCTCCTTAAGACGGTTTAAAGGAAAATTACAGAACTACTGCACAGCCACCTTTCACAGTGATTAAGTCATATCATATTTTATGCTCATTTCTTAAAATGATTTTATTAACACAAGCTGTTCATGTACTGCATCTCTGATCTGCATTATAAATCTTTTCCATTTAGTTGACTCATTTTCTTTCTGCTTTGTATATTAATTGAACGGAAATTTCATGCAGACGAGACTTAAAACTTTTCTGTACTTTACAGTCTAATACCTCCATCATCCATATACTGAATCTTCTAGTTCAGAGCTTGATCTGGGAGGTTTTTAGCTGACAGAAGAGAGCAGCAGTAGCTGCAGTGGTCATGAAACTCCTGCAGAGCAGGAGCAGGTGATGAGCACACAGACACCCTCCTGCTCCCCTTGCGTCACTCACTCGTGGGCCAGCACGATAGTACATCAAGCATTTTAGCAACCAGTCTCCCTTTCCCATAAAATAAACATACTGGGTGTCATTAAGTGCACCTTCAGATCAATGATTTTTGCAAATGACATTCAAGTACCATTCGAGTAGTGCGTTTTTGCTGATAAAAGCAAATTAAATTAGCACAACTACAAGTGTGCTGATAAAAACTAAAACCGAACAGCAGCACCATTAGCTAACAAAGTAATATTTTCTCTTTACTGCTTTCTGCCATTTAGTTATTATCCTATTGGAAATCTAATTATAATCCTTTTACTCCCTAGTCAAACTTCACAGTTTTTGCAAGCTTAGCACTGACAAGTGATTTCATTACATTTGATTGCCCGCGCCCAGATTGACTTAACTTCACTCCGAGACCTAAAAGCCCTCTCAGTTTCTCAGATTCCCTGTTTGCACATTACAGCAACAGCTCCTTTAATTAATTAGCATGAACAGCAGTAACATGAACTGCTGAACAGAAAATAACATCATTTTATGATCGCAGGGAGACTTCTCCCTTTGCATGTTTATACCTTAGTTAACTTTTGTATTACGATATTTCATTGTTAGGGGATATTGGAACAATCAGCAGAGCAATGTTAGCTTAAAATCTTAAAAATTAGATGTTACCGTAATACTTGATGATAACAATTTACAAAAAAATAAAATCCTCTGAATTTCAAGGAGGCAGCAGCACAGGCAGACAGGTGAGGTGAGAACATGGTTCACTGTACCTGCAACAGGAGATGACCCAGGGCAGATGCTGCTGCTGCTTTTGTTTGTGAAATAATCTGGCAGAGATTTGGCAAAAGACCTCTCAGTTACTAAAAAGTGAGTAACTTTTTATTTTTGGATGTTTGGAATTTATTTGGGGTTTTATATTGAAGAAAACTGTACCATAATTTTTTCAGTATTCTGATCTAACCAGTCAGTTTCTAAACCCGACTTTTTTCGTTTGAGTCTTAGGTCTTTTCTTCTTCCTCCTGCCCAAGCTGGGCTCTGTCCCTAGTGCATGTCCTGCTCTGGATGCTCTGTATTATTAAACCCTTAATACTTAACCTTGTGCAGCATTTCTAGAAAAACTCTTTTTCAAGTTCATTTGCAGCTACCAGACTGTGATACCCATGCACACGGCAGCCAGTGTGGCTGAGAGCTGCTCTTCTGCTCCCCAAAAACAGGGCTCTGTTCGGTGAGGAGCCATGAGGTGCCTGCCCTGGCTGAGTCATTTCAGTCTCAGTGCTATTCCTACTTTTGGCACGCAGTGTTTTTCTGGGTGTCTCTCTCTCACATGAGGGAGGGCGTGAGATTTTGTGACTTAAGCAAAACAGAAAGTGGGTAAAGGTTTCCCCAGGAGACCACTGAACCTGAAGGTCTGGACCTGTCTGTCCTTACAAAGGGCTAAAACATTTATTCAATAATTTAGTGTCTGTAGACTTGAATATTTTCTAAGCAGGAACCACTGTTACCTCCCTGTCTGCTCAGACTGACTGTGGCAATCCAGCATCTGCATGGTCTGTGCTCAGTGAACCTGTCTTTGGCTCTTGTTACTTACTGGAAATCCTGGTTTTAGTACAAGTGTTTTTAGCACAAGTGTTTTTAGCTCTATTTATGTGAAAATATTCAGCAGGGTAGTCCTAAGCACAAAATAAATCAGGAACAAAGCCTAAACCAGCAGGTCTGTGAGTGAACTGACTGCAGGGTCAGGCAAGCATGGTCCTGCTTGTGGGGAGGAGATGTCCAGGCAGCGCTGGACATCAGAGAGTGCACATCTGCAGAGGTGGAAAGAGGCCATAGGAAAGTGAGGGGGATTAAAAGAAAGCAAACCAACCTTGGTCAGTAGTGCTGCAGAAGAACTATTTATCATCCGGGTTCTTCCATGGGTCTGGAGAAAGCTGTGTCCTGCTCAAGGTGTTATACTTTTTGATGCTCAGTTTGGACAATACTTGCAGATAAAAGGAAGGGAGAAGTTCTACTGGACAAGTAATAAGCAGGCAAAGAAGTCAGTTTTCCTGTCGTCATTCAGCTGAGTGACCAGCCCGAATCCATGGGAGCTGGCTGCAAGCCAGGTCTTTTTTTTAATCATGGTAGTGAAGGGATCCTTTGCTGTGTTTTGTAATTGCTGTGATCCTTACCCACTAGCAGAGGCCTGGATGCAGCGTCCTTCCAGGCAGGCAGCACTCCTGTCTGCTAAGAGGGTTTTCTGAGGGCTGTCATCCACAGTAGAACCAAACTGTTCTCTGATTTTTTCTTTTTCTTTCTGCAAAATGAGAGATTGGTTCAAACTAATTAGCCCCGGCTTTGCAAGTTAATTTATTGTCATTTCCCATGTGTTGCTGCATCCAGGGCTGGGCTTGGCTCTGATCTAACTGAGATGCTGTCTCCACAGCCTGGGAAGGGTGGAGAGCTCAACTCCTGTCCTGTAGGATACTTGTGGTGTCCTGTAAGGCTCTTGGATCCAGCCCCTCCAGCAGGAGTTGTGCAAGGGCTCTGAAGTGCAGTCTGGCACAGGGCTGCCTTCTCCTCTCCTCTGGCTACACAAACAGGCAGGTCCCAGCTCCACCTGCCCTGTTTTCCACCTGCTCTCCCAGCTCCTCCTCCAGCTCAGTTGGCAAAGTGGCATTTCCAGTTTATTATTTCATCTCTACAACCTGTAGTGCTGGGGTGTATTTTATAAGCTGCATATGTCATTTACAGTTACTGATACAACAAATTTATCCTGGTTTTCTCATTACAAAGGAGATCCCAAATTTCCTTCCTCCACCTTTACAGTGTGCCACAGTTACCTGGCAGTCCCAAGGTGTAGCTGTGGTGCATTGCTCCCCTCCCTGGACTGGGTTTGCACACCAGCATTGCCAGGGCACATTAGGAGGGTACACAGTTTTGGGTTTAAAGTAGTTTTATGAAAATACAGATGAATTCTCAACTTAAAACAGAGATCTTACAACCCGGACCTCACAAAGGATTCAGAAAATTAGGAGATGTTGAATAGGCTGAAAAAAGAAAACAAAATAAATGTGAATAACTACGCAGATGATGATTATTGCTTTTGGATTTGTCCGTTATACACACATTAAAGCCTTGAACGATGGTATTGTGGCTAAAAAGAGTGCAAGAGCTGAATATACCCCGGGCTAGCAACTCAGGGAAGAGAACGCCATCCTGAGGGAAAATTCCAGTTATTATTAACACAGTCTCTGGCTCACCAAGGAACTCTGAGATCTTTACTTGTCTTGCACATTGTGAAGGGGAAAAAAATCCCTTCTAAATGTCTTGCTTATTAAGCCAGTCATGCATTGCTCTGTAGGCTGTAAAGCAGTGTAACATGCACAGGGGGCTCATAAGCATATTTAGTGTTAGGGAATATCATTTATACAGTTTTTATATTGTCAGTATTACCCCTAGAGAATGAGATTAGGCTTTAAACTACTGTAAATCTATGCTTTTGCTCACCTTTGTATAATTCCGGTTTTTAATAGAATGAAGCCCACATAAATGAATATTTGATTAAGGGATAAACCTTATAAAAGAATACATTTATTGCACACAGATTTATTCAAATCTTTGCTGTATAATACAGTAAAGTGCTATAAAATGGTCTGTAGTTTGCAGTCAGCTGCACTGAGATGGTGAATATTCTCCAGAAAAGATTAATTTGACAACATCACATTGTCTTTCCTGTGTAAGTGGGGGCACAGCTGCTCCCAACACGTTAATTCCTCAGAGGTGGTTGCTGTGTGACGTGGTTAATGCCATGGAGTTCAGTTTATTGCACAGCGACAAAAAAGTGTTTTAATTTCTGGAGAATAATTGAGAGCATTGTAAAAAGGAAATATTTAACTGTGCACTTTCTGTTCACTGATCAATGACATCCCCTGGGTGGCTGCACTGGGCTTGAGCTGTGGCATTTACTTTCTGTCTTACAGGTATTCCAGATACCTCCATCGAACTTTCCTAGAGAGAACTTTCCTAGGGAACTGGAGGGAAATACGGAAACCTGCTCTGAAGTTTAGTCAGTCCTTCAGCACTCAGTACCATCGGTGTCCGCCTCTTACCTTAGCTAGAAAAATATTTTTTAAAATACAATAAAAACATCAAGAACAGCCTGCACTGGGAAGGTGTCAAGTGCAGCTTCTTAATGATCACAAGGAGAAAAATTCAAAACAAACCCCACAGTATTCAGTACTTGCATTTCTGCTCACCCCCTCCCTAGGCTTCCAGATTTCCCTCACTAAGTTTAAGACAATAATTTTCATCAGCCAAAGGCTTGAAACTAATTGGAGTCACTTCTTTGGAGGTTCCCATGCTCCCAGACGTTCCTCTGGAGCTGTTATGTCCCTGGCTCTTCCGATCTTTATTTGTGCTTACATCCAAAATACATATTAAATCATCCTGGTTTGGAGAGTCTGAGCCTCCTTAAAACCATGAAACATTCAATTACTAATTAGCCGTTTCCTGTTCCTAATGAAGTGAACATGTCGGATTTGGATTAAAATTCAGCTACTGCTCTCCTCTGTTTATGGTTCCAGATGTTTTTGTTTTATCTAGGAGGTTACTTTGACAGCTACTGCTAAATGATAAATCACTCATATTATAGCTGAAATGCATTTTGAAATTGAAATGTGGCAAACTTGGAGATTGCTCCAAGGATCAGTGTCAGTTAGCAGGTCAATACTTCCTCGATCCTTAGGAGTGTTCAGTATTGGCATATGTAAAACAGTAATGGGAGAGATGTCAACATTATACAAAATGCTTCTCCATATTATCATTTTGCTATCATCTTCCAGATCAGTACTTGCAGATTTAGCTGGGTGGATTCATGATTCATTGTATAATGAACAGGAATATGGATTCTTGTTAGCTTCACTTTCTGTGGGCATTTCAATATTTATTTTTTTCTCTGGGCTTAAAGTTGCTTAATGTGAAAAATCACAGTTGATAGGTAATATAACTAGGAATGTATTTATGAAGGAAACAAGTGGTTTTCTAGTTCATTCTCTAAATAAAGAAGTAGAATTTTAAACGAAACGTGGTGGTTTGTGAATGAAAGAACAGTTTTCTAAGAACAGATCTCGATTTACATTTTCTTAGAGCAGTGCAGTTTTGGTTTAACACCCTGTTCCCTGGCAGGTTCTGTGCATGTGATAAGGGTCTGTTGTGAAGCTGGTGCCACGTTATTCGGTCTGTCCTAGGGAGGGAGGCAATCCAACATGGGCTGCCTTCTGGAAAAGAAAAGGAGGAAAGTGAGTGCTCAGTTAAAAGCAAAAGCCATAAAGGAAGAAAATTCAAATCAAGGTATTTAGAGCCTGCACTCAGCAGCTGCTGCCTGGAAAACACCATGAAAAACAGGGCTGATGGGTCCTGGGCCCAGCTCAGTGCCCACACCTGCACCTGGGTTGGGAGGTGACCAGTGCCCTGAGACAGCTCATTTCTCTGCCAAACATTCATTTCTTGAGGGCTTGGCTGGGTTTTGTCATCCAGAGTCTGCTTTTCCTGTATAAAACATGCTCACATGATGGAGAGTTTAGTTTCTGTCATTTACAGATCTGATCATCTGGCTTGAGCTAAAAAGAGGTCCACAAACAAGTGAGGAAAAGACCACCAAAGTGTCAGTTAATTATAAAATGTTTTAACTGTGTCATTTTTTTTTCCCCTCCAGAAAACAGAACATACATCAAACCGACCATCATGTACTGAAGGAACCACGTATTGTTGAAAAATGTATAATGACCACTATCTGAAGACTATATAGTTCCTGAGAAACGTCCCTTCCAACCTTTGATGCCTTCAGTACTGTGTGAGGAACAGGATTTGTAGCATGAAACTTGAAGGACAATTCCAAGCAATTTACTGTTGCTGCATTGAAAAACTGCCGTATTAAGACATACTGAGACTTTTTACAAGCTTACCATACCAAACCAAGCCTGTTACAACAGATCATTTTTAGGTCCCCGGAGATAGAAAGGAGTTTTAGTATTTTTAAGCACATACAGGAATTATTCCCCCTCTCCCCAGCCCATCCCAAAAAGAACTTTTTTTTTTTTCCTTAGGAGGTGGCTATTACTGGATAGCAAAGGCACAATGATTTCAAGCCACACCAGTTCTGCACTGGCTGTACATCAAACAAGTCCAGTTTATCACTGAAACTGTTCAACATGGAGCTGTTTCGATTGTGTTTATAAATTAAGCTTTGTTTACTGAAGCAGATACTCGATATATATTACGTTTTAAAAAGAAATGTGTGTACATTTTTTAAAAGAACGATGTAAAAATTGTCCTTTCATTAGATGACCAACTCGAAAGTGTGAGCTAAACCCTAATAGCTGACGTAATATGAGGATTATAATTGATGCTTTTTTTTTTTAATGCTCAGTTCAGCTTGGCTTTTGGTCTTTTAAGATGGAAAAATGAATATGCAGTAGAGTGTTAGATAATGGAAACTTTTAAGTATGGTTTCTCTGTTGTACCATATTAAGTTAAAGTACACATTCTTTGTTAAAAATGTTCTTGCTAAAAATACAGTATTAAAAAGTTTTTTGTTTGACTTTGGAAATCTTTTAAGATTTTTTTTTTTGGACTGTGAATTCCCATAGTAACTGTACTAATGCAAACCAGTATTTTGCACTATTAAAAATACTTGAAGAAATTACTTAATAAAGAGGGTGGGTTGGTATTAAACATCTTCCTAATTATTGTATGTTCCAAATTCTGAACTTTGCAACTGAAACATTCCCTTCTCAAAACATGTGACTGAAAGGTGGTTTGAGTCAGGTGGAATTAAGTGATCACCTGTTCTCTCTCTACTTCCATTCCTGGGTCAAAGGCACAGTGCTTATTTACTTACAAACTCCATGTTTACACACACATGCCCTGAATTAAATCACTGCCACTTAAAAACGAAAAAGACCTTTAAATAGAGCCATGGGGAATCTATTTCCTGTGATTATGTTTATTCCTGTCTACCTCTGTATGCATAATGTTCAAAATTTCTTTTCTTTTTGGTACTACATTTTTTTCTCATTAGCAGACTTCTGCAATCGGACTGTGCTCTGTGACACAGCAGAATAGAATCACCTGATTTTTTTTTTTTTTTGTTCCTAAAAGAAATCTTTTAGCTTAACCAGTGTCAGTTCAGCCTTTGTCTACAGAATTGGTTTGTTCCATAGTAATTTTATAGCAGGTGTTCTAATAACTGCATTAATCACGTTGCCATTGATCAAACAATCAAAACTTGAATAATGCAAAGAAACAGGAGGATTAGGAATTGTGAGTCCTCCTGACTCTTATTAAGAGCTCATGTGTGACTAAAACACTGCAGCACCCCAACTTGAACTCCACCTTTGAATATATGTTAATTTTAGTTTCAATTCCATTGTGATTCTCTGAAATGAGGGTTGGACCTTATGTCTAAATCTTATTTTTTAAAAAGGAGTCGAAACAGTCCTTGGGATGCTTCAGCATTTCTGACTGATACTGCTGATAGTGCTCCTGAGAAGGGAGGTCTTTGCTGAGTTATCCAGTATCGTGAGTTTAGAAAGACTTAAAGTAACCAAATAGTTCATTCTTTAAAATACCAACATTTTTGCACTTTCCCCTAATCTCCATAAAGGCTGTTTGAGCACTTTTTTCCTCAGTGGCTGATCTACATGTTACACAAGGCCCCACTGAGGCTGTGTTGATTCCTGGTTTGTCCATCACAGACTACTTTTAAACATCAGAGTACTGACAGATGAGGTTTAGGAGACTCATAAACTTGAAAGACTGAATGTGTTCAGTCCTTACTAAGGGGCTCCTGATAAGTATTGACAGACCAAGGCACGGAGGGTTTTGGTGTCAGCTCAGCCTAAAGAGCACAGTCTGACGAGCACTTTCTGTGGGAGAAACGTGTTAAGGCCATCCCGGGGTGGAGCAGGGCAGGAGGCACTTCAGCCTTCACCACCACACTCCTCCTCACCTGAGGCCATGGGCTGAACAGCCCCAGCTGCTGCAGTGCTGGTACCCAGGGAAGGGCAGCACCTTTGGGAGGGTTTGGCTGCTGGGTTTGTTTTTGGATGTGGAGCAGAGGGACAGTGACTGCCCATCCTCTGCAGGGTGTGGGCTGCTGGCAGCTGAGCTGGGGGGTGTTTGCAGCCTGGGGGAGCACTGCCAAGGTCGGGGAGCAGCACCCACAGCCCTTCTGCATCTGCCTCTGATAGCTCTGGGTCCCTGCAAAGCATCTCCTTGTGTGGGAATGGCCTTTGGAATGGCTCGGTGCCAGCAGAGCTGCTGGTGGCCAGACACAAGGTGATCTTGGCTAAACACAGGCAGGTTAATGGACACTATTGCAGCCCTGTTGTGAATCCTGTGTAATGCAAACTGCTGCCACAACAAACCCCAGCAGGATCAATAGTGACCAATCTCCATGTGAGGCGTGGATCTATAGCAATGCCCAGCGAGAACACTCTGCTTTGGAAATGCACGGCTGTGCATTAAAACCTGAGCGCTGCTGTAAGTAATTGCTGCCTACAAGTAAGTGGCCCATTAATAAATGTATTTACGGACGATTTTTGGTACCGTGACAAAATGTGGGCTAACCTGAATTGTTGCAGATTTCCCTCACGGCCTCAGCTGATCTCCACAACCACTGCTGTGCCTGTGCACAGACTGAGCCCTAAATACACACGGGACAATTCCCAGCCTGGTCTTGGATCTGTTACCTTTGGCAACAATGCTGATGGAGGCACTTCCCACTTTCCTACTGCTGCTTCCAGCTGCGGTCCCACAGCCTCCACCTGCACTGCTGTCCTTGCTGGGGTGGGGTGAGAAGGGACAGAGAGGGAAAGGAATTCACAGAGGGGTTTTTTTTTTAAGCCAGGTCATGTGCTCTCATAGTTTTTAACACATACTACAAATGTTTAGGCACTTGTAAAATCACTGTTAATAAACAGTTTGACTTTAGTTCTGTCTGCAAATAAGGACGTCTTTGATGATTTGAAGATGGGATGGAAGGGGGGGGAAGTATTTTTATAATTATGTATTTATAGATGGATAGTGATTTGCTACTGCTTTATATTTGTACATCAGAGAAATCAATTGAACCAATTCAGTGCCAGCACAGCACAAATGCTGCAGCTTGCACCTACCTTTGGCATTAGACCTGAAGCTGTTCAGATCTTCTGTTGGAACAGAGCGTCCTTTGCATGAATGTTTGGGTGTGGGAATCTAAGGCAGGGAAAAAAAATGCTTTTTTTTAAAGATACTCTCATTATTCTGAGTTCCAGTTAAAAGTACAGTAAGGTTTTACTATATCTTCATTTTATGATTCTGTTGACATAAAGGAAATGCACCACCATATATTAAGACGTTCTTATGATAACTGATACTTTAAAGATTAGATGCTTTATAATAGTTACACTCCTTTAAAGTACATTTGGCCTTGCATGTTTGAAAACACGTGCACAGCTTTTTCAAAAACTACACTGAAATGTGTATTCACGGGGCAGTAGATCCCTTTCACCATCTACCAGTTCTTTGGCTGTCTTCAAGAGGGGTGAGTTGTGGGAGAAAGAGTTTTGCAGTCTGAGATGGGGTAGATGGATAGATAGATAGACAAGACACATACACATACCTGCTTCTCTTGGTAACAGAGCAAGTGTCCACTATTCTCAAATACATTTTGGCTGGTCAGAGGGAAGATGGAGATGAACCAGCCAGAGAAGTGACACGTTCATATTGAACTATACAAAATCAGTCCAGGTCTAATTAATCGTTGTGTGCTTCTGTCAGCCCATAGTGAGCCAGACGTACTTACTTTTCACCAAAAAAAGTCTAAAATAAGGTAATGGATAGAAACTCAATAATTTTGAATGGTGAAGACATGGTTTCATTACAAGATTTGCCACACAACTCCCTCATAATGAACATTGCAGTGCAGTGGTGCAATACACCTTATATTGAGGTTATTAAGAGAGTTTCTGCTGTAAAACAGCCTGATTTAAACACTGCATTAGCAGCTGAGTGTCACAGCATGTGGATGTACCACAGCACCAGGGCACAGACGCCTTTGGGACTGTGCCAGAACTGTGCTAAAGAAGTGTTTGGGGTCACAGTGCATTGCCCCCTGCCTTTGGAGGGCTGAATACAGCGTGGAGTGCTCATTTTAGGATCTGGGCTTTGCCTGAAGCTTTAATCTTATTACTCAAAGCCACATGCCCAAAATGAATTGCCCCCCCCCTCCCAACTAAGTGTCCAAATAGAAAGGACAGACCATTGGCATTAAATGAAACAAGATAAATTGGCTAAAAAGAGAGCAAAGAATAAACAGGAATGAAAAATAAGCCTTAATTCACTCCAGTGCCAGTAGGATTTGGCATTTAACTTTAATCATATGTTTCATTCTATATCAGGAAGAAATACCTGTTTGCTGTTTCCCCTGACGATTCCTGCCATTAGCTGAAAGTCTGTTTATTCCCAGAGCTGTGCTGCCATCAGTTGATGACGCTGGAGCACATACAGAGAGGTTTTGGCAGGAAAAATCCTTTATCATTTGAAACATAATTATGAAACATAATATTGTTCTTTGTACATCAGTCCAAAGCAATTCCATACAAATTGTTACATTCTCTTCCTTGGTGTCAGCTGGGGTGGGGAGGGGAAACCAAGTTCCTCAAAGTAAGAAAGTAGACCAAAAAAAGCTGGTAAGTTAAATAACAAGGAATAAACTCCCTATTGGACATTTTCTTAATAGTTCTGTAAAGATGCTGAAGGCAGAAATGGTACAGAAAGATTTTTGGTGTCAGATCAGTGCTTTGCATTTTATGTGATCATTTACACCTGTGCAAAGTAAGTGTGTGATGGCATTTGACAGCTGATTTATTAATGTTTGACACCTGTATTACAATGTTGAAGTGACTCTACAATGTGCAAAGCAGTGGAAAACCCACTGATTCCTCTCATGGCTTTTTCCTGGTAGTTTAATGCCGAGATTCCTTTCCAAAGGAAAAAATTAATCCCTTGCACCCTGACTGTAATTCTTTATTTCTTCTAGTATGTTGTGATCAGCTCATACTAACTTGGGGCAGGTGGAAGGGGGGAAAAATAAAGGAAAAAGAGAAAAGCAACTGTGTTTAATTCACAGCCCAGATTCAGAGGTGCTGGCTCTGACACCAAACCAAACCCAGTGCCTCGAGGAGCCACGGCAAAGTGAAAACTGGTGAGAAGCCCTGCAGGACTGAGGTTCCTGACTTAAAACAGAGCTGGTAAGTAAATTGCATTTTTTTGGTAGTTAGTTTTTCAAATAAACAGAAATTTTCACCAAATGAAAGTTCTGTTTTTGCTGAAATTGGTGTTGGCTTCTTCAAACTGTTGAGAAACTCCCAAGGCAGGGTATTTCTTTTGCACTGTTTAAAGGCAGACAGTGACAGACTCCGGTCAGAATTGGTGTAAGAAGTGGTTGATCAGTTTAATACTTTCTGAAATGTGGTGGACTTCTCAGTTTTAGAATTATTAAAATAGCTGCACCCATTGGAAAAAAAAAAAAAAGCAGTATCACCTCTGTGCATAAAAAGTCACTGGAGCTCTGAATTTACAAAAAGAGCCTTTTCCACCCCAGGAAATCAAGCCCAGGAAGAAGGATCATGGACACAGCAAAAGCACAGGCTAAATTAATGCTATACAATTTGTCAAGCACACAATTATTTGAAATGCAATTGCCAATGTTATGTGTTGACAGGATGTGATCTCTTAATGAAAATAATAATACTGTTTGCTCATCTGGTAGCAGCCCAATTTCCAAAGGAAAAGCCTCTCCGATTTCACACATGGAAGTAGCTTTTCCAGCTAAAATAATGCAGCAGCCGGTGTGGCATGAATAAGTTAAGTATCTGTGAAGTTCATGGACTGGTGAAGAGGGAGGACCCATTTGCCAAGCTGGGAATTACTGACAGACTGAATGACCCATGTCTAGTCCTGTCACGTTACTTTACACATTGTAACACAGCCCAGTGGAACAGAACCTGGGAGAAATGATTTCAGCACGAGACTGCAAGATTTTCAAGGTTACCAGTGTTGGATTGTCACGGGGGCCACATTTCCTGGACCGATTGGAGTGGCCTTTTTTTGGCACCCACTGATAAGGCAGAGAGCTTTGCCATCACTCAGAATTCAGCTCTCCCATATTTAACAGTGTCTGTCTCTTGGTCTACACCACATACACAGAAATCCAAGCTCCTAATGCTCATGGACACTGCCCTCACTGTGTTTCACCTGCAGGTCCTGGCTTGGAGCAGCCAAATTTCATGAGGGAAGGGAGACAGTGTTAAATGTAACTCAAAGGACAACAAAATTAGTTATTTTAAACAAGAAAATAAAGTGGGTCATTTTGCTTTCTCAGCATCACGGCTATATCTGAGGGGGAGACCAGAAACCAACCCAGATGTTGATTGTATTTAGGGGTAGAAAGGGGGAATCATTTGCTCAGTCTCAGGGAAGGATTGATTTCCAAGGATAGCAGTTCCAGTATAGTGCATCACAATACATAAGATTTTACTTATTTTCATGCTGTGGTTTAGAACCAGAGAACAACCAGGAATTTCCACCGAAGGGCCCTATGTGCTGAGGCATTTTGGAAATGCAGGACTGCAGGGTGATGAAGATAACATCAGCTGCTCCAAATGGGCCTGGGTGATTTTTGACTGAAGTTTTATTAGGAATTTGAACGTGACATCCCTTCCTGATGAACACATCCCCAGCCCATTAATGTCAATGAGAGTTATGCTTACATGGCACAGAGAGGAGATCTTTTCCTTGTGCTTGTCCAGGGTTCTGACACACAGCCCTGATCCTGGGCATTACTCAAACAATGACAACTTAATGAGGGTTTACTTTGGGCTCTAGATCTCTATAAAAGTAATTTTTAAATAGCATAATGGAATAATATTTACTCGACAGCCTTTCCATTGTTTATTCCCCCGTGTCTATCTTACGGTCTTGTAAGATAGAAATAAATATTTACTCACTCTTCATTCATGCAGTTTATTCTATCTAGAACTGTAGCCAGCTCTGTGCATCATGTTGCCTTATAGCAGGATGCTATAAAGAAAGGAAATTAATTGTTGTTAAACTTAGGTATGTGATAAAAAGGGGGGAAAAAAAGTTTGTGCTGGCTCCTGTCTGCATTTTACTGCATTTTACAGCTTGTGCCCCCTCCCATCCCTTCTCCTCTGCCAGTGTGGGGGTGTGGATGTGCGTGTAAAAATCAGATTACCTCCAGCTCATTACTGTCCACTGACAGGGTCCCTCTGTAAAAACTTTTGATGAATAGTCAGCATCTCATTCCTCAGTCGTAAAAAACCCTAAGTTGCTTGCAATCATTATTCCAAATGGAAAAATTAATTGTAAATAACTGGAAGTCAATTAAGGCTGGGTTCTGCCGGGTAATGCAAATCTTTTATAGTTTTGTTTCAGTTAACTGCCTCATTAATGATTTATAGATGTGTATACAGCTGTGGGAACCATAGCATTATCTAATGCACTCAGAGAATAATTACATATGAAAAGAACTACGCAGCTCAAGGGAAAAACTCAGAAATTACTTACTGCCTTAACTTCAACCATATTAAGATGCAAAGCATTTAGAAGCCAACTGTGATTTTTTATCATATTCTTGAGGTTTTATATTCTTTTTAAAAAGGGAAAAATAATTCTCTCTAAAGAAATGTTTGTATACTTCAGTATTACACAGTACGCAAAAATCAAGATGTCTCAACTGAGAATGTCAGCATTTATTTATTATTTAAAAGCCTGAGTTATAAAACATTCCCATTCCCTTTGTGCATCTGCTATACAGGAATAAAAGACATTTCTACAGTTAAACAATTCATGGGCATATGCATATATCTCCCCGAATTACACAGAGCTAGGAGTAATTTTGGAAATTCTTCCTTCTGGAGTCATTTTCCTGGATATACAAATCCATTGGTACTTGGTCTTTGGTGATGCTGTTGTTTGAAGTTTGAGGGGGTTTTTGTAAAATACTCTTTTCTCTCCTGAAACTTGTTTCACATCTAGGAGGGCACTAAACCCAAAGTCTGCACATTTTGCTACTTATTTCTTAGGAATTCTAATCCAGTGATAAACTGCTGTTGGACATTTGGAAGCACCAGAGGGGGGATCCTTTGCTTTTAAGCCTGCTTTTCTTCGTTCTTAGAGCTGAGGGGGTCGGGGTCTTTCTCCCCAAAACCTGCCCTGAAATTTCGATTACATTTGGCTCTGTAACACTGCAGGTCCTCAGCCCAAACCTTTGGCATTGCCATGAGGGAATTCTCTGTGGGAATGGGGCAGAAAAGCCAAGCGATCTCCCCCTTTGTGCTCTGCCCCCCAAAATCATCTTCCTCCTTCAGGCTGAGCAAAATCACCATCCCATGCTTTTGTCCACAAAGTGACTCCAGGAAAACTGGGGTGTTTGTGGCCAGCTGCTGCTGGTTTGAGCTGTTCCAGCCCAGCCAAAGACCTGTGAGTGCACTGGGGGGTCCTCCCAGCCACGTCTTCCCCCAGCACTGACAGAACTCATGGAACTTTCTTCCTCTTGCTCCTCCTTCACCACATTCTTCAGGCCTCTGCTCCCAGCTCTCTCCTCCAGCCCAGTGCCCTTGATTTATTTGCTCAGTCAGGTGTGAGTTGATCTGTCCATGCTCCGGCTCACACATTGTGTGATTTAGGATAAGTGCCTTTTTTGCCATATATTTGGAAATTTTAAAATCCTGGCCCAGTTGTCTGTTTGAACTATACAAGGCCAGAGGGAGACAAATAAAATCTTTTATTTTGTCTGCAGATGTTCGGCCTCTTACATAAAATCTACAGCTATCCTGTATCACTTATTCATTTCACAAATAATGTCAGCACGTTTCACCAGGTAGGCAAAAAAGAAAAAAAACAGCCTGATGTCCTTTTGGTGGGAGGTGGTGGCGAAAGAACACCACAAACTCATTCCAGGTTTTCCCAGCGGCACTGAACCACAAACACTGCTTGGCCACCAGCCTGGTGCTGCTGGCCAGCTGGCTGTGGGATTAAATGGAGCACAGAAATGCTCAGTGTCCTGCTTGCTGTGCTGCAGAGCTGGTTCCGTAGAGAGGGAGGCTCAGATGAAAACTCACAAGTTGTGTCTTTGCAGAAAATCCGTGGTGGCATTTGCTTGCCTGTTAAAGAGCAGGTTTAAACAGGTTTGTAGTTGTGCATGTATGTTTTTGCTATCACCGAAGGAAATTACCTGCTCTAGATTTTACCCACTGATAGAATGATTCACATTGACAAGGTCTCAGGAGGTCACCTATTCCCGCCTCCTGCTCAAAGACTTCACCACCTACATCAGTGGCCATGTGTGAAATGGAAGTGAAGTCAAAACCATGGGAATAATGTATTTGGTGATTTTATTGCCAGAGAATAAAATAGAAATAGACAATGGAAATGGTCATAATTTTTTTAAACTCTGCAGTGATGTCTTTCTTGATAATGAAACATTATATTAATCTACAAGGGCAAATTAATGGCTGAAAATCAAGTATCATTTAACATTAGAAAAACGTACTTTTAATTCTAAGCTTTTGAGGTTGTACTGAATAATCTGCATAAGGAACAGCTAAATAAATCAAGATTAGGCTGTCTAGGGTGATTAAACACAGATACAGCCTTTGGCTGGTGACATCCTCATAGACATCCTTATGGAATTCTAGGCACAGAAGAGATGACAAACCTGCATTGGCCAGGAAAAGAATCCAAGTAGTTTAAATTCAAGAAGTTGGGCCCTTAGGCCCTTGTGCCTTCATGTTGTGCAGTGCCCAGAAGTGAGAGGCTCTGTCAGGGTCCCCGTGCCCCAAAACCCCTCAGCAGCTGCAATGAGAGACTGGCACCAGTCAGCTGGAAGTGCAGATCCGTGGTTATTTTAGTGCTGCTTTGGTGATATTTCACTGAGTTAAGGTGCCTTTTGGTGTCCCACAAGCTCCAGGCAGAGCACACACACATCTACTTATGGAATGGGAAAGGTGGGATCTGCTGGGGTCTGCTGAGGCAAAACATCACAGATGCTCAATGCTAAAGCATGCCCTGTATCTACAGCCAAGCATTCCAAAGGCATTCCAAAGGGAATTGCTTACCCCGCTGTATCTGTCAGCCTTCCAGGGCCCAGAGAGTAGCTGAAAAAAAAATGGATAAAGATATTCTAAAAAAATCCCCTGGGACCATCTCCCGTATTTAATAAGGAAAAGCACCTTCTGTGCAGCCAATAAAAGTTGAATCTCTCATGAAGATTTATACCATATTACACACTGAAATTCAATGTACAACGATACCCTTGTGTATACAGTTGTCAGAATAATAATCTTTGTCTGTCTGATCAACTTATATTTTATGCCAACAACACAGCATTTAATATTATACAGTTTCAGAGGAAGAAAATAAATTTATTCATGCAACAACTTGCCCAGTAGCTTAAACAGACAAAGTGAAAAAAAAATAGCTTGGAGTTTTTACATTAACTTATGATCTACAATACAGATTTCTATGCGATTTTAGCAATTTCATGCAGCAATATAAACTATGATTCTTAATCTAGTTTGTGAAACTGTCTCACTATTTTATACTGTCATGAGGAATAATACGGTTAGATCTGACTGCTGAAGTTTTGCTTTTGGCATTCTCCTCAAATGAGGAGTCTAAAAATACAAATGGTAACCAACAGCTTCTTTCTATATTCTGCATTGTCACATTCTGTGCTGTATTCTTAGGCTTTGTGTCTCAAAATATATATCAAGAAACACTTATAGAGAAGATATACATGGACTCCCCCACAACTAAAGTACTCCTTGACAGAAGTCAGCAGAGTCTACCCACGATATAGAGCTGGTTCCAAATGATGCAAAGCTCTGCCAGATAAGAAAACTTCAGCAATATAGAAAATCTCTGTTGTATGTAGGTCCATTAAATCTATTCTTCAGGCAGCCTGTGCAGCAAACTGACAGACTTTGAATGATTTATTGTTACCTTTTTAAAGGCATCTACTTTTTACCTTACATTAATTTTTCTTTATATAACAATACCTGACAAAAATGGAACCTGGCAACACACCAACCTCCAAACAAGCTAAGGAAAAGAATGGAGGTAGGAATGGGAACAGAAATAGAAGAGGATGGTTAGAAATGTATCTGTACCCCAAGATGTACCCCTAGAGCAAAGCTGAACACTCATAAAAGGAAGGTGTACTCTAGCCTTTAGGTAAGAGTACTTAAACCTCACTTAAAGTTAAGCTTACTATTGGTGAGGCCCTGGCACAGGTTGCCCAGAGAAGCTGTGGCTGCCCCATCCCTGGAAGTGTTCAAGGCCAGGTTGGACAGGGCTTGGAGCAACCTGGGACAGTGGAAGGTGTCCCTGCCCATGGCAGGGGGTGGGACTGGATGGGCTTTAAGGTCCCTTCCAACCCAAACCAGTCTGGGATTACAGAGGAAAAGGCAAATTCCTGTGAGACTGTAATGAAGTGGGCAAATTTCTCCATGGACTGTGGACTTCTCCAAACCCTCAAATCCCGTGGCCAGGCTGTGTGCCTTTAGGGAAGCGCTGCCTGATAATCTGTTGGTGACTGTCACGGAAACTTTTCCAAAATTATGTATTGTTGCTTCAAGACACAATCAAATTGCTGTTTCCTCATCCTAACAGGATGTGCTCTCAGTGCCTAAAGAACGTGACTGACTCCAAAATACACACACTCACACACACAGGTAACTCCTATGCGGGAAGGAGATGTATTGAACAAGAATTGGCTGTTTCTTTTGCAATCAAAGAGAGGAAACAGCCATCTACTGTCATGGATTATCAGAACCTTCCTATTTAGGTTTTTCTGGACTGGTTTACATGTAAGAATTCATACACAAAGATAATTTCATTTTATATGAAAAAATACATGTTTAGGTATGACAGAAATGCATGTGAGAAAAACACACCTACACATATTTGGAGCACTTTGATCAGATTAATTCTTTTATATAAAAGCAAACCAATGCTTTGAGCCTACACCATATTGGCCCATGGGGGAGAAAAAAATGTGAGTAACAAATAAGCTGGCCCCCAAAATAAGTCGGGCTTTCATGGACTGATAGTCTGAAATTACTCCAGAGGGGTGAGAAATAGCAAAGGGAAATCAAAGCATCAGAAAAGAGAATTGCCTAAAAGCGTAAGAGAGCTCTTGCACAAGGCCAGCTGAGCAGAGGGCAGAGTTCTGCTGACTTACACCAGCTGAGGAGCTGCCCAGTGTCTGTGTGTTCTTGTAGCTCAGACTTTAGAAATAAAACCACTGATTTGTAGAACTGTCTGAGAGGTAGAAATGTAGTGCTGAGAGTCCAAAAATAGACGTGATCTATTTTTATTGGCAAAGGAAATCACCAAAAATCTCCAAATCAGATTCACGCAATACAAATGGAATACTTTCAACCTGGAGAGATTTTATTTGTAACTCAGTCAAATGCTCTTTGAAAATTCGTAAGTGTTGAATAGCACACCACATGAATTACTGTTACAGTGGGATTATGATAATATTGTACAAACAAGATTTGAAGTTAAAGATTATAATTGTGATAAAAATAATAGATTCTTAATTGAGAAACTGTTTTCATTATGCAGCAACTGTCATTACCAAAATACACCTTCATGCAGAAGTAGCTTAAGCTTCTGAACTTAAAAAACTTTCTGTTTGAAAAGTATTCTACACATTCTAATGATCAATTTATAAGATTTCATACACTCCAATTACCTTTAAAATATATACTGTGCAAGATACTACGACACAAATATCTACACGCTGCAAATGCACTGCACATGAACATTTGTGCTTGTCTAACCAGGCACATTAAATTGAGCTACACAGATATGTGTCATGTATTCCCCTCGGATGGTTCAGGAATGCTGCAGCTACAGGAAAATATCACCTGCCACTGCTGCTCCATGGACCCAGTCCTGCTCCTGTGGAAGTGGAATACTTCATATTTAATAAATATAATCAGGGCTTGCTATAGATAGGGAAGAGACTCAACAAGCAAAGGTTGATGTTTGTATTTAGACATAGGCTTTGTGTTCAAAATATTTGAATTTTTTAGTCCTAAATATTTCTGTCAAATGTTTGAGGATGGTGAATCTAAAAACAGTCAAATTTTGCAGCTGGTGGAAAAGAAGATTTCCTTCTACTTGTAATACAGCTGCATCTTAGGTTAAAACTGTGTAAACAAAGATTTCCTGAGAGATTCCTTTATCCTCTGGGAAAAGTTTGGAAGACACCCAAGCATACATTAAATATTCTAGCAGATCAGACCTCATACAGGGTCTTCTATTCTGATTAAATAAATTTCACTTTTTTTTATTTATTTCGTAAACCAATTTGCTTATCCTAGCAATGCATAATGAAAAGCTAGTTATATAAAACATAGAGATTTTATATTTAACACAAAATGAAGTAGATATAAAAACAGCTGCATAAAATACTTTTGCAGGGCTTTTTTGCTTTGAAGGAAAACAGGTATCCCTGTTCCCTATTAATCTTTCTTGATTCATTCCATTCAGGGTGGCCAGCAGACTGATAAGATCGTTCCTTCAGATTTCAAAATTACTGAATCTGGAAATAGTTCTCATTTATCTCATGCACTGCTGAGAAAACAATCTCAAATTGTTGGTTCTACTGATGAAGCTTCCTTAGCAACACAAGGGCTCCAGAATTATTTTTCAAACCTTGTCAATGCTTCCTGTGAGGTTTCCGTCACTGTCAGCATTGAACACTTTGCAGATGAGGGGGGAAAAGAACCCACCCAACCCAGAAAGCTTTGATAAATTAATAGAAGGTAAATTAATAGATTAAATTGAATTAGTAGAAGCAGTGATAAATCTAAAATTCCCTAACAATAGTCCAGTGAATAATGTTTTAGATATACCAAGTGTTTTATCATTTAGATGAGAATCTATAGGGAAGGGACTATGTCCCAGTGGTGTTAAAAAAAGCAAGAAAGCTGAACACTTGCACCTGTGCCTTTCTCTGCAGGGTAACACCCCACAGCAGGGGCTCTTCACCCCAGGAATCACTGCAGGAGGATCCTCACTGCCTCTGCCTTTTAAAGCCTTGGTATGGGACAGGACACCCCCCAGGCTGTGGCTCCTCTCCAGAGGAGGAATTTCTGCTCTGCTGAACCTACTGACTGGCCCCTCTCCCTTGCTGGCCCTTCAAATTGGACTTTTCAGCCATATTCTCTCATGGTAAATTATATTTAGGCCAGGGTTTAAACCTTTACCACATTCAGTTTATATTGATTAAGTCTCAAGTGTGCAGCCAGACTCTTGAAGCCAGATTTCAATAGTTGTAAAGTTTGTAAAGTGTCAGCAGTGCAGGGTTTGGCTTTTAATGTAATTGGAACAGACTAGTTTAAAGTTAATTTGTTTCAGGTACCTCCAGTCTCAGGTTAGAGAGTGCTTTCTGCTGTGAAGATTTTTTCCTTCTCTGACACAAGCGCTCACCCTAGTTCTCAAATTCACCAGTGCTCATCTGACACTTCGCAAGTTGCCAAATGTCTTCTCAAACACTAAAAAACCCAGTTCTAAGCTAAGTGTTAGAGAGGGGAGCTGAAAATTAGCGGGAGCATGTCTACCCAGGGCTCAGCAAAGGCACTAAACATTAACCCTTTACTGGCTGCTCAGAGCACTGGTTATCTGTGCAGGGCTGCCCTTTGCTCTCCTGCACCCTGGGACAGAGTCACTGATGCCAGGAGCCTGCTCAGCACCGGGGAACAGCATCCCCTGTCAGCTTTGTCATGCCCTGATTTCCATTTTCTTTTTTTTTTTTTTCCCTTCAAATTCTTCAGCACTTTTTTAAAGCTACTTTGATTCAGTCCCTGGTTTCCACAGTGACTGTCACACAGGGCGGTGTTGCCCAGACCGAAGTGGGTATGTGCTTGGGTGCATGAAGTGGTCAGGAAGGAAAAGAAATGATTCCTGATACTGTGAAGGGCAAATAATAATATTGTGAAACTATTTGGATTCAACTTTTAATCTTAAACTACTCCTTGCCACCCTTCAGCCTAATAACAGCTTCTTAAAATATTAAGAATACATTAAATCTTCTTAAGAATAACTCAAGAATACCTTGTTAACCTGCTTCTAAATGAGTTGAGTGCTCCCCTCTTGATCCTTTCTGTAGTGACTTCAGACAGACATCCAAGGAGATTAAATCAGAACAGAAGGTAGACAAGATTTCAAATGTCCAACACTGAAACTACTGCACAAGACCCTTGTGTAGATATAAGCTGGTAACATAGGATACAAAAAGAAGTTAAATAGCATCAATCAACATTGTTTGGATCAAGATCTTTCTCTAAGATGTAGTGAAAAACTACATGGGCGTCTAAGCAAAGAAAATGAAAAGTTCATATAGGTTAAATATATATATTTTAATATATGTGTTGATATATGTATCATTGAGTAGAGCAAATTCACTTTGACTTCTTGTCCCATCCCATCCAAGGGTGATCTGAGCCAATTCCGAGAAGACAGTTGGCACTGCTTTCACCAGGAATATTGAAGAAAACAGGAAGAGTGAGAGTGAGCAAGTGAGTTTAACAATCTTCCTTCCTCCTCCTCAGTGCTTAGTAAATGCTATTTATTTATTTGTATAGTTATGAACTGTGGTATTGCTGCTGCCAAAGAGACAGAACTTCTTCCCCATATATAATTTAACCAATGAAACATGGGAAACAATCCATGAAAGGTACAATTTAATATTAACAAAAATGAAATGTGGGCCCCTGGATATTGTACTAAGCAAGTATGTCCTTAAACTTAAGACAATTAAACTTATTTAATATATAAAATGAGGGGGTTAGGGGACAAAGGAACTAATTGTTTCTGACATTAGGCAGAATGTCTAATGTCTTGTTAGCCGACAACCAGAAAATATTAAATGCAAGAAAGTTCAGTGCTCAAAGGGATTCCTCAGAAAAGATAATCTATGTATCATAGATTTCAAGTTTTAAATATTTGGTATATTTCTGCATTACATAAATAATAACTCTACCATTCTGTACTATAAATACATTGCATGAATTCAAATAAATGTTTTATATTGTTCTCTCCCTCATTTATACCTTTAAAACTGTGCAGCTATGTTTTATGCTTTTGAGGATGGCATAATAGAATTTGACATTTTCCAGCTGAGGTGTGGCCTAGTTCCAGCTCCATGCTTCATTACATTGTACCCCCTTTGAGAGGATGAGAAGAGTAAAAATAGCCAGGTTGTTAAAAATGTAAAAAGCATAAATGAATTCTCACCAGATGTGCTGTTCAATTGTCATTTTCATAAAATTATGGTTGTTAAACTTTTGCTTACCATGAAACGCTAGAAATCAATATGTGCTACGAACCACAGAGGTTGTTCCTACCTCACAAGCAACCCCAACCCTCTTCTTTGGATTCTTCCATAATTTAAATAAGTGGGAACTGTTCTTATTTAAAATGGTGGCAAAATTATGCGTTAATGTGAAGAAAACTAGCAAATAGACATTAGGTAGTAGAAGTCTGATCACAAACAAATGCACACATTTAGAGGAATCAGGGAATAGAATATTTGAACCCACAAGTTTTCTTCCTTTATCAAAACGGAGTGAACATGGTAAAATGAAGATGCAAAAAGGTACCATAGCATCCCTGTAACCAGGAACAGGATATAAAGGTTATAAACACCAAGTGCAGTCCCTAAGTTGGAAAGGTAAATAGTTTAATAGCTTCTATCGTACTGTCTTTTTGGCAAAGAGTAAATGAGAGTGTAAGCAACACATAAAGTTTGTTTTCCTTATCCTGCTGGGCAGATTCAGGATGTTTTTATCTTAACATCAAAGCAGGTGGTTTTGGCACCAGGTAACAGAAATGCCTCACAATTCATTCAAATCTCTTTTGCTGAGTGCTGGATCAAATTCTGATGTTCAAGCGTGAAGCCTATTTTATGGCTGTTCTCTCACTGTAA
Organism: Myiotriccus ornatus; assembly: GCA_036023395.1. NCBI lineage: Eukaryota > Metazoa > Chordata > Aves > Passeriformes > Tyrannidae > Myiotriccus > Myiotriccus ornatus. The sequence continues at coordinate 2,264,787 of JAYRBT010000156.1, forward strand.
GATGAATGTAAAATAATTGTTTGAGGAGAAAAAATGGGAATTATGCCACTTCCAACTGTAAGGGCTCCTGCACACGGGTGACTTGCTTGCTGAATGTCACAGGAAGTTTGGGCTGAAGACTTCTGCTGTCTGAAGAAAAAGTGCTGTTCTTTGCTTGCAAAAGTTGTTACAAACAAGATAGCCAAGAGGAAAGATTTGTCAGCTTCCCTCTGGATGGCAAAAGGTTGAGTAGATTACTCAGTATTTGTCAGGTTTGAGGTGATTGCCTGTCACCACACAAGAAGTAACTAATATTGACAGGTCTGTGAGATCAAAATTCAAAGCCTGCAAGGATATGTAGCTGCATCACACAGAACATTGCAAAGACCTTCTGTGTTAGGAACCTGTTGGGCTCAGTTGTGAGGAGCAGAAAGAGTGCCCACACCAGCAGGTGAGTGGCTGGGGATGGTCCCTGTCACATCTGTGTTCTCCAACCATATTACCCAGCCCTACCAAAACATTCTAACAGTGTACTGAAAACAGCCTAAATAATTCTCTGTTATGTGGACTGACATATCAGCTCGTTCCGAGCCACTGTGGACATTTAACATGAAGCTGTACACCTGTATATAGACCTAAAGAGCTTAAAAAATAAATTATATGATTTCAAAAAATTACTATTTTCCCTGCACATCCCTGTTAATCCTCAGAAACCCTCTGAAAAGCTGACATTTATGACCAATCCCTTGTGTAATCCTGCTCCTATAGCTGCTCCAGGCTAGGGTGGGTGCAGCCTGGATGTCCTTTGGAATCAGTGACCCTGTTACTAATGCCCATGGATTCTGAATAGAGGGGGCACCTGATCTGCTACAAAGGCAGCGGGGTGAAAAGCAGAATAACAGGAAGGGTCACCAAACCCTTGATTAAGTAATCTGGTAAATGTGGGCTGAATGGGAGGAGAACCAGGATTAAATAAAGAACAGCTGTGAATGGAAAGGGGGAGCAGAAATCCAAGGGGTAAACTGAGCTGCAGTTAGAGAAAGAAGAGAGGGTGGAGCTTGGCTGATTAAAATAAAAGAGGCCTGGTATCAGGTGAGGGTTTGCAGCTGCTCAGCTGAAAGAAAACCAGGTCTGGTGAGAGGATTTGTCACAGACCAGGACAAGAGGCAAGTCTGAGGGGGGAGGAAAAAAAAAAAAAGGAAGTGAAGCATATTTAAGTCTATTCAGCAGAGGAATACAGCTACTAGTCAAATATTTGTCTTATTCCTATGCCTCCTACCTAGAGATTTGGAAATATAAAAAATACAGATGTTTTTATTTCTCATTAGGCTTCAGCATGAACTTTCTCTAAGCATGGGGGTCAATGGAAAAAACTCGGATCTTTCTGCCAGTGTTGTAAAACTAATGGTTGTAAACATTGGTGAGCAATTTCTCTCCTGGAAAATGCTTTCAGAGATTGGATCATTTGTTGGAATATTAGAAAAAATGGTGTGAAATAATTGCAGGCTCATAAACTTTCAATATGCAAATACTAAATGATAAAAACATCCACCTCTTATCAGTCTTTACACTGGCAGTGTGCAGCATTATTCTGCTGCTTTTTGAAAGAGACTGCTTATGTTCCCTTATCATATTAACGAGTCTCTTAATTAAAATATATCTGTGTTATCATCTAACCTTCATTTCAAGTTGTTAGCATGACTAAAATGATCTGTAAGATTTTAAATGCAATATCATAAGCAATGTTTTCAAGGATACCTATGACTTCAGAATTGTTTATTAACTCAAAAGCAAAAAATAATTAATTGTTTAGTTCTGTCAAAATAAGCCTCAATTTCCAGAAGGTTTCTTTCTGACAAAAAAAAAAAAAAGCAGATACCACCTACTGGCTTTTAATGGGTGAGAGCTTTCATTGTAGAGACAAGGCAAAACACAAATGCAAAACAAAATGCATCCCACAAATCTTGCTTTGGAAAGCATTACTGAAAGAAAAAAATCATACTCTTATAAGGGAATTAAAGATTTCCTGGGAATGGCAGGGACCTCAGTAAAGATATTATAATGTGGCATTTGATGTTCTAGAGGGATTTCAACAAGTTTTGCATGGTCAAATTCCATTAATAAGTTGGCTTTCTTCCAAGGCTGTGTGTGTCCCTCTCATCTGCCGTAGTGCCCTGACTGGAAGGAAGCCTCACCTCACCTGCTCAGGCACATCTCAGCAATTTTAATTGCTTTTTCTTGCTCGTTACAGTACCAAACAGGCTTAGAAAAATCCCAGTACCTTCTAATGCAGATTATGTGGGTTATGAGTAGAACAGCAACAATTTTTGTGGTGGTGTAAGAGGATTACAGAGCGTATCGCTGGGGAAATGCCGTGTGGATGGATATTAATGATGGTGTGAGGGAGGAATGGGAGAGAATCAATGGAATTGGGCTTTGCAAGGAGCTACTCGGGGAGAACCACCATAGCGAGTGTTGTCACTGCAGTGCTCTGTAATGGATGGGTTTTACTCTGGAGCCACGTTTGCATTTGAATTATAAATACATATTTACTGTCCCTTTCATTTTGCAAAGCTGGAGTGTGTGCAGGCTTAGATCAGGCACGTTCTGAGCCAGCCTGACTCAGTTTTTAGCAGATGACCTTTAATTAGTGGGAAGATATTCTATCCATATCATATTCGTTCACTTGTCTTACTGGGCATTAGATGGCTGCTGTGAAGCATAAAGGATTTTTTTTTTGTCCTAATCCCTGTGATGTGACATGATTAATGAGATGAAATTCCCATTTGGAGTTTCCTACCAATCAATAGGCAGATGGGCAGTAGTGGATGTCGAACAACAAGACAGCAGGAGTTGCTTAAGCTCTTGCTACTTTCATAGAGGAAAAAATATTTGGAGACATAATTTAAAGGAGCAGATATTATCCATTTTCCACATTTCTCTCCTCCTTCAATAACTGTTTCTTTGTTTTTAATGGACAGGGAAAGGTAGAAATGCTATCTTATATATAAGGTCATGTTATGCTAAAGTAAGTATGTTTGAAAATCTTATTAATTTCCTTGAATTTCACAATGCCAAGTGGGTATAACACTGCATTGGCATTGAAAAGCCATTTGCAAAACAGTGAGTCTGATTTTTCTCCACATTCATGTGGATATAAATAAACAGCTACAGGAGAAGCCAACAGAATCACAAAGCATTAGAATAAAGCCCATGTGAATATAAAAGTAGGCCACTGATTCATTTTTTTGATACTCCAGTGAAAAATCAAATGCATTGTGCAGATCTTACAAAATACACAAACTTTTTCACAAACTTCAGCATCCCACTCCCTGAGCACACATTCTTTGATATGTAGTCATTGACATATAAAATGATTTAAGGAATAATCTTCTATGGGTTATTCTCAGTTGTGAAAAATTTTGATTTTAGTTTATAAAATTGGTAAAAAGTCATGTGATTTTACATCTTTACAGTTTCTTCTTTTTCTTGCTAGTAGAATTAATTTAAAAGTATGGGTAACTTATTAAAATAAATTATACTATTTTACTTTTAGATATCCCAAGATTAAAAAAAAAAAAAAAAAAGAAAATAGCTAATACCTAAAAGGAAATGATAAACCAAAAGGCAGAATATGGCAGACTGGTGGATCTCTGCCAACCAGATAAAAATCTGAGCAAATAATCCGAGTTTCCAAACAGGAGAAGCAACAGGTTTCAGGAGACTTCTTTCACAGCCCTTGTGTGGATGCTTATTTTCTTCAGAGCAATACTTTGCTGTTTCTTTTAACTAGAAGTATTTACATTTAGTTATTTTGTATGTTTTAATGATTTATCTTCTATTTTCCTCTCATTGCCTCGCTCTCCCTCCCTCTCTCTCAAAGACAAAGATGCACACACAGTAAAATTCATAACACACTCTTCCTAATGAACAAACTCCCACCGAGCACCAAAGTGCTTAATGATGCTCAGCAGGCAGAGTTCTGCAGTTCCCCTACGTGAGCCAATATATAATCACACCACAAGTTAAGATAATATTTAGATTGCCAAGAGAAACACTGGAAATGTAAGACAAGCCGCATTTAAATTTTTCCAAACTTTAATTCTGTTCCTTTGTGTTTTCATCCACTGCAGCTGGGGAAAAAAAATGGTAAACTATATATGATTATGAAATCAAAATCTCTTTACAAGGCAGCCAAAGTAAATATAAGCAAACTGTTTTTAATCAGTTTTCAGTAGCTTGCAATACACTCTATTGCAAAGAGTTTTAGATATGTAATACACACTATATATATTGATCTCGTCTTCTTTTCCTTAGTAGTGTCTACAGATCAAATTCTGCAATTAATCAGCTTTAGGGTACAGTCCTACCAGCAATGAAGTTTACAATTGCTAAAAAAAGCTTTTTGCTGTGGTCTTTTAAGTAAGAAAACTTGCCATCATGGACCACTCACAAGTACTTTTAGGAATGTTATTCAAACACATATCAAATTATTATTGGAAGAATAAAGCAAGCAGATCCTTAAACAAATGGTGATTAGGCCACAGCCTGATCCCATCTGCTGGAATTGTTCAAAAAAGGTGTGGATGTGGCATTTGGGGACATGGCTTAGTGGTGAACATGGCAGTGCTGGGGGAGCAGTTGGACTAGATGATCTTGGGGGTCTTTTCCAACTTAAGCATTAATATAATTCTCTAATTTTAGTTGACATGTGAGACACTGCAGGTCCCCCCTATGTCCTCATACAGCTGGGGTTCTCTCTGTTCTTCCCTGGATGGGTGAACAGGTAATTGTGAGCACTGCTCTGGCTTTTCCTAAGATCCATATCCTTGTGTAACCTTGTGAGGGATCCTGGAACAGTTTTGGGTTTGGTTGTGGTGGGGTTTTTTGTTTGGTTGGTTTGGTTTAGGATTTTTTGTGTGTTTTTGTTTGGTTGGTTTTTATTCTGTGGACTTGGTTTGTTTGTTTTGATTTGCTGTTGTTAGTTTTGTTTGTTTGGTTTTTGTTTTTTTTTTTAGGAGAAGAATCAAGAGTCCTATAAAAATTTGGTAAAAAAACATGTCAATTGAGACCAGTCCCTGTCACTACTGTGGTACCATGTCAGGAATCATTGTCCTTGTGGGGAAAACCAAGGACACATCGGTAGCTGCAGTTATGTAGAGGAAATTTTGTAGGACTATTGCATGGCTCCTGTGTTCATATCACATCATTTCTTCACCTGTTCAGTGATGCTCTTAAAGGCAGGTATGGGACAACACTGTCCCTTTTGGGCTGTATCATTAAAACAGAAATGAGGGTGATGTGAAAGAGCAGCAGTGGATGGGGTAGATCATGAACAGGGCACAGAATGTGCATCCTTCAGCTACACACGTGTGCATACAGCAAAGAATTGGTGCTTTGTTGGGTGGTTTAAGAGATTATTGGATTAGATGGCAGGCAAGCAATGAATAAGACACTTTTAAGAGGTTTAGTTGTACAGAACATCACACCCAGCTGTAAGGTCCCTTGAAATCACATAGCCAAGAGCAGTGTTTTCAGTTTCTTCTTTGAAGTCTTGCTTCATGGTCAGTGTTTTCTTCATGAAAAGACAACAATCATTACTGTGTTAGTTTAGCAAAACAATTAAGCATACTAAAATGATGTAAGTACATTATTTATTTATGATAAGGCTCACATATGCATGCCCACTTGCTCTGATTTTTTTCCTTTGGATTCTGGTGCAATACATGGTTGCAAATTGTTGAACACATTTCTCTTCTCTAGATTCTTGACCACGTGTGACTGTGCAGCAAATTCTGCTGAGAAAGTTCACATTATGAATGTCTCACCACTTTATGAGCACTAGTGATTTTTTTTTTTCTCCATGCTCTAAAAATTACTTCATTCAACTAAATACTGCAAAACTCTCTCCATTTCACACTGATTTAGTTAAAACACTGCAAGAACCACAGAGCTGAAGAACTGAATGTAATAGGCAAGGATGCTTTTTTGTTTCCCCAAGGAATGACATATTCAATTATATATTGAGGCTCTGATTTCCTAAAAGGTTAAATTGAGGAAATGCTGGGATTTCAGTCATCTTTGCATTTGACCACAGTCTGAAATTGGATGGGTTCCCAGAGCCAAGAAATGCTTCTACTGCACTGGCCACCCAACCTCCTAAAATATCCTGATAAATGCCAATGATTATTATTTATCCAGTGCTTGTTCTTTGTGTACCCTACAATTTTCACCGTGCTAAAGCAGACAAGCCTTATCACAAATAAAAAAATCTCTTCTATATTGATTTTTTTCTTCTTCTATTTATTGAGGGAGCTAAGGTTCAGTTCTCCTCCTGTTTCATAATCATTGCAACATTAACAGAGTATGAGGCATAATTTCTCCCTTACAGATTATGTAACAGGCAATGCTGATATAATTCTCTTTATGTCATTTCTCAGGACTCACCTGGGATGACATCTGGCAAATACCTTGAGAAATTCTGTATCTGGTACTACACAGATTATTTCACTTAAGTGAGAAGAGTTTTAGGCATGTTCCAACACAATAAATAACTTCACACCAAAATGCCTGTATAAACAAAGGGTTTGGAACATGAAGTTCATAATTATCCTATTGATAACTATACACATAAAAATATCTCTCTGTGTGGATTTGTTTAGAAGGAGGGTCCATTCTTACGTTTCCAGAGCACTTTAAAATATGAAGCTGAAAAGCCCGAGTTTGAATATTAACAACAATGCCTCAGGTTAAGATGAATATTTATTGCAAACTTCTTTTGAGAAATGGGAACAGTCTAACCTATGTCTCCTAGATTTATTTTGTTTTTTCCACCACAGCATAATAGGAAAATACTAAATATTTTAAGGTATTTCAGTAGGCAGTAGGAGTATTTTTGCTATGCAAATATATTTAGAGAGATTAAGTTTCATGTGTTCAAAAGGAAATGGAAGACAGTTGCTTGAGAGACACTTGTGCTTACAAGGTTTTACTGTTATAAAGGAAAATAAAGGTAGTTGTAAGGGCAAAAATGGGCAATTGCTCTTAGCTTCTGCGCCATTAACAGTTGTGCTGTGTGGAAGAAAGAATAGAAAAGGTTTTGTTTTGAAGAAACTACTTATGAGTTGGCAATTACAGCTACTGCCTCAGGCTCCTGCAGGAAAAAGCTTTTAAGTGCCAAACTCAGCTGAGGTTGTTGCATTACAGAGAGGGTGAGCAGGAGGTATTTCACAGGCAGAAACAGGCTGGCTCTGCCCCTGCTTAGCTGGGAGACTGAAACCCAGCTGAACATCCTTAGTACAGTGCTGAGCTGCCTTGACACAGAGTTTAAAAGCCAGACCAAATCCTGTGTGTGCTGATCTCCCGAGTGTGGTTTGAACTGCCAGGGCTCTCCTTGCAGGGAGACACGGGAATTCTCTCTGCCCCACAAAGGTCATTCTCACCCTGCTGCTTCTGATAGGAAAAGTTTAAATATCCATTTTTCTTCCCCTCAGATTTTTGGACTGAGCCTATATTTATGCCTCAGGCATATCAAAAAGCTTGAGGCATATCCAATACTCCTCACCCCCAAAAAAAGTTCTTTTAGTAATAAATCCACCTTGTTGTGAAGGAAAAACAGCTTGGCTGTTCTCAGGGATAGCCAGGGCCACTTGAGGTGGGGTGGGGAGGATGAAGAGGAACTCTCTGTATTTCTGTACAGTGACCTTTTAGAAGGAATTATCATTAGCTGCCCTAGAATTAACAGGAATTCATCTCTGTTCTGTGTCCACCTAAAGCTACAGACATTCCCCCAGTGTGGTTTATTGTCCAATACTGCTTCCACAGGGGCCTTGAAAGAGAAATTTGTAAATGACAGCCCCTTGAAAAAAGAGTCCTACTGTGTGTTTAGACATACAAATAGGTGTCTTGATTTTCAAGTGCATGAAGTATCCTTTGGCTCCTAATAAAGGAACCCAAAATGTAAGTCATTAATGTTTTTAAATATCAGAAGTTTCTCAGGTATTGAACAGATGAGCAAACTAGTTCATGTGGAAGTTTCTTTAAATTAAAAAACCTCATGTCCCTGTTCTGCTAAAGAGAAAGATAGTTAAGATTTGCTTGCATATTTGAGTAGGAAATATTTAAATATCTGGTACTTCTCCTCCCAGCAGAGGGCTGACTGGAAACCATAACAAACCCATCCCATTTATTCTTTTTAACTTCATAACTAAAGACCTAAAAAACCAATAAGTCCCCCAAATAAAACCACTCCTCATTCCTTTAAAATGCAAGTTAATACATTGGGCTTTATATTCCTCAACAAAAAAAACCTCTCATTTGAAAAATTAGAAAAGATTGGCCTACACAAGACTGTCCATGACTTGGAAAATACGAAAATCTGTAGCGTATCAAACCCAGGCAATGGCAGTGGTTGAAATTGCGCACATCCAGCCCATTTCCCACCAGGTTTGCACACGCAGAGTTGCTAAACCTCATTACAATGTAGCATAAACGGAGGCCTAATTATCATAAGAAACTGATCCAAAAGAAAATCCCATCAACATACATGAAAACGAACTTGATGTGTTTGAAATGCAGCCAACTACAAATTAATTCAACATAGATTACATATACAGGGAGAGAGAGACTCCAGCAGAGTAACTGGCATTGTACTGGTGTGTGTGCCAAAGAGATTCCCTCTTTCCCTGTATCCCCTCCCAATCACTAAGATGAATTATATTTGTGCACCATATGCTCCGGCAAGAAACGAAGCAGTGGTCAACCTCTGAGTCTTGATTGCTGTAATTTCTTTATAAATTAATTTATGTTATGTCTGTTTCCCCTTTCATGACAAGTGATTCTGGGCCAAACTCAGCCATATTGTGGCCTTGTAAATGACCACAAAAAGGCTCCTAATTACGGCACCCCTGCACTGCCATTTGCAGTTGCTGACGGCATCCATGCAGTGCCATGGAAGTGTATGCGCCATGGGAATACCAGTGTGGCAGCAAGGAAGGCTCCAAAGATGCCTGCGCTGTGTCTAAAATAAGAATAGCCTGAGGAAAGTTTCCATATACTTCAGGATCCAATCTGGTTTTACTGTGAGTGCCACTCGGTGTGACGGAGCAAGCAGTGGAGGTGAGAGCAGGGAAGAGCTGACTCAGTCCCACTGGCACAGTGCAAGCACCTGAGCCGTATTATTTGAAGAAAATAACTTTGGAGATCCTGCTCCTGCTCCACCTGCTGCTGTGTAGCTGAGCAGCAGCTATTTGTGTCTTCATGCTGGTGGAAGAACCATTTATTTTCCCTTTATTGCTATGGTCTCCAGATCTCAAGTTATCTGAAATACTGTCTTAGTTAAGTTCATATTGCTCTGCCCTTCAGGTCATAGCAGATGCCAGGGCCAGAATAGTCTCTAAAACACTGGCAGATGTTTGTTTGAGTGGACTTTTATAGGTCTGAAGCCTCATTAGTTGTTTTCATGACCTGAATACTAATTCAGCAGTGTAATTCTTAGGCTCTGGATCTGAATATGCAGGCAATGCTGATGAATTTAAGTCTAAAGGTACTAGTTATCGTTATTTAGAATAATAGAAATAAATGTAATAAATACATTTTATGCCAATAAAAATTCTTTTTAAGTATAGCGTACAATTAACAAAATCCCTTCAATAAAGTGAAGTATTTTATGTCAAGATGTCCCAGCAAAAAATAAATTGTTGGGTCAAGTGGCAAGTGAAAGATATTCAGGATTGGTAACACCTCATTAAAAACCATTTCAACTGCCCTAAGGCAAGATGTTAATACACAGTAATTGTCTGCCCAGAGCAAGTCTTTTTCCAGTTACATGAATAATGCAAAGTAACTAAATATGCTTGTTTATGTATTTAGCAGATTCACTATAGCTTCAAAGCTAATGACTCATTTTTTAGAGTTTTATGCTACAATCACAAGTTCACAAATAGGAGAAAAAAACGTTTAAACCATTCTCTTCTTCAGCAGCAAACTTCACTTGCAGAAAAAAAAGTACAAAACCAATTTAATTAGGGCATCTGTAAATCCCAAGGAAGCAGTACTGCTGCTTCATCTGCATTCATCTTATTGCTCCAATAAAAATGTAAACAAATAATAGGACACCAGTAATGTTAATTCAACCAGTATAAGTTTTGTGTCTATCACTGGACCACAGAAAATTACAGAATGTTTTCCAGTTGCCCAGATAAAGTTGTGTGTGTGTGTTTTTAGCATTTTGACAAAGAATGTCTGTAAGTAGGGGAACAAAAATTCTGCTAACTCTTAAGTACCCTCAAAGCAGAAGACAATTTTCATCTTCAATCTGTCTGTAGAAAAGGAATTTGAGATTTGTCCATCCTGAAATTATATTTTGATCATATGCTTCAGACTTTGAATGTCTGGAAAAAAGAAGTTTGCTTTCCTTCTGGATTACTGATTTTTAAATTATTACCCAAATTTTTGGAAAGGCTAGAATTCTTAACACTGATCCCTAAAATTGATACTTCATGTGACATTTTATGAAAGTAGGTGTTTCGATAGTCACTGAGTGTTGAAATAAGTATTTTAAAGCCTGAGCCAAGAAAAGATGTATCTCTTATCTAAAATAATTTTTACAACAATACTTTTGGCTGCAACCACTTGATCAGTGATATACAATTTGTGCATTCTGATGTTGACTGGAAGATGTAAACAAGACTTAATAGAGTGCTCCAGAATATTAATGTCCTATCTGAAGATTTTATTTATTATTCATGCCTAGTAAGTAGTCAATATTACTGTTGTGTGTCTGCTCTACTGTAAATAGCTCAAAGTTATGATCTGTTTTGCAATCCAGAATAAATATTCTGTTTCAGTTGAACAAGAACGTGTTGCCACTGGATTTTTTCATTAGCAAGAGACAGTGGGTGACAAACATTTGCTCAAATACTGTCATTCCCCAAAGTATTCCACTCTTCAGAATTAAGCAAAATTTCCTGCTAATATTGGGTGTTCTATCCTAAAAGGCTTGTATTAATTAGCATACAAATATAATTTTTGTAACTGTTAATTGTTTCAGTAAAGAACCTTTTATGCTCAGGAAAGACAATTTCCTCTGGTAACTTCATAACAGTTGAATGAGTCCTGTAAAAATCAGCCACACAGGGCAAGAATCCATAGTGTGGTATGTGGGGAATTCAAATCTCTGTCATGTTAGCAAACAAGCTGCTCTTTTAATTAGACATCTTAAGCTATATTTTTCACTGTCTGTATTCTGAACTTATGATCTAATCAAATCAGGATTGAAAAAATAATAGGAGAGGGAACCATGAAGTTAAGAGTAATGAGACTGAGCAGAATCCAGAGAAAACCATCTGGGTTTGCACAGATTTTTCAAAGTGTAGTTGTCAGTGCTAGAAATGGGTATCAGGGACATACCGTGCAGTCTGAAGCCCTTTGAAGAAATGAGAAGTAGCTGTTCTCTCTCTCCTATTGACACATTTCAGCCTTGATTTAAAAGGTGTGTTTTGCAGACAAGCCAGGGTAGTTCATGCCTACCCTACACTTGGCCTTCCCTGCTGAGAATACCAATGAGAATGTCTCATCTCCATGTGATGTTTAATCTAGACTGTAAGCCCCTCAGGGGCAGGGATCACATCTTCTTGTCTGTAAAACCTAATGTGCACATATGGCAAAGAGCAAATAGGAAGAAGGATCACAGGCAATACGTGGGGCTAAGTTTTGTTTACCTTTCCAACATGAAAGTGTCTTTATGCCACAATTACTTTCTAGAAAACTAAAGCCCATTAAAGCCTATGCAGCTCTAGTCAAAATGCACACCAGGGTGATGTGATGCCATTCAGTGCAGCAACATGAATTTTATCAGCAGCCTTTCTCCAGCATAAGTGTTCTGGTAACAGCATTTCAGGTTTAAAGACTAGTGAGGAAGTCTGAATCGTTTGTTTTATCCCAACGTATATCCAATGTGACCCCGCTTTAAGAAAAATTGGAGAACCTCCAAAAACAACAGGAGAATTTAAAGTAAGGAATGACAGGGAAAAAAAGTGTTGAAAACCTGAAAATTTCTCTTTCTTTCCCCAGCCAAAAAGTAGCCTGTAGTAGCTGCACACTGTCAGTGGTGCAGTGCTGAGGACGGTTAATCTGTGGACAGGGATGTGGGAAGAATGATGTTCCTCAGTAGTGTGTTAATCACCTGACCACGGCGGTTAAAAATGGCTTCAGCACAGCAAAAACCATCATCGCTCCCAGGCTATCACAGGGTGGCTCTGCCTATTCTGTTTCCAACTGCAGGTTGTGCCAGAAAAAGCTGGAGTTACATCTTTAAAGTAATTTAAAACGAGCAGCCAGCTTTGGCCAAGATGACAATAAGCGGAAATAATGCAGGTGAAGAGCTAAAAACTGCCTTCCCAGCGCAAACACCCTCTGCTGAAATCATAAAGTATGCACATGAGCGCTGGGTTGGAGCAGGGAGCCAGCTTTCTGCCAGAGCTGGCAGCGGAGCAGAACATTATTTGGATCCAGAAACTATGTTAGAGAGGACAACAACATTGTCTTTATGACTCATTTTTGTCAGACTGGATTCAAAACTTATACCAACAAATTTGACATTTCATACTGCTCTGCAGAAAGCAAGGAAAATGAGTCCATGTTTTAAAACAGCAGGGAAGCTTCCAGTGCTACAATTAACTGGTAACATATGCCACTGCTGCCAAGAGGATTTTTAATCTCTTTAAACATTAATGTAGCATTTTTGCTTCTGTCGCAATAAGGCAGCCATCTGTGTTTGAACCTGCTGGGAAACCAGGGATATGTTTACAGAGAGAGAAACAGAGAGAGGCAGGGAGGGAGGTAGACATCCATGTTCCTAGACCCAGCATCAAAAATAACAATTCGAGCCTTTTAAATAGTATTATTAAGGTGTCATATAGCAGTAGGAAGATTGTTAAAATGCTCAGACTGCTCAATTTAAAACTGTATGAAAAGATAACCCCCAACACAGAACATATTCTCCTTATTTAATACACTTGTTTTTCTGTGTAACTGTGAGCAGGGAAAGGATTTCATTACAGACTTATTTCCAGGAAAATCCCAGGTCTATGGCACTGAAGCAAACTTCTTATGTAGTATCAAACAACAGTAAAAAGTTGAGTGTTTTGCAAATCCTTTCAGCATGAGCCTCCAGTTCAGCATTTCTTATAGCACTGTATTCTAATATTTATGAGATTTTAATTTAATTATTTTTTATTAGAAAGTAATGTCCTCTGAGAACCAGATACAAAAATGCAAGCTCACAGCTACCCTCTGTAGACATATACAAGGTGATGGATCTTGGAAAAACACCAACCCTGCTTTTTTTTCCAGTTTCTGTCTACACTCCTTGGGATGACAACCCCCAACATGTGAACAAGTGTCAGGAAGAGATGAAGTGTGGGGGGTTTGGCCTGGGTAGCAACACTGCACTCAGACTCTTGAAAAACCAGTCATTGATCTCTTCTGGGTTTGGGGATGATCCCAAAGCAGTTCAGAGCTGCTGACACGACTGCTGGTGCCTCTAGAGCCAAGGTGCCCTCCACAGCGTGAGCTGGATCCATGGGACGGACAGCCACAAAAATAACTGATTACAGTGGTATGAAAAACATCCCAAACTGAGGATGGATTCCTGGGAAAGTGCCAGCTCTGACACAGATTACTGTGCTCTTTGTGGATTCACATGGTTAATATTTTTAATTTGGTGGACTAAATTGTGAAGTGCTGACATCCAGCATCTTTTGATGAAGCTGCAGGTGCTCAGCACATTTAAAAATGTAGCCACACGTATTTGGGCCCATTTGTTTTTCCTGGCTGCAGCAATTCAGGTGGGAGATTTTAAAGAACTTAAGTGTGCTTTTTGCTGCTGGGTTATTGCTGGTTGCTGTGGATATATTGACTAATGGATGGAAAGGGGATACAGGAGTGGTCTGTTGTGTTATTAAGGATTGTCAAGCAGAAGACAAACCCTCTTTTAAATGAATATGTACATAGCTTAAAATACATCACATGGATCTAGACATAAGTGTATAAACCCTGGAGTTTGGATCTTTGGTTACAGCTCCTAATTTAGTTTAAATGTAAACCAACCATAAATAACAGTTATTTCTCACACAGAAAATTAAGTACCTAATATTTATAAAATACCATTTATCAAACAGACCTCTAAAGTTCTGAGAAAAATCTTATGCTGTTTTTCTGATTTATAGCATCCTATATATTTCCTACTACATTCCATATATTACCTAATGAAAGAAAACCTATATAAAAGGAATAATTTCCTTTCTCATAATACTTGTTTCAATTTTATCTCTTTTTGTTTAAAACTAGCCTGTTCTGAGCCCCTTCTTAGGTTTCCTGAACTTGGAATTGGCAGGTACTAGCTTGTATCTTTATTATCTGTTGAACTCACCCATTAAAAGATAATGTAAGGCTTTTAACAAACCAGTTCACCTCCCAACAGTGAAGCTTTGATTGTAATTGTGAATTGTTTAATTTTTGACTCACTAAACATGGGCTTAAGTATTTAAGTTCCCTACATTTTTTTGCTATTATACTTTACAAAATATTTCATCGTGAACTAATTCTCTTAAAACAAACTGAGGTAATTCTGTCAGACCAAAATAAGTGAGGCAGGAGAAACTGAAAAGAAGGAGAGCAAAATTCCCGACAATAACTGTGTTTATGACCCACCTGCACAGAAGCAGTGGAATTTGTCTAGGTGACTCATTGCTGCATTTTTTAAACTATTTTTTCCATCTATTTTTTAATACTTGTGGTTCCAGCAAGATTTTACCTTTGAAATAGCACACTGTGATTACCTTGGAGTTTGCTTGCTGCAGAATATTTGAGATAAAAATTCTGCCTCAGAAAAAGAATTATTTATTGTTATTATTTTTTTTTTCATAAACTCTTGCAGAATTCTCGCTTTTCATGAGCTCTGTGTACTGAAATTTCCTGCATTACAGCTCAAGGGCAAAGAAAGGATGCTGAGCTTGCTCATGATTGTCCCATATATTCATTTGCTTAAAAACAAGAAGCGTTTGATTGAGATATTCATATGCCCAAAGCTAAATATATGTGTATATAAACTCATATACATAAACTCGAGGGCACTCAACTAGTTAACTTTTAAAAAGTGCCTTTACTAAATATTTAATTCAATGAACACCTATGGGCAGTAGGTAATAACCAAAAAAAAAGCTTTTGTAATAGATTAATTAAGGCCAAAAAAAATTAACTTAGAGAAAAATATTGATAATAAAAAATGTCGTGGTTTTGCTCTGGGTCAATTTGCTTTCACACCCCCCACACAATTACTATTAGTTGAGAGAAGGTTTATGC
>JAYRBT010000156.1:2287845-2358096 GCA_036023395.1 Myiotriccus ornatus
TGTCCAAGGCCAGGTTGGACAGGGCTTGGAGCAACCTGGGATAGTGGAAGGTGGATGATCTTTCTGGTCCTTTCCAACTCAAACCATTCCTTGATTCTTTGAAAATCACCAGTTTTAGAGGAAAACCACGGTCCCCACAGAAGTAAGGCTTGAGAGTTCAACATTAAAGATCTGTTTCACCAAACAGTATATTTTAGCAGTTTTCTGGGAATGTTTGGAGCGAGCTGACACCATTTCATTGGTTGGTGGGCAAAGGAGTAGTCCTGGGCTTGAGGTTCCAGGTCTTCCGTTTTGTGCATATAGGAACACATTTACAAGAAATCAGGCTCCCGTGTTCCACAAGGTGTCTTTCCAGGTTTTCATCCTGCAGCAATTGTTTGTCACAAAGCTGAAGCTGAAATACTTAAAAATCAGGTTCTGAAAGAAGCTGCACAGAGAACTTCACATTTTTCACAGCTCAGCAGACACTGTCATGGAAAAGCTCTGTTAACATGGTTCACATACTTGTGCTGAAAATGACATTTAGCTGTAGACACACACCAAGTCAGAGATGCAAAAAAATTCCCAATGTTTTTCCACATAAATTCAGAATGAAAAAATATCATCTGCTAACCCGAAACAGAATAAAAAGAAATACCTCTCTTTTTCCTCGGTATTTAAGCTCAGTAACTGTCTAAAAGAGCATTTCCCCCCTCTGCTTTTAAGAACCCAAAATTTATTGCAGTATAGTAGGAGTCTTCAAGGTCAAAGGGTATATAGTCTGCTTGCTGCAATATAATCTGACATGATAAATCATGTACAAGCAGCCAGCAGTGCTGCTATCATGAATTTGTAGGAGAATAGAAAATGATTTTTACAAAATATTCATTAAACTATATAGTAATTTTCATTTTTTATATGTTCTGTTTTACTGCTTTGTTTTTGCTTCACAATAAACAATCTTAGGAAAAAGCCGTGAGGGATGTGCAGATGGAAATGAGATGCTGCTTTTTGCCCAGAAAGCGAATAACTCTCAGCCCCACTGAACGTTTGCTTTTCCTTTTCTTTTTAATTCTTTGGAACAAAAAGGCCAGCTGGCATTATTTCCATTTCTATTATTTTCTCAAGAGTTAGAGTAAGCCAAACTCACAATTACCAGACATCTAGAGGGCAGTGAGTGTCTAATAGATAAATCCACCAGTGCTGATGATTAGCACTGAGCTTCTGAGAAGAAATTCTGATCATATTGCACCCGTGATTTAATTCTAAATATATAATATGAAAATTAAATGCACCTCTCAAGCCTGCTGTTATTTTTAATTCCACCTTTTTTCTCTGGCTCCAATCACACTCATTATCATCACTGTGGGCTGCCATTTATATTCTTACATGATTTTTGTGTCCAGTGAAGTAGAAACAGCTCAATCCAGTTGTCCTGACCTGCTGAACAGGTGCCTTTGCTGTAACCAGGGGCTAACAGAGCACACTAAATATTATTTTATGTCACTAAACACAGAAGCCTGCAGTAAATGCAAGGTGATATACTTCAGGCCAGATTTACTGCTCATGAACATAGGGATAATCCTTTCTTCAAAGACTGAATCCTCAAAAGACTGGAAAGACCTTTCTACTTCCTACCCTCAAAATGTGGGTAGGAAAGCTATTCTAAGTCAGAAAGGTGTCAAATTCCCAACTTACCAACCAAAATTATATGAAATGTCAGGAATATGTTTTTGAAATTTATAATGGGAATATCCTGTTAACAGCCAAAGTAGCTGCCATGAAAGAGCTACACTTGGTACCTGAGATCACCACGGGGCCTCTGCAGACCTCGAGCCTTCGAGGTAGGTGCTGTTGTATTTGGATTAGAAAGCCTTAGAAAATTAGGGGTTTAGTGATAACTGCAGACCAAGAATTCATACCACAGGAATCCATAAGCACCAATCCAGCTTTGTTGCCAGTCTGTGGAATTACCTCTTTACTGCAGAGCTGTCTGTTTTGTACGGACTAAAATGTGTGGAGTTTGGGCTACCGTGGAAGTTCAGTGTGGCTGGTTTGTTCGCTATACCATTAATAAGAGAATCCCATAAAGAATTTATATTTTAAATCCCAAAGAGAGGTATGATGTTAACGCAGAGGTTCCCAAAACTAGAGCTCAGCACATATAAATGGAAATGGAAAGGGAGTTCAACTTACACCCCCCCAAAGATGTACAAAGTAACCTGGGGTTGCATCCCTTCACTTAAAATAACAAAAAGCAAATCTGGAAACTGCCTTCTAAATAGAAAAAATACTTTGCTCCAAGCGTTCAGCTTTTAAATGTTTGGTTAATTATTGACCAAATTGGTACTTCAGCTACTAATTCGCAAAAGAAACCAAAAGAATTCAAAAGAAGCCATTTGGTTTACAGAGTGACCACAGTATGTGGATTGTAAATATCCAGTCTTTGTTCAAAGCAGCCCAGTTTCTAAAGAAAAAGCACTTTTGTTGGTCATTACTGCAAAATTCTGTTTTACAATTGAAACCCGTGCCTGTTCACCTGGGAAGCATTTTAATACAGAAGCATTTTAAATGTTAACACCTACATAATAGCCTACAGAATGAGCCTAATAAAGGCTGATTTACCACTGTATTTGATTAAACTGTATCTCCATCTGCAGAAGGTGAATGGATTCTGAAGTTACTTGGGATAATTATAGCCCACAAACCTTGTAGACCCCCTTGCATCAGTCCCCGTGCAGTGGATAATGTGGCAGCTCCACCCCATCCCACTGTCTGTGTGCCCCGGGCTGCAGGATGAATGCTGCCATGTTATCTGAACGTCTGGAATTCCACCCAGGGAATCAGTTAATCCCACAAGTTTCCCTCCTTCCACAGGCATCACAAGAAACTTAGCAAGGGCTCTACATTAGTGCTGACCCTCCTTGCAAACACCCGCCCTTACTGTGACCACTGAATCCCCTTTCTGAAAGGAAACAAGAGAAATTCGTAACAAGCACAGAAGAGCTTGTGGGTTTAGGGTTTTTTCCTCATTAAATGGCTAAAACACTGAACAGTTCAATTTTCAGTTGAGCAGGCAAATGTCTTGAACTCAGCCAAACATTTTTTAAAGTAATTTCACCTAAATGTCAAGGAAAGTGATAACTGATTTAGCAGATAGAAGGATAATTGTAGATGATTAGATAATTATTGAATTATTGAGTGATTATTAGATAATTATTGAAATAAAAAAATCTTATTTAAAATGGACACACCATCCTAAACTCAATGTTTCTCTGTTAAAGATGTACAGAAGCTGATTTTCAGAGTGAATCAGACCAACATGTAGATTGTATTTTGATATTTTACAACTCCAGTTAAAACAAATAAGGCAGGAAGAGATTTGAGGGCTTTTGAGTCCCACTGTGCATGCAGTAGTCAGTCCTCTAGAAAGGACAAATGAGAAAAAAGGGGCTGTAAAATGTTTTCTTTTTTGATAATAGGAGAAAATTGTCCAGTTTCCAATTTTGTTGTTGACTTTGCTGATAAGAAATCGGCTGTTAATGAAACCTTTGATGATAATTAATTTAACAGCAAAAAAAGTGATACGTTGTCTTTTAATTTAATGCCAAAAATTACCCTTTTTGCTGGGAATTTATTAAAAAAGTCTGTTTCCCTTGAAAAGCCTCTAGGCAATACTTTTAAAGTCTGCAGAAAGTAGAGAGAATAAAAGGAAAAGATTTGGCAAGACACTAATATATATTAAAAAAAACCCAGAGATGTTTAAGCAAAAAGATCTTGACAATAAATATCTATCAAATGCTTAATAGTTTTCAGATTACACTGTGGGAAACTGTGGGTGCTGTAGTGGCCCTTGTGCCTGACTCCACAGCTGCTACAACTAGACCACAAATTTTGATATATTTGGTTCCATATCACTTCTGAAACACACCTGAGTATTATTCCCATCCTAAATAATAAAGTAAATCTGAAGGAGATCAACTGGCATGTAAGGAAAAATATAAGGACCATGACAAGTTAAAAGTGTGTTGGAAATACGTCAGTTCATGTCTCAGTATTTCAAGTCAAGGATGTAGAATAACTGAATTCCTATTTTTAATTATTGTTTTATGTAATACTATCACTTGAGTCTTAACTCCAGAATGAGTGAATAAGTAACACAGAATGAAACAAAGCAACACCACAAAATGTAGCTTAGGAGGGCATAAAAAAATGACTGTATAACTCTTGGTTTTGTTTCCTCTAGGCCAGAAAACAAATTACACCAAAAAAAAACAAAAAAAAAAACCCCAAAAAACCAAACAAATTCCATCAAGATTTTAGATTAGAATAAGAGACTTCAGTGCTGTGTTCTCTAGCACTGAATGAACTGTGGTCTGAGAGTGGTGAATGAAATTAAGGCTTGAGGTACAACAGGTAATGTCACTGCAAGGTACAGTGTGAGTCTGGACCTGTCACAGCTGAGCTGCTGCTGAAGGGAATCCCCAGTGTTTAGTTGAAACACAACTCAATGGACAATCAAAGCTGCTTGAGAATCTGCAGTGTCCTGAAATTGCATATATAATCCGCAAATAATTTCATTAATTTGGAAAATGATGCTATCACCTAATAGTTTTCACACGATAGATCTTATTTAATAAAAAACCCTGGTATTAACTACAGCAACTGCAACAAAATATGATTTTTTTTAAAACACTCAGGCACATTAAGGGAGAAGCACACTGCTCAAGTCACATATGTTCTATTGTAAACTCTCGGTTTTGCTCCAGCAGATGGGATGGCTCAATTACAATAGAATCAGTTACGTGTGAAGGAAACTGCAATTTCTTCTTCAGACCGTGTTTTATTTGTCAGAGCAATTGATGCTGGGACTTTTGACAACAAACAACTTTTTAGCCTGTAGAATTTTCTTAGGCTCTGCTGGTAATGTTGGTACTGCTCCCTGTGCTGAGAAATGCCTGTGTGTGAGCACAAAACGCATTTCCCTCAGTTTTGAATTCCCCCTCCAAACAAAAACTATTAATTTCAAGCACACATAACTTTAATACAGTATTTTTCTATTTTCAAGGGCTTCTAATGGAGGCATTCACCATCCCTACCCTCCCTCAAAATTCAGTGTTCCGACTTTGTGCTAAACTGTCTCAGAATTATAAACTGCTCTGATCATATAAATCAACGTGCCATAGGAATGAAACCCCCCATTCAGCACCTCTGGAATGCTGTGTATGCAGAGCACTGACATTTAGATGATGGGCTGATGAACTTTATTCAAGCACCAATTTATTTTGTTAAAAAACACCAAGAGCTTTCAAGAACAGAGGATGATAGAGCAAACAAGAGTTAAGTCACTATTAACTGTATATGTATTGAACCCTTAAGTTTACTCCTCAACTGAAATATAATTATCAGCCAAGATATTGAAGCCAAGAGAGTCAGGGACATGAGGATGTCCTTTGCTAATGCCAGCACAGATTACAGAAAACTACTATGAAAATTACCATGTGACTGAAAAAAGGCCCAAGGACACAATGATTTTCTAAGTGATGTAAAAAGTGTGGTGGCTGGTCAAGCTTAACTCAAACCTAGCTCAGAAAAAGCAAAGCATTGAAGTAGAAAAATATGCTTAGAATTATTCTAATATTATGGATATATTAGTTGTGCCAAAACAATAAAAAAAAATATCAAGATAGAATTGCAGCCTTGTCCATTCTGATAAAAATCACTTTTTTCTTTTGAAGGTGTTTGAATGTCTTTAAAGTTATTAATTTTGAAAGTTCAAAAGTAGCACTTGCACTATTTTCTTTATTACACCAGGAACTAAGATAAGCATCTTCCTGCTCTGATGAGTGTTATATAGACTGCAATATTTACTTTTCAGTGCAGTCTACACTGCTTGCAAATTATTTTAGTAAGAGTGACAAAGGTGAACAGTAGACAGTTAAGCTAATTATCTAGAAAGAAGCACATTCTGTTTGTATTAGAATCAACAGCAAAGGTAATGCTTTGACTGTGAAGCAGCTGAAAGGAAAAATGATACTCTCAGCTGATTCACTGAGGATTTAGGATCTCCAGGCTTTCCCCATTGCCTTAGCTAAACTTTGGGACATAAAATGATAGGAATTTATATTTAGATGGTAAAATTGTAGTGACTCTATTTCAGATCTTGGGCTACCCGTGCATTAAATACTCTGTAGACATTTCATCTCCAAGATCATGCAGATGCCTTGTGCACACATTGGAAATTTTCAGGTTTTACAGAATTTGAGTATTCATCAGAATTTTCCATTTAATATGAAAAAGTGCCTTTCAACCCTGAAAATGAAAGCATGGAAAAGAAAATGCAGCCTTGAGTTTCTGAAAGGGATATTCTCAACTCCAAAACTATGCCCCGAGTTGCTGCACCACGTGCGACTGACGGTGACTTTGGGGTGCCCTGCACAAGCTGACGGGTCACGTCTTTCCGGGGGTGACACCTCTGAATAAGTTGGAATAACTCAGTCTGAAAGTTGAGCTAACAGACTTTTGGACAGTAGTAAATCACTGTCAAACAATGAGAGACACGTTGATGGTTATAACTCTTTTCTCTGTTGACACATCAATCTGTCTATCATCCAGCTTGGAACAGAATCCATTACATTAATATGTTTCCACAGGCAAATTGGGAAATTCTGATTTTAATCTAATCAGGGTGGTTATTTTTGTAAATAGCAATTTTAGCTTGTTTAAAGTTCTTCTTATAATAAATTGAATTTTAGTTGAAGAAGTGAAACATTTAGAGCTGAAAAGAATTAAATATTAGTGTGACTAAATTAATTTTTATCTTTTTGAGTGATATTGCTTCTGGAGAAGGTAATAGTACAGTAATGAAGGTAACAGAACAGTAAGGAAGATGCTGCAAATGTCATCTTCAAAACTAGAATATTCTAATTCATGGAGATACAATGCACCAAATGTTTCAGGTATATTAAAAATTCACAGGAGTCATTCACTGCTCCTTCCCCAAGCAGCATTAGCCGATACACGTGTTTTCAGTGCCCCATCAAATAAATAACCACTCAAAAAGGCATAATTGTATGAATCAATGGAGCTGCCCCTGTAGGCCCAGATGGAGCTGGAAACCATCAAAGACTGAGAGACAGGCTCCTTGAACTCATTTCTAACACCAAAGACTACACATTTTGCATAGAAACTCTTCTTTTTTTTTCAAGTTCACACCTGCATTTTTGGAGGAATTTGATTCAGACAACCAGCAGAGCATGTGATGAATCTGAACTAGACCTGTGAGAATTCAAGCTCTTCAGAAAACAGAGAAATGTTTCAAAGTATTTCATGTTTAAAGTGAAGGTTTCTTCTGGTACAAAATCAAACCTAAACCAACTGATTGAGGCTCTTTTCTTTAAAATTTTATTAATGATCTTCATATTTTCAGCCTAATACTGCTCTCTGAAGATCATTTTAGTGCCCAGTCAAGTGTAACTCATTTCCTTTGAGATCCAGAAGTACAAAAATACTCTTCTCTAATTCAGTCCACATGCCTAGAACTTGAAAGTTACCTTAATGAGAGTAATATAATTGTTTTCAGCTTTTTAAATATTGTCATTAATGCCAAGTTAAAATGTGGACATTCACAAACAAGCAAGAGCATCCTGGGCTAAGGGAGCAAAAGGGAAATTATTTTTTTAAATAGATTGGATCACACAGGTAACCTTTGCCATTACTGTGTACTTTATGTGAGTCAAGAGAAGGCAGGATTAAATTATACAATGTATGTAGAAATGATAATTTCCTGCTCATAGTGTTCTCTAGACAGCTTCTCAAAAACATTAGAAAGGTTAGCTACCTTAAAGAAAAAAGTCATGTTTCTCTGTATGTCAACATTTTGTCCACATTTTTATACATTTTTTGGAAGAACATGGTGATTGCTTATGGAATAAAAAATTATTACTGACTTGTATATCATTGATTGTGAAACTTGTCTTGATATCATAACGCTCACAAAATCATGACAGCTGCATATGGATATTAGCAGATGTAATAATGTAAACTTTAAGGCTCAAACAGGACACAGAATTTATATTTATCTATAGCCCACGGTCTATGACTTATTTACCTCCACATATACTTTTATCTTTGTGTAAGTAGTTTTGCACTGTACCCTGCTGTGTACTTTTGGGCTTGTACCCGGTATATATTGGATGACAGCTCAGTACAAAATGCTTGACATTAATCTTTAGGTCCTATTGCTTTCATGGTAGGCAATTATGACAGAGAACACTTATTTTTTCCTCTTTTAACCTAGAGGTGACCTGCCACTGGAATGCAGTTTCCTCTTTCATCATCGTTACTCCACAGAAACACTAATAGCACTATGTCATGCAACATTTAGAAAAAAACCAAACAAACCCCCCAAAACCCCTTCACAGACCAGTAATTACATTATTACTTAGATAATAAAGAAGGGGAATTTTCCTTTATGGCCCAGAGTTGGACGCAAATGTGACAAATGATGAGACAGAAGTTGAGAGCCTGTGTTTCCTGTGACACAGCTCTGCAGACTGCAGACAAGCTGTACTAGAATGAACCTGGGGACAAGTGACAGTGTCAGGCAGAGGAGCACAGCCCACCTGCAGATATTTGCTCACCCACCAGGAGGGGTGGATGGAGCACAGTGGGACTGAAGGCATTTCTCAGAAGCTTAAATTTGCCTGCAAACACTCACCTCAGGCAGGAGACAGAACAGAAAGCCTTAGAAGCTCTTAAAATATTTTTAAGATAATTTTTTAAAATTGTGGTAACTGTTTTAACGCATCCAGGTAATCAGAATTGTTATTATTTTATTGCCCTGGCGTAGGGGAGGCTCTCGGTGCCGACACACAGAACCAGCAGCAGGGAGCGATTCCAGCTGGGACTGCATGGAAACACAGCCAGACAGGGAGTTCTGAGGAAATGCCAAGGCACTATTCATCAGCAGGATAGGCACAAGCACAGCACCTCAGCCGCTATTTCCTTGAGGAATCTCCAGGAGTTTCTCCTGAGGCGTTTTATGATGCCTGGATGTTCACTGTGGATGCTGGAGGGAAACAGGGACTGTCCTTCAAAGGGAAACTACCAAAATCCACTAAAAATGACAGAATTAGCTCAAGTAGCTCAACTGCCATATAGGTCCAGAAATTCAGAGCTTTTTAGCATGGCCAAGACCCTTCCTAGTGGTTAGAGTGAGCAGATATATGACTCCACACTAATAACTGGAATTTCTGCAAACCTCAGGCAGAAGAAATTATTTCTTTTGCAGTATTTCCTAACCACTATGTGGGAATTTCCAACTCCCTGCAGGCTTAGAGAAATCTCAAGAAAAGCATAAAATTATTGAATTGGTTTTCAGATATGCTAAGCCTTTTAGCTCGCATTAAATCAACGGTAAATGAGGTACATCACATCTCTAAAAAGCAGATTACTCATTCAGGATCAAAATGCAGCTTTGAAATATCCGGCAAAAGCATTTTAAAAAGTTAAAATGTATTAGTGATTAATATTTGGGTAAATTCAAAAGCATTTTGATGGGGAATTTACACAGACAAAAACACAACATGACAGTTTAATATAAATACTACTGGAAAAGATAATAATAATTGCACAAGTAATTTTCAGATTAATTTTTTTTTAGGCAAAAAACATAAACTACTATAGAAACCTCATATAAATATAATATTTCTTCAATTCATAGAATTGTTTCCACTGACAGAGGGGAAAAATGGGCTCTTAGCAATTTATTCTTCTGTTCTATTTGCGTGAGTTTAATTTAAATTGAAACTTGTTTCACAAAACTCTCATGGAGTGAAACAAGATGAATTTGAGTGTTTCAGTTTTGCAGATACGATTTAGCATTCAAAAAAGCACCTTTACAAACCAACTCATTCTGCTGCATTTTTTAACTTTTGTAAACAGATTGCAGAGAAGGAGCCAATGCGGATCTGGACATCTTGTATGTCATCAGGCACAGCTTTTGAGTTTTTTATTGCATAAGGGATGGATTTCTGACAACACATTTTAAAAATTGCTTCTTATCCAAAAAACGACAGGCAAGAAAATTACTCATGAAGAATAATCTTTGTTCAGTGAGTGAAGTCCCCCCACGTCCTTTGAGCAGCCGAGGGAGTTGGCTGAGCACGAGGAACACCAGACGGATCTCAGGGGACAAAATCTACCCAAAACTCCTGCCACAGGGTGTTTCCACAGCACTTTTGGGCTTTCCCCTGGTGAAGGAGTAGAGATACCTGGGCTTTCCATAACCAGGACTCTGTAGCTGCCAAATCTGTCTGTATAAGAATAAAGTCAGATTTTTAGACACCCTTCACTGGGCATTGCAATAAAGCCCCCACAAATTGATTTTTCGACAGTTGTGGTGGCAGTTGTATGGATTATGATGGTTAGATAGGGCTTAAAAAGTTGTGAGTTTCCACCAGCATATATTAAAGAAAATACTGATGAATAAGTGGGAAAGTTTCTTATCAAGTGTTAAAGACTGTCTAAGGAGCTAGAAATGTTTGTTAGAAGGAAATGGTCAATGCTCACCATGGCAAAGAACGAACAGAGTATTTCAAGGTTTGGTGCTAAGGCATATAAAATACATTACATTTGCAATTTACTAACACTTGTATAACTATCCCCTATTTTAGCTAGTTATCATAATATATTTATAATAAAAAGCAAATTCCACTCATAGATTTTACACAATTCTAAATTAATGCCATCAGCTGCATCAAGGGATTTATAACTGTCAGGATCCAACACACCTGCACAGGTTTGTTCAAGACATAAGTGTTCTTATAGAATGATGTAGGAGAAAGGTGAAACTATAGTGCTGACATGTGCATGCTATTTCCTAAAAATGTTCTGCTTTTATCTATAATAATGGTCTCAGAAAGATATTATAAAAATTTGAGAAACATTGAAAAATTCTTACCTGATGAGAATTTGAAAAGACTAGAAAGTCTGATTCAGAAAGCCATGAATAAGGATACATCATACCAAACTCACACTCACTAATGGTGTGAATAGAATATGCAGAGTTCATTCCTGCGTGTTCAGGAGCTGAAGAACATCTGAATATGAGATTGTTCCTTTCCACTGTTGCTGATCCTGCCTACATCATCTGCACGACTTAGTACCTCTGTTCCTTGTTCTGGACTTCCCAAAGAGAGATCCTGTCTCATCTCTCTTCTACATCATAATACAGTCAGATTATGATGATATTATTATTATATAATATCAAAAGAGACAATTTGTTCGGGAAAAGCACCCATTACTTCATGTATTCATTCCTATTTTTTTGTATTTGACCCTGCAAGGAATCTACACTTACTCTGTGTCAGTCTGCACCTGCCCACTTTTCTCCAGCCTCCATCCATGGTCTCACACATCCAGCAATCCTCTCCTCTGGCAGCTTGCTTTCTTCCCCAGAACAGAAACCACACATTGCTTGTACTTCTTTTCTCTAAATACTGCTCATACTATTAATTACAACCCCAGCATCAGTTTTAGTTAATAAACTTGCTGCCCATCTGCAGCATGTTAAATAGTGGAATTAACTTCCACAGAACAGTGTTGTAACTTCATCTCACCCATTTGCTTTTCAGCCCTCACATGGCCTTTAATCCATCTAACAAATTAATCCATATCTGATGGTCAGAGACCTATTCCTGGCCAAAGTAGAGGTTCTTTCTGTTCTGATCTTGTGTAAATCCTCTGCTTCTCTTTCCTGTTATCTCCTCTTCATCTCATCTTGCACAACTCTTACAAATTTCTTCCCTGCATTACATGGCACTATTTCAACTATAGATACTGAATAAAATGTAAACATAACATTTTAAATGTAGTTAACTAATAATCATTTAAATAGAACTTGAGTCATACAGTGAAAAAAAACCCAGTTTGAATTCATACACAGTATCTGTTACATCTCTGCCAAACAAAAGAATGAGCTGAGCACAAAATGAACTTCTTGTTTTCCAACAAATGCTACTTAGATTTAGCTCATAACATTAGCTGAGAAGATTAGGCCTATGAAAACTCAATTTTCCCCATCCAGTGGGAATAGTGGAAAATAATACACAACAAAATAATAAAACCAGCCTTGTTTTACTCAAAAGAACCTAACACTGTGTCAACGTCCTCTTCCAGTGATTGATGGAGTAATATGGAAGTACACCCAAATACCAGCTTTGCTATCATTTAGAAAAACAAACACACTGGAGTCAACCAAAAGAAACAATTGTACAGATAAAAAAAAGCCCCAAAACACTGACAAGGCAAGAACACAATACAGCACAAACAAGTGTGGAGAAGTACAGAGATAGCAGTGATATTCCATTAGCTGCCCAGATAACCAGGGAAAAAGTGCTGACAGGGCCTAGCAACGCACTGGAGAAATGCAGGAGTCAAAGCTGAAAATCCCGGAGGGCTTTCCAGGCACTCCCTTCCGTGACTGTCTCGTTGATAAAGATGTACAAGCTCCCAGGAACCAGGGACACATCTCAGGTCGTGGCTTTTGCACAGTGCAGATGAATCAAGGGAAACAGAGGGGGAGAAGGGCCTTGGCAGCAAGAATTATAGGGAAAAGCACCGTGCCCTGGACAGCTCCATCCCACACACACGTGCACTTCTGGTGCACCAGGAAAGTGTCTTCAGGGGTTAAGGTGTGAGCTCAGAGCAGGATTCTTTGAGGAGTTTTCCAGGAAACAGCCCTTAGGAGCAGTGTGGATGTGACTGATGGACAAAATCCAGATAATTTTCCAACATTTTGAAAGAAACTGAAAATAACTACTGAAACATGTAATACAGATCTGATCTATCACAAAAAGCCTTACTGAATTTTCAGCTACTTTTGTAAGAATCTGCCTTCTAAGTTCTCTAGCTCCTTTATTGAAATGGATAACTCTGGATCAGCACTCCAAAAGCTATGGAAATGGAGGTATGAATACTTAAAAGCTGCTATTAGAAACATCTGCATTAGTCACAGCCTGGACAAACATGAGCACACCTGGACAACGGTCATGGCTAAAGATGGCAATGGCTGATTTGGTAATCACAGGGACTCTTCTGTTCTTGGAAAGCATCCATATAATTTAATATAGTTTTCCCTAAGTTTTTGTGCTGTCACATTATTATTTTACTACTGCCAGGTTAGGGGAGTGTCTGAGCTCTCCCCTGATAAACTTCATGGTTCACATTTGCTTAGGTTCCAAAATGAGAGTGCAGTTCTGTGAAACTGCAGATCTTCCCCCAGTACTACAATGTTCTTGGATGGTCTTGTTCCCGGAGGAAAGAATACTTAGTGTGTAAGGAATAAAGTCTGTAAAGAACACAACAGAACCATAAACTCAGAGAAGTACCTGGAAGAGAAAGGGAACAGTCTGCTAACTGTATTTGACTTGAATGATAGCCTGGGTTAGGAGAGAATTATGAAGGAAGGCAGGTAAAATGGGAAGGAGATACTATTTTGAACAAAAGCAGAGAAGATATCAACTGTGAGAGGCTGACAGTGAGAAGGCTCTTGTGCTGAGGACCCAGGTTGTCAGACTCCCAAGTTAGCTTAAAGGTCAGCCATGAAAGATAACATTTCAAAGGGCAAATATTATAAGGTTGCCCTCTCTGCTCCTACAGCTGAATTAAACTTCCAAGAGCTCGACTTTGAAGGATAGCACTCCAGAGTTCTGCCCCAACTGGCCTCTTCTCTTGCATCATTTTTCTCCGTTAGAAGACAACACTTTATGTATTTACTTCAAGATCAGCAATGCAAAGAACAAAATTGCATACAACCATAAAGAACATGTGCATTTATCATGATAACTATCTACTACAGAATACCAGAGCAAGAAAATTGGGTGGGTGAGGGTTTGGGTTTTTTTTTTGTGAGATGCTGGTAGAATCACTAAAAAAGAGTTTGCCAAAACAGGGAGATTTTACATACTTGGATGGTTGTAAAAGAAATAAAACATAAATTGGTCTCCAAATTCTTAGAAAGCAGCAGTGACAGCTTTTGCAGCTCAAGGAGATACTACAAAAAATGCTCTGTTTATAGGAAGAGGAGCTGGCAACTCTAGTGATTTTCTTGGAAAATGTCTTAACTTTTAAACATTTGCTTTCACTACGAGACAAAACTCATTTTTGTGTGATTCTAGAAGATTTTCAGCATAAATTTAACTACATTTTACATTGCAAAGTGACTAAACCTTTTGACATTGACATAGTTCCAAAATCTTTCTAATTTAATATTACGACTGACGTAAAAGAAAGCCAGGGCAAGATCCTGGTCCAGCACAGTGTTTTATGGTAAGTAAATCCATATTCAGTGAACAGAGGAAAGTGATCAGATCACACAGATGTCTTCATCTAAGGCAAAACCCTTCCCTACTCCAAATTTCCTCTGAATCTCCTGATTGTTATTTCCTTTTTCACTTTGATCACAAATTCCATTCTGCGCCTTTGGAAATTCTCCTAATTCTTTTTCTAAGAAAAATATATTTTTCTGAAACAACTCCTTCTTTGCACTAATCTTCTGGCTGCATATTTGCCATCTTTCTATGCTATCTACAAGTGTGCTTAGTCTGCAAAAGTAGCATGGAAAATTTTTAATTCTCTTGAAATACCTGGCACTGAGCAACCTAATGTGAAGGAAATTTAATTTTGTGGAATATCATTTGGCTTTGATACAATTTACTCTCCATTGTACACTAACTCTAAATTGAAAATCAGTTCTTTATCCAAGACCCCTTCTCCAAAAAAATTAAGCTGTAGACAAGATGTCTTCTTCCTATGTTTTCCACAAGTGTAGTCATTGGTGCCTAAATATTTGTCCCCCCATTTTACTTTATAAACAGCTTTGTCATTAACCCTCAGAGTTTCTGTCCTTGTTGCTTTTGTGAAATAGTACCATAAGGAAGTAGAGTTTTCTTCCAAATGAAATGTTTACTCTATAAACCTGTAACTGCTATATTGCATTATATTTTTATGTTTATTGTTATGAAATGGTGTTATTTGTAAGTATAATTCTGTAATAAAAACAAAACAAAGATTGATGCTGAAAGAGAATGAAATTTCAGAACATGCTATAAAATTAATCTAATACTGGAAAATCATAAAAAAGTGCAATTACTCTATTTACAGGTGAAAAAGAAAAACAATTGCACACATAAAAATACAAGCTTTATTATTGTAGTAAGAAGCTTATGAATATCAAAATGAAAGCAAAATCCCCTTACAAACGAAAGGGTTAATCTTAGTTGTACATCAGTTTTGACTATAGTATGGACATTATTTTAATGCTATAAAGCCTCTTTCTTTACTTAAAAGTACCTTTGAATAATGAATGTCGTGGTTGTTGCAGAAGTTGCCCGAGCCTTTTGCCATCAATCTGCTGCCAACCTGCTTTGGTTTTGCAGAGCTGATGCTCAGTCACAACATTCTCTTGGATGCCCATTCTGGAAGTACCAACGGATGGAAGATGCAGATTTTAAAATCAACCCACTGAATACATGTACAGCCTTCAGAAGTACCAAAGGAGGGCGCAAATAAGATCCTTTGGTATGGGGATGGTTGGAACCACAGAATATTAAATGTGAGGGATGGAAGGGAGAAGGATCAGGGTAGTGACAGGACAAGGGGGAATGGATTTAAATTAACACAGGGCAGGGTTAGATGGATTTTGGGAGGAAATTCCTCCCTGTGAGGGTGGTGAGGCCCTGGCACAGGTTGCCCAGAGAAGCTGTGGCTGCCCCATCCCTGCAGTGTCCAAGGTCAGGGGGTTGGAGGGGGGCTCGGAGCAACCTGGGATAGTGGAAAGTGTCCCTGCCCACAGGAATGGGAAGATTTTCAGGTCCCTTCCAACCCAAACTGCTCTGTGATTCTATGATTATGACTTTGGATTTATCATAGGATACCTGCAAACACATTTGGGCAGCTCATGGCGTGGAGATTACCTGGTGAACTCCTGAAGAGACTATGATAAAAGACAGTTTACAAGAAACATTATTGTTTGCTCTTCAGCAATATTTTCAATTTTGAGCGTTTCCTTGTTAGAGGAGGTACTTTGGGCAAGTTTCAAGGAAACCTTTGTTGCAGTTTACTAGACAACGAATGAAAATCACAAACTGTCACAAAAATCTCCAAAAATTTCAAAGGACAAAGAAAATGCCTCCATGTGACACAACATTCACAATCAAGGAAAGAGATAAATTAGGGAATCAAAGTGGCATGCTAGTACAAAGGTGATTTCTGAGTCACATCCCTTCTCACTGAAGTGAACTTGTATAGCCTGAAAGAGAGATAAAAAATAAATTTACCTCAAATTTACCCTCAACCCACACATATTAGACAAAAAATAAAAACTTCTCTGAAAAATATCCGGAGGCTGGGTACCAACATCTGAAATATCCATCAACCACTGACTTTTACAACAGCAAAAGTGCTGTTGTTGCAGCCAGGGAATTTACTTGCAAGGGAAGATCACATCTCACCCACCAAAGTCAGACACTATATTGTCCTTTTGGAATTAAATGTACAAAAAGATAAGAAGGAACAGTATGAAGCCAAAGAAAAATGGTAAAACCGGTGGAAAGAGCTACTTCCTGAACTATAGTAATTAAAAGCCTTCACATATCTATGAAAGAAAGGACTGGATAATCTTTATTATATTGTAAGCAAGGCAAATGGCAGATTGATATCCCTTGGCACAGGAATACGCTACTAAATATTTGAAGACAAGCTGTGACTTCAAATATCACATCCAACTGCAACTTTAATTTTTTTTTTTGCAGAAAAAGCAACTCATGCTGAGGAAGATATGGCTTATTTGAAACTTATTTACTGTCATAACAGATGGTGAAGACTAGAGAGAATATAAATGAAAAATATGGGGGCCCAAT
Organism: Myiotriccus ornatus; assembly: GCA_036023395.1. Taxonomy (NCBI): domain Eukaryota; kingdom Metazoa; phylum Chordata; class Aves; order Passeriformes; family Tyrannidae; genus Myiotriccus; species Myiotriccus ornatus. The sequence goes on from JAYRBT010000156.1 coordinate 2,304,747, forward strand.
AAATGTCAAGGCTCCCAACTTGGTCTGTAAAATTAAAAGAAAAAAAAAAAACAAAACAGAAAGAAGCTATATCTATGCAAGATACAAAAACTTAACAGAATAGATTAGCTTTTTAACATCTTGGAAATAACCATTTTTCTGCCCACACAACATGAGATTAAAAATTGCACTGATGTTACAGTCACAGCCATCTTGAAAAAGCCATCCAGCATGATCTATGCAGAGTTACCATCATCGTTATCCTTTTCAGGTACTGACCCCCAAACGTCTGGTGCACCATGGCAATTTTATCAGTTACATCTACTATGACCAAGACAGTTTCCCGTGAACCCACGTGGCAGAACCCACGGCAGAGGGTTTGTTGAGTGTGTAACCGTAAGAACCACAGCCTGAGGAACCAGGTCAGAGCTCAAGCCAGAGCTGCAGATCCAGAGCCTTCTCTTGACTGGGAATTTTTCAGGTCTGGGGTTTTCATTACTAAGCAAAAAAAAATTTTAACACAGCGAAATCTGCAAGGCAAAATGATTCTTTATGCTCAGCCCTCTCTTGCCCTCACTTCAACTTCTCTGAACTTCAGAGAAGACTGAGGACTCTTAAGACACTCTAAAAAGCAGCTGGCATCCTATAAAACAGTACTTGGGAATCTCTTCACAGAAAGGGATCCTGGCATGGTGTATCCTTCCTTGTTTTCTAAAGTATGCAGGCGAAATAGGAAACACTGAGGAAAGGACCATCTCCATTCACTGATAAAGGGAAACCGCATTTGCATTGTTCCTGGAGCCATTACTGTCTTGGCCATGCTTTTGTTATAAAAAGCAAACAAAATTAAGGCAGAACTAAACCAAAATGAAAATGATATTCATGAAAATCTGAAATAAATCGTCAGTGTACAGTTATATAATGAAGCTGAACAATTCTATACCTTATTGGAAAGCAGAGCTTCCCCAGCTCTGCTGCACCATGGACTAACACCATAGTTCACAGAAAAGGACAAAACCAACAGCTGAATGAATAAACATTATTCTATATTTAGCTTCTCGGTTGCTGTTTTATATCACCTGGATGACTAGAAAGTACACCCTTAATTCAATCTCTCATTCATACACTAAAATACTTCACAGCTCATTTTGCTTTAAATCTAGTAATGAATTTCAGAACGTGGTAAGAAATTTAGTATTAAATATCCCATAATGGCACAAAGACAAATAAGATTGTGCGTTTATTTTCATACAGTTTTTCTTAATGAAAAACAAGGAAACATACACAAAATATTTGAGTTTTTCATGCTGCTACCTTTTATGTTTTCTGTGCATTGTATGTGAATGCTGTCCCCTTGATTATGTTCTCTGAAATACTTGTTTGAAGTAAGATACTTTATTTTAATAAGTGGAACAAAGCTTTGAATTGCTTGGTTCAAAAAACAGTTTTAAATGAAAGGAGCTGTTGCTAAGCACGGGGATCTTTGCCAAATACTTTTTAAATGGTTTATTGTGCCCTAGCAATCCTGAGATTAAAAACATCTCTTGAATTACAATGACACATCAAAAAATAAAATTAATGTGGGGGTTTTCATTACAAGAACTGAGCCTCTGTGTGTTATTCTTTCCATTAGATAAGAAAGAAACATACTGTGGTACATTGTTTTTGCTGTCAGAGTGAGCTTTTAGGCAAATATACAGTATCACACTATATCCCTCATGGATTCAATCACGTACTGTACAAGTTCTTCTATTAATTTAACCTAATGCTGTGGATTTAAGGGATAGACTGTATATTTTCTCATATTTTTCTGTACTGGGGATGAGTTATTTTTAGACTCCATAAGTCTGCATCCAAATCAGAAGGTTGCATTGCCTCATCCCACTGCAAAATGAATAACAGTGTTGCCTCACTCCGTAATAAACATCTAATTTTCCACGGTTCTTGCAACGTTACAAAACAACTGTTTCACCAAACTCTGATGCTGCAACACTGCAGATAATATAGATCTCATTGCCAATGAGAAACCTGAACGCTGAGTGCTGGATGTTTTAGAGAAAAACAAAATCAATAGCATTTCCCAGCTAATAAAGATGTTTAAACCAGTGCTCTGAACAGAGCCGGCCTCGGAGCGCACAAATTATGATTTAGAATAGGGAAAAGGAAGTAGCAAAGACTGCAGAGAAAGCAGCTGCTAACTGATTTTAAACCAAGCTTGATTTCCACACCCTGAAATGCTATTTTATTTTGTATCTGGGGTGCTGTGAATATACCAAAAATCAAAGACCTGCTTCTAGATATCTCACCCTGGACCTTAAAGCAGGACATGCAGGCTGGTGGCATTTTTCTTTAAATCACTAGCTGTTATGTTTTGCCCAGTATTTTGTGGGGTACCAGTGAAAGGCAGCAGATGTACCTTGCCAGATAACACAAGTACATTGGGACTGTTTGGCTTTACCTCACAGGTTTTATTTGTCAACATGCACTTACCTGCTTTATTTCAAGAGAGCAAATTAAATAATTCATCTGTAAGTCATAGATTATGGCAAAATAAACCAAAACACATTGTACATATTAAACCTGAGCAAAATCTGAACTAGAAAAATTGGAAAGCACAATAATGACTGGAACAAGTGAGTCAAATTACATTTATGTTGTTACTTTCATACATAACACCTCCAAGTACTCAAATAACAAATGCAAACATATCTAACTCAAAAGAATTACAGTGAAATCCTGCCACTTTCATATACTTTTATGGGTAATCTATTATAAAGATAACTATTCAGGTATTTACTAAGCCCAGAACATTTCTCCCACAAAGAACTTCTGTATTTTAGTCCCTGTCTCCCACTGTGACACTGGCAACAGAATGTGAACCTACATGCAGACAGCTTTTTTATTCCCCATCTTAAACTTCATAAAAGGAAATATATGAGAAAAGAGCAACATGCCAAAAAGAAAACCAAGGTCACCTTCTCAAATTGGCCATGGATTCTTTGCTCTCCAGGCTGGCACAAGTGTTTGTAATCTGAGTGGGGGTCTAAGATGGCCAGAAAAGCGTTCCCTTGTTGTGAGGGTTCTGTCTGTTGGCACAACACTGACGTTACTGGAGCTCCCATATTTCGGGGAGAGAGAAGGATGGTGCCAAAAGAGGTGACAGATGGGATCCAGCACATCCACCTTGCACTGTTGGAACTGACAGTAACCTTCCAAACATTTTCAAGGAAGGGTGAAGAACGTGACTGTGGATCAAGAAGTCTAAAAACAGGATCCTGGTCTACTTCCCCAGCAGTTCCTGGTGCTGAGCCCATCTCATGGGCAGCTCTGGCCAAACAGCAGGCTGGGAATGACAGCAGTGGGAAACACGGCTGGAGAAAAATCCTGGAGTATAAAAGTCACAGACATCTTTTGGGAGTGATGCCTTTTCTTTATGGCAGTTTCACTGTGTAGTGTAAACTGTTCAGAATCATTTTATACAATGAAGTTTGCCTGTAGTCTACTACAGTGGGTTCTCATCTCAAAAAAATAAGATTTTCATGTTAATATTGTCTAATTAATATTAATATTAATTAGTTTAATATACAACTAACATTGCACAAACTATGCAATGACTGTCATGGGGTTATGCAACTCGCAGTCCCAAAGGCACAGGAGTGAACTTGAAGTGCATATAAAAAATTTAAAAATATAGAAACCCAAAGTTTTAAACCCAGATATTAAAGATGCTGTATGTTGGTCAAGTTGAGAAAGACCTGTACAAAATTGCATTTTGAAGACACTACATATTTTAATGAGAGACACTCTATGGATTAACTTCCCTCCTTCAGGAGATCCCTGCTAATCCACTCATAATTAGGATTCTCGCTGCCTTCAGCCATACAGGACTAGGACCCCACCCCTCAGCTCCTCAAGCCCACTCATCTCACAGGGAGTTCAAAGGCAGTGAATGCCACCAGGAATAATATCCCATAACAGCCCCATTTGATTCCCTGCTCCGATAGGAAATAAGAAATAAAACAGTTTAAAAATGAATCAGATCCCTTCAACCTCTGCTGAAAGAAGACCATCACAGTTTATAGTGCTCAAAAGGTGAAGAAAATATATATATATAAAAAAAAAAAGAAAACAATTACAAACCTTTACATGCCTCTCTGGAAAATATACACTTTTCTGGTTTTCTTTGATAATACCACATAACTCAAGGAGAATACACGGTCTCACATAAAATATCCACCCACCGGGAAAGGCATTTATTGGCCTCAGAAGGCAGATATCACCCAAACCAAAATGCACCATCATTTGGACGCAGATGAAATGACTCGTCATGACGTTGTCACTTGCAATGACTCTTCATTACCAGTCAATATTCAATAACACTCATTAAGTAAATTATGGAGGCTTTGGACATTGGCACTGGAACTCACAGAACATGGCAATTACATTTGTTCCTATTTAGTTCTTTGGATTCTTCTTTATTCATTCCAAGAGACATGCAACATAAAGTAACTCTGAGCTAATATTTTCCTCATTTCCAAAAAATAATAACTATTTTAATAATTAAGGCATTTCCTCTTCATCCTGATTTAAAAAGGAATTAACACAACTGAATAAGCAGTAATTCTCATGATCGAATTTCCAATATTCTCCAAAGCACAAGCTTAATTTTCATGTTTGAGTTTCCTTATGACAAGGATCAGACTGAAATCTTTCCAGGCATCATTATATATATGTACCTCAAGCTTATAGTTACAAGAAAAAATGCCTGTGTTGAAGAAAGTAATTTGAAAAAGTTTTGCAAATGTTTAATTATTAGAAAAATCAAAGGCAGAGTAAAATGCATGTGCCTCCATGCCTCTAACAGCTTAATCAGAGCAGATCACCCATCACCCATGAGTTACCCAAGATAAATATTTCTTTCTAAACCAAAAGTGAAGCTTTTGGGGGAAAAGTTATAAAAATGGAAAAATATGGAATAACTGCTGAGACTTTTTAGTTCTCAAGACGAGATTTCTGTTAAACTGTCCTTATTTCAGACAGTGTTAGTTTTATTTTATCTCCCCAAGTAGTATGGTGGAGTCTTATTAGGGTACTTGGCTTACAGCTTATTTTTTAAATTGAATTTCTGTAATAATAAACTATTGCATAGATTAAAGCAAAATATTACAGCAGTAGCTTGTAGATGATGTTATTTCAGCGAAGAAATGTCATAGGCTCAGAGTTTAATGTTTCTCTAATGACGGCTGTGTTATTTAATTGAAACAGAGACATTTGTGCTCTTTGGCAAATGCCATTTTCACTAATGTTCGAGTAAAAGTAAACACGCTTTGGGTTCTGGAACCTCCTACAGCTCTTTAGTAAGCTGAAGGCTGAAATTTCAAAATTAACAATAAATTGAATTAAGTTTTCAGGCAACGAACCGAAAACGGGTCCCCCCGAGGGCTCCACCTGGCGGCGGGCGGGGGAACTGCGGCGGGAGCGCTGCCCGTGTCGTGCCTCTGTCGCGACAGTGCGACAGCGGGGAGACAATTAAACACAGCTAATGACGGATTAAACGCAGCCGCGGCCACGGAAACACGAAGCTTGCCACGGATCTGCCGTGTCGTCCCGCTGAGGAGCAGCTCAGGGCTAAGACTCTCAACTTGAGTTTTGCTCCATAATAGACCTCCTGTTTTTGCTCTTTCTAAAATACCTACAAATACCTTATTTTCTGCTACAGTTATCCATATTTAATTATTTACATCGCACATACCCTTCAGAGCCATTCCTTCCTTCCTGCTCCTTCTACAGCATGACCTTGTCTCTGTGGTCCCGTGGGCTTGGATGAGACAACAGGTGACATAAGAACACCCAGGGTCTGCCTTCTAGTTATTTCTAAGCTCTTACATGCCACTTGTTTAATCTTTCAAGTGTATATATAAATATATAGTATTTATAACAATATATAATATATAATTTTAAAAAGTAAATCTAGCATTAAAGTAGATCCAGAACATCAAAATATTCTGGTTGGGGAACATACAGAGACCAAATTGGGTATATTGCCTTTGAATATGACAACTACAATTCTGTACCATTTCCTTAGGCAGTTACTAAGCTGTACTAATCTGCAAAAAACCCGTATATACCTGTAAGTGTAAAGTCTGTTATGTGTAACTTGACAGGATTTGTATTTGGTATATACTATAAATTGTCCAACGGTATAATAACTGGAAGTTATTAGTCCCTAAATGCAGCATTCACTATGAAAGGGACCTGTAAAGCAGTTTCCCTTCTGCAGATATTTGTTAGTATTATTTGGGAGCAGCATTACAAGATCTAGTTGAAGTGTCTTCATGTTTCTGAAGTGAACAATTCTGTCTGCTTTGCTTTTTCCTACAAGCATTAAAGGATCCTTGACTTTCCCCTGCCTGTGCAAAGCCTTACAAAACATCCCACTGGTTGAGTTTATCTTCACTGTGTGGTATAGAAAAGAAATTCTGCCCCCAGGAACCTACCACAGCCAAACAGACGTGGGCAGGGAAATATTTTTACCATTGTTTGGGCAATTACAAGAAAATAAACACTTCTCAGTGACTCAATCCAGACTATCCAGCTGCTGGAATGGTTGGTTCAGCAGTGCAGAGCTTGGGATAGTGCGTTAGTTCTGGCTGGTGACTCCCAGCAATATTACAGTCCCCTGTTTTGGATTCCTTATCCATTGTGCCAGGTTCTGTCTATGGAAATCAGGTTGAAAGCTGAAGACACTGTGTGGCAGAAAAACATTTCAATCTAGTTTTTCCAAATGCTTTTAAATCTATGGAATTTAAAATGACTTCCTCACTGAACAAGTGAAATAAACCAAAAGAAGTCAGTCACTAAAACGTATTAAAGTTATTTTAAATATTTCCTTTAACCCCAATGTCTAGTGACACATCCTTCTGCAGCCTTTTTGTGCCTCATTTCCTTGCTTTTCCTGCATCTTTCCACACTATTTCCATACACTCAACTGAAATGATAGCTGCTTATCTGTCTGTATCTTGTATAAATCTTTGTGAATTTGGCTGCATGACCTTTTCATGGCCTTCCACTCCCCTGCAACAGAGGAACCAAAGCCTGTGCTATCCCTTGGCTGCACGGTCTTTTCTTTTTTCCAGACCATTGGCTTATAAAATGAACAAAATTGGTCCTAATACTGATGTCCTGTAGCACTCCACTAATCACTTTCCTCTTTCCCAAGCCACTACCCACTCACAAATACCTCTGTCTTTGATGTCTCAGTAGATAATTTATCTATTCACATACCTCAGCTACTATAAAGCATCAAAATTACAGACCTTGCAGATTATTCTTTTGTGTTTTGCTCTACCAGATTTCCTAAATGCCAGGAAAATTATGTCTATGGACCCAATTTACCTTGTTACTGCATAGCAATGATTTGCTAAACATAATCAAATTTTTGTGGCTGCCTTTAACTGTAATATTCCAGGTGCCTCCACTGGGGCCTGGTATAAAAATAAATGGAGTGGGGAAAAAAAATTAAACACAAAGATTCTTTTGTGCACTCATTTACCAACAGAGCTTAGGTTATATCATATCTCAACGCTTCTCCTTTATGGAATACTAAAAAATCCCAAACTAATGAACAATCAACATAGCCTCTTACATATACACAGGAATGTGCAGCCATACAAATCCATGCATCCTCCTTTTTGTTTAGGAATTCATACGCTGACCCAATTATAGCAATAATATATATCTTCAATACTCTGGAAAGGATTCTGTTCTACTCACAAGACAGTTATGTTCTACCCTTACTTTAACTACACTTATTTTCCTTGTTCTAGTAGTAGCTACAGCAGTGTTTCAGTCCTCCCAGCTGTATTCCCCATCAATTCCCTTGGGTTTATCCAGTGATTTCCATGCTGCATTTCTCCAGCAGTGTGGCAGGAATAGGTCCAGTCACCAGCTGGGGTGGGGGAGAGAGGTGATCAGGGTTCAGTCTGTCCTTGGCACAGGATGGTAGAGCAGTGTGGGTGGATTACTGCCTCCCCCACTATTCCAGCCTATTCTGCAGGGCCTTAGAGCATTCCTTAAATCATTATGTACATCTGCCTTAGAAAACCTTATAACGTAGTCTGCTGACTCTATTAATGGCTATATTAGCCTATAATAACAGTCTATAAGTCTACATTATTCTCCATTAATAGTTGTCTATTGTAACATCACTGTTTAGTGAAGGGAGATGAGCTGTTTCTGATGAGGATAAAGCAGGTGATTCAGGAGAAAGAATCTGTGTGTTTTCCTTGCACTCACAGGATCCTGTGCCCACCATACTTGTACCTCTTTCCCCACACAAGGCTTTAAGTCCTCCACCAAAAGACAGGACTTGTGTTTTCCCTCCATCCTGAGTTGTTCACCCATCACTCTCCCAGACTTGCTCTCAGTTATTGTGAAGCCCTCTTTGGGTGCCTTTCTGGGGCTTAACTACATGTGGGCATGAAAAAGGAGAAACAAAGGAAAGTATTCCCTCTGCTCACACAGCCTTGTCTCCCACCTGCAGTGGCAAAGTCCAGTTTGCATCCCGGGATATCTTAAGAAAGTACAGTTTTTTCTAGACCTCAGTTCTTCAGCTGTGAAGCAGAGTGAGCAGTGACACCACCTCATGGAGTAACAATTGTGTACCACAGGCAGAAGTAAAGATTTCAAACGAAGCGAAGAATGTTGATGGAAAAGTGTTCTCTGAGCTGCTGACATCCTTTAGCTATAAAGAAAAAAATAAAAGCGAAATAAAGTTTGGGGAAAAATAAAAGTTCTGGTTTATATTTACTCTGTGCTCACAAAATTCATTCTTCCTTTCCTTGACTAGTCAGAGACATAAAAATTCTATTACAACAAAAGAATTTGTTCCAGACCCCATCAAATATCAGAGGAATTCTGATAGCTAAGTGCCAACACAAGATAAAGATTAATAATAGTGGCAGCAACCTCTTTTCCCAAGACTTCTATAAAGAAAAGGAACAGACAATTCCAAAGTAGCCACATACACACTTCTTGGCTACCTTTCCATTTGTGTTGTTTCCAGTGTAAGCCTTGACGTGAATCCCTTGAACAAAAATTCAACTCAAAATCCTGTGGATTATAATGACATGGTACCACCACTTCAACCTTTCCCCCCTGCAATAAATAAATAAATAAAAATAAATAATAAATACATAAATACGTAAATAAAAGGCTATGTCACAGTGCAGAAATATTGTTTTGTATTCCAAACCAGTAACACACGTTCCTGCAAACGCAGTGACTATATGGATGTTCCTCTCATGCATAAAAAAGATCCTTAACAGGCTGTCTTTACTCACAGGGCCCTTCAACAGGTATTCCCGCTTATGTCTGGTGGTGATATGTATTGTAAACGTGTACCATCTTATTTCATATTAAGACAGAAACAGATTGTTTCATATAGTTGAAATAACTGATAACAGAAGGCAGAGCCATGCTAATTTATGTTGATCAGGATGTGTGCACATTTTCAAATCTTTGAAGGGAGGTAAGTCTAACTTAAGCTGTTATGTCTAAAACCATCACATAAAGCCCAATTGGAGAGAGCTGAAAAAATAGGTGTAAGAAAAAAGATACTTTTAAAAAATAGTTAAATTCTAGTTGACTTTGAAATTGAGACAAGCTTTCTATGCTGAGATTGAGAAGAACCTCTGCATTTCCCTTGTGAACAAGTATTAATGGTTAAAATGCAATGAAAGGAGTGACTTCAGGTAATCCAGAAACTCTTAAGCCAGCTCTGAATTTAGGAGAGAAAAGCACAAATTTTTATCACATAAGTGATGAAAGAAATCTTCTTCTAAAACTTTGACAAGGATTTCCCTCCATAATTTCTACCCTCAGCATTATTAAGGAATGCTTTCCCAGGATGGCAAAGGAGTTGTACCACCAAGGTGTACATGAGCATTTCCTGTTCTGCACCAGAGGTAATTTCAAGCTCCATGAAAGAAGACAACTAATCAATGCTTATCCAATGGAAAAAAAAAAAAAAAAGAGGAAAGAGAGAGAATTTGAAATGGTTATTTAGCAGCACTGAAAAGGGTTGGAAAGCGCCCTTGTGAGGAGCTGTGGCTGCTCCAGTGGCAGTGGCAGTGTCTGCTCCATCCCTGATCTCCTCCTGCTGTGCTGGTAGGTTAAGGAAGATGAGGAAGAAGGGGTCCCAAAAAACCCCAATCCAGATTCCCGAAGGGGAGTGCTGGGGAGGCAGAAATGGGGAGTGGATAGATCTGGGATTGGATGGACCTTATTATAAAATCATAGAAGCAGTGTCTGGGGGGGGGGTGTCAGGTGTATTCCCCTGGGCCCAAGGCCTGATTAAAGGATCCGCTCTTTTTATCTTATCTTATCCACTAAATTGGCCTGGAGTCTTTTTCCTCCACGCTCTCTTTAGGCAACAAAAATCAATAGGGAATTCAGCAGCAGATGCCCTTTGCTGTGGACACAGACACACTGAGTCAGGCTGGGGACACAGGGTTTCATTCTTTAGTGCAAAATGATGTTTTTAGATAGCTAAATACATTAAAGCATGCAGGCACATATCTATACAAAACAAATATGGAAGCTTGGGCTTTTACTGGGATGGAGGTTTCCTCATCACTATCCACCACCTGCTTCACTCCCACCACACACTGGCAGAGTCACAGTTTTAATTCTGATATCAAATATGCTTTCAGAGTACCGGAGATGACATCTACTTTATAAGTGCAGGGCTAAAGAACCCCTATTCATGCAATTTTAATAACTAAAAATGGCCAAGGATTTTTTCTCACCAAGAAAAAGACAGTTATGAGAAGCTGGATTTCCAAGTCAATTATCCAGCCAAGAAAAGCTGAAACTTAAAATCTTAACTTTAATAAGTTTATTAAAACAAAATAAGAAGTCTTCAAGTGCTTTCTGTTTTCAAAAATATCTTACAAAAATATTATTGGCTGCCTAAAACTGCTTTTTTGCCTTTATGGAGAAAACAGAATTTCCTTTCATTGCAGTGTTTGATGGAGGCCTTGCCCTACCATAGGAAACACAGAGAAAAAGGGGTATTATTGCAGAGGTATTAAATCAAGGTTTGACTCTTTAATAATGCATGTAGAGATGCAGAACGTGGTATCATTGAAGCATAAGTATCACACAGAGATTTAAAAAATATTACTGATACTTTGGCTTGCAGGGGTGGGTGCAACCCTGGTCAGTGGGGATGGAGCTGTGTTGGGACAACGCTCTGAAATGGCTGTGCTGGCAATGAATGAGACAGCTTTTACCTCCTTAGTACCTCCCTGCTCTTTTATGTCCTCTACCAGTAAATCCAGGGCTGAATTCTACAGAGCACCTCAGAGTGGAAAAATAAAAGTGGACATTTTCGATGCTGCACATCACTTGAGAAATCCCTGACAGACTCAGGATTTGCAGGAGACTGAATTGTTAACTTTTAGAATTACAAATCAAGCATCATCCCATATGGCAGTACTTTTCAAATAACTTCCCTGTAAATCACAAATCCCAAAAGTCTGACTCATCAGCAATGCCACTGACTGTGTGCATGACACGAATTCAGGCTCCTCTTACGACCAAAGAAGGTACCGTGTCCCATTAAGTGCCCAGTGTAAACTGGGAGTAACTCAGTTCTCCTTCTGTGTCCCTCTTTTTTCCCCCTCTGTTTTTCTCAGTTTCTCGAGGGTTTGCTTTTATTTTGTGTGTCTTTTCTGGAGCTCCTTGGCTCCCTGCTGGCTCTTTGCCAGGTGAGTACAAGGTCCAGTAAACATCCAACCTAGGCATTTTTCTCTAAGGTTTATGCAAACAAATGAGGACATCACCAGCATCCGCTGTACCAGTGCAATGCTGATGTTTTAATCTTGCTTTCTATTGGTCAAGTACCAATTGTTTAAGTAAGATGACGTTATTTAAATTAAACATTTTCCTTCCATCTCCATTCTCACAAGGTCCATAATAAATCACCAAACAATGAATAAAACAGGTAACATCTGTAATCAGGGAGCCTCATTTCATGATATCATTATTTCCTCTCTTCCCCAAAGTTTACTTCTTTTCTGGGCCATCCAGACAATATTTTTCTCTTACATATTTACTGTACTGCAGCAACAATTCTGAATATCCCCTCCTCTCCATGTTTGGAATAGGCCTGTGTAAGCTTTATGCCTTCTAGTATATAAACTGCAGTATAAAGATATCAGTTTTTCAGCAGCACCAGCACCAAATCCCATCTAACGTAGAGTGACCAGCTAAATCAGTTGCAAGAATCAGAGGCAGAGTGGACTTTGCTTTCTTCAGCATCTCAGGCTTTTCCTGCACAGGTATTTAATATATTGGTACTGAGAAAGATTATACCTTTGATTCTTTAGCTTTCAAAAATACGAAGACTTGAGAATGAGGGGATGAAATACGATTTTTTCAGTAATTCCAACTGTGAATTAGTTAAAACTTACAGTACAGCAGGATATAAGCTTTGAACAGCACTGCAGCATCCACATAGCCCACTCCTGAGATTATTTCATTGCCATCTGAAGCACGTATGGAGAGACAGGGCCTGCTCTAATTACAATATTGTAGTTTTGACTGACAGACAATATGTCTACAATCAACTCATTTGAAAGCCATGTGTTGCGACAGTTCCTTGTTCGACTCCATAGCCAGCAGAACCAAGAGAAATCAGTGCCTTGTTACTATGCACTAATCCTACAGTTTAAAAAAAAAAAATCCTAGAAAACACATGTATACAAAGAACAACAACCAAGAGGTACCCCAGGTTTTTTCTCTCTCCTAGTTGTTAACATCTGTTGACTCTTTATACAGAGCATTTAAGACTAACACTTCACTCAAAACTAATGCTTCCACACTTCCCAAACTTCATGTTATTCTAAGGCAAAGTTCGAATATGAGAATTTTAAAATTTCCATTTTTGAAATCACAAGAAAAACCACATTATTACACGCATTACTAAGGCACACCAATAGATAGCTGATGCTGAAACAATGTTTTTATTCTCACCTCACACAGGCCTGCATAAGTATAATTATTATGCAGCATAATATGACAGAGATATCTGTCATTAGTAGAATTTCTGGAATTTTGCACATACATTTCAATAGCCTAAGTGGACCTAGCTTGGCAATTTAGCTGACCCTGGAAAAGAGTGCCTTATGTTCATCTTGTGCAATCTGTCCAGTAACAGATGTACACCATTAAGATGTAAAGTGAGGTGGAGGAGGATGGGAACAGCAGGAGAAGAGTCAGGCCATTTAGCAGAGGAGCCACGAGTTTCCGTGGGGCAGCACCGAGGAAGAGCAGGGACGTACAAACCACTCGAAACAGGTTTCGAGTAAACCTGTGATAAACAAACTACTATTTTTGAACTATTGCACTTACTTTATGTTAAATGATATGTAAACATGAAAAAAGTATCTGCAGTGTGTTTGTGGTTAGATCAGGAGACGGGAAGAGAATGCCAAGAGGTTTAGGTGCAACGGGGGCATCACTGCAGCTGAAGGAGTGAAGTGAATTTAACCAGCTCCCAGAGACACCCTGGGGTCAAATGGAGAAGATTTCCTCTTTCCTGGACACCAGGAAGCAGGAAGCCTACAGGTGGTCAAGTTCTCCAGGTGAAGAGTCTGTGTTGATGACCAGCCATAGCAGGGTCCCAACCTGTCACGTTGTTAACTCATCTCCCTATCCCTGCCACAAATATACTGCAAGAGTTTTAATGGATTTAAGCTCTGTCCTGCCTACTGTTTTCTGTGAAATTTTCTCACCTTTGTTTATTCAGTTACTACTACAAATGTGTAAAACCAGACAGGACTTGCAATTAATTGGCTTTTAAAATGTTCAAAGTGCCACTTTCCAGGATTATCGCAACATAAAAATATTCATCATATCTGCCCACACCAAATGTTGATATAAATTATTAATTTAAGGCAAATGTGACAATTAAGCAGATTTATTAGCCTTAATAAATCATGTAATTACTAAATGACTTCTTTTTAAAGCTCGTCTTCTCTTTTTCTCTGCAAGCAAAACTGCTCTTGTTTTAGGTACCATATTTCATGTATTGATACACATCATCTTGAGAATGAGCTATCCAAGTTAAATTTTGTAGTGACAGCATTGAATTAACACACAAACAAAGTACATACAGATACTTATTAGCATCACAATAGTAGTCTCAAGGGAGGAAAAAAGTCTCTTTCAGACCGAATTTTCAGTAAATAATTAACAGACAAAACAATCTATGAAACTGTCACTAGAGCACACCTCTATTTGCAGTTACAGCACATGGACCTCTAATTGACTGAGGCTGGATTGTTCATACCTAAAAGTAGCCTCTTTTGCCACAGGGCTGATACCACAGATGGGAGAATAATGGCCACGTTTGTATTTCCCTTGCCTATGGCACAATGTCTACTCTGTCACTAATAAAGAGTAGTTTTCAGGACTGTCAGGATTATGATTTTCATATTTGCAGAAGTAGGAGAGTCCCTAGCTATCAATATATTAGAAATAGAGAGAGAAAATTTTAAAATCCACTTCATTATCATAAACACATATAAAATATGGCTCTTTGGACAACTCTGGTGTTTGCCACGAACACAGCTTATACACCACATATTCCTTTGGGTGTCCTTTATGAAAAATAAGCATTGCTGTGGGTTTGTTCTTCCCCCCCTCGCACGTTACATGTTGCTCTGGGAGCTTAAGATATTGTTTTCAGCTGAGCAAAAGGAAATGTCAGGGATAATTTTGATAAATGTGAGCTATCTCATATTTTCTGTTAACAAGTGCTTTGTGTGTCTAATAACATGCACCTGTGAAGCTGATTTTTCTTTTTCATGTGACCTCAAAGAACTAAAAAGAGACTGTGCAGTAAAAGAGACTATACCTACTGCTCAGTCAATAACATTGATGGGAAGATTTAATCAATGCAGAGATAAAATAAGGCCTTCTAACCCCCTCCCCACCCCGTGGACTTTCCCTCAGCTTGTCTGGGGGCTTGTTCTCTGTAATTTTTTTTTTCCCTTGCCATGTTTACCTGGTGAAGTACAAACCTGGACCCACAGACTGTGCTGTGATGAACGTGCCGGGGCACAGCCCTGAAGCGAGTTCTCCTCAGCAGCAGCTTCAGTGCAAAACCTTCAAATGAATACAAGATCAAAGGTTGGGCTCGGAGGTCCTTTATGATTCTGTGATGCCAAGACTTTAAATGGTTCCTCCAGTTTTCAAAGGAACTAAACTCTCTTTGCATAAACTAAGACAATCAGTAATCCCTTCTGTCTAACAGACTCTTACTAGGAGGTGAAAAATGCTACGGCATATAATGAGAATTGAGACTAATCTGTTAAATGTTTTGAATGCTCTAGTAAAATTCCTATGTGTTATTCCCTGTAGCTAATTTTGATGATGGAAACAGATTCTCAAATTGTGAAGTCCAGGAAAACTCATTGTGGTTCCAACCTTCTTTGTTTTTAAGTCAGACAGATTTCCCATGACCATACTACACAGATCTTTCCTCCTGATCCGTCACACAGCACTGGTCCCTCCACAGGGATGAACTGGGGTTTTTTTAAGTGCCCTGATACAGACTGACAAAATTTCCTAGGTCTCCTTTGATAAAGATGATTAGGGAATGGTTATATATTCCCTTGTTTGGCACAGGTGGTTCTGGTTTGATTCTGTTGTTCTGGGGATAAAGTATTAGGAAGAAAGAATTATAGTCTGATAGGGAGAATTCTAAGAAAACAAACAAAAAATCCCATTTAATTTCTTTAAAATTTCAAATTTCCTTCAGAACCTCTATTGATACCTTTGTTACAAGTGAAAGCTCCAAAGTTTCTATTTTGAAAGGTGTTTCATTTTTTATCATAGGAAGGCTCCTGTGAATCTGGGTAAACAGTAATGAGTCTCTTTCAATCATTTGACAAATACAGAAGAAGTGAATCTCCACGGGCTAATAAGAATTATAAAGAAAATTGTAGTCTACCTGGTCTCCTGCAAAAAAAAGATTTTCCTAAGCACAATTGGTAGATCTCCAAGTGACAAAATATTTTTGCTTTAGATGAAACAACTTTCTCAGCTTTAAAGCAGTTCTTTAGAAACAATTAAACACAGATTTGATATAAATGTTCTCCCATACTGATCCTAACATTAAAATACTTCACAGTTAAAAGAAATACATCCTGTACTATATTAATTTGTATAGACAGTCTACAAACCTAGACTAGAATTCAATGTGTCTCTGTAGCCTGACTGAACAGAAATTTTCTTTTTAAATTACACAGCTTGTAGTCAAACTTTTTCTTTTTTTTAATTCAATCTCTGTTTCTATACTCCTCTAAGCAAGGTTGTTTTATTTTAGGAACGCTCTTTTAGTCAATTATTTAAATTGTAAAGCTGTACAACAGCATACAGTCTGTAGGGATTTGTTGTGTACCGAGGGGTCATTTATTTATGAAATTTCTGTGCTCTACGCCTGTTAAAATATTGATGTTCTTTCCCTTTGGCTCCTTTTTCTGATTTAAGCAAAATAGTAGGTATTGAATTGAAGTAATTTACAGATTAGCCATTATAATGAAGTCTTATTTAAGCATTAAGAGGAATCAAAAGAGGCAGGAGTTTTGGAGAAGTGCAGCTGTTCAGCAGGCAGGAACGCTGGGAGGAAACTTGGGTGAGCCCACATGTTGGTTTAAACACGGTGTACCTGGGTTACTTTTTCTTGGGAAGGAAAAGTCAGTGCCATCTGCATCCCTCGCTGCCCATCTCCCCGAGGAGGTGACACAGAGTTTACAGCCTCCCCTCACAGATGCCTTTGATTTAGGGTTTGTAGTAAAGTGGAAGTGTCGAGGTGATTCATCCCTCTGCCAGCACTGACAGCTGTGTTACACACACAGTACCTGGGCGGGAGCTGATGGGCTCAGGAACGAGTCATTCCAGGTATTCTGGCGGCAAAGGGAAAGGCTTTCTTTGTCACTACAAACAGAGCTTGCACCAGCACTATTCTGAATATTTCCAGGGACTAACAGCACTCTATGCCCTTACAAACTTGCCTGAAAAAGAAATTTTGTTACCATGACTAAATTTAAAAAAAGGGGGAAGTGATTACAAAAATATTGGTTTCATAAAAAAGCCCCAAACCCTCTTGGTTATACCCTTGATCTCTCACATTTTTAAACAACATCCACTGCTAGCTAAAAGTGTTAGTGTAATTTTGCTGCAAATCTTGCAGTGTGTTGCTGAAGTGTCTCAACACATTCCCATTCCTTTATGGCAAATTATCGCCCATTTTTTATTTTGTGATTTGTCACTGCTACTTTTACCAGGCAGCTGCTTTTATAAGGTTCTCATATTAGTAAAACATTTCCTAGATACCACCATTTTGTAATCTAATTCCTGTTTTTCCATCCATACATGAGAAATGAACCTCGCTGGTCAAGTTGAGTGATGGACGTGGTTGTGGTCTGAGGTGTCATTTGTAAAAGAATGAATTATTAGGAGAGGTAATAGAAGCAACCTATGATGATACAGTGTCAACTAGAGCTATTCGTCCTTCATAATCCCTGCCTTTATGGATTAAAAATAGTTGTATATTCAAAAGCAATCTGAAATTCAGTGTTTCAGTTGTTGATATGCCAGTAATTTATCTAAAATAGTCCATACTTTGTCATAATATCCCCAAAATATTGCAAGTTCATTTAATAGTGTGCTATGCTTTAGAAAAATCCATATTTCCTTTTCAGGAGAAATGTTGCATTCAAAGTTTTTTTGGTGTCCTTGCCATTTTGAAGAAGACAAGAGACTTTGAAATTCTAATATATGGGTGTTTAAAGAGCTTTAGAAACGACATTAATATAAAAAAAAATACAAAGAAAAATTTTCCTTTTCCATAATAAAACTATCGGAAGTCTGGAGACCAAAATGCAGCTCATGAAGTAATAAAAGAAAACCTTTATGAATATATTTGATCAGCTTTAAAATGCAAGTGCGTAGAGAAAATTCTAGTCTGCAATTCCAACTTCTAAACAGTTTATAAGGAACAATTGGATCATGAGGCAGCCTGTGGAATCATCAAAGGTGGAAGTCAGGACCTCCTGTATTTGAGTCAGGGCTCGACACCTGACTCTGCAGTCTTAGGAAATTTGATTTTCCATTTCAATTTTATACCTTAATGCCACACTTTCCTTTCACATAAGTTTATAACCAAAGGAAGAAATACCAGCCTCAAAATGTGCAAGTAGAATCTGGGACTTATTGTGATCCATGAAATCCTAATTACTGAGCTGTTTACCAGGGACAAAATCTGACTGACAATGCAGCCTACATGCAAAGTTTGATCACTAATTTTAATATATCAGGAGCCATAAAATTACTTCAGAATGATATTATGATTTTTAATTTTGAACTGGGAATTAGAAACCTTAAAATACTGTTAAAAGATCCTTTCCTATCTTGCCAAAATAAGTGTCTACAAGTAATTAAGGGAAAATAAGGAGTGGATGGAGGGATGAAAGGACAGACCTTGAAGGGTGCAAGCAGGAAAGCACATAGTGTAGGAATATTTAGGAATTGGAATGACTTCAGGAGCCAGTTTAGAGGTTTTCTCTGGATATCAGATGACCTAGTGGGACATGGGTATGGCAGGTAGCTTACATGGGGCCACTGAGGTAAGAGCATCTGAAGTCCCTTGTTAGATCTCCAGCATTCTTGAGGGAATGATGAGTAGTAAGTTAAAACATTCCTTCTCTAATATTTACCACTGCTGAAGGTCTGTTCCATAACTTCAGTCCAAAATTTATCATTAAAGTTATGTAAAGAAATAATGTAAATAAATAGTTACTGGAACAATTTTTTCCTAATAGTAAATTCCAATATTCTTCTGGTTATTGAAGCTGAGGAAATTCATTGTTCTTTAGCTCTTTCAATAAGCATTAAATTCAGATTTAGCAATTAGAATATTTATATCATTAATCAGAATTTGGACTTTAAATAGCAATAGGCAACATGATGAAATATTCTCATGATACGTAAGAAAATAAGGCTGACAAAGCAATTTTGGAATGATGCAGATCAGGAATGTGGGACATGCCATGCCATGAGAATTTGGTACAATGTGGTTCTGGCACATTCAGCCTCTGGTACATGAAAATACTCTGGAGAAGTGTCAGTGTGGGCTTGCTGTAATCTCATTATGGACACTGCTCTCACCTTCTAAAGTGCCCTTCAGCTGCCAATAACAAACTTGTTCCGAAACAGGAAAATCCCGAGGGAAATCACAAATTTTAGCGACAATAATTAAGTTATTTTTAATGAAGAATATGTGTCTCAACCCCTCTAAACATTAATTGTGAAGGCAGATAAAAGATATTTCACTGCTACTTTTCCCATTTTCCTTGTGACTACTGGCCAGCTTGCTGACACTCTTCCCTGTGATATTCAGTTTCTTCCTGAATGGACCAGTGTTCTTACACAAAGGGCCACTTTGTTTTTCTGGTCTTGAGGGAAAAACCCAGGCCTTAGATCTCCAAAGAGCAAGTATTCAAATGACTGCTTATAAAATGGCATAAAAATTGTATTTGTCATAATCTCCTGTGAAAATATTTTCCTAAGGTGCAAAACACTTTAGCCTCAATATTTCAGAAAGAAAGTTCATTGCAAGAATCCTTCAAATTTGGAAAAGAACGTCTTTGATCTCAAACTTTACCTACAAGGCACTCTTTGACTATAACCTTTGGAGCAGCTCAGTTTCTAAATTCTAGCTATTCCTTTATATGGTCTTATTTGCCCATTCTTACACATTATTTTCTTAAAATATAGAAATACTAATTGATTTTGAAAGGCTGGATGATTTTCTCCAGTTGTCCTTTCTTTTGCTGATGGAACCATAAGAATTTTATAAAATAAATTTAATAATTTTTTAAAACTACTGGTGTGTCTATACCTTGGTCAACAGATAAAGTTGTTCAGAAACGAAAAATTCGTAATTGCTCTTTCAAAACACTTCCAGCAACTGGTCCACAGAAATAACATGCATGCCTATCTTTCCTATGATTTCCAGTAAAGCAAGCCATCATTCTGACAATCGTCCATCATGTAGTGGGGTTGTTCAAGACATTTAGGAAAGTAAAAATCAGTAAAGTAGTGGAAATATTTAAAATTCTTTACAAATATAACTGACTTCAGACCAATATAATCAGACTGAAAATACATTAACATTTCACTGAAACACACATTTCTTTAATCTGTGCTCCATGAATTCCGTCTCCGCAGCGTGCACTGGGTGGAACTTCACTCAGAATATTTTTAAGAAGTGCATTTAATTTTAAACCATGGACAACTTTTCCTTGAGACTAAAAGAAGAAATATGATTTGAAAAATAATTGCTAGAAGTGAAAACTCGTGGATGTAGCACTAATACAGCATTACTAAAATTCACTGCTTATTATGCACTGATTTAAGGTCTGAAACATATTCCAATCTGGTCATTAGACTTCAGCACAAATACACTCCAGAATAACCTCTCCATGATCCAAGTCAATCAAGATAATGTTTCAATTGGCTGATTGTAAATGTCTGTGTGTTAATTCTGTAACATTTTTATAGCATTTACAGCATTTAAAACAAGCATTAGGTTGGTTTTATGGGAGATGTGCTGTAACTTGGCATCTGAAATGGAGACTGAACCACACATACATCTGTGGAAAGAAATCTAAACTCCAATGTCATTATTCAAAAACATTTCATCACCCCAGATGTCTTACTGCAAAATCCTCTGACCAACAAAAAATCATGCTAAAAACACTGCACCCCACTGACTTGCACAAAAATTGAGAACCGATCAAACTATTGCTGAAAAGCCTTTTTCACTTTTTTTTTTCAAACTTTATCAGTCTAATAGATTTCATTTTTTTTTTAGTTTTCTTCCCAAAGTTACATGATTATCATATTATCCTATTATAAACCCCTGCAAGTAAATCCTAGGCAGTAACTTGGGACACCTGAACTCCATCTGTATTTGTGGCTACTTTTGTATTTATATTTCTGAAATGAGAAACCCACCCCATAGTCCACACGATGATTTAAGGGGCACCCATGCAGGTTTTTCACATTTTTTAAACTACTGATAATAGAGTGAGAGAGGAAACGCTTAATCAAGCTACAAAAACATGAAAGGGGAAAAAAAAACCCCACCCTCTTTCACGTCGATTTTCCACATTAAAATTCTTTGTCTGTTTCAAATTTAAAAGCAAGTAATAACGAAAATATGCACTGGCTTCTGTCAGACACAAAGCAGCCCTGGCTGCTGCAGACCATCCAGACAGATCACTGGTGCTCGTTTCCACAGTGAGCTCTGAGGAGCCCAAATCCCTTGGGTGATTCCCAAAATGCTGCACATCCTCCCGGCGATGCCAAAGCAAACCGTGCCAAATCCGTGTTTCATACCCTGTTTGCACGTATATTACACCGATCCTGCCGACGACAGAGGTGTGTTTTCTGGGATGTTTGCGCTTGGCTATGTAAATTCTCAACACTCAGCACAGCCAAAAACCTGTTTCTTTCAGCTGAAATTGATATCGCAGGGATAATTTTTGTTTTGATTAAAAAAAAAAAATCCCTTTGGTTGTTAAACCCGAACCTTAATTATTTACATAAGCAGAAGTTGCACTAAATCATAGGTATTTTGCTTAAATATAGACTGAATTGTAGTCAGTAGTTTTTACAAATATGAAAGAATTCTAATGAGATAATATTGAGTAAAGTGATAAATCACATTTTCTAGAATTAAAAAATATTGAATCTGAAATTTCAGTAGAATATAATTCAAATTAAATACCAAACTCAGCTCAATAGCAGTTCAATTAACTCAAGGTTATAGCCAAGACAGATTTTGGGTTTTTTTTAAAGACTGAATTAGTATCACAAACCCAAAATTTCACCTTGCCATAAGGTGACTCTTGAAAATAGGCAATTATAATTTAAGACAACAGTGTTGAAAATGAAATTCCAAATGAAATCCTGGCAGGATTTTTTTTTTTTGTTTGGGGTTGGGTTTGTTTTAGTAAATGAAACAAATAATACAGCAGCTCAAACCCTATTAGAGGAAAATCAAACAAATTATAGATAGGAAGTATTAAACAAACATTCATTTCCAATATTTAAATATAGTGTATTTCATCCCAACTGCCTTTGCATCCGTGCAATAGCACAATTAATGTGTCTTCCATGGATTACTTCGTGGAAAATAACACTTTCAAGAGAAATTAAATATGGATACAACCTTCTGGCTCAAGATGTCCCTAAACTGCAGATTGCTAGAAGTGTCTCTGGGGACAAGGCAGGAGTGTCTGTGCGCTTGCTTTGCTTTTTAAAGTATTCCAAGACATCCTCTCTGGTCCAAGAGCTGGAGGGAAAGGCTGGTGTGACCTGGTGGCAGAGCCATGGACACCAGTCACTCAGTTCTCAGCAAGGTCACTCTGGAGTAGTTTTGTGCCATACATTTGTTCTTGAGAGAGGGAAGGGACTGAGAACAGCCTTTAATAAAGGGACACAGATGTTTGTGTTTATTGCACCACCTGAGCTAATTAAAATTCTTACCTTTTTAAAAAAGAAAAAAGCTCCCTGGGGGAATGAGAAGTGGCTTTAAAAAACCCACAAACACTACAGATGGGATAATGAAAAAAGACTATTTTCAAAATAAATTATTTGGTTTAGGGGTTTTGAGGAAAAAAATGAGTATCATGACACTGATGTCAAATTTGTGAGCTTGCTTTGTCCGAATTAGGACACAAGGAAATGGGTTTATCAGACAAGGGCCTGAAGTTCCAAGAAGTTCCCCAGCACCTTGTATTGGATGAGAGCTTTTGGACTTAGCATTTAAGAGAGAAAAGACTGGAAGAAGGGATTCTGTGCATCTTGAACACTTAAAGGTGACAACGTTTGGCAGATAAACACTGTCAAGGTATTACAGTTGTTGCACGAATCCTAAAGAAGATGAAAAATCTCATCCAGTATTTCCCAGATTTTACTGAGCTTTGCTGCACCCCCAGGGAATTCTGAGCAAGACCCACAAGAAAATATCAATTTCCCTGAAGTGATCTATAGTTACAAAAATTCATAGCTCAGTTGGAGTTGCCCCTCTTTTTTTTTTTTAATGTCATTTTTTATTTTCAAGCACTAAATTCTTTCTGTAGTGAAGTAGTTAATGAATATAAATTGAACAACCCCCTCCCATATTTCACTGAACTGCTCTTGAAACCAAAATGTCAGATAAAAGAAAAAAAAAAAGCTTTAATCTGAATTAGAGTCAAATTCTTTTGTAGAGATAAAAGATATCTGTTCACAGATAGGTTGCTGTTTACCTAACAACTAACAAATATTTTCTAAAGGTCTGAGAATTTTCCATACCATCTTGATACAATTGAATAGAAGACCCATTTAGCCTAATGAGCATTAAGATTAAATCATTTACTCACAGATCAAAGGAGATTTTAATTATGTAAACGAGTTGTTCAAAAACACAAAGTGTTCCATTAAGCTTCACAATTAATACATACAATATTTATGAGTTCAGACTTTTTTCCTTGTTAAAAATTGATTGTTACATCAAAAAAAGTTTCCCTAGATGCGCTGATTGAAGGA
This sequence comes from Myiotriccus ornatus, assembly GCA_036023395.1. NCBI lineage: Eukaryota > Metazoa > Chordata > Aves > Passeriformes > Tyrannidae > Myiotriccus > Myiotriccus ornatus. The sequence continues at coordinate 2,328,396 of JAYRBT010000156.1, forward strand.
AAAATATTTTAAGCCATAAAAGTAGCAGGCATGCAAAAGATTTTACTGCCTTTTGCTTTTCCTTCTCCTCTTCTTCCCCCCCCCCTTTCTTTTTTGTTGTTGTTGCTCTGAGAGTCTTGTCACCAGATGTTCATTATGTGGACCGAAATATTGAGTTCATATAAGTACTCTGAGCACGGTCATACCACTGCAGACATGTCACTGGGGTCCTAAATGGGACTGGGGCAAAATACAGCACTTCTAAAAATCCCAGTTTAAGGTCTCCATGTTTTGTATTCTTTAGAATATGAAACAACAATAACCAGTTACATGGTGCAAAAAGGAACTGGTTCATTGCTGTGTATCACAAATTATTTTTCATGCTTTTTTTTTTAAAGGGAACAACCTAACATAAAATGAAGCATAAAAGGCTCCCATCCTACTTCCATATTCTGACAGATATTACCTTTCAGTAGCACAAACAATTCGGCACAGGATAGGTCCTTAAATCACTATATTATTTCTAACAGGCAAGATTAAAATAAATGCAAGGAAAACAAATGATGGAAAGAATGCTGATAAAATATGCAAGGTGGATTAGTTATAGAGTAATTTATTTCTACTAGAAGTTCTACTTAGGAAAGCAAATCAAAAGAATGGAAATTTGCTGACACTAAGTAATCCTGGAAAACACAGAGACTGGTTGTAGGAAAACTGATGACTACTTAAGAGGGATGAAAAATCCATTCAAATTCTTAAGGCCAGAGGTTTGCATTAGAAAAGCTTTTGACAAGATTAGTTTCTAAACTTAAAGAAACTAAAAGAAACCATTAAAAGAAAAGGTGATGGCAGATTGTTTTTACTAGATGTGCTGGGGCAAAATTCTACCCTTGGTTACAGAGTAAGGTCCAAGAGACTAAAGCAGATTACTACTGAAGAACCTGAGAGTCCAGACTGCTTTTAATCAGACTGAGCAGTTTAGTTATGGAGGAGACTCAGAGGCACTGACAAATGTCTACGTTTGACCAGAACAGTCACTGATGATTCCGTGTTAGATTTACAAGGAAGAAGCATAAAATATTCAAATATGTTATGAAATCTGTACCATTGTGTCAGTGAAAAATTCCAACACCTTCAACATTCTGTCTTAACAGAGCAGCTGAAGTTTTGGTTTGTTTTTTGTTTTTTTTTTCATATATTAGGGACTCATACTTTAGCTCTTTCACTCAATATCATGATCTTATGATTGATCTTATTTATTTTTGGTTTGTGTGCAACTTGAAGCTGATGCCAGTTATTCTAATTATAACAGTCAACAGAATGACAGAAATCTTATGTCCTGGAACTCCATAAATAATTCAATGGAATAAATGGAATTCAATAGCTTATATTCACTGCAGTCCTAATGCATCCACAAATTTAAGGTCCGTTTCCTGGTATTTTCCAGGTATTTACCTTTCTATTGCAATACAGTTGCATCCCAAAACAGAATCATCTGCCATGATCCTGAAGCTCCTGGTTTTGGATACAGATGGCTGGAGAGGAAAAGTTTAATTCACTACCCGTCTATTCACTGTCTATCAAAATAAGTGTGAACGTAAATTATCCCAATCCCTTTCCTGCATGGCACATGAAAACTGAGAAATTCCAGTGTCTTTTTCCTTTCAGCGAAGAATCAACTGATAATACTTTCAGCAACTTCTCATTACTTCTTTTTCTCACCCCCACAACTCTCATTTTTCCATTATCTGTCCCTTTCCCCAGCCTGTACACAAATAAGCCCACAACAGACAAAGCAGTGACGCTGCAGCACATTCTTTCTGCACATCCAAGGTGGAGGTAGCCAAGGAAATGTGCTTTGGATAACGCTCATCCCATAGACCCAACCCTCGAGTTACCACTCGTGGCTCACGCGCTGTGCAAAGCTCTTCTGCAGAAGAAAGCAAAGTGCACAGCTGTGAAGGCTGAGAGGAGCTGTGCCATTAAGGGAGATGATGCTCTGGGCTGGATTCAATCTGGCTGATTAAGATTTTCCCAGGGGACTTCAGCTGACAGTCTCCAAGCTGTGATCCCTGTCTGCACCCTCTGTAAAACTGGATGCATCCTCACTACTTCAGCACTCTCGTTTCGGTGGGCAGCTTGTTACTCAGAGACAAAATAGATCTCTACATATAGCTCCTGCCATATGTTCAACAATTTTAAAGACATGGACTCTAGTTAAGTCAAAGTAGTTAAGCACATAAGATGGGCAGAAAAGGATAGAAACAGAGGGAGGTTTGGAATTGCTTTGGAAACATTTAAACGATCTGATTTTCCTGTGTGTATGACAGCCACGAGAAAGGAGCAGAAACAGGAAGGTGAGGTGGATGAGATTCTAAGAGGCTTTTCAGTTGCCTTAGGGCTGCCTAATGTACCAAAGAGACAGGACAAAATGTGCCATCAGCGCTGCCTCATGGACTGGTATGTCACCTTTGAAGTGCTGATACTCAAAACATGCATTCCACAGGGTTTTTCCAGTCCACAAAGAATCAAAAGGAAGCAGTTTCCAAAGTTATTGCAGTTGTTTGTTCCCCAGCACCACCCTTCCCCCCTTCCTTCTTATATATTCGATAAAAGACAAAAAAATTCTTTCTTTCCAAAATACCCTTCCATGCTTTTCTGGGAAGGTGGTTGGTTTTTGGAGGCACTTTTTAACATCCAGCAATATCCACTGCAAAAGTAAATACATAAAGAGCACTGGTTATGTATCCATGCTACTGCTATTTCTACAAAGTTATGTCTCCCTCAAACCAAGGAATCACATGAAAACTTCAATCACACACCTGTTCCACAAATCTCCTGTTTTTAATATCTATCATTTCCATATTCCAGTTAAGTGGCAGAAGAAGGAAGAACAGATCAGAGCAGGAAATATGGTCACTGAGCCTCTCTTGCTGTCACTGCAATATTTTCTGCAGTATATTGTTTAGACCTCTTCTCTGTCCACTCTTAAATGACTCCAAAAAAGAGCATTCATCACTTTTATTGCAAAATGATTCCCTAGTTTAGAGGCTGACAGTCACAAAAAAAAATTTTTTTCGAAAGTTTTATCCTATTACTCCAGGTGAAACTCTGAGCCGTTCCAGATGCTTGTTCTCTTAATTCATGTATGTAGACTGTCCTTATATTATCTCATGTGTTTAGTCTTTAATCAGCCCCAAAATGGTGAATGTGATGTACTTCTTTCTAGTGCACTCTCTAATGAATATTCATTTTCTTTTTCAGGGTGCTACGACAAGTAGGGAGATAAGGAACTGAATAACAAAAAAAATTTAATTTTAAATATTCACAATACATATATGTATACATTCCTTAATTCAAACTGTTTAATAACAAAGATACTACTTAAAAAATTATGTAGTAAAAGAGAAATCACACTGAGCTTCCATCTGAGGCAAACTCAAGGCCCATCGTTAACCCTTGTACAACATCTTGAAAATGAAAGAAAACCCATTTTTCCACCAAAATATAAGCTATACAGGAGGAATTAAAAGGAACAGAGGTAAAAAGATAAAAAGAGATGAGGCTATTATGTAACTTTAAAAAAAAACCCCAAACTGTTCAAACAAAAATTGAAAGTGAATGAATTTAAAACCTGCCAGATTATTCAATTAAAAAGTCTTAGTCCAGTTCCTGCACTGTTACTTTCAGTGGGACTGCACAAAGTAAAGACATTTTTACGTCATTTGCTGCTCCCTAGTGGAGATCAAACAGAATTTCAAGGTTAAGAAGAGCGAGAGGGAAAAAAAAGCACCGAAGACCAATTATTTGTAAATTTTGAACTATAAGGAAATTTCAGTTATTGAGGAGAAGGTCTGACCCAGTGTCACGGGGCCCTCATTTCTGAGGGGCAAAAATGAAAATTTAAGTAAATATGGGAACACAGATTTACTTATAAGTATGTGCAACAACAGTTTAGGGTATTTAGATATTTAAAGCTACAATTTCATCTAGAAAAACATCCTTTCACATCGCGGATCAAAACTCCCTGCTGAAATTCACAAGTGTCATTATTTGCCTTCAAAGAGGAGAGACCAAAGATTAATAAACTGATGATGCGTGACAACAATTTAAAATCTCCGTTGTTTATATTTGCTTTGGACAAGTCAGGAATTGCAATAAAACCCAATAAATACAGTGGAATAACATCATTTGCACCAAGTGAACTAAGGTCTGTACCCAGCTCTCTGCTGATGCCCTTTGGCCAATTTATTTCGTTAAGTTGTCCAGTTCCTCCTTTTTTTCTTTTCTTTTTTTTTTTTTTTCTGTTTCTCTTTCCTTTTGCTTTTGTTTTGTTTGGGTTTTAATCCAAAACTTCAACAGGCTCACGGATCCAAATGCAACTCCTTCTTTTTGCATTCTCAATAGCTATGCTGCAAGATCGTTTGAATTTCAAATGAATATTACCAAACCTGTGACAGTCAGTCACCGTGGAGGAAACCATAACAGTAAAGGAGATTTTTAAAGAGATGACCAAAGACTGCTTGTATTATCTATTTCTTTTTTAAACTGTCCATTTGAAAACATGAAATATGAAGAAAAAAAACAACAATAAGAAAACAAGATGTTTTCTTATAATTGTTCTTCCAACTATGCTTATATATTAGAGAGAAAGCCTGCACAACACTGCAATGGAAGATGAACAAAACTCACTTTATCTGCAAATGAGAAAAAGGTGGTAAGTGCCCACAGGTTTATGGAAAAAGAAACTTGGAATTTAAAATGATGAAAAACAGGGGAAACATCTGAGTCCTCCCCTCCAATTCAGGAAGTGACTGAGATTTTATACCGAAGTGAAATGGTCGAGTAGATAGATAAGATAAATACCAATCTGGGAACACAGGAGGAGGTTTTGTAGGCCACAAGCCAAGCACCAGCAAAGTGCTGTTCCTCTGGGAAAGGTCAATGGCTGCACCTCTTGCTGTGCTGTAAAATCAGTAACACGCCCTGGGAAAGTCTTCTGTGGTCGTACAGAAAAGGCTTGAGCTGAAAGACCAACTTCAGTTCAAGGATGGCATTTCCAGGTGAGGACAAAGCACAGGAGAGCCCAGAGAACCTGCATGAAGTTTGGGGATTGGCATCTCCCAAAGGGCAGGAAGGGATTGGAATTATTAAGGCAGATGACAGATGATGTCCCATCATTCACAACAGGTTCCTTCTGCTTCCTTTCCTCCACACCAACAGCTGAATTTCATTCGCTGATGGACTATTTTCCTGCTGTCCTGTGGAGGTGATCGGAGCTCGGGACCTGTGCAGGACACACGTCGGGACGTGCACTCCAAGTAGTCCATGGCTGGTCCAGGGATGGCAGGAATAAGTTTCATAGACTTGAGAGATTTGCTTTGTGTTCCATTTTCTCTCTACAATTTGCAGGTCTTTTTTGGAATGTGTTGTGCCCTGTAGATGCTTTTGGATCCCTTTTTGGAAGTGTATAGATTGTCTTGCTTAGCTAATAACTATTTTTTTTTCTTTAGGGAGAAAGAGTTTTTCCAGAGACTTCGGACATTAAAATTATTTTGAAAAATTCAGAATTCCAATGGTTATTCCATTTTATACAACAGACCACTGAAGAGGCAAATAATGCTTTGTTGAATATAAATGAGAAGTTCATAATGAAATTGGTGAGTGTTGCTTGTGTATCGAACCCCCAAATTTGGCTCCTCTATTCTGCTTTGGTTGATGAAATACACTTTAAAATCTAGACATTTAATAACCCTAAAAGCCTGTAGAGCAAAATGAAAAATCGCTGTGCAAAAAGAAGAAACTTTTTTGCTTAACCTGCACAACTTTGTAAATGTGAATATTCCTGTCCTAATGTAGAGGCTCTGTTTGTTTGTTGTTGCCTCTTCCATGAAATTGATTCCCTAATCTCCTTGAGTGCAGAGATGGGCTTGTTTGCTTTCTCTAATCACAAAGGAAAAAGCAATAAATTATATACAAGCAGAATGCATTTATGGTCTCTTTATGAAATTGGTACAGCGTGTGCATTTCTGGATAATTCTGTCATTAAAATCACATCAGGGTGACCAATTCACCTTGTTCTCAAATCTTATCATTTGTACAGGTTTTGCTTTTGGAGGGGCAATCAAAATGTCTCACTGTACAGTGGGAATTCTCCAGTGTCAGCTGGACTGAGAGAAACCTGCCTGACTATCACCAACTACACACTGAATTGCTTTTGAGCTCTCAAGGATGATTCTCACAGGTCTAGAAATTCCTCTATTTTAAATGGCATTTGGACCACCTGATTTTCAGCTGACTTCTAATTTAAATGAAAGAAAATTTTCAGTGGAAAAAATGCCTTGAAAAATTTGGAATTGACAGTCAAGGCTGCTCAGAACATTTATTTTATGAGTCAGATACTTAAATGAGTGTTTGGCAGCTGAAATGCAGAGAGACAGAGCTTAGTCACACATTCTAGAACTACTCACAATTCTTATTCACCATTTCCCTTCTTCAGCATTGTCACTGAAACTTGATGTACTGGTCAAGAAAGTCATTAAGAATATCTGATATGCAACGGTTCACGTGTGAACTGAGTAATTTACCTACAAATTCCTCTGTGAGCATTCTCACTATAAAGAGGAAGAATAAGCCCATTTTGGGATTCTCCCTGATGTCTCCCTTGCATTACTCTCAGAACAAGTCAAAATGTATTTATTATGTACTTGCAAGTTTAAAACTTCACCTCATTTCATGTTCAGACAAAGGAACTTGAGTGTTTCTGTGCACCTTGTACAGACACAACACCTTCAAGTAACAGCATTTACCTTGTTTCTTGGACTCTTCAGCAATTTTTAGTTTATTGCCCTGTGCAGTCAAATAGAACTCAATACCTTATTTATAGCATGCATTTTATTGTTTTGTAGCTGCTTTTTTTCATTGGCAATTTCAGTAATTACTGTACTGTTGTGCAGAGCAAGTGCAACATATTAAGCTTACTGTGAGCACAGATAAGTGAAACTTTAAGAACTCAATGAAATAAATCAAACATAGTTCAAAAAAAAACGGGAAAAGGTTAAAAAATATCAAACTATACAACAGGAAGAAGAGAGATGTGTAAAACTGCTAAAAAAAAGTCAAGAAAAGATTAAATTTGCCAGTATTAAAACTTTCTAAGTGTTCTACACACATAATTTTGATTTGAAAGAGTAGGGTTTGGCTGATAAAAAAAAATGTTACAGTGTTAGATTCTGTAATCAATTTGCTAAATAAATGCCATAGGGCACCAAAATGACCTGCAGAAATCAGAGCCATTGTCACACTTCTGTCTCTCAGAGCTGAGCTCATCTTCACTGAAGCCTTTTTGACAGCATTTACATCTCCTATGTTATTGCCTCTTACTGTTATATTTATGTCAGATTATTAATTATTAATTTGTTATATAGACCTAATGCTTTCCTAATTTGACTGTTTCAATTTATAAACACCTGTTTAAAAAACAAAAACAAACCTCAAACCAAAAAACCAACATTAACACTGGTTTTACTCCTCACTGTCAAACTGACTTTTACTTGCAATACAACCCCTTCTTCTTTTTCCCTAAAATAGTCCCTACTATTACAAATGACAGGTGTTTTTCCATGTGGGTCCTCGTGATAACAGAGAAAAGAAGAGTCATCAAATTGTATTTTGTGAGCACCAGTGCCATATCAATATTAGGCAGAGAACGATCTCAGAGGAACAACAAAGGGTTGAAAGAACTGTCCAACATGACTCGGCAGTATTTCCTTCAATAATGTTATCTGCTCCATTCAAGGCTCAGGCAGGAACAAAGCAGAATGTTTGTTTTCTGCTCTCATTCCTTTCTGGAGGGCAGAAGAGGTGAATGCCACATGCCTTTTGCGTGTCCAAGTCCTTCATGTAGCATCACCAGTCCCCTGTATTTTAAAGGTCCTATTCCGACACTCATTATTTCACGGCATTTAAATAGATGAAAGTGAACCTCAGGAATAACATTCTCACCATGGGAAGGACACAAGATAACAAAATATCTGTGCAGTATTTTTACAGACGGAAATTTTAGGTGCTCTCATCAACCTCTGAGGTCTTTTTGCCAACCTGAATTCTCGAAAAAAGCCAAACCCACCTTGAAAAACAAAAAACTGTGGAACTGCTTTTGGAAGTAAAGTGAACTGACACTGCACATATGATCTCTCAGTCTACATCTCATCTTTGCTGCTTGAACTGCAAGATGAAAATAATATGAAATATGAATATGACAACCCTTGATCTAACCACTGCATGGAACAAAGAAACACACTCAGCTACCATAGGCAGCACTCAGCACCAGCTTTTAATGGAAAATGGACCTTGAGTTTTGGGCTTGAGGCACACATTTTTCCCAATTTTCTATTCCTGAATTAAAAATCAGCAGGTCTGTAGGTACAATATATGTCACTATCAGTGTTATTTGCACCACAACATACTGCAAAATTCAAGATCAGCTTACGCAGCCACCCTGCACTACAGAGCAAGGAATTCAGTGTGCAGGAGGGTAAATACAGTTTTTTATTGATTTATTTCCACAGATTGAATAGGTTTTTTTAAAGTGTATGAATTTTAATTTTAAACATAAATTTGTAGTGGTATAATTGACTAGGATATGGTGAAATTAGTACTGCTAGCAGTGATTTATCTCATGTCACCAAGAAAAAAATACACAGCAGAAAAATTCCTTTCACTTAAAAGCTTAGTAGCATAGTTAACAATTCCCATTGCTGAATGAAACAGGAGTTGCTCTCTATATTGAATATACCTTAAAAGAAAGCATAAGCAATTAAAAATTGACAAGACTGCTCTAATGGAATGATAATGGCTATCAAGGATAATGGCCAACCAGATAATAAGCAACTGAACTAATAGATCAATTAAACCTATAAGAAAATTTGTGCACTCTTTGTCACAGTGGTCGTTCCAAGAGAGAATATTCTACACAGAACAGTCTTCCACAGCCGAAGGATGAACTAGATTTGTAACAACTGTCTCAGAAATTCAAAGATAAGGAAGAAAAACTGAGAAAAAAAAGGGTTTAACTGTGTAAAGAGAATAAGAGTATTTTGTAGGAGGTATAAAATTTACTTTTCACCTACTGGGATTCAAGAGTCATAAAGAAAATTTGAGGGTTCTTTAGTGTTCTTATTTTTCCTCTTAGCAAGTCTATATATCCTCAGAAAGCCCAAGATATGTTTGGACTAAAGGGAACGTTGAAATCCTTGTTCCCCTCGCTAAAGAAACGACACCTCCATGCCAGCCCTTGCTGTTAAGTAGCTGAACCAACCAGATGTACCAGTGTTTTATTTATTTTGTGCATTGCAGGCTCACAGGCTGCACTTTATCACGGTGACGGCTGAATCCATCACCCTCTACCTGGAGCTATAATAGGAGTGCTCTCAAATCAACAAGTCTTTCCTTCAGAGTAACTGAACTGTAAATTGTCCTTGACCAGTCAGACAAACAAAAACAACCTTCCCTGTTAATCTGCTGAAGACAAACAGTTCACTGTCTCTCCTCCCCCGAAGAAGGATGTCTGTGGCAATGGTGGTTTATCTGTCACATCCTTCACACGGTGCAATTCTGCTTTCAGGTTCAAAAGCTCGGTGAGGTATTGAGAAACAGACGCAATCTGACCTCTGTAAGTGCAAATAATCATTTTATTTTTAGGAAAAGAGAGCTTTTTAAGTGAAAATTAGGTTTTCAAGATCATTAGAATACTTTAGGGAAATATAAGGGTTTTTTTTACTAGATAGGGAGAACTTTCAAGACCATGGGCAGAACATCTTGATAATCCAGTGTCAAAAACAGGCAAATTTTTGCTCTTGTGCAGGATCAGGAAATCAGTTTTATACAATACAGTTACAGAATTATTTGGGATTATGCCTATACTTCACTACTATAACTTTACAGATCAGATATTATCTTATGAAATGACTGGAAATAATTTTTATTTAGCTTTAGTGTTCACTGCAGCAACTGAGTGTAGATATTTTCTAGCTCCTCATCACTTTTTGTAACTGATTTTTTAAGGTGTTTTACCAAAAAAAAACGTGTTCCTGAAAGGCTCCATTAAAGAAATGCTGACACATTATGTTACAGTATGTTACAGTATCTTGGGTTCTATCAGTCACATTTCATTACTTTTACATAACATGGCTCTATTGATGCAACCTGATGTGACATGTCACACTGCAGTGTCAGCGACAAACTTGGGCTAAAAAGTTTTTATCTTTAAAACCACTGTCTAGACAAAACACATGAGAAATGACTACACATATTCCTTTATTTATCACCACAAATAAATAATTTAAATTAAGACTAGCACCACGCCTGTGGTTAGCACATAATTCCCTTCCGCATTTGTGCAGTCAAAGTAGGTAACAGTTGGAGTATTTTACTACTGGCACATCTTTATTCAGAACATCCAGAGGTGCCTGGGTCAACAGCTTCCTATTTATTCAAATTTATATTGACTAGCTTCAGAAGGCAAAGCTGACAAAATGATTAATTATACTTTATAACTCATTGGCAGCCTGCAGTTTAATAGAATTAGCAGAGCTTAAGTTCATCTTTAAATATCATGACGGTTTTAATTTTAAAAACGTCAAATTACATTTTTCAGTCGGTACCAAATACAAGATGACTCATCCCAAATTTAAGGAAAACCCAAAAAGACTAAACAGGCACCAGGTTTAATAAATGATTTTTATGACAACTAAAATCTTTAAGGGAACTGATTCACTTTTTTCTTTTTCCCATATTAAGCTGCATCAGTCCCTGCACAGGCTGTGAGTGGACCAAGCACAAAGGTACAGGTGTTTACAGTGTGAGCGTGGGGGAGTTCTCCTGGTCTATCGAGAATTATTTCAACTTGACAATTACAAAAAATAATACAGTCAGACTCTACATGGCTAAAGTGAAACAGTGACCAAATTAGGAGTCATGAAGGTATTTTGGTTTTAAGTGTAAAAAGGTCTATCTGGCCTTAAACAGAGGACCTGACTACGAGGGGTGTCACCTGTGCTGTTTCACATGCCCACTCTTACTGTGAACTATTAAAATTCCAGTGGAGGTTCTGATAGTTCATATTTATATACATATAAAAATTAAGTAAAATTTATATAGAATAATAAGAAATTGATATTTTTTCCTCTTTATGCATCTTTATTTCCACACCCAGACACTATTATGGGAGATGACCCAAAGGAAGACAATTCACGATGGTTTTGTTTATGTATTTAAAACACTTTCTAACAGACATGAGTTTTCTACTATATTTCGATTTTACTGTGAGATGCTACATTTTTGCAAAAGCATATATTAGCCAAAGGGAGTAATTATATTCATGTTAATAAGCATTTCTAAGTGACAATTTTAGACTAAGCTGTATTAAATATCAATTTTTATAAGGGATGAAATTTGGCAAAGGTGGACAGCTCTAACAAGAAAAGGTCACCATGTACAAATCTCCATAATTCCAGTAACACTTTGCTGTATATTATTTTTTCAAGCCTTATCTAGACCATTTTAAAATTATAGAAATACAGAAAATAAAACAATTCACTAAAACAGCCATTGAGAACACGTATTTTTAAGTCAAGTATTGAATTTTATGAAACACCCTCATCCAGTTCAGAAAGCCCACTGTATTCCAAAGATTTGCATGTATCCCAAGTCCAGGCCTTTGATTAAGGCTGCTTAAAAGATGAGGAAATAGGGAGTTAATGGAAAATCAGACATTGTGTTTGGATGTCTGAGTAGAACATTAGTACTTTGAAAGTTTGGAGAGATATATGTATGAATACATATTTATATATGAACAGGGGCTACTCTCTGCTTAGTTTCATCAGATTTTACTACTGAAAGCCCATTAAACCAAATACTCATGTGATTTTAGCAACAAAGTCTGATTCCTTTGGTACCCACCGCAGTTCCAGCCATGGCATCTCTTCCCAGCCCTGCCAGGTAAAGGTTCATCTCCTCCAGTTTCATCTCCCACGTTTGTACAGCCTGTTCAGTGCCACTGAAACGCTCGGCTGGGGACACACGTGTTCATTCTCTCTGTGAGCCTCTCCAGCACACACCAGCGTTTATCCCTCTTCAGGGAAACGTCTCTTTTACATCCTGACCTTTACATACTCCTTCAAGAGGGAACACTTCCAGGGATAATGATGTAGAATCCATGCAGATGTTAAAACTTGTCATGGATGTACTGGCCCTTCTGTGCATTTCCTGAGGAGCTACAATAATGTCACAAAAGTCACCTGCCGTCTTTTATATGACTTTACAGTTCCAAATACAACTGATCATCCAACCTTCATGCTGGTTCTAAACCTAAGTGCTGAATTTGCTATAAATTAGTTTTCCTTGTCCATTTTATCTATGTTTATTTTTGTTTTATGAACCCAGCTTGGCTAAGGAACAGGCATTTATGTGTCACAAATCTTTTCTGGTTTGTCTGCCTTCCCAGGACATGTGATTACACTCACATGTATGACCAACTTGCAAGAAGATTTGATATGAAAAATAAGAATATGAATCTAATATTAGTCATGATTTGGCATGAATTCTAAGCTTATTCCACAGTGTTTTACTTCAGACACCTCCTGGTTTACTATGTAGACATACAGGGTGTTAAAAAAAGTAACAACTTACACACCAGGTAGATTGACCTTACATAATAAAGGCCACTTTAACAATACTTGATGAAGAAATGATGTCTTAAGGAGGATACTGCTAGGTAAATTAAACAATAATTTTTTTTTTCTGCATATTCGAGAGGAATCTAACACCATGACACCAAAAGCAGATGGCAAAGAGAAACTGTAAGGAAAGAAAGATCTCCTAACAGAAAAGGATGAGTTCAGGATGCCCACAGCTCTGCAGTTTGAGGGGTTTGTTTCAGACATTGATGGAATTCCCCCTCACTCCAGCATTTTCTGTGCAGATAGAATGGAAGTAGCAGACTGTGATGGCAGGAAAATAGAAAATGGCCAGGGTGTCTCTGTAGCCCTTTGTCCACCTGTGTGTTCTCACACGTATAAAGAAACCAGACCCCTTGAGATTAATTTAAATCTACCAGAAATTTGCCGGTTGTGTTTTGATCATGGACCTTGTTAGTCAAGAGGGAAGACAGAAATAAAGAAGCATGGGCAAGCTTTGCCTGTTAGCAGTGAAATATTTGAGTATTATTTGTTAGAAAATGCCAACAGACAAGTGTGCTGGTCCTTCAGGAAGAGGTAATTTTCCACTTAAATGCATATGCATATTAACTTGTGTAATGCTGTGCAAATGAAGAAGGCAATCTATAAGGAACTTAAAGCAAGCATACTGAATGAGATTCCAAAGAGCCAATTCAGCATATAGGGTATACATGACTGATCATAGGGTGATAACGAATAACAATATCCCCTTTGATGTTAATCAGTTGCACTTGCTAAGGCAATGCTAAAGTGGGTGTACAGCAGCAGAGGAAGAAAAAAAAATCAAACCCTCAATAATGCTTCCAGAATGCTGAAACCAATAAAGATTTATTAAAAAGCAAACCAGAACAAGAAGTCCCTAATTCATTGAATTATCTAAAACTCCAGAGTAAGGGGAAAGACCTAACAAAAAAAATAGAAACAGATATATCAAAGGTACAATTGTGCCAGAAACATCTATATTTACTTTTTTTTCTTTTTTAATATTACTACAATACTTCTCTTTGTCTCTTACAATCCACATTGTAAATTCCCCAAACCCCAACAGGGCATGAACAGATTTAGCCAAGGGATCCTCATGGTCTAGGAATTCCCCATTCAGTTAGTGAACTTGGTTCCTGCTCTTGGATCTCATGCCTTTGTTGTTTGCACACACTCATGGCCAGTCAGATATCAAAGTGTTCAAAAGTGAGTATTCCTGGTTTAGTATGAGACCTAAAAATCCTGAATCCATTTGAAATTCAGGATTTCAGTCACCACTGAGCATCTGTCCTGAGGACAGGCAAAGTAAGGGACTCTGCTGACTTATCCCCACCACTGGATATTCTTGGAAAACATCTGGTTGGTGCAGCTTTCCTGCTTTGGCAATTTATGGGATGTCACAACTCAGTGTTCCAAGTATAGAAAGGGAAAAATACACATACGGAAAAACACCACAAGAACAAAGGAATAAAACCACTCCATAAACATTCCAACTATTGGATCAGCAAAATATTTCAGAGAAGGAGGTCTGTAAAACCCCCAAATCCCTACTAAACCATACTTTCAACCTTGATATTATAGAAAAACTCTTAAATTTGGTTAATTCCATATGCATGTTAGATTATAAAACAAGTTAAAATGATCTTAAATATCAAGTAAAAATTAAAATTAAAGTTGACAAAGCTCATGTTTATCTTGTTAAGTGTTAAATTTCTGATCACTCATCAAATATGCAGTGATTGTGTTTGTAGCATTAGGTTGATCAAAAAATAAGAAAGCAATCTTATGCACTTCCTATTAAAAAAAAAAACAGATCATGCTTTGATTTAGGTTCTTATCATCTGATAGCCTTAACTTCATCACTGTGTAAGAAAATGGAGGAAATGATTTATTGTTGACTGTCATTCTTTCTGGAGATGAATAATCTTCTTCCTCAGTATTAAAGTGGCTTTCAGGCAAATCAATCAACCATAGATCATGTCATAAGACTGTCTGCTGATGTTAATAAAGCATTTGGTAATAAGGAGCTTTATGTGTTGTATTTACAGACATAGAAATACTGTAATGTCCTGTTCAAAAGGGGACAATCTTGCCTGTGACACTGTTTTAAAATAAAGTTTAACATACATAGCCATGAGTTTCTTAATTTTCCAGTATATTTTATGTGTAAGAGAGCAACAGTTTGCTGGAAATGCTTTTTCAAATAAAGGGACAAAGTGAGGATGACAATGGTCAACTGAAGGTGCAGACCAAGTAATGGACATCGTGTAAATTAATTACGGTATTTCACTTTGAAAATTAGCATACCTCTGTATCCTGATGTTCCTGCATAACCCAAAGACTGCCATTTAGATTACAAGGACAAAAAAGAGAAGGATTAATGTGGAACAGCATATATAGTTAAGCCTTGCTTTAAAACTGCTTCTTCTTCTTCCATTGTATATATCATAATATGACAAGATAATGAAATGTCAGGACTGCAGAACACACAACATTGCCCAGTCGAACTTCAGCACAAGCACAGGGTAATTTTCGGGTCAGGTATTCACAGAAGTGGGTAATTTAAATTATCTATGAATTCTTTCAAGCTACTGAAAATTCATTACCTCCATATCTCCAATAATAAGGAAAAATGACATTTACTGCAGAATTTAAATATTTAGAGGAATGACTGAGTAATGACTTGGTCATCAAATTCAGTTTTGTAATTGAACAATGAAGGAAAAAAGAATTAGAAGTACATCAGGAGGCTTCTGGGACATAGAGAAAGAATTTACTTTCTAAAACCTAAAATTTAGACTTAAATTACTTGCATATGTCAAATATTTAGCAAGCTGATCTCTGTTGATCTTCATGGTTTGGACATGCCATTCGATTATCACTTCTTGAGTAGAGGTTGGGTACTAAGGAAGAGCTTAAAGAAATAGCATTAAAATAAATGTTTAAACAGTAGTAAAACAAAAGATTCCTCAGAACCTCCTAAGTGACCATAATGATCATGTCTGTTTAATATTTGCAGGGATAGGAATATTGGGTAGGAGTTTATAGATCGTGCCATGAAAGCACAGACATTTTCCTTATTGAGCAGAGACTTTTCCTGTAGCAGTGAACCATCCAGAGCTCCTTGTAGTACTATAAAAATGGATTTTGAACCTCATACGGTGGAAAATCAGATACTTAAAGGATTCAGAAAATCTTTGCATGACAAATAAAGTGATCTGAGCAGCTGCAGGTTCCATGCTCCCAAGGAAACTGGAAATTTCAGTGTTGGCAGTCCAAAGATTAAGAGAGTGCAGTGAAAAAATAGGAAGAGATGATGGGCCATTAATCAGTTTGATAGAATTTGGAACAATTGTGGAGAAAGCAACCACAGAATCATAGAATCCTTAAGACTGGAAAAGACTTTTGAGATCATTAAGTCCAACTGTCAGCAGATCACCACCTCCATGTTCACCACGTTCACCACGTCCCATTTAATATGTGAGCAATATGGGGGAGGAATTCAAGACTTGAAATTTGCTTGTCTGACAAGCAGTTCCTGGAATTCTTAGCAGTAGTTGCTGTGTAAGAGTCCAGCTTTTGAGTTGGCCAGAATCTGAACTACTTTTACAAGCACCTAAGACTTTAATTTCTGAAGAACATAAAGTAGAATTTCTACAGTACTTTTTCTTAGCCAAAACAAAAAGTGAAAACATCATTCAGCCCAACTTTTAAGGGTTCTTAGAACTGGTGATCTGAGAACACTACATCAGCACAACCAGGCCTCCAAATATTTGAGTTTAATTTTACTTTGAAGTTTTGCTGCTACACTGTTTTGCCTTCTCTGCAAAACCTTACTTGGCAAAAAAATGTCACTGCAAATAGTTTAATTTTAATCAGAGTGTTTTTTTAAAAACTTTTTCTTTCCTATTTTGTTTTCCATTTTTATTCTAGATGTTGCAGTGAGGTGGGATTTAGAAGCCTCCTATGTGTAGACTCAGGTTGAAGAAGCCAGTTAGATTAGTTACCTGGTTATACTGTGGAGTTATTTGCTATCCTGATGGTACTGAATTAGATTGCTGAAGTACAACCTTTACAATCTGTCACTTCTCCAGATCTTTTAAGTGCCGTAGATATCATCCTAGAAATTTCAATCACTAGAGTAGGAATAGCTCTGGAAATTATTGATGTCTATAATAAGGTAATATGTCACAGCAACAATGTCATTTTTGTATGGATTCCAGCCGGTGTAGATATTAAAGGAAATGAAATGGGAGATAAAGCAGTCAAAAAAGCTTTGCAAAATAATTCAGAAGTCATTGAGAAAAGAAAATTCGGTCAGTCAACAAAACAAAAAAGCAAAGCCTAAACAACTAATTTTGGCAGGTGAAGGTTAAAAAAGGATAAGTTAATTTACAGTACAAGAATATTCTGCTTCTGTGCCCAGCTACCAAACCCCACAGAAATGGTAATAGAAAAAATGCTCGAGAACCATAGAGTGTTTCTTCCTACGTGCTGTAAGCAGATTAATTACACCTGAATGGTGAAACGTTTCTTCTTGGATGCAAGTACCTGTCATATTATCCAAGACTTCAATGTAAACTCATCACAACAGCCAAAATATTGTTCATGAGTGTACAAGATTTTACATGCAATTTAAGAAAATGTGTGGAAGTGGACACCTCTTATTTGAATAATAGATATTAAATGCAAATACAGAAGATCCAAGAGGAATGAATAATCAGATAGTACCTTACAGCTTGCAATTACTGGAGCTAAAACTATCCATTAAGTCTTACTTCCATATTTATTCAACTAAAGTATAAGTAAAATATGAATACCACATAGTTTACAATATATGCTTTCTTCAATGGTGTTATTATTTACCTTTATAAAATAGTTAAAACTGGGACATTAAGCTCACCTAAAGGCATGCTGGATACCCTTGCAGTAATAGCCAGAAAAATTGAATACCACTGTCTAAAGACACATTCCCAAATTATACTCTGACCCTTAATGAAAATCAGAATGCTCAGACACACAGAGGAACCTAAACATAGGCATGATGTAGAATTTGGGAGAGACTGTTGTGATTTTTCAAGGTCTTTCTTTTCTTAGACCCACCTTGAGATACCTTAATTGGGCTTGGCTTCCTGGAGGCTGAATTGCTGAGCACCCACCACTGGAAGTTGCTGTGCTGTGTGGTTTTGGTGGGAAACATGAGAGGAGCACGACATTCCTACCGGAAAGAGACCTACCACTTCATCCAGTTTTTAGCAGACTGGGGCATGGTCAGAGCACAGTCCTTTTTACTGTTCAAGGAACGGCATATTTAAGGAAGACAAACAGTGTTTAGAGACAAAATCATCAATAGAAGTGTGGTATGTAAAAAGCTTTCTTTTGTTCTTCAAAGCATATAGTGGGAGCTGACAACTGTCCATGCCAATACAGTGATAGTGATACCACTTGCAATGGTATCATCAAAGAATTTCTACCATGGAAAGCTTAATAAATGTTTGACTATCAGCTGTGGCCTCTTTTCCGCCCTCTGCCATGACCACAAGTTCCTCTACACAAGGGCAGCAAAGAGAGACCTACTAACAAAAACGAAAAATCCCCATAACTTCTAAAACCTGGGGATAAAGAAGAGGGCACTGACTAAATCACCTTTTTAAAAATCAGTATATGTTTTAACAACAATTCAAACACTAAAAAGGGGAAAAAAAAGGAAAATAAGAGGAGGAAAAGTTGAAAATATTTTACCCCCCTCTAGTGGCGAATATGAGATGGAGAAGAACTGAAAGAAATTCCAGGGTGTAAAGGTATCTCTTCATCTGCCTTCAAATCTCCCCAGTATAGTTCAGAATTTAGAAAATTAAAAGGCAAGCCACCTAATCCCAAAAGGTTGACCCCTGCAGAACCAGGTCAGAGCTCTGAGGAATCCCCATGTGGAGCCAGTGAATGTGCTCCATGGCACAGTCCAGACTGAAGGGTCTCTGTGGGATTCTTGCAGCTCAGTACAGGACCTGAGACACAAAGCCTGGCCAGAACTGCACTGCCTTGGTGCTGCAAGTGTCCAGAGACACAGAAAACACACAGATATTTGAGGCTCTCTTGCATAAAACCTGTTTGCTTTGCAGTTTATTAATTCATCATTCTGCTGTGCTGAACACCTGTATCACTTTCAACCCGGGCTGTGGAACAGCCAAGAAACAATCACATCTCTGGGGGAGACCATACTTCCTGTCCTCAAAATGGTCCAATGCCCCTGCTCCAGGGGATATTCCACTATTGCTCTCCTTCTGTTGAGACGTGACTACAAACACGCTCTTCTCACAAGCAGATAAATGTTTCCTCTCAATCACAGTAAACTACTCCTGTCAGCTGCTCATTTCCTCATATTTCCTCCTTCATTGTATGCCTTGTATTGAATTGTATTTTTTTTGAAAAAAGTTTTCTTGCCTTATTTGAAATGGAAAGAAATTCAAACAAAACAGAACACTGAAAAACCCAAGGAAAATCATGGAGTTATTTGATTACTATGGTATATATTTTCTCTTAGGGGCTGCATTTTACAAATAGCTGCATATCTGTGCTGAGGAGCTCATCAGCTCTCAGGACATACCTGTAGATAGTTGACAAAGTCAGTTCTTCTGGAATTCCTTTTTCTGAGGCTCTGTAGACTTGGCCACTCAGTGAAAAAAAGGACAATTTCTCATTTTGCATCTTTGTGATGCTCTGGTGTTCCTCCTACAAATTCTGCACTCATTGACTGGGCCACTGCTCCCTCACAAGTATCTTTTTCCTCATTCCTGACCATCACATTTCTTCACTTACAAACTTTTCCCAATAGATTCATGTCATCACCCTTTCTGTTGTATCTGCTTCAAATCAGAGAAATCTTATATTTTTATGTTATACTTCCTTACTTTATTACTGTGCTTCTGTTCTCCCATCTTGGTAGTTTCTGTCTTCAATGGAATTATTCTTTTTCAAGGAAATTCAAGCAGGTATAATATACTTCTTGGCAAAATACACTAGTGGACTTAGAGTAATTCTCTGTAAAATGAAGGTACTAACAGAAATGAGAGACCACAATAACCTTGAATCTCAGAGGTAGTTTATCCCTAGCAATTTTATTCCTGTTGTAGTTTATACAAAGATATGACTTTGATTCTACACAAACAACTTTTCTGCCACATTTTTTCTACTCAATCATTTTGTCCTTGTGGAAACAACAACTAACAATTCCAGCTGGATAATGTAGAAGAAAACAAGTGTCACTACTTTCAATTACAAGAGTGGCAGATAAATGACAACTCATTATAGAGTACTTAAAGCTTCAGTCCAAACTTGCTAAGAATTACTTTCTCAATCTAAATGCCAATATTTTACTTAAGTGTATTGATTCAGACATATAAACCTATTTACCTCTCTGGGTCAGAGTTTGTTTTTCTTTTGTCAGCAAGAGAGGACTAAGGAGAAGAGAACAGTGGGTTTGGATAATGGAAGGAGTTTGCCTCGAGTGCCCAGCTTCTTTAGGAGGTGACAAAAGCCTGGGATTGCAAGGCATATACCAGACCATTTCTATATTTTACATAATACTCAAGTCTGAAATGTGGTGCTGGAGCTCGGCTCGAAACAAGCACTTTGACAGACACAAACAATAAAGGGACTTAAGAGCATGATTGAAGCTAAACAAGTTCTTCATTGTACTGAGGCTTCAGAGAGGCCCCTCTAAATTCAGCTAATTGGGCAAAAATCATTGCATCAAAGGCAAACCCAAACAATGCAGTTTGTGAGTCACTCTTTGCCATTCCTTATGTAATTACCTGCTTTGCAAAATCTAATGAGAATTGTAAGTCTCTAAAAAGGCAGTTTCTATATCCCCACTCCCCATCCCCTCAGATGCGTCTGCTACATGACCTTGGCTACAGAAATGACAAAGTAAAGGGTTTAACAATTCCCTTTACGATCTCAGAGATCTTCTCAGAAGTCTGAGAAAACTAAATTGCTTCCCTGAAGCCCCATAGACAAAACTCACTACTAAACCCCAACGTCACCAAAACTTTACACAATAAAACTGTAGCAGCAGGGAGAAGGATGAGAGAATAAAGTTGAGGTATCCAACAATTAATAAATATCTTACAGAGAGGACTGGTACTCACTGAGAAGTCTTCTTCTTAGAGCTGTCTCTATTCAGCACAGTTCTGCCACCCTCTGGAGCAAAAGCAGACCCTGCTGAGCCCACACCTGACAGAGCTTTAGGAGCAATTTTCTCCCCACTGAGGGCAGGATTGTAAATAAACACCCTCACAGCTGCTGTGTCTATCTGAATGGGGAAGGGTGCTGGGAGTGAGGGCAAAAATGTGTGGAACAGCTCTGGGAACAGCAAGCTGGGAGAAGGAGGAGGGAGAGAAGGTGTTCAGGCCCATAGCAAGTCTTGCAGATGTGGAGAGACCATGGGGCAGGAGACACCCACACTGCAGCCTGGAGAAGATCCCATGCCACAGCAGGTGGATATTTCCTCCCAGGAACTGTGGCTCAGGGAAAGGTGTGAGGAGAAGGGAGCAGCAGAGAGGAACTGCTGTGGACTGACTGCAACCCCTCCTTGACCCTGCCCTGCTAAAAGGGTGGGGGCAAGTAGCAGGGCTGGAAATGGAGTGAGGCTGAGCCTGGGAAAGATGGTGTGCATGAGTGTGAGAGGAAAGTGTTGTTTTACACTGCCTTCATTTCACACTACAAAAATCTATTCTAATATCTCATGAAGCAAATTATTTTTCTGTCACTCAAATCTGGTTTGCTCATTGATAAGAAGGAGGAAATGCTGTCAGGCAGTATCTACTATATTTACAAATTTTCCTTGGTACTTGTTCACTTTTTTTGCTTGAAACACCCAACAATCAGTAAAGCAACGTGAATTTGCAGAAGTGCTCTGTGATGTTCCAGCCCAACTTTCCCCCCAAAGGGCTGCATTCGGCTGAACACTGCTGAGGAATCTTTACACACACAACACCTTGCTGACTGCTCAAAGGAGAATTTGAATGAGCATCAACTCATTCTTGAGATCCAGCTCTAAATCTAAACTCACAGGAGACTTAAGACAATGGGATTCACGTGCAGCTGTGCAATCAGATGCTGTTTCCCCCTGGTATGTTCCTGTCCTCCCAGTAAATTCAGGTACAAACACTTAAAACTGTGGGAACCAAGTATTTGTGACGGGGATTAAACACAGAGATCAGCAGTTTCCTTGTGAAAGTTCTGAGCCAAAGTAAGTTTTTCCGAAGTGCTATGATGACTTGCTTTCCTTTTCCAATTGTGAAGAAAATTATAGTAGTAATTCTTATATATAGTAGTAATTAATGCTTACTCAAGATGCCTATTCTGATTTATTTTTAATGATTATGTTAACAACTGACTCCAAAACATCACACCTGACTGAAATTGTGAGCAAGCAGCGAGCAGTAAAAATGCTACGTTTGGGTTCCTATTACATATTTATGATATTGAGTATAATAAGTAATTTCAGAGTGAAGATTATCCATGCAAAATAATATGTTGAAACATATGTTCTACACTAACCACCAGATTATTTGCCACGGTATTGTAAAGTATTTCTAGGCTGGGATACAGAAATAAAACCAATCGTCACATGCACCCTCAATTTCTACATATTTTGTATCAGCAAGAGAGAGAGAACCAAGGGAAAACGTGCAGAAATCTTTCAAATTTTTTCATCCAGAATGGCATCTGATAGAAATTCCTGATCCTATGTTTTAGCAAGATCTGTGACACCTTATTTTGACCCTGGGGACAAACAAGCCTGCAGCAGATTGACTAATTGTGGGAGCTGTGGGAGAGATCTGCTCACATGGACATGGATTCCTGTTGCAACTGCTCCCAGGAGGGTTGGAAGAGATGAGTATGGGAATTGATTAGAACTGGGCTTTGCTGGTGACATTTTACACTCACAGCTTGGCTTCTCAGCAGACTCGAATGAACTTGCTTTCCCTTATTAGTTTCGTAATAAATGATGGTGGAAATGCCTGTGATCATCTCTGTATGGTTATTCAGGAGAACCTCACTGTGGACATAACAAAGTGTGAACATCCTGATGTGAAGGAAACACTACTCAAAGCCCTCTGACCTGATCCAATTGCTTGTCTGAGGAGACGTCTGAGCTCTGACAAATGTGTTCACTGTGAGTGTTCTCATCAGCGGAGGAGGATATAATTGTATATATCTGACACACTCCTGAGACTCTACATCAAACCTCCAAAGAGAAGAGTGATGGCTGGGGAGTGATCATTTGCTGGGGAAGTGGCAGCTCTGACAAGGAAACTGCATAAAGGCCCAGCTGAACCCCCAGGGACGGAACCAGGAATTGGGTGTCCTGAGCACACACAGCTCCGGGTGCTCCATCAGGGAATGGCAGGTTTATAACGCACCGGGCTGTCAAACTGGATGGAAGGGGATTAGAGAACCTGCTTGCAGGAAGATAAGTCTTTGCAGAGGGACAGTGTATGATTGTCCCAATGAACTCTGTGGATGGAGCCAGAACATCAGTTTTTAGAACTGCACCACTTTCACTGCTGGCTGAACATTCATGAATACCCAGCAGTTAGGGCTCAATTTGCTGAGCTAAATAGAAAAATATTTTTTTTTTACCTGAATATACTTCATACATGGAATGAAACTTCTATGTGATTCATTTAAAATTCCATAATCCTATTTTTCTAGGAAAGTTAATTGGTTTCCATTAGAAGCAGTTGCACTCAAATTCTTAATATGGTAGTTAAAACAATTAAAGAAGTCACAATAACCTTCTGTTATTGAAGCATTATCTAATTATCTATAATTTCAAGCATTATTTTTGGTGTTTCAGTGCTTTTTACAGACATTCTGATCTGACCCATTGAAATCTGAACCTACATCTTCAAAATCCCTGCCCAGTGCTAATCATATTTAGAACAGACCTCTCATATTCATTTGAAATCTAAATAATATGGAGACACACTAAAATTTCACATGTGCCTCTTCTAAATACCTTTGACAGATTTATAGGCCATTTAACTCATAAATGGCATTAGGCTCAAAACAAGGACAGGGATATTAGTTCACTCAGGTAAATTCTTTTTTTTTTTTTTTTGCTTCCAATACAGATTTTTTTAAAAGAAGACTAAGAAATCATAATCATTTAAGAGAGCAAATATCCTCCTTATATTTTTCTTCAAATATAGTTATAGTGTGTTTTATTTATCATTAAAATATCATTAGAAAAAAACCTCACTTTTTTTTCTTGCAAATGTCCTCATAAAACTAAATTTCTAAAAACAGAAGTGAAGACAGCTGTATTCACTATTTAATGAGTATTTGTTTGCATCATTAGAAAACGCTTTATGTCGCTGATGGTGCACTCAAATTTTAAATATAACAACCCCAACCCATCCAAATCTTTGCAGGGAATTATGAAACGAGCCAGCAGAGGGACCCCTTCTGTCAAAAATTGAAAGTCATCCAAAAAACAACCCTTGAAACAAAACCCCCAAGGGTTTTATTTAGGCACAGTCCCACCTAGTGTCTGAGTAGTAAGAGCACACAAATTAGCGATATTTCTGATACAAGACAGAGAGGTTAAAACAAAATGATGAACTATCTTTTTGTGTTCTTATATTTCCAATAAAAGGATGAGCTGTGATATTTTAAGATTACCATTCATTAACATGTATTATTTAGGCTGACTGGTGCCACTGTCCCCAAGTTGCTAAAGCCCACTATGTTGGTATTAGAGTTAAGAAAATGATCCAGTCATATTGCACCATGTTACCTGAGAGCAAAACAGGAAACAGGGCTATGTCAGGAGCAGAAAGTTATCTCACAAACTGTCTCTTCTTTACTTAAATCATTGCCTCCTCAGAATTAAACAGGAGGCCCACAGGAATCTGACCATACGAGAACAACCTCAAACTGAAGAAAATGTCTGAATTCATCCTGTAACGTTGGAAGTGAAGCCTGACAGTGACTGGTGGTGAAATACATATATTTAGAAAGTACAGTTGTGCAGCAAACACTTCCTAAATGCATCTTGAATTTGAGGGGAAATGTGATCAGGGAGTGTGTCTTTTCCAATTGTTGCCATGGCAGCTTACCCAGTCATGCTGTTGTTGAAACAATTCATTTTTCACAGGAATCTGGTATTTTGTAACTTTCTGCTTTTTATTCTTCAGTTCTGTGAACATTCAGAATATTGTTTCTACCGATTCATAAGCGGTCAAACCATTGTAACCAATGTTTATTCACGCTGAGATATGACAAACCCCCGAAGTTTCTCGAACATTTATTCTAAAAAAAAAATAATTGTAAGCTATGAGGTAAAGCTGAATTCCAGAATTTGCATTCTGGAAATGCATATTCAGAAAAGAGCTTATTGTGCTGTCTGCTTCCCAGTGCTTTACAATGCTCTAAGGTACTAATTACGTGTAAAAGGCTGTTTCACCACATGGGCCACAAATCACAGCTCTGGTACTACAGCGAGATTGAAAAGTAAATCAGGTTCTACTCATTACAGATTTAAGCAGGTTGTATTTCTTTGCTATGAGTAACACTCAGTAAGGTTTTGAGAAATAAAATAGGTGTGGGGAAAAGTATTACAATCACTACGAATGTTTCATAGATGATGTTGTTTGCACAGCAAAGGGTAGCCTGGAATCTGTAAAACTCTCACCTTTACGCTTGTGCCTCTTTCACTGATAGACAAAATCCCCAATGCAGTAACTCCTGTGATTAGATAAACAACTGATGGCAGGTGTATTTTTGAACCTGTTTATTAATGAAGATATAAAAACCCCCAATTTTTGTTAATGTAACAGTGATATTACAATAATAACAAAACAAAAGGAAGCCATTTCCCTGCACACAAAATAATACTTTCACTGTGCCCTTTGTCTAAAAATTCAGCTCCTCCCTCTTCAGGCTGTTTCAAAGCTCCTCCTGTCTCTACCTGCAATTCTCACCCATTCCCTCATGTCACCTTAAGAACTCAAGTCCTCCTTCAAACATTCTTACACTTTCATGGCCTTGCAGAATAAAGTGACTGTCAGGATGTCAGAATAAAGGATTTTATTTCTTTCAAATTTTCATAACTTTTGATGGACGTATAAAAATTTACTTAGAGTTAAAAAATCCCTTGGGGAAATAATTTTTTAATTACATATGCCAAGATGGAGAAGTTTATAAGTGCATCAGCACAGCAACATGGGAAATAACAGAAAGCAGTTTGCAGAGAGTTATTTTATGACAGCACAGTTCTGATAATTTGTCTGGATGAAATTTTCATTTAGTGTTTCACCAAAATTAAAACATTAAAAATAAATGTTCTTTGTTCATGGGCCCTCTCAGTCCCTGTTTTCCACATTCCTAATACCCTTTGTATCCTGTTCCAAAACACTGCTAGAAAGAAATGAAATCCAATTGTATCTACCAGTACAATACAGGAATTTTTTCCCCTCCATGTGCTGATAACCATCACACTGAAGATAGATGGCAGATGCTAATTCCTACCCAGCTGACACACGGTGAGTTTTTGATCACCATGTAGAGAAAGAGCACAATAACTTGTAAGTTAGTTTGAAAACCTCACTAGATAACCAGAATTTGCTGGGCAGAAAACAAAACTTGAAAGTGAAGGATCTCTAAATAGTGTATATACATAAATATGTATACATACATATGCATATATCTCACTATGAAACTATATATAAAACTATATATATGTAAGATTCTCCATCCACATTTCTAATTCTTGAAGTTTTACACCACTTTCATAGTAAAAGCAGCTTAATTCTTGGCATTTTGGGATTACAGAAACTCCTCCCTAGTAATTTAAATATACGTGACATTTCTGGAGCACACAGTTAAAGAGAGGAAAATAGAAATTCAGAACAATAGGTCCATAAAAAACTTCCTCATGTTTTAAAACTTATGGTGTGATTGCACTTCAGTGCTGAACATTTCAGATCTGGAGTAGTTCTATGAGATGGAGAATATGACATAGAAAGCTGTTGTTGCTATAAAGCCTTTATACCAGAACACTACTTTCTATCTTTCATCAGCAGGTGGCTTCCTTCCTCCTGTATTAAAAATTCAAGAGCTTAATCCTACAAGACACCAAGGATTTAAACAATTGGCCTTTCTGAAAGGATAAATTTTGCTTTAACTGGCAAATAAAAATATTAGAATGAATTATTAATGCTGGGGGAAAAAAGAGAGTAGAGGAAATATGAAATCTGAGAGTTTTCTTCTTAGAGAAGTCAGTTGCAATGCGTTGTGTCATCACAAGTCATCAAAAACACACAAAAAACCAAAATAGAGAATTGCACTGTTCTTTTTCAGTAGTGTCAATCCCTACTGATGTTAAGGTTTGTGTAGTATCACCTAGACTACACTACTCTGAATCTGATGGCAAAACAGTGTTTGAAAGCTCAGCTGGGGAGATGAACTTTCGATAAATTATTTTCAATAGCATTGCTTGACTTTTTTAAAATTTATGCCAATGGCATTTCTGTTTCCCCAAAGCAATGTCAACTGCTGCCTTACATAACTTTTATTTAATTTAAAATCAATAAAACAATACTCACATACCCTTGGCATTCAGAAATGACATTTCTCCTTTGTTTTTACAGCACACAAAGCAAACAAAAATCAATACTTTATCTTTCCACACTTGAATAAAAAAGATAATAAAGCAGCAGGCTTACAGTGCTATGTAATATTGATTATAGTGTCTTTTAAGATAAATTACTGAGATTTAGAAATAATTCTTGGTAAACCAGCACTACAGATTTTTTTTATCAGTTTTTAAAAATTTGAGCGAATATGTGCATCAGTATATGAGCTAAAATACATTACACTGGGTGTCATTCTTTATAAAAGTCTTCAGTGAAAAATGTGCTCACAGACCACATTTAAAAATGATTTTTTCTTTTTTTTTTTTTTTTTCTGTAGAGGAAAATGATGCAATGATAAAATTCATTGATGACACTCCAAAACTTGTGCAATATATGGAGAAATGAGAAATTTAGGAAAAAAGATAGTCTCTAGGCAATACTTTTTTAGCAAAAAATAGCTTTTCAAGACAGTCCTTTTTAATGAATATTACAGTACAGGCAAGATCCACCTTAGTATTAATTATTTTATATGTCATCTTGAAAAGATTACTTTACAAGATTTTTAAATTTAAAGTTAATTCCATTATGGATGTAGCTCACTTAGCAACTTTATTTTCACAGTAAAACTCTAATGAATCATTAACTGCCATTGAAAAATCCTCATAAAAACCTGAATCTTAAATGTTATAAATGAAAAGTTATTAAACCATTTGACTCAGAGGAGAATGAGCCTAAACAGAAAGTGGTTCTAGCAGGCTGGAAGTGGTGGGATATTGCTGAATATTATTTTGTAAAATAAATGTAAGTGTTATCAAACAGCCTCACTGTAATTCATCTCAGTGTGTTCGCTGCTCTCCTAAAATACTAAATCACCTACCAATAACAGGGCATAAAATATAGAACCTCTTACCTTCGTCTTGCTCCTCAAAGGACATTCTTCATTTCCATAAAACAAAAAAAGTCCATCTGTAACTCTCAAGAATTATTCTTTCTTACATTTTCAACTATCTGGTAGGAAATGTTTTTATCATTTCAAGGAGACTTGAAGTACCTTGCTAAGTTGTTTTGCAATTTCACTAGAAATCTGAATTCTTCCACTTACACGCGGTATTGTTGCACTTTGCACATCTCATGCCTCAGTTAAGCTTTTCCTGGATGAATTACCGGATAATGTGATGATGGCAGAACCTGGCCAGCCTTTCAGAGGGGTTGTGTGACCTTTTCCAAGGCTGCCCAGTGCACACCAAGAGTGTCCACAGAGGAATAAGTGGCTATGCCATGAGTTTTTCCACGTCTGCTCCCTGCACGATAACTCCCCTAGAACATGTCATCCTAATATTCTGAACTGCCATGGAATGTGCAAATGCTCCTCTAACAGAAAACCTTCATGTTCTACCAAGATTTTAACATTTCTTCAAGGTTTCCTCTCAATACTGAGTGTGGGTTCAGTCCAGACAAGGATCCCTCAAGTCCAAATCCAAGAGTTTACTGATATTTTTCTTACAAACAGGAAGACTATACCAAAGAAATATCCCAAAAATATACCTTCCAAAAGGTAAGAATTCAATAAAAGTCTCTTCTTGAATGTAAGTCAGTATTGATATCAAATGAGGGAAAGCTAAATCAAAATTTTCAGATTTCTGGAAAATAAAAATGTGAAAAAAAAAATTGACAGAATTAAGGTATCTACATCCCACTTTCAAAACTCAGTAACTGATGGAATTGATGGCTCCTCACTTTAAAAATAAATATTTAAATTCTCTCCAAATTTTAAGGAAATGAAAATGGAAGGAGGGAGCCCACAAAGCCAGCCATGCTGATTTCTACCAATTTTCTGTTGTAAAATTCAGTTTCCGCATGAAGCTTTAAAATAAAAGTTTGTAGAAAGATTCATCATCTCACTAGGATTTGGGTGCATAATATAAATAATATAAATATAAAGATACATTAAAGCATAAATATAACCTAAATTTAATATAAATAACTTACAAATAAATAAATAAATAGTAATAATTAATAAATAAAGCTCGAGTAAGATTTTCTAGCCTTTTTTTTGTCCAAAAATTTTAATCTAAGGTATCTGGCACCCTGAACTTGACCAGTGCTGCTTTTCTTTTTTGATTTAGTGTTTGCAGAAAGTAGAGATGAAATTCAAGGCTATATTTACCTTTCTCACCTATGTTAATCTAGAAGACATTTTAAGTAAACAGGTATAAGAGGTCAGAGGTACACATAGTTTTCTATCACATTTCTAATAAAATCACTTCAGCTCCTCAAAAAAAGCCACACTAATTTACAGAGCACACCAACATTACAGCCCTCACACAGGAAGAAAGAAAAAAGGGGTGTCATATTCTC
>JAYRBT010000156.1:2364882-2477262 GCA_036023395.1 Myiotriccus ornatus
ACTTCACAGCTGTGCAAATTCCTGGCCTTTGGTGTGAGTGAAGTGAATGGAAATGATGAGAATGGTTTGCAATGTGACAGTAAGGTTGAGCAGAGGTAGAAATACAGAAGCAATAATTCTTACATAACCCTAGAAAATGTCTTTTTTTTTGAAAGAAGGTTTCAGTAGTTTTTCAGAAATTCTGTTCTTTGCTGACAGCAATATTTTTACTAGCTGGAGCACAGCATTTATTATTCATCTTTTACTCAGTTATTCTGAGTTAGTTATTATCATTATGAGTTATTCTAAGTTATTCATATTTAGTTGTTTATACATCTTATATGGATTAGAGTCTTTCACTAAACCTTAATTAAGAATTTGAATATATCACTTAGTTTCCTAAGCAGATATCCAGTACAAAACCTCTATTAAAGAAAGAAAAAGCTGCCTGGTTTTTAAGAATAGCAGATCAAAGCTGCCTGAAAAAAAGGATACTGTCTTGCAAGAGAACTAGGATTGCTTTCCAAGGGCCAGTCTTAATCCTTTCATATAATATTCATACATAGAAGTAAACTCAGGTCATGCTTCAAAGAAGTTATTTCAGCAATTAAGTTATGAAGTCTAACTTGAGTATTTGTCTAAAAATAGTAAACACGTGACCTCAAAGCTTAAAACTGAATTTCTTTAAATCTTAATGCACTTTGGTGTATTATTTGAGATGGTCAGAAAAAAACGGCCATGAAAATGAATTTGGTACCTCTGATACAATTTGATCACAGGTGGTTTTTAATATACCAACTTTAAAGAATTAATTTTTGAACATGCCTTGAATGTACTAGAAAAGCTGTACACAAAGTGAGATCTCTTACTATGCACAGGGTAAGAGTTCACTTATTTGGTCACAAAGACTTATGAATAAGGACAGAACTGGCACTGGACAGAACTGGCAGAACTGGAAAACATAGGAAATGATAAACTACTCTCTTGCTCCATTTCCATTCCTAGTAACAAAAATTCTCCTTCTAGAAGTGAGATCAAATACATGAGTCATGTCATAATGTAACCTACTAAAGTCACTAAATGCTTTAACAGCAAGTTAGGAACAATTAACCTTGGCTCTTGGATACTTATTCGCATCCCAGAATTGTTTTGCTAAGCCATTAGCTCTATGCATTCAAAGTCAGATAAAAATTACAGCAATTAAAGAATGATGAAAAAATAGCTGTCTTTCCTTATTCACCAAAAGACAGAAGCAGAAGGAATATTATTTTATATGAAATTTACTTCCTTGTTATAATTTAGTGTTTAGAAGCATCTTCATAAGGAAGATTTAAGTCTGGTATTGCTTAAATAGATACTGAAAATTATTGTCCTGGTATCCCTTGCTGAATTGCTGGAAGAGAATTAACTTCCAAGGGGAATCAAACAGTTGGAGACCTTATTTGAAAATCCAAGAAATAAGAAGTCAGTCATTTAAGGAACCATTTTCTCTCCATGTAAACCTCTCAGTGATGCTTTCAAATCTATTTTGTTTGAAGAAGTATTTCCTAGATAAGAAATAATTACACATCTTTCATCTGTTTGGTTCATCTGCTCCCACAGTTAATTTCTCCTTCAGCATTTTAATTGACTGCCAGTGCTGTTCCTGCTGTGGGGAAGCGTTAAGTCACAATAGACTTATAAATGTTATAACTATATTTTAAGAGGGGCCAATAGGTTTGTTGGTATTATTACATTGTAAAAGGAAAAAAAAATTAGTTCATATTTAAAGAGATCTGCTCACTTCAGAAAACTCAGTGTTGAGAACCAATCTCTTTTAATGTCTCTGTGACACACAGTGCAGGCCCAGGAAAGTCACGGTTATGAAACCATTACCGTGTGTCCCAAGGTTCCCCTCATCCCGCTCCTGCCCTGCTCGGAGAGTTCATTACCATCCCCCGGAATGAATGTGCTCTGTTCTGCTGAGCTCACAGCACAACACGCTGCACACAAAGCTCTGTGAGCAGCTCATGGCTGAGCTAATAAATCCAGCCCTTGGGCTGCTCTGACGTTCACGGTGCAAACACAACCCAACTGTCCCCTCGCCCTTGCTTTGGCAAGGGGTGTAAAGCATCAGTACAGCAATAACTTCATCTCATCCTGCACCTTGGAGATCCTTTTCCCCAAAATCTCCTCCTGCCTGTCTCTAAGCTGACAGGGTTTCTGTGCCTCCTCTGACCTGGCCTATTTTTTGAGCCCAAGCCGTGCCTCAGTAGCCCTTTGAGGTGTTTCTTACACTTTCCCTCGAAGGCTCCATGACAGCTTCCTGATGGCTTGTTTGGAACAATTTCCTACTTCCTCCAATTTTGTCTCAGGAGCTTGGTAGATTTATTTCTGAACTGATTGTATTGCTATGCAATACAGAGACTTCAAACAAGAAAGTTTCATTAGACGGATTTGCTTTCCACCAAATTTTACACAGCACAACATCATCACTGTGTTGAAAGCACAAACCTGGCAGCAATTTCTCTACAACCTATTGTGCGCTACACACCTTTGAACTTGGAATGATTAACCTAAACCATGTGAAAATAGACTGCTATTTCCTTCTTGTCAGAGATACATAAATTTTGGAATATAATGTAATAACTTGGGGAAAAATAGGCTTTAAAATGCAGTATTTATCTATTTCACTTACTATCTAATTGGATTATTTCTAGAAATTTAAACAAGCTTTTGTATTTGTTCCAAAGGCATTAATACAAATAATAACAGCTAGATTATATTTTTTTTGTTTCTAAAAATTCCCCCAGTTGATCTCACAGTGTTTCCTATGTAGACAGCCACATAATCCTCAAGAAACTGTGTTTATAAACCAGGGTACAGTTATTAAGATGAAGCAGCTGCAGGTTATTGTTTTGAAATGCGTAGTAGAGCTAAAATCTGTTTCTAACTGTCACTGTAGTGAAGCCAAGAGAACAGTTTGCCTTCTTGTTGCAAATACTAACAAATAGGTGCAGAGATCTAATTGTTTTTTATAATTTTATCTCTGTTTTAGCCATATGAATATGAAATGCCCACCTCTGGTCTTCTGCTTAGGAACATTCTGGGTAATGACGTACTTACTTTCCTCCTTAAATATTTAGGACTTTGTGAAGTGTTTCAGTACTACAAATACTGCAAAAGGATCCTTGTGAGAACCAGATGAAAACCCAGCACTGTTCAGTCATTACATCCCCATCCCCTTGTGACCCCTGTTTATCCAGCTCCCACACCAGGAGGTGACCATTGCCACCAGTGTTGCTCCAGGAGCCTCCAGTTCAAGAGAGCCTTAAATAGAAAGGCCTTTGTTGCCACGTAAAGACCAAAAGAAAGACAGTTCCAGGAGCTGTAGGATTTCCGACAAAATAACCTGTCTGAGGTCAGAGAAGCTGACATTTTCTTCTGATTTCTAACTTGAAGTCATTTAGGAATATTTTGGTCTGGTGATGGACCCAGCAAAACCTCCCCTCAGCATTATGAATTTGATGGGCTACATAAATGGCAGCCCAAAAACTCACAAGAAGAATGCCCACAGAAAGCCCCAGTGATGGAATAGAAACTGTTTCTCAGAGAACAAAAGAACTGTTCGTCAGACCGTGTTTTTGCCACCTCTCCATTTTGGTCTGAAAAAGAACCCAAAAGCTCTCTTTTAATAAAGAGAATGTGAATGGGAAAGTGCATGACAAGCCCAAAAATGAGTCCTGTGAGCACAGGACTGCTGAAAGCAAGAATGACAACTGGTTCTGATTGGAAATTCTAAGTATTTCTTGAATAAGGTCCACATTTGAAAATATAAGCCTTGCAAACCACAAAACTTATTCCCTTCTAAAGAATCAATTAATAGTGATAGTACCCAGGATTATCAACCTGAAATCAGTTGAAATTGGATCTCTGTACACCGCAGGACAGATTAATGGTTTGCAACAGCAAAGTTATTTCTAAATCCCTTTCCTAATTTACATAAAGAAATTAATATTCTGAGAAAATATTCTCTGGTATATTGGTGGGAATATAATTAACAGAATCAATGCAGTATTTACATCAGTATTTGTTTTGATAAACAACTAAATGTGCTGAAGACTATTTTTTGAAATAAATTGGTATTTGTTTTTTTATGGATGGCATGAGTTGGCCTAAAAGCTTGATTATCATTCAGGATTTTAATTACAGCCATAGCAACAAATGCTTGCAAATTCATTCAAGCTGTTGAGTTTTTTAGTCTTCTCTAAAGTCACTCTTCCCTCACTATAGGGAATATATTTTTAAATGTATTTATTGCTTAAACACCAATTCACCCTATAGTGGAGGACATCCATGAGGAAGATCAATAAAATCTCAACCCTAAGGGATTTGACCAAGGCCAGCTAGCAGATCAACTACAGGTGATGCTCAGAACCTAAACTGAAAACTAAACTCAATTAAACTCTCAGAGTGAAAATACTGCCTTTAAAGTCCCATCTATTTTTAGCTCTGTGGGGAACCAATGGCTTTGTACTCTTGAAAAGCAACAAAAGGTTCTCATTTTCTTGGGCAAACCCACAGAACATGTCACAGCCATGGACTGTTTTCAGGTCCTTTAAATGTCTTTTTTTGGCATCCATGATGATAATAATTTTCATTACTGTTTGTTCTGTATTAAAAACTGCTGAAGTTCAATAATCTCTACTAAAATAAATTCATAATTAATTTTCCACCAGTTGATACATTTTAGCTGTGCTTACAGCAATAATCTTTGAACTCAGCTGAAAGGCATAAAAAATAACAGGAATTCTTGCATGAGTACTCCAGGCTATTCTGTTTGCCATCCTTCTATTTCATTTGGTTTTGTTGGCTGGAACAATGTCAATATAACTAGGAAATTATTTATAAAGGCTATTTCTGAAGTCAAGGAGGAAAGGGTTTAAAAAAATAAAAAAACCTCTGATATTTCCTTTGCTATGTTGTGTGGGTTTTTTTAATTTATATATTTCTTGCTTTAGGATGTATTATTGAGGCTATGCATAGATCTTTATGCTCAATCTAATTACCTTTTCTGTCAGAGTGTGCATTTATAAAATGTACATGGCTTACACCCAGGGATCTCAGAACTATAAGGTCCATTTTTTAAACAAGAATTCCACATGTGTTTGGGTTTTTTTTTTTTTTTTTGGTTGTTAAATGATTAGCTCTGCACAGAGAAATCTGCTGCGAGTTCCTCTTTTCACTCCATAAATTCGGTCTGAAATGAGATAGAAATGTAAGACTTGCTCATTTACTTGTATTCTTAAACTCTTCTTCATTTGTCTTATACTGCTTTAGAGTTCTTGAATTTAAGTCTACCCTCAGAGCAAGGACTGCCAGTGGGAGAACATGAGGGTGGTCACTGGGGGGAAGACCAAAGGTTTCTTCCCACACTGACCAAAGGTGGATATCAGGAGAGCTTGGAACAGCAGAGCAAGCACAGAGCTGAACATCCCCAGAGCTACTTAGAGATTTAATCTTATTTTGGGGGGGAAATTTTTACATTTTTATGAAACTGTAATCCTAACCCATGACCTCACTCCTGAGCAGTTACACACAACTCAGAGCCCATCATTCCATCACTGCATAATTCGACACTTCCCTGTATTGAATCTCACAGTCCTTTTCACTGCCCAGTTACTGAGCTTTGCTGATTTTCTGCTCAAATCTCCACTGCCAGGCCCTGACTCTGTTATCCTGCTGCTCAGCACTCTCAGGAAATGTTAACAATTTATAATTCAATCTTTTCCCCAATTGTTATGAATATGCTGGACACAAAGCTCCAAGCACGATGCCTTATGTAACTCTACTAATGATTTCCCTCAAGTTTAAAGATGACCTTGCACTCCTACCTCTGGTTTCTCACTTTAGCCAATTATTTATCCGTTTATGTACCTTCCTTCTCATCACATGTCACAAGAGGATATGCAGACCAGGAAATATCCAGATAAGACACTTGGGAACAAACAGCAGGAGCTGAAAACACAGGGATTCAATAATTACTGGTGCTTGTATGCATGCTTAATGTGAGGATAAAATGAGTAATCAATCAGAAAATGTGCTGCATGACAGATCAGAGCAGATAAGAAAACATGGGAAATGAGGCTTCTCTGGTTATAGATGGAAGATAAGACTTTCAGTGCTGTTCATCAGTCACATTATAATTTTTCTCACCTCAGATGCAACATCAGATAAATGTATTTCCAAAGCAAATCTAGCCTTGAATCAGGTCCTGCTGCTTTGTAAAGCTTACCTAGGCCTTTCCTTTAAAAAATACTCTGGGAAAAAACCTGCCACATTTGAGCATGTTTTGACGATGCCTGATTTTGGCATCCAGATAACTGTCAAAACTACAACACGGGAGTTGTTTTCAGTGCTGTGATGCCCCACATAGGACAAAAAGCTGTATCAGTTCAGTACCAAGTGACTTTGGGAGCCTCTTAGAACAGCAAACCAGCCAAATCCAACTGAAATGTTTTTAGTCTGGTCTCTTTTAGAAAGCTGAGTTGCCCCACTTCCTATTGACGGGGTTAATGTTCATTATTTCTTTTCCAGCTTTGTCCCTTATTCTCTACTGTCATTTCCATGAGTAGCCAACAGCAAGGTTTTTTTCCTTCATTAGATATCTTTCTAAAAATCAATATCAATTTCTATTAAGGAGTTTGTTCTTGAGAAGTCAATACCATTTGCATTTTTACTCTAAATGACATTATTTGTATTTACGAATGTCAAAACTTCTACAAGGAATCCCTGCTCTATAATTAGATAATTTCTGAGATGTCAGTACTCATTAGTGCTTCAGCAAAGGCAGACTGGTCCAGCTATTGCAGTTCCAAGTGATAATGCTTTTGCAAGTATTTGATTATCCAAACAGTTTTCTTTGGTCATAGGAACTACTGATCGAGAAACATATTTACAAATCACCTCCTGTTAATATTCTCTGGCTTGGAGGCATTCAAGCAAACTTGTTCAAATCAAATATGTAAATAAGAACCCAGGACAGCCTTATTCTCAGTTTGCCCTTTGACTTCCATGTGACCAGGGTTAGATTTTAATAGCTGAATTTTAAAGAAAATGATGGTCAGAGCTCTTAGCTTTAAGAGCTAAGAGCTAACTATTCCTACTGAAATAAATATAAGACCTGCTGCTTCTAGTTACAACCAGTATTTAATTTTTGTACCTTTCAGTCAGTTCTCACACATCATGTGTGCAAATGAAATGCAGCTTACACTTGGAATTGATTTAACGTGCAATTCTCATCAAAGAAGAAGTTAACTTTAGTCAGACTTCAGAAGAGAGCCCTTGCTAGAAGTGCTAAGATAGCAAGTTGAACACTTGCTCTGAAGTACATGAGTTTGCACTCAAAGTGCTATTTTCTCACATATCTCAAACTCAGGATTCTCTACCACACCAAGAGATGTCTGACATGATTCTACCCAAATCCTGCTATAACACTATGAACCCCATTTATAATCTTTTCATTTTAATTTAAAACATGTTCCTGAAGAAAAACCCTCCCTTTTATCACGCTGGCTTTGCTATGACTCTGATGTTTCTCTCCCCATGTCTTATTTGAACTGAATAGCCTACAGGTGCATCATAATGAACGGGAGCTCCATGCAATCTGTCTCCAGGCTTTCCAACAAGGTGACACTGAAAGACTCTAATTTTAAGTTGTATAAAATTGTCTTTGTTACTGAGCTCCCAGGTTCGTGTTTTGACAGCTTATTTAACAGGCTTTGCTGACTTCACAGGCAGTTTTATCTTTGGCCAGCAAGAGACAACCAGAGGGAAGGAAAGGACTGAAATAATGATATAACAAATAGTAAAGATTCATATACTATAAGGGGAAAAAAAAAAGGGAAAAAAGATATTTTCCAGTAAAAAAATAAAAAATTTCAAGTTTATGCTTCACTTTCCCTTCTGCAACAGCTCTCATATTCACTGCAAATTGCTCCACACTCCTGTTATTCTAAGGCAAAGCCACAACTGTGTCACAATTTTCCTAATTAAATAGAAACAGCTCTGTGAGTCATATCCAAGGAGGCACTGCAGTCCTGCTAACACACACTCATACATGTGCTGGAAAGGCTTTCACTCTAAAATAGCCTTTTATCTGTTCTCACGTGGCCAAACACCTCACAGCCCTCTCTGCATTTCTTTTTTGAGGATTCCCCTTTAACCCTCAGTTCAATATTTCACATAGACTTGAAGCGCAACCTTGAACATTTTCTTTCATGGGAATTTTGCTGTTCTGTGTGTGACTTAAACAGGAGATGAAAGATTTTGAAGGGAAAAAAGCCCAGGACTTGAACAGAATAACTAGTCCAGAGCTAAATGAATCCAGGCAGTGTGTTTCCATTGTACAAGCAACATTAGTAAAGAAAAAGTTGTTAAAAGTTGGGGATAAACGTGGAGCTATCTCCAGCAGATAAACAGCACTAGAAGGAGTAGCAGCCAGCAATAGTAAAAGAAAGCCACCAAATATTAGGCTAAAAGTTCATCCCCATAATTACTCTTCATGATTAAAAAGCTTTGCTCAAAAGTCCTAATATTCAATCAGCCTGTGCACTTTGATTGTTTTCTCTAGTAGTATTTCAAAGTTCTTGAGAATTTTTCATAACCAGGACTTTCAAACTGGGTGGTTTTCAGTTTGATGGTGGAGTCACCATCCTTGGAGGAGTTCAAAAAATGAGGAGAACGTGACACTTAACATTTTTTATTGGGCAATGGGAGCATTCAGGCAAAGGTTGTACTCAGTGATCCTGGAGGTCTTTTTCAACCTTAATGATTCTATGATTCTAAATGTTCACTGACTGTACTCTAAATTAACACTGCAGATTGGAATGGCACTGAGAAGGTGTTTATATGATGTAATATAATGATTTTTTCCGTGCTGTATAGCTTAAAATATAACAGATTAAGTAACTGATCAATTTGCAAAGCATATGTTGACCTTTCTCAGCTGATCAATTCCTTTCCTAAAATAAGAATAGATTTTTTTTAAAACTAAGAATCCAGGCCTCATACAAGAGGACTGAATCAAAGTTCAGTGACATGGTAGGTTCACAGGAAAAAACCCATATCAGATTCCAAAGCTTTACTTCAATCTGCATCTTTTGTGCAATTCCCACTTAAAAAGCTCAGTTCCACTGAACAGAGTCAAGATTTACTCATTAAGTACTTTCAGGTATGAGAAACTTGGGAAATAACCGAGACTATTATGAAAAATTACAATGGCATAATACGGGATCTTTTATATTACGGAGCATCAGTGCTCAAATCCCTCTGCAGCCATTGTCATACATCATGCAGGGGTTCTAATCAACTCGTATGCAAATGTTAATTAGAAATTTCTTGGAGGTTTTAGGAACAGGAAGTGTTTAG
The DNA here is from genome assembly GCA_036023395.1 of Myiotriccus ornatus. Classification (NCBI taxonomy): domain Eukaryota; kingdom Metazoa; phylum Chordata; class Aves; order Passeriformes; family Tyrannidae; genus Myiotriccus; species Myiotriccus ornatus. Next base: position 2,374,270 of record JAYRBT010000156.1, read on the forward strand.
TGAGCTGTGACAAACACTCTGCTAAGCCACTTGTCCTTTTTCCCCATGTCTTTCTGACAGTGTTTATTTTGATGCAGCTGCAGAAGGATCCCAGATGGATCCAGTTTGGATCCAGTTTGGATCATGCATGGAAGACTAAAGTTCTGATGTAACTTGAGCTGTTATATACAGTTATATTAGGCTGTACATGTGGCTGATTGACCTTCAAATCATTTTATACAGAGTTCCAAAATATCCACCCCAAGCTGATAAGAAATACCTTTGGCAGTGTCCAGTTCTTTTTTCCATGAAAAATTAATTTTTTGGAAGCATTGTCCACATGACTAAAAAAGTCATTTACGCCAAACTGAGCTCCATAACTTCACTGTCACCCCAGAGAAAGAGAGCTGAAATATGCTGGATAAACCCCAGCAGCCCCATGGTGACTCAAATATTCCTATTTACCAAAGTTAAATACATTCTTCCTATTCAGATTTTCAAGTATGACCCGACCAAAACCTGGTCCATACTTTGCACACCCACACACTTCACTGCCATTTTAACCTTTGCCTTGGAAACATCTAATTTCTTTAATATGCAAGAGAAAGATTTTCTCCTTGAGTAGCCCCTTGGGTATTAATTACACACCTCACTAATTTCAGTAAAGGTAGAAGGTGGATAACTACCAGATTACAAGTCTTGTCTACAATTACTTAAGCCTGTGGAAAAAACGTGAAATGCTGCACTACTGACAAAACTCCCATCAGCCTGTACCAAGGTGTGCTTGCTGTGCCCACTATTGTTTGTATACCAACCATTACAGGAGTCTTCCAAAAACAAAGATCAAAACTAACCAAAGAGAGTTAAAAATACCAACAAAAAATATCGTATATTTATATCTCTTGCTCGCTAAAGGTTAGACTTGAAAAGATGGAGGTGAGAAGCACTTAGAGTGTCTGTCACCTGCTTGCAGCACATACCATAACTCTGCTCCATCCTGTCATGGCAGGATACCCGGGAAATCTGTCTGCCTGCTGTGTTATCTGGCCAATAATAATAACAATAAAGCTTGGCAATTAGCAGTTGCTTACAATCTGGAAAAAAAATCCATAAGAAAACCCCCAAATGACCACAAAAACCCCTCCACAAAGCCTCCCAAAACTAATATTTTTGAGGTTATAAAGAAACTCATAATTTCAGTTCTAATCACAAAATCACAAACATTTATAGATCACATCTACATCTGGATGCAAAAATATTTAAAAAGAAAACAATGAAGGCAAAGAGGAATAAAATAGAGGTCCATTAAGTTTCAAAGAGTTGTGTGCCATAAGTTTTGGCATGTTCTCTGCTTTTAAACACATTTTCTCATACAGAGAAACAGAGTTTTGAGCCATTGTAATTTAGAGAAACCTAAATTACCAGATCACTGAATGTGTCATTAATGTCTAACAGGTTAATGGGATTACTGGCCCAACCAAAACCAACGGATTTCTTAACAGTTTTAGGAAGTATGAGAAGTTTAAGAAGTATGGAGAGAAATAAGACCAAATTTCAATATTTTTGATTTCAAACAATGGCTGCTTAAGTCTGAAAACTTTAAAATACCACTATATTCTTCCCTCTGCTTACACAGCGCAGATATTCCTTCACAGACACACTTAATTGACTGGAACAATTCTACTTGGCTTCAGTGACTTTATAATTTGTCATAACCACCTCACGAGCTCTTGAGGAGACAGACTTCTTCCTCACACTGCCAAAACAATCCTATGAAATATGGTTTGGTTTAATTAAAGTATAATTAATGCTTTGAATTTAAATTACTTCTGCTGTGATCTGGAGATGAAAATCCTCTTGTGCCAGAATAATACATTTAATATGAAACGGACACATTTAGTATTAATAACCACTCTATATCAACTTCAGTAATGAGTTCCTTTGATTGAACAGGCAGAATATGGAAAAAAAAAAAAAAAAACACAAACCTACAGCTTTCCTGCCTGTCAGAATATAGATATAGTTGTCGAAAATGGAATTTAGTCATTTATGTGGCTTGCAAAAGTAAAACTGAAATCTATTTTTTAAGTGCTAAAGGCTATCTATGAGATTTTCTCTTTTATCTTGGAAAAAATATGGTTAACAAACAAGGAATGCTGAGTGATATATTGACATCAAAATATTTTTGCTAAATGTACGTTTTAAATTTTAATTCTGTTCCGGAGGGGTGTAAGAAGGAATAATTCCCTACTGAATTAATTACAGGGCACTTTCTCTTTAGAGTAGTGATCCCATGTCAGGTCACTTGGAAAAGATAGTGAAAATATTTATTACACAAATTATTTTAGGACATCATCATATGGTTTACTGCTTCTGAACAGAATTTAAGTGGTGAAAATATACTGCAGCCAGGGCAAAACCAAACCAGTTCATTCAGTGCTCACCAATTCACCATTATTTTATTTCTTTTCTGAGCTTGTTGATTACTGTTCATTTGGGAAAGAAAACCTCACATGTTCCAAACACATAAACAGAATCAATTTAATAACAAGCCACAGAAATGAAAGATGTTATGAATAAATAAATAAACAAACAAAATATTCTAAGGTCTCTCAAAGGCACCACAAGTTTGCTGCTGGTGCAGAAAAACTTTCAGTTTACTTTTGCAGAGTCATGGAGTTTCAGATGCCCACTTTTTTTAAAGATGATGAAAGTTTTAACTGGAGTAATTAATTCTGGTCTTTTATTAGCTAAATTTCATGGCTCAAAATTTGAAAATATGGTGTTTCTATCACTAAAAATGAGTGTGGAGTATATAAAGGACTTATAACACACGGTCCCCTCTGTACTAGATCAATGATCTAAAAAAAGATGTGCTATTGTTTCCACCATCTGCCTTTCTTTCTTCTCCTACCTTTGTTTCCATTTATACCTCCTTGGGATTCCTTCACTTACTCCCAGAGGAGCTCTTAACAATCAGACCTAAAATGAATTCAAACCATGACTATAAACATTAATTCCCCCAGGTTCAGAATAAAATACCAATATATGCCAAAAAATGTTACACATTCAGAAAAACAGAGCTACAAACATATGCAGTAACATATGCCTGAAAATGAACAGTATAGTTATTTTAAATATTGAAATGTTTTTAATTTTTGACAACAGGAAAACAGCTGAACTAGCAGTAGCATAATTAAAAATCTGGCAATCTAAGTTTTCAAAGGCTAAATATTAAAATGTATTACGAATGCATTTAATAATAGACCTAAAGTAGCCCAGCAGTAATTGATATTTACCCCAGATTAACTCCTGCCTTTAATAGGAGCCTTCCTGATAGGTATTGAATAAATGTAAGAATTGCAGAAATAATTGAAATATCCTTGGCATTCGGGTTAAAACATGAATCTATTCAAACAATGAAATGCAAATATTACACCAATACACAATCCTTCTGCCTTAGTGGGCAAGGGGAAAGTTTTCCTCAGCCTCTCTCTCCTCCAAAAGCTGTTATTGCACCTGAAAATCCTCCCCGTGTCAGAGCTGGCTCAACCCCTCAGCAGGGGAACAGCAAAATTCCTTTTTGTTACTCCGAAAATGAGGAGCCAGGAACTGCACGGGGAGGGATGGGATGTGACAAACTATCCATGACCAGCAGAACTCAGCACCTCTTTTGTGTGATTCCGTGTGATTCCATGGAACTGGAGGGGGCTGTGTGGAGGACACCCTCTAACACGGGAGATGGCATTTCCAAGGGTTTTGCTCACCCTCAGTGCAGAGGGAAAGCTCTTTGCTCCTTGGCAATTACTGAGATGTCCTTTACTTTCCATCTGTGCAGCTGTGACTCTTCCCAGACCAAACACCACATGCTGTGCCCTGGGTATAAATCTAGAGCTATCGAAACTGCTGCAGAATCTGAAACAGTAAATTTGAAAGGATAAAATACCTGGTGGGGTTTATATTGTACTTTACCGTACATACATTAAATTTATTATGAAAGCTGCTGAATTTGGCAGGCTTGCATTGGCTCCCATGGGGCAGTAAGTCCATTTATTTTTCCATGTATTCCTCTATGTGATAATCCTCACTAAGACAAAAGACCTCTCTCTCAAGAGAGGCTAAAGGAAGACAAGCTTACGACCGATTGTGGCTTTCTTTTAGATCCCCAGCTGCCCAAAGGAGCAAGAAAAATCCATACATCCAGTTTCCTAACAGGCACAAACAGAATTTATGAGAGGGTAGTTGGTAGCTGAGCCACCCCAGCTGTGTAGTAAACAGTCCATTTTAAAAATCATTTGAAAAAAGGGGAAAAAAAACCCTAAAGCAAGGCTGATGTGAGCAGAGTGATTTATACCCTGCCAGCCCTTGGCTTCTCTTTTGGCTGCTTTCTTTAGTGTAAGAAGCCTTACTGGGTCAGCTGGAGATCCCTTGATGTTGGATAAGCAGCTCTGGCTGTTGAGCCCCTCACTCTCAGCGTGGATGTTGCAGGATGGCAGCGTGTCCCTCGGACTGCTGGGATCCCACAGAGCCTGCCCAAATCCAGAGCAGGATCCCAAGCTTTGAGCAGGCTCAAACCCCTGCAGCAGCAGGGGGATTTAATGCCTCTGCTCAGCACTGTTTGAGCAGAGCTGAGGTGTAGCTCTATACCTTAGAGGCAGATAAACTTCTATTTTCACACTATTTTCCAGAACACATTTAAAAAAAAAAAAAACACCCAAAAAAACCAATAAAATGTTTCTTCTGGTGTTTGTTTTTCCTTCAGAAGGAAGGATCTCAAACTAAGACTACATTAAACACACCTGCTCCTCAGTAGCTCAGAGAAAATATTCCAATTTTGTCAAGGACTGCTCGTCACTAAGATTTTTAGCTTCCAAGTAGCAGAAGTAAACTAAGAATGAACTTCAGGGGAAATTCACATTTCGTTAGTTTAAGAGTTTTTAAAATGGTGAAATGCAGTGAAATTGCCTATCCCTCCTACTACTGCAATACCTTCATATCAAAAGTCAAGGTTTGTTTGAACTTCTTGTGAACAGCACCTGTAATCAAACAGGAATTCTGATAGTAATTCGTGGTTGGTATCTCCTCTGCTCCAGTCTCAGACACATAACACAGCTCTCTCTTAACATTAAGAAGTGATCTTGTGGTAGGGATTGAAAGATAAATTCCCAACACTACTCCTCCACAAAGTTACTTTGAAATATTGAAATTTATAGATATGGACATATATGAAACATATATATATGGAGATATAGATGTTATGTAATATGTAATGTATTAATATACACATTATATAATATTATGATAAACATAAATATTTCAGCTTGTCAGATGTAGAATAGACAAGTTCACGTCGTGAGGGATGTAGTATTTTGTTAAACAGATTAATTAGAATATTTACTGCATCATGAGATAAATAACAAAAGATTTTTTGTAAATATGAAACAAACCTTTCTCATTTCATACCACCAAATGGAAAAAAAATTAATTAAATAGAAAAGGGTTTTTTTTCTGTCTATCAGCAAGAAAATGTTATTGGAACCTTCGATGCTTGTGGCAAATGGTATCAGTCATCATTAATTTGACTGAAACTGTCAGTTTTGCATTATTTGACATGTATTTCTTGTTGGGGCTTATTTTCTGAGCACAGTTTGACAAGTGTATCACAGTACAAGTATTTCAGTTCAGAATCAGTTCAGGAAGCAGTCAGAGAAATGCAGAGCAGAAAAGTGTTTGGGCTAATTTCACACAGAAGTCTGGAGAATGGAATGCCAAAACAGGCAAATATTTCCCAAGCAATAACAAATAAACAGGAAACAGCCCTTGAGATTCGGGCTCATGAGGATATGAGCCCAAGTCATGCAATTCATTCTATATTTTATAGGGTTTTTTGGTGACCTGCACTGCTTTTTATACGTAAAAAATGTAAGAAGGAACAGATGATACTGAGGCCTGTAGATGTTAAAAATTGGCTGGACTGAGGATGCTTCACTGAAACCAGCTGGCTGATTTTATGAGCAGAACTCAGTTATAGTACTCAAGGGGTGGCCAACACACAGCCTTTCAGGCACATGTAACTCAGAGAGCATCTTCCCCACCTGCTTGGAACCCTGAGAGACAGGTCTGGATGTACTTCCTTAAGGATCACCACTCTCAATGCAGGAGAAATGAAGATGACAGCATCCTAAATTCAGAGGCTATTCTAGAACAAAGTTCATAATCACCCTTCTAATTTAGAATGCCTGTGAACTGCCTCCACTCACCATAAAACATCCAGCAGTTTCACTGAGATGATGAGAACTCACCATCAAGATAGAATGTATTCATTCAGCTTTTAAAGGGAAAAGTCTTACCCTCTTTTCTTTCCAGATAGCTCTTCATATTCTCAAGTCCCAGTCTATTTTTGGAAGGCCCTGCTGAACTGTTTCAGGACAGAACATATAATACCCTCTAAGGTTGCCTTCAGCATTCAACTGTGGACGAACTGGCAGGAGGTTCAGTAACACTGCCTTAGATAATGGGTTGCCGTGGCAACATTCCTGCCTGCTGCCAAATTCTGGAGCTCAAGTTTAAAAGCTGATCTCAAACCAAGGTCCTTTTCCAAAAAATCTCTAAGCCCTTATTAAGAAAAGCAAACACACCACCATATTCCTCTCAAAGAAATCCATCCCACATAAAAGGAGGTAGTCCTTGCTCTGGCATTTACTTCCAGAGCCCTTCTGACCTCAGTATTGACTCCTCTTATATTAAAATGTTATATTTCCCTATGAATTTGCCTGGTTTAAGATCAAGCATACAGTATCTATATACTTCTGCTCAAACATGTAGAAGATAATAATGCCATTTCTTAAGCAAGCAGCAGAGTTTAAGAGGCAGTTCTCTTACCGTGGGTTTTCAAATCACCTTTGGTCACTCCCCTGCAGAACTCAAACCAGGACTTTCCCAATAAATAACTGCCTGCTCCCTGGAAGATCTGAAACAGCAGTAGAAACGGTTGCCCTAGTTTTCTGAAATTTAGGGCAGTATGAAAAAACTCTTGACCTAACAAGCAGGTTTTATTAATACAGAAGGTAACACAGGAATGAGTTAAATTTACAAGAGAGCTTGAAGTCATTCACAAGCTGCAGTGAAGGCACAATTCTAGCATTATATTCCAACTGTTAAAGCATTTGAATCTGGGTTTCCAACTCCCAACTTTAACTTCTCAAATAGATAAAATATATTTAGACTGCATCACAATGAAAAAAACCCCAGGAATTTGCAACAACTCACACATCCTGTACAGAGATACAATGCCAGCAGATACAGTACATAAGGTTTTTTTTCCTAAGGCTGTCAATCTCTTTCCACTTTGTCTTCAAAAAGGACCCACACTTGGAATCAGCTAAAAATAAGAGATGCAGTTTAACAATCCCTGGCACTTCAGATAAGAAAGATCTTCAGAACCTCTCTGGGTGAAGGACATGCCTATGGATCTTTTCAAAATGTTCTCTGCCACGCAAATGTAGTACTCCTTATGTCAAGCAGAATTTCAATACACAGGGCCTGCCCTGCACATCTCACTCTTTCGTGCTAGAAATGAAATACTTGTGTTGCACCTTTGCTCTGCTCAGCACCCAGGAAATCCTCCTGCACAGGCCAGCATCATGTTCTGGTTGTGATAAATTCAATTTAGTCACTACCCGAATGGTGAAATCCTAAGAAGTATGAGGAAGATACCTTTAAGGTTTTCATGTTGTGGTATATAAAGGTTTCTACAAACGTTTGAGAAAACTGTTTGTTGAAAAAGCAACATACTGGGGGAAAAAAACCCCACAACACCGTAAAGCTCATCAGATCTGGCTGATTCATGCATAAATTACAATTCAGATTGCCTGACAAAATATTTTAAACAAGTATCTTGGTAAAATACCTCATCTAGGTGGTTTATCATACAAATAACATCAGCTAAGAGCAGAATAATTGCTTTATTTATGCATTACTATTGTATGTACTTTCCTAAAGCAAACTGAAATCTCCTTCATCAGCTATTAAAAAGTCTTTTAAACTACTTGAATCATAAACCTTCCTGGCTCCCCGTTGTGCTGTGCTTTACACAGAGGTCTTGTTTGTACTTCCTATCATTATACGTCTGCACATCTGCAAATGTGCTTGTTGTGAACAGATTATAGAACACTCTGGAATCGTTAGGGGAAAGTTCATGGCTAATGTTCCACACGCACAAGCAATACCACAGAAGACTTTTTAAGACCCATTGTTTGCAGTAATTTAAAGAAACGATCCTGTCTTTAATACCTTTGTAAACATTTTGGGTACTCATAAATCCCAATGACAAAGGGGTGCTCACAAGTTTCACGGGTTCCTGCAAGTTTTTGACTATGTAAGAGCTTTATAGATTTAGATCAGGGAAGAAATGTCTCTGGGACAGATTGATGTAAATCCTCCATCCAGCACATCCCTTCTCCACCTCCATGCTTCTCCCAGCTCTGGTGGGTTTTCAGGATCTAGTGGGGGAAGAGTCTGGGGCTGGTTTTGCAGAGGGGCTGAGAGGAGCTCTGGGATGCTCAAAACCAATGAACTTTTAAGAACAGAGTCACAAAGAAAAGTAAATTTCTCTTCTTTCCTCTCCTCCTTGTCTCTTAAATCTTCTTGAGAAAGTTTTAAATTAACACACACCAAGTTAAAAAAATTATTCCAAGTGCTACTGGAGTCTGTCCCAGTTTAGCAGGCTGGAAATATTCAGCAAACTGGTGAAGTTATGCCAAATTCTCTCAAAGACAGTGGGATTTCAGCTTGAGTGTTTTAGCAAACTAGGTTGACTGTAAATACAGGATATTTTTGATCTCCATGGAAGGTTAGGCTGAATATTAGGAAAAGGTTTGCCCCCCAGAGGGTGATTGGGCACTGAACAGGCTACCCAGGCAGTGGTCATGGCCCCAAACCTGCCAGAGCTCAAGGAGTGTTTGGACAATGATGATCCTTATGGGTCCCTTCCAACCCAGGATAGTCTACAATTCTATGAAAAACTCCCAGAATATAATCTGGAGTTCAAGCAAAAAAATAAGCAAAATTCCGCAGTGTCATTTAAAAAATTGATTCCAGAACAGAGACCAGTAGAAATGTTAGCAGTTTCATTCTCAGTACACAGCAAAAAACTCTCAATTCTCTCCCATAAGAGAACTAAAATTGTGGCATTTTTGAAAATTCTCCCCTGACTGATGCAATCAGCTGCCAATGTCTCACTGACAAAGCATAGCAATGATTTAGATTTTAAAAATACACATGCAGTGTAAGTGCTGGAGAAAGGCACATTTCCAAAAGGAAACAAGCATCTTCTAACTCTGAGATTTAACATGAAATTAGATTTATTTTTTTAATACAAACACAAAATAATACCTATTCTATTTTTGTGGTTCTGATCTTCAGACAATGAAAATGCATCTCAGATCCACTTATCTACCCTCAGTATAGCTACTTATCTACTTGAATCAGTTCAACAGTTGATGAAAATGCACAAAACCTTTGAGTTTCTGCTCTCTCATAGCTCAGACTGGCTTTAGGTCAGTGTTTACAGAACTGTTTCCGATTGGCATCTCTGAAAGCACACAGAGAGCCTGACAAGCTGCACAACATTCTGCCTTTTCACTAAAAAAAAAAAATCTGAACACATGTTTTCTACAAGGGGAGATATCTACCCAGATGAATTGATTTACAACAGAATTTTCTGAAATACAAAAGTCTATTTGGTAAATATACTGCAGTCAAAGAAAAGCAATGAACAGCTCTTTGAGTATCTTATTTTAAGAATAAAATGTAAGTAGCTTAACAGTTGCATTCATTTATTCTGGGTCCAGTAAATCAAATATCCTGCCCAAAGACCTTTCCACTGAGGTAACTCTCCCCAGTGCCACGACCAAAGTGTACTGATGAGACAGAAATATTGCATTACATTCCTTTCTTTTGAGGTATTACTCTACTCAGGGGTGTATCCTTGCTGGGTATTGGTCACCCAGTGAGACAGAGTGGAGAAGGATTGGCTTTGGAATGTGAATCTGGAATGAGAGCACGGACACTTTTTGGTACGGTCAGTATATTGTCTGTCCCGGATAACTCCTTCTGGATGACACCCACACTTGGACCTGGAAAATGGTCAGGCCAAATTAATTACTGAGTTAATCTGCTCTCTATTCCCTGCTTAAGGAGAGAAGAATCACGGAGAGCATGAAGTTAATTTATAAATGGTAAAACAAAGGCAGTGGAATATTGCTTTTCTAAAAAATAATTTAAAGATTTCTGAAGAAGTTCTTAGAGCTTTAGATCAAAGATAAGGAAAAAATACCCAGTACATAATCTCATTGTAACTTCTAGATCAATACTGTGACATTTTTTTGTCGGAAAAATCCCAATTTTTGTAGACAGATTGCTTTTGCATATTAGGAATTGAATTTTTTCTTATCTGTAGCTGCCCACACTCACAGACTTGTTTTTGTACTGGTACAAGGAGACAAGAGTGACTTTGAAATCTACCCCAAATACTTAGAAACTCCAGGAAATATGAGAAGTATTTAGTTATCTTTACTTTTATGGCTGATAAAACAGAGCGAATTGTAGTCTATAGCTGTTGTATACATGGTAAGCTTATTTCTCTCGACCCAAAAGTGTTTGCACAACCGTAAGTAATGAAAGCTGTACCAAAAAGGAGCCAAAAAAGCACTTACAGTTTAGTGCCACAGCTTCAGCAGCACAAGTAGTCTCTTGAAACTGTGTATTCCTGACAATTTAATTTACTGTACAACATCTGCAAACTGACAGTCTGTGCTGTGTAATTAAGAAATAAGATGCCTGGCAAGATTTATGTGCTGGGGAGAACCCACTGAAACCTAATAGGCTTTTGACAGGACTGAAAAAGAAATGACCAAACTTATTGACTCTACCAGTGGATCATGTGATTTCCTGACTAAGGTATTTTTTAAAAATGGTTTTATAGTATGCTTATTTGATTTAAAAACAAGGAATTCAGGAGACTCCCAAACTCAAAATAGCCTTATTTATATTAGGTAGGCTATGGATGGAACTATGTGGGTTATATAACACAACACAGGAATTTCCACCTACCTGTGTTCCTGTTCCTCTGCTAAATTAAAAAGCTGGGAAATGTGCATTCAGCCTAGGGGTACATAATACAGGGAAAAGAGCAAAACTGGCTTTGAGGAAATTCAGGGAGAGAGAAAATAAAGAATAAAATAAAGTGCCTTGAGCTAAAATGAAATAAAGTGAGGAAAGGCTTTAGTCATGCTATGGAATTCAGCACTGAATTCTTTATAGCAATGGCAGCACAACTGTGCACAGAAATAAAGCAGAGAGTTTAGTTTGCAGTTAAAGCTGGTCTGTTCACAGAAAATGATGAAAATTACTTCAATGCTGTCTCTTTTACAGGGAAATGGCTGATCTATTCCAAGTACTTTAAAGCTTACTAAAGAGAAGGAGAATTTTGCACTGACCTGGACTAGGTGCCCGAGATCTTCCCATTTCAGATTATCTCATTAAAAATTGAGGTGGCAGCTCTGATCCATTTTACACCATTTTACACTGCTGACAGCATTTTAAACAGGCTTCAACAATGACAAAAAATCCCATTCTTCTTTTTCATTTCTTTTTCTCAAGCATGCTTTTTTAATCCTTGGGCTGAAAGGGTTCCAAACCTGTTCCTCACAGCTCCCCTGGCAGGGCCCAGGCAGAGTTTCTAACACGTTTCATTCCCCCAGGCAGAGCCTGTTTGCATGGTGACGGCTTCAGGTGCCACACAAACCATGCCCAGTGGTTTGAAAAGTCTTTATTGTGCCATTCAAACCCACATCCCTCCCTCTGAGAGGCTCAGCTGGGATGTGCCCAACGCTGCAAAGCTCTCTGTGGGTGTTATGGGCTAATTCACAAAACCTGAGCTGAGCTGAGGACCAGCAGCAGTTGATGAACACTAATTAAAATCTGTAATAACTAGTGCAGACCTATTGTTTTGCCTCATTCCCTCTTTACTTTTATATATTGCTGACGTATATCAGCGTCCCACGTGAATAATGACTCCAAACAGCTTTGAGAACAGCTTTAAGAAGGGTGACACAAAGCAAAGCCTCTCCTTAAATATCACAGTAGCACCGAGTAAAACTATTAGTTCCTACATGCCGAGAATTCAAATACTGTATTTGTTCTAAATATATCCTTCTTTGTCCTGCTCCAACCCAGCCAGGCAAGGACTCAGCAGTTTGGCTTTCAGGAGGCAACCTCTGGCATTAAAGCCCGCACGGCGTCCCTGCTAACGCACGGAGCTAAAGATGCAGCTTTTTGTGGTTTAGCTCTCAGTCCTGCAAAGCTGATTTGTGCATCCAGATTAATGAGTCACCCGTGTGCTGGCAGTGAGCGGTGTGTGGTAAGGAGAGATGTTTCTGCAGGAGTGGAGAAGCCTCTTTTCCTCCCTCGGTGCGAGGAGAGTGAGGCCGTCACACACCCGCTGCAGCGGAGGGCTCTGGGCAGCAGGGCCACTGCTGGTCCAGCCACAAGGCCTCAGCCGGATGATGCTGGACTCAGATGTGTAACAAAATCTAAACCACACCTGTGGTCATGCCAAAGCATCAACCCAGTCACTAATGTATGGGGAGAGCAGGGTGGACACAGGCCACAGAACCTTACCAAGGGGGAACAAGTTTCTTCAACGTTTAGATCAAATATTAGATTTAGATTTGGGTTTCAATTAGATGTTAGGAAAAAGTCTTCATGGAAAGGATTGTCAAGCATTTGAACAGGTTGTCCAGGACAGTCTTGGAGTCACCATCCCTGGAAGTGTTCAAAAAACATCTGGATATGGAGCTCGAGGATGTGGTTTAGTGGGGAACATGGCAGTGCTTCTGGGTTGATGGTTGGACTTGGTGACCTAAGAGGTCTTTTCTGACATTAATGAGTCTATGATCATTTAAAGCTTCATATGAATTGGTTATAAGCATACCATTGTATGTAAAAGTTAAAAACGAAAACTGGAAAAAAATATCAAGTGTTACAACAATAAGATATTTGAGTAAAAGAATTGTTCATTTTTGAGCTGAAAAGGCAATTGTAATTTTGCAAGTTGTTGCAGAAAGAAAATAGTTCTTGCAGTGGTTTTAAAAAAAATACAAAAGAGGGAGACTAATCTGCACTTGTTTATTAAAGCTTCTTGGACTTTACGAGTCCGTGAAAAGAACGTGATTAAAAATCCTAATATATAAGTGATGTGAATCGCACCACAGATTCTCAGAATTTCTGTATTGTTCCCTTTCAAAGATAAAATATGTGTTGTTTTCTAGAGGACTATATGTCCCAGTAATACAGCAATGCCTTTTCTGTGGCAGGTACTTGCTGGTATGTTAGTGAGAGGTCTGCAAGCCAGAATGATTAGACTGTCACCAGGAGAACAATGAGGTGTGTTCCTGCATACAGAGAGTAATTTCAGAGGGGCAAAAAAATACCTTAATGGATCAGCAAGAAGGAGTTAGTAAGTAAGGACAGGCAAATACCTTTTCATTTCCCACTGCTTCCTCCCATAACATTTTCATTATTGTGAGACATAAAATTATGAAATAAAGCACTAAAAATAATCAACTGCTAACAGTGATTAAGACATAATCATATGTCCAAGGCTTTTCTGCATGTTTCCATGGTTAGTCGAATCTTGTATTTTGAAGCAGTGGAATTTGGCAGGTATATTTTTCACGTGATCATTAATTCCACATTACCACCATTTCAATTAGAGACTTTTGTTAAAGCCAACTGTATCTTATGTTAAAATGGTGGTAGCATCCAGTATTCCTAAATGTTAAGAAAGCACAAAGCCATCAGCCACTCACTAACAAGAGGTATAAGCAGTAACTTAATTTAGGAAACTCAGTAAAACAAAATGACAAACTCTGTAACTCCAACTGTGCCAAGAACCTTAAAATGTATTCTAAAGTAAAGTACTTTATAACCCCTGATGTAAAAACTGAGACCTGAAAAATTATTTGATGTAAACAGCCTTTTAAATTGGCACAATCAACCAAGGCATCTCTCTTGTTTGTGACACAGGCTGCACTATATTAGTTAGATATTACCAATTTATTTCAGCAGAAGTTTAATTTCAGGGGGCTTGCTAGGCTTAATTTCTTCTGAAACAGTTCTCTGATACTGTATTTGCAAAATGATTTAATTTATCACAGCAGAGCTGTCTTTGCTATAGAATTTCTATAGTTAATGTATGCAGCTGTGAGTATTTTCCTTAATCAAAGAGAAAAGGGTCACTTTGAATTGCCAGATCTCATCAGTACACACCTATCCAGCAGTGATGGGTATTCCTGTCCTGCATCCTTTTCTACTGTTCATCAGTGGACCTTTCAGGAAATGGTGCTCCTGGACATTATCACCCAACTGCCAAAAATTCAGTGCTGTTACATCCCAGCCAGGCAGGACTGGCTACCTGCATCTCACTCCAACACCCAAAACTAAGCTGCAGACTTAAAATAGAATTAAAGTTTTTGTCTTAAAAAATTATAACACAGAAACCCTGACTGTTACACCTACAGAAACCGCTCTCACATCATTGATATCTGGAGGGGGGGGGGGCGTAAATAACAGCAAAATTCAGGTTCAAGATTAAGAGATATGAGACTGAGTCAAATAAGACAACTGGGTGAAGTTCTGAAAAACCTTAATACAACATAACCTGCACTAAAACAAGAGATGCTATTCTCAGTCACACCCCTCTCCTAGGCCATAACTGGATTTTTCAGCCATTTGACACTTAATAACCAGATTTAATGTGTTGGGTTCTGTTCTTCTGTTTCCCTTCAGCAGGCTGCGTATCTCTTGTCCATGGGGAATCAGTCATTAATAGGCTTTGCCTCAGAATAATGTGTGTTCTACTCAGTAATCTGTGTTTTTTGGAGGTTTCGTGTCATTTCTCTCTCCCTGAAATTTTCTCTCACTTGTAAATCCAATCACTGTGTTGCTCAGTACCCTTTTTATTATTCTTATTATTATTATGAAATACATATGAAGACAACACATACTATATTTTAATATAAATTGCCCAGTTTTCATCTCATGGTGCAGTACTCATACAGATATCTCTGTTTTTTCCCCAGAAAATATGAAAACACTTCCTAAAAATTTCTTACACACCAAAATAAAGATGCTGAGTCTGACTATTCTAAAAATTGCGAACATGACAGAACCAAAGTTTTTTTGCATGAGAAGGTCGGGACTTGAGTGGTTTAAATGTGGGCTTGTGCTTTTATATTCTGGGCTGGTGTCACAGAGTAAAAGTGCAGCCTCAAGGCATTTTGGCAGCTGACAGCAGCTAGAGCCAGGCTGAACAACAATAATGTTGTGATGTGGATCTGTATGGCTTTTTGTCAAAGCAAAAAGTGAGTTATTGTGTGCTTTTACAGGTGACATGACCAAAAGGACACTGTTGGGATGCTGGGAGACCGTTTAATATCAAGGATATTGGTTCACAGCACTTTTTCAGATGAGCTTTCACTGTGATGCTTATAAAATATGATTTAAAAAAAGCATTCTGTCCGTTGTATTCATATGGAATCACAAAGGAGAGATAAACATCTGGGAAAATTGGTAGGAGAAGTGATGACAACGGGGAGGAAAACTGAAGGTAGGGAAAAGGTTGATGGATTATTATAAGCTCCAACAGTAAGAGCCTCAACTTGTAAAAAGATTGCACTCTTCCCTGTCTTAATGCACAGCTGCACAAGGATTCCAGAATGCCTGTTTCCACCCTTGCAGATACAACAAGCCACCTTGTGTGAACTTGGGTATGTGTCTGTGTTCCAATCAATATGTGTACTGGAAGTTAGATAAGTCATTAAGGAGAAGGACACGAAATGATTGTCTCAACCCTCTCCAACACCTGCCCCAGGCTGGTCATTTTCTCACGAAAAATCAAAATGCTCTCTAACCCCTGGTGTCAGTGATTCAGGGGAGATGCAGGACCACACGTTCTGAGAGGGCTTTATTGACATACAGCACCTTTCGTGAGCCTCAGAACACAGTTGTGGGATTAAAACGTCCTTCCAAGAACCATTATAGTCTATAATGCACAGAAATGCCTCAAGGTTTTCCCTCTCTTGAAATTAAAGGCATCATTTATTACTTTTTAGGAGACAATGAACAAGAGCCACATTCAAATACTTAACAGAGAAGACTGACCTTGGGCATAAGTCCTTATTCTGTCAAGGCTTTCAGATGGCAGATGATCCAGACCTATACTGACAAGTGTCAAATCTAAATACTGGGTTTTGTTGAGGGTATGCCAGATCCTTTCCATGCTCTTTCATATCCAATGATAATAATTGATGGTTAAATAGGAGTTGTTATTATCAGTGAGTAAGCAGAAAATTTAAGTATTTCCTACAAGAACATTACAATCATGATCCTTTTACAATTATAGAATATATGTCATCATATGCTAGGAATCAGTTCTTGTTTGATACAGCTGTTACATGTAATAAATTCAAGTTGCATCAACCATTCTGCTGCTTATTAGGTAAGCAGAGCATATAAAAATATGTTATAGGTGTAAACATATAAATACTGCCAGGTTTGCACAGTCCTGCCCCATCAGCACAAGAAAGATGTCGATAAACTGAAGTGAATTCAGCAGAAGGTCCCCGACGTGGTTAAGGACTGAAACACTGTCCCAGAAAATAAAGTCTGAGGGATCGGGGCTTGCTCAGCCTGGAGAAGGGACAAACTATGTTTAGATCACAGCTGCCTGCCTTGAGTTTGAGGTTTAGGTTCAAGATTATTGCAATGGGGGACTAACAAGTTCATTCATGCTACTTGCCCATGACCTGTTCAGACCTGTTTTCTTAAAGTAGAAAGGCTTAGCTTACTCCAAACTCTTTAGAAAATACTCTTGCAGAAGATAATAAAGTGCCAGAGAGAGAAGAATGAAAATAACTTTTTCTGGAGTACTTGAACTAATAGGATACTTCAAGAATAATTAGATAAATACACCCCCCAAAACACCAAAAACCAACAGACCCTTTCTGACTCAGCAGTAGATACATTATGATTCAACTCTGCACTTATTTCTAGAAGGTGTGATGTTTGTGTGCTACTCAGGGCTAATAGGGGAAAAGGGATCTAATTTTATGCCTCAGAAGTAAATCAGTATTAAGTCTGAAATTTCACTTTGGAAAGGTTGTAAAGATTTTTTCATCTTGAGTATATTTAAAGTTATTTTAGAAGAAAAGTTGCTTGTTTAACCCACTTGAAAAGTTTATTTCTTAGAAATGGGCTCTTAGGAAGTCAAAATGCCCCTACTGGGTTTCTACTTCACATATGATACATGCAAATTTACAGACTGTCTTTTTATGCCTCTGCTGATCTTCCTTGATAGTTGGGAGTGTTGCTCTTCATAAGGGGCAGATTTTCTATAAAAGCAGTTGTTCTATGTAATTCCTCCCAATAAAAATTCCATGTGCTCATCCATGTGCTGTATCAAAAAAATCTGTAGATTTCCTAAGGAGCCAGGGAAGGTGCTGAGGGAAAACCGCCTCCAGCAGAGCTGCTTCCAAACTCTCCTCCCAGCTGGCAGGGATTTGGAACAGTCCCTGCTCCAGCAGAAGGGCTGGGTACAGCTGTCCCACCTCCCTGCAGGTGGGAAAGATGGATGCTGCAAACTGCCAGCATATTTACAGTTCATTTTCCTTGTTAGTGTTGGACAGGGTCAGAATCACAGAAGGGATGAGGATGGAAGGGTCAACTGGTCCACGGTAAAAAGGGAAAAGATAAAATTTAGACAAGATTTTCTGAACTGAATAGTATTTTTAGCTGTTCAACACAATATCCCTTAAATAAGTGTGCTTTGGGAAGTGCTGAGTTCCTCATATCTCTCCAATAAGGCATCCAGAATAAGCATAACTGTGAGAAATCCTGCCTCTAACCCTTTGCCACCTTTGCTCATTATTCAAGTCTCTCAGCAATTATCTTTTCTCTCTCATATTCCTCAGTCCCTGACAGCCAATAAATAGGTGTGTTTTGGTGGGTTGAAAACACTTGATAGCTTGGGCAACTGATTTAATATTTTTGTATACAGCAGAACAAGCATGATAACAGGCTACTTCCCACACTCCCAATAAATTCATAATTATTATTATGTTTTTATCACCTCTCCTATTTTAAAATGTTGTTTTGGGGTCCTGTTTTTTACCAGTAGGCAAAGAAATAATTAACATAACAACTGACTTTTCTTGAGCACAGCAGTTTGGATAAAGATCAAGAAAGATATCTCAAATTTTACTATATAGAATAAAAATCCACAGAAATTATTTTTATACTTCTTCGCATTAACCCACATTTTTTCCATTCCTTTACATCTTGTTCTCAACCTGTGACAGATATTTCAAGTTGTGCTTAAGATTGTTTTTGCTGCATTAGCGGCATCACTTTTCAAGCCCTTGCTCATGGGAGATCCTTCCCAACTGGCTGTAAAATGGATATTTTCTCTTTCTTATTTCACTCTAATATTCTGGCTTCCTTTTGAGGGTGATGATATTTCTCCTGTTAATCAGACTTACTTATACCAGGCTCATGTCTCACATTCTTTTTCCTTGGATCTTGTGGAAATGCTGTGATTTTTTTTTTTCCAGTTTTGCATCCAGCTTTGTAGGTGGGTTGCAATCTGTAGTTCAGCTCCCAGTTATTTGAGGAAGCAACTGCATTTAAATGTGTCAACACTTTCCCTTAAGTGGATCATCTCTCCTGCCTCCTTTAGTTTGGAGTTATCTGAAGGAACTCATTGTCTTAAACTCATTTGTGTTTGTGGAATTCAATTTTTCTTTTAAAAGAAAGTTTGAACTTTCCTGCAGATTTTAAATATAACTTTGTTTTTGTTTTTCTCATGTTCCTTTCCATTTGACTTTGACTCCTGTAAAGCTGGTGCTGGGCTATGCAGATGTTTCCTGGAATATCTCTTTCACAAAGGATGGACTAATGGGAGTTCTCCTGAAGCACTATTTTCAAAACAGGGTAATAAAAATACTCAACTTCTTGTTCTCTGTGTCTGGCCTGTCGTGCAGCGTAAGTGCAGAGGCTCAGTACACAAACTGTGGAACAAAAGGTTTGGGTAGAGAGGGAACAGTTTTTTACATAGACTTGTTGACTATTTATCAGCAATCTGTACGTATGTAAATCTTAGGCTGTTTTCTCCAAACACACACGCTGTAGGGTAAACAATACTGATACAAGTAATCAACTTGACTTCCTAAAAAAATGTAATGTAGTAACAGACACCAAATATATTGAAAAATATGATAAAAAAATTCTGTGCTTCTCGTGTTTTTTGACTGTTTCATTCAGCATGTGAGATTTGTTCTAATTGGGTCAGTTTTCCTGGCACTGAAGGTCTCTGGTCCAAAGCTATCCTTGACTTTAATAAGAAATTCATTTTTTTCTGGTCTGTCTCACATCCAACAAAGATTTATTTTATTGGCTCTTGGTAGTAACCTAGTCCTTGCAATATTCTTGCCTGAAGGCTTCACAAGTGATATCTTTCTGGAATTATTCTACAGGAAAGGTAAATTATTCCTGTTTTTCAGTTATTCTTTACAAGGCTTGTGGGAACAAAGAGATTTTTCTAATAAGCTTCTCACACATGCACTGTACTACCAGCTCAGGACAAAGAGAAAAAGAATAAGTAACAATTTGCTGTGTCTCTTTTGGGAAGAGAATAAACATTATAGAACAGCATGAATATATTCCACTTGCTTGAATTCTCAAAGAGAGAAATTACTAAGCTATTAACTAGAAAATCCAGACATTTTGAAATGCATTACGAAACTTCTTTCTATCGGATGTTTTGGTGGCAGAAGAACCTGGAAGGCAGCTGTAGCTAAAAGCAATTTTTGAAGCCTATTTAAAACATGATTTGTGACAAAATTCTCAATGGATGTTTTATGACAAAAATACCTTTATAATTTGCTAAATCAAATGAAGCATTCGGTATTTACACTTGCAATCTTAACATTATTATAAAAACCTATTTAGATTTTTACTTTTAATACACATCATTCAAATTATCTGAAAGTTCAACATGTTTACACAAACCTTTAAAAGCGATTCCCACTTTCCTGCTGGGTGCCAGTCTGCCATCATATTTAATGTGTTTTCCTGCTGTAAAAGATCTTCCTCAAGAGCTTGTACCCATTGAATGGAAAGGAGGGTTTTCAGAGATTAAAGACTTGTTTTTCCTCAAACTACCAGGAATGGGATGAGCAATTGGCAGGTGGTTATGTTTTGCTGCCTTGCTCCCCAACTGGAGCTGAGATTTCTAGAGATGTATTTCTTTTTCACAGCTGACAATGGTATGAGTTTTGCTTGGCTCTACCATAGCCATGAGATGAACATCTCAGTGACTCCCTGGCATGTCACGCAGTCACAGAAGAGCAGGTTGGAAGGGACCAGTTAGAGCAACTACACCAATTAACTTGGATAACTTGGTAACCAACTCCAGTTGGGAGCATAGAATCATAGAATGGTTTGGGTTGGAAGGGATCTTAAAGATCATCTCATTCCAACCCCCTACCATGGGCAGGGGCACCTTCCACTATCTCAGGTTGCTCCAAGCCCTGTCCAACCTGGC
Organism: Myiotriccus ornatus; assembly: GCA_036023395.1. Classification (NCBI taxonomy): domain Eukaryota; kingdom Metazoa; phylum Chordata; class Aves; order Passeriformes; family Tyrannidae; genus Myiotriccus; species Myiotriccus ornatus. Next base: position 2,394,911 of record JAYRBT010000156.1, read on the forward strand.
CTTAGACACTTCCAGGTGTGGGGCAGCCACACCTTTTCTCCGTGCCTGTGCCTCACCACCCTAAGCAGATCCTGCTGTCTCTGAAGGAGATGCCACAGCCTCTCTTGGCAACCTTCTCCCATCTGCTGGATCCCCTCACAGGCAGAAAGTTTTCTTCTGTCTACTCAGATTCCCCATGTGCCAGCACGTGTCTGTTGTCTCTAGTCCTGTCAGTGGGCACCTCCAAACCAGCCTGATTCTGTCACCTCTCCACTCTCCCATCAGGTACCTGCAGGCAGCAATAAAATGCCCCTGAGCCTTTTCTTCATAAGGTTGAACAAATCCTATTGTAGCTGCCTCCCCTCATCCATCATATTCTTCAGCTACCTGACACTCATGGTGGCCTTGGCCAGATTTGCTGTAGCCATGAAAAATCCTGTTCTTTGGAAACTTCCAACCATTTGGGGAAAAATTAATGCTGTTCTGGTCACTATTCATCTAAATGAGACCAAAGGTATTAAATTAGGAATAATAAAAACGGGAAAAACATAAATTTTCCCATTTAGCAGTTTGAACCCAGTCAGAGATACACCTAAAAGTATGACAGATTTATAAAGAAACTGCTAAGGGAATTAATTTGCTCACCAGAACATAGATCTAAATGATTACAAGCAGGTATGTGGCATAAAGCTGCCCCAGGTTTCTACATATATATGCCACATACCCACTTCTAATGATTTCAGGCCTGAAGTTTTGGGGTATCAAATCACTTATACTTTCCTAGTATAGCACATTGAAATTTTAGCCAGAACAGTAAAAAGCTGGGTAAAATGTAACCTACTTATGCCCTACCTGAAACATATTCTGTGCTGACTCAAGCTGACTAAGACAGTGTCTTCAGCAAATGTCCAGTTTTACTATATTAATTTTAGCTAAACACATGTTACATCTGCTAAAACATGTACTGAGTTAGCAGGAATCCAAGTAATTCACAAAAAGAAGTGCTGTCTGTACAGTCTCCAGTAAAATTCAGGAAATACTCTTTTGATGATATCTTGGAGTAAAAGATGACTTCTGCAAAAGGGATTTCAGGAAAGGAAAATGACATGGTGAAAAAATATGGATTAAATGTATCAGAGCTGTTGCTAAGAGGAGCTGACAGAGCTGCTGAGATAGCTCAATGACCTGATTAAATAGGAGAGAGAAACCGTGTTCTCTGTCCACCTCTACAAGACTTCATCATAAATTATTTCATTAACTTGGTATATAGAGATTCCCTCCTTAAAATAGATGTCAGATTGCCACGTAGGCAATCCTGAGGAATATATATAGATACCACTAAGTCTCATTACTTGTGTGAAATTGAAAAGAATAACATCCATAGGTGTGTAGGCTGAAACTGAAAAGTCAAGGAACATTGCATTAAATACCTATAGTCATAATGCAAGAAAAAATACCTGAAACACTTATATCTCAAAGACAGTTTACACTGACTACTGGACATATGGTAATCTCTCCTACTCAATGCCCAGATTTTTACTTATCCATTCATTCCATATAAATTCTCTTAAATCCCGGAAGTTTGGAAACATCTTCTTTATTAGCTTATATTCTCAACAAGTTTAAATTGAAGCCCCCTATGAAATGCATGAACAGGCTTTTATGTACCTTCATCTTAATATGACTAATTAGAAGTTGAACCAGTTTGCTAGTTTTTACCTATTCCTATAACACATAAAATGAAGTCTGGGTAATTGCAACAGGTCAGCCTCGGTGTTCTCTGTAGCAATAAATATACATTGACTATGTCTGTCAAATCTTTCCTCAGCTTCTCCTCTCTGCCATTTATGGGTGACTGTTTAAAAGAGGTTTTCTTTTGTACAAAGTCTTTCCCTCTATGTATCTATTTAGTATGATACCTGTCAATTATTTTACTGTTCTTCACTCATCCTGCAGTTTCTCTCACATGCGTCAGTCCATAATGCTTCCTATCATTTTCTTGAAAACCATGAATAGGACAGGAGCTGGAGAGCCCAGCATAAAGGCTGATGATTCCTTAGTTCTATACTCTCTTTTTTCCCCTCAAAACTCTACTTCACATTTCTCTGTTTGTATTCTATGCAGCCAAAAAAGAAAAGACAGGTAGACCTTATCGTCTGAAAGTTCAACATCCTGTCAGTAGAACTGAGGTAAAAAAAGAAGAGAAATTCACAACAAAGAGGAGAAGTAAGAAGGTATCTTAGAAAGGAGTAACCTCCTTTAGCTCTGAATCCTGTTCTATTGACTCTGTGTTACAGTTTTTTCTATTTCTGCTTACAGTTGGGTAGATCATCAGTAGCCACCCTAGGAGAATACAGCATAATAAAAAAAGACAGTTCATTTATTTATCTTCAATTTGCACATGCAAACATTCTGTGTACATTATTTCCAAACACAAAGGGGACAGTTCTCAGAGCCCTGCCTAGTAACCAAGGGAGGGGAAGGAATACATATCCTCTGTTAAATTTGCTGAAAACATGTTACAGAATACACTATCAAAAGAAAGCAAAGAAAGGTGTTTTCAAAAAAATATCAGAAGCATTTCAGTGTCCGTGAGAAATTGAGAGCAGGATGGGAAAGGGTGTTTACACAGGCACTTAGCCAGGAAACTGTGTTTTCCACAGATACAGTCATTCAGGGAGCACATCTCCGATTTTGCTGAGCTCCCTCCCTCTCTTCTCATCCCCCTGCAATTATACTGAGAAATCTTTCTGTAGGTGAGAAAATACATCCAGTTCTGCACCATGTATTCAAACGCTGCCTCTCCTTTAGGTGAGTGCTACCACACTGAGGCCATTTGTAGGAATTTTACATAGCAAGACAAACAAATGCAAACCCTTAAGGAAACGAGCTGCAGGATAGTTCCACGGTGCCTCGTTACCAAAAATCTGCCTGAAAGAATCCTCTCCAAATCTTCTGTGGGATGCAGCATTGCTCATTAGCAGGCTTGATGGAAAACGCTGTGAGGTAGATAGAAAGTCTTGTCACTTTATTTGGATGTGCTTCCCTGCATCTTAAGTTGCAGCTCCGGATCCCTGAGGATCATGTGAGGCTGGGTTATATATTAGAGCCGCGCTATAGTGCTGGGAGTGTGTAAGCCTGGCAGCTGGGTAGTGTTATGGTTGCTGCTTTCCTGTGCTAAGCTGATTTACTTGTTTAAGGTCTGACCTCATCATCCTGTCAGTATGGATTCCCACCTATACAGTTAGCAGCAGCTCAGCATCGCCTGGGAGAGCTTGCAGTGTATTAATCAGAAGAGAGAGGGAGAGAGCTACCGGTATTTGTTCTTTTGTTGCCTTTTCTTAAGAAGAGGAGTCGAAACACAAGAGATAACAAAGAACCTGTTTCCTTCCTAAAAGAATAGGCTTTTGTCTTCTTTTTTTTTTTTTTTTTTTTCCCCCTCGGAAAAAATGTCAGTATCTGGAAAGAAAGAGTTTGATGTGAAGCAGATCCTGAGGCTCCGCTGGAGGTGGTTCAGTCACCCCTCGCAAGGCTCCACAGGCACGGGGGGCTGCCATCAGCAGGAAGGATATGAGCACAGAGGGACACCGGTGCAGAACAGGTTGAAGAACCACTCTCGGGACAGAAATGGGCTGAAGAAGAACAGCAGCCCCGTCCACCACAACATACTGGCCCCTGTGCCAGGTCCAACCCCGGTGCACCACCGATCTATTCAAGCCTGGCATCAGCAAAACCTCATAGAACAGCTCCGAGCAAATGAGGATATTCCCAAAACAGGCACAGAGGAAAACTGTGTTAAAGAAGATTCAAGTAAAACCTCACAGGAGTTGCAGATGATCACAGAAGAAAATACAGATGAATCTGCAGAGAGGTAGGAGTTTTAAAGTCTGCTCTTAGAAAGACAGACTTGTATCCAAGTTATTCCCTGAAACTGTCTTTGTTTTTAGCCAGAGTTCCTTACTGCATTAATTCACTTTGTATATGTGCACACCCACACTCAGATGAATAGGAACACTTTCATGTTAAAAAAAAGAACGGAAACATTGTCATGAAATTTTGATCTTGCCTTAAGGTCCCTCATTTCATAACTCTGCCATAAAAATATGATCTGCCAGTTTTTCGAATTAGCATACTAATTTTTTCTCTTGATATATTACGTGGAAGTGCAATGAAAAAAGGAGCCTCCTGAAATCCTGTCCTCATTCTGACTTTATCAGTGGGTGCAACTTTGACAAATGGGAACTGCTGGAGGTGCACAGGGTGTGTGGTTGCCAACCATCTCTCAAAATTCTCACTGCTTTTATTTCACTGCCTTCCTGACAAGTAAAATTAACCTTGAACTAAGTGGAAAGGAAGCATCATTATTTGCTTTTTTTAAAGGTTTGTTTGAAATCCCAGTACTTTCACAGCTTGTTTAGTACACTAAGACAAATATTTTCTGCAAGGTCAGGTGAAAAAACATTACAGCTTAAAGAGACCTTAAAGGTGTAAGCTCAAAGGAAGAGCTATTTTTAAGTAGTGAATACCAGAGAACAAAATATTAACACCAGCTGTTTGATTAAGCATTTTTTATGATTTCTTTTACAAAACTATGTTGGCATTTTTAGCTTATACAGCAATAACTTTACCCCACCTTCACACCACCTTGGACTCAAGTTAAGCATTTATAATGTGATTATTTGCACCATTTGATGAGATTGCCATTAGTCTTTGGGAATAATTCAAATTTCTTACATTGCATTTAAATACAAATCTTAGTGGAAGTTACAGTGTTTCTCAGTGCAACAAGCTCGCAGATTGTGTATTTTTAGCAGTTATTATTTTTCAAGTCGTGCATCTGCTGTAGGGAACATCTGCAGAGTGAACAGAAAAATCTGCATTCCAAAATGTCATTTGAAAAACAGTCCTAGCAGTCAATATGTACCAGATAAAATCTTTACAGAATAAAATCAGTGAGGTGGGACTGTGGGAGTTCTGTATGTTTACAAGAGCACTAGTTTGGAATGTGTAAGCAGCATTCTCACAGTAAAACATTCTGGATATCCACGCCTTAGAAAGAAAGTTAATTTAATTTGAAGAAAAATAAGGAACACTTATTCATCAAAATAAGGTTCTATATCAGGTGAAGAAGGAGGTATGAAAAGCCTAATCAATTCAGTTTGGGAGGTAATAATAAATTTCTGCCTTCCAAAATAAGATGTGATGTTTTATCCAGCTATATATAAAGTTTCTGCTAAGACCTCCTTAAGTTTTGTGCCTTCATATTCATCCAAATTAAAGTTCTGCTCTTGAGCTGTTTAAATGTTCAGCTTTTAGAATAGTTTTTGGCAATGTGTATATCATATACTGTTCTATTCAAATAAGGGGTGTTCTGAAGTTTCCAGCAAAAGTTTTCTGTGCGTATTGTAGGTTAAAACCTATCTCAACATCCTCCTTAAAAATCTGAATTGGTAAGAAATTGTTTAGAATGTGATTCATGTCTATCAATTTCTCTATAATTAAAATTTATTTCAAGAAAATAAAGCAGATAATTAATGACACCTTAACATAGCTCCAACTCCTTAAATATGTACCAACAGAAATCATTAAGTAAATCACAGTTCTCTTCCCCTATAGCATCCAGCACAGGCCACACGTGAATTAATATGCTAACTGACTGGGTAGAAATGAAATACTGAGAAGAAGAAATAAAGAGAAGCAGCCTTATATCTATGTCTCTCTGTATCTAGTTGCTGGATATATTTTCATCTCTTCAGAACAATATACCTTTGAAATTGTCCTTTTGAATCATTTCAGGTCTCCTTTATTGTTAGGAGTTTCAGATAGTCACAATGAATATTAACCAGTGGGCTCTGCTGGTGATTAACACACCTGAACAATCAGGCATTTGCAGGATCCCCTGAATCCTCCTTCTCTCACCACTAAAGCCACCATAGAATGAGCTATTACAGGTATTATAGCCAAATGCTCTTTCTCATCCAGACCCGAGGACAACAAAGACGTATTTGCCTTTTATGCCATAAAAGAACTGTACCTCCAAAGTGGTTGTCTCCAATGCAGACAGGTGTCCTCTGCCTCTGAAAGTCTCATTTTTAGGTGGACTCTACAGCAAAACACTGCTATGTGTCACTGGGACACAGAAAATAGTAGAAAAGGAGAGAAAATCTGGCCAACACCTCAACTTGAGCAGATTATGAAAGCAATTTCTACTGTAGCTTTGGTATTCCTGTACCCAAATTAAATAGTGAAAGACTTAAAGGAACCCTTTTGACCCATAGGCTTGCTCATGAATAATATCCCATGACAAATAACAAAGTAAATGAGGGTTTAAGTAACCAAAACTCCTTAGTTTTGTCCAAATAGTAGCCAGTTGTGACCAGCCAATACCTGCTAGGTCATAACAGATGAATAAATGTCTTGTTGGCATAAGGGTGAGGACAGGCTCCCAGTGTGCATGGGGACGGCCTTGTCAGTGTTGCTCAGGGAACAGGCTCAACAAGTGCCATACCAGAAGCACCCAAAAATGACAGGCCTTGACCTGCTTCCTTGTGGAAGTTGCATCTATAGTTCGAAAAAAGATGAGCTGTGGACAATATATATTTACTGACCTGATTCTCACCAATCTATTCCTTGAATGAGGATTGGGACCTCCAAACAGATGAAAAACACACACACTGCCTAAAACCTGAATAGCTACCAAGAAAGTGATCTGGCAGCATCCAGAGACATCAGCACAAACTGGGAGGATTTGACTGTCAGGTTGACAAAAACTTTGCTCTTGTTTGCAACACCTGAACACACACTGAACACACAAACTGACAGAGCACTGGAGCCTCCTGACAAGAAGAATCATGATAATGAATTACTTTGGTTACTCCCCTTGATAAAGTCTGGACTCAGAGGCCTGACTGTATTGACCTTTGCATGTGAGACTGTGCCCAGCATTTATTACATTATGCTGCTCTGCCACATCCATTTCTGCGTCCCTGATTTGTGATTCCATAACTATACTATTGCACACCACGTGTGCTGGTGAAGTATGTGTGAGGCTCATTTCCTACTTGCCCAAAAGCAGTTATATCTCAATAACGAATGTATCATTCATTCGTGGTTTTTCTCTCACTCATTTTTTCTCCCTAATTTTATGGCTGAAAACTTGCTGACAAACTCTACTTAGGGACAAACTCCAGTTTTGCTAAAGACACATGGTTTCTAATTTCCCATATGAGAGAAAATATATTTCTAATTAATTGTCATAGAATCTTTTGATGTCATAATCCAAGCGGCTGGTACTGATGCACATGGAAAGAGATAACTTGGGAGGAGTATTCTCCCAAAGGCAATGCTTTGCTGTGGTGACTACTTGTGATGTACAGTTATTTAATAATTCACCTTAACACTTGAAAACATTTGGTTTTTCTTTTTGTTCTAGCTTTATGAAAATAGCTATCAGACTATTTCTCTCACTGTCTCTGACATACATATACACACACATACGTGCACGTGACTATTTTGGGTGTTATCCCCTATGTAAGGGTTTCCCCTTGACTTCTATTTTTAATTCCAGTAGCAGATGACAGTCTTGGCTCATTTTCCAGTGTGAAATGAAGGTAGCATGAGGAAAAATACCCTTTTAGCTGTTGCAGTATCCTAGAGGATCCTGAAAAGGTGGAAATGAAAAAAATCAGAGTGCAGTAACTGACCCCAGTTTCTTGCTCCTAGGTTGCTGTTTTTTTGGTTACCTGATGTGGCACACATCAGGGACAGATGCTGTCATGTTTGTTTTCTCCTGAGCATTTTACTGGGGAGATCCACTACACCTCACGGGTACCAAGTCCTCCAAAGTTTGCAACAGATGTTCACTGAAATGATGCCTGCCTAATTTTTCAATGCAAAAGACAGTTTCCAAAAAGGAAAACAGGTGATGATTTTCCTAGTGAGAATGGAATATATAAACTATTCTATGAAACCCCTGGTCAAACCAGGTTTTTGGCACTGACAGTACAGTTCTGGGTATCCAAATAAGCAGTCCTACCACCCACACATGAGAATGACTGACAGTGAATCACAAGGCCCCAGTGATTGGAAGGACTGTGATGTGCCCTGTGCAGATGAGATGACAAAGCGTTGCATTCAGTGGTACATCATGACACTATTTCCCCCTCATGAGCAAGAATTCTCCATGAGACATCTCTGATGCACAAAGTAAAAGTTTAGAATGGGTGATTCCTAATCTCACAGCACAGCAGCCTCTATAGCTAAAACAAAACTATTCCAGTTTTATTTTCACTGAACCTCCAGCATTTTGAAAAAAAGCTTTTGAAAAATCTCAACTTTAACAAATAAAAGGATTAAAAATGTAAAGAACGTTGGACATCTAGTCAGACACCACTGTGACAAAGTCGGATCAGCTATGTTTAGGTGCTTCCTTGGTTATCTGCAAAACAATTTAAGCTCCTTATTTCCTTGATCTTTCACTGATGAATATAGGTAGCATATTGTTCCCCTTATTCCTTTTGTTCCCACACTATTCTTCTTTACACAATTTTTTCAAATGTTTAAAAATTGCTGTAAGTCTAAAGAGCTGCAATTCTTGCAGTCTTTTTTCAGAAGCCCTGTGTCTGACAGCTACGATATTTTCATTGCTGCCCTGTGTGTCCCCAGCCTCTCTGTCTGTACTTGCAGTACTGGGGACAGATCTGGATGTGTTCCTGTTGGAGTCTGGCAATTCTAGCGAGAACTGGATTACTTGTGTGTCATCCTGACTAAAAATCTGTTTGAATATCCTGTTCAGTGGTTGTTTTGGGTTTTTTTTTTCTCAACAACATGCTGCTATTGCCCATGACTGGCTTGTGATTCATATGAAACTCCTGCCCCTGTACCAAAGACCTGTTCCCAAACCATCTGTACATTTTTGCAATTATTCCCCAAAAAAAGTACTTTGCACAAATATATTCCATTTCACGTTTCAGATAATGTCTCCAGTTGGCTGAGTTAATATTCAGTTCTTATTTACTGATTTAATATTCAGTTCTGATCCTATGCCCAAATACACTTGCAGGTCTTCTCAGCTTGGCAGGATCTTCAATTGTAACAGAGTTGCTATCAGAGATTTCTCTTTATTTCTTTCTTCCTTTAAGCAATTTAGAAAGTTTATGAGAAGTTGAAATGGAATTTCAGTGCTAAGTTCCTTAGGAACCCCATTTGATTTACGTTCCTATTTATCAATGAACCATTGATAATTACTCTAATAGCATGATTTCAAACCAGTTTCTCACTTATTCCATAATGGTTTACTCCAAACAGTCCTTCAGGTTGAACTTAAGACTGTCTGAGACAGTGTCAAACAATATTCCCATGTCCAAGATATAAATGGCAACCACTTATTTTCTGTTCTCCATAATACCTACTAAAACCTGTTAATGAGGCACTTTGGTTTGCTTGGACATGTTGTTCTTGGCAAATTCTTGCTGACTGTTAATCTTCTCTCATTTCTGAGTGCCTAGAAATAATAATTATATTACTTTTACACTGTAGAATTTGGCAAGAGTTAACAACTAGGAAAAGAAATTATGATTGTGTCTTGTGGAAAACTTTTCAGTTTCTTTAGCACTTATAGCAATTGAATACTTATTTCAGGAGTATATTTATAAAAGGTGATTTTATGAAAATATGCTGTGGATAACCAAAATGCTTCAATGCTATCCCGGGGACAATGAAAAACTAATTGTCTTCAAGGAATGATTTTTAGCTGAAGGTCAAAATATGAATTTGAAACTGGAGACACTTGAAATGGGTTATTCAAGATTTTGTGGCTGATCTCTCAGAGGTGCTGCTCGAACAGCCCACGGGCCCTGCAGGGCTCTGGTGGGCTGGAAGAGCTGGTGGCAGCAGGAACCGAGGGGACATTCCAGGGAATGGTGTTTGGGGAACAGCCATTGGCATCACTGAGATGTTGCATCTGCAAGTGCCAGAGACTCCTTTGGTTGTAGTTGTGAACTGAAAAAAGGCACATGTAGCACATGAGATACTCAGTGAACATCAAGCTGAGTTTTCATAGAATTATATGGAAATTCACTCCCAGCTGGTTGAAAATTATAGGTGAGAACAACCAAGAAAATCTGACATCTAATGTTTGCTAACTCTAGAACATCTGTAAAGTTATAGTAAGTGGTATTGGATGCAGGTTTAAAATCTAAGAGGAGAATCATGTTTTTCCCAGCAGTCAGTAATCAATGAACAGCGACCAATGAATTGATTCTGACTAAACAAACGCTTTGGCCTCATACAAGAGCTCTTGGTACAGAAATTAGAATCAATATGTCTCAAAGGTATCCTCAGATTTTATTCCTACTCTCATCTTCTGTTATGACATTTTCTGAAGAAACTGAAAAAGCAAAAAGCTTGTGAAATCAAAGTGGGCTGAAACTCTATTAAAGATGAAAGGGATAAGTAGGTTTGTATTTTGGAATTAATGTTGTATTCACCCTGTGGAAGGAGTGAATATTTATTAAAAATATTTTTTGCATAGCTGCATAAATAGAATAATAGAAAAATTTAAGCTGAAAAGAACCCCTGGATGTCATCAAGTCTAACTCTGTCCACCCACCAAGAAAGCTAAAATGAGAAATAATATGCCTTACTAGAAACACACAACACTTTAGAGGCCTACATTTAACATGCCTAGCTTTCAAAGATGAGTTATTACAGGCAAGAGAAAAAAAATACCATTTAATAGTAATTTAAGAAACTAGGACAATTCCATTCATTTCAAAACAATTTTTTTATGATTCAATTATCTTCTCATTCTCGCTCCATAGAGCTCACTCTCAGCAAAGACAGCTGTTAAATTACTTTTTAAAGAGTTATTACTGATCTTAAAATCACTTCTTAATGTCTCCAGAAAAAGTTAAGGAGATGATTAAACACATGTGCCCGATGCAGAGCAGTTTTTACTGACATACTGAGCACATGCAATTGAAAGATCAACAAGAAATCTATGGCTGTTGATGCATTCTTGGAAAAGGGGGACAGGGTTTGTTGGGTTTGAAAGTTATAGCCAGACAGTTCTGAAAGAAAGGAATTATTTATTTTCACCCTTGGAAGAGCTGAATTGTTTACTTTGAAATACTGTAGTGATCTTTCACATTTAAAAATTATAGGGGCTTGTTTGTTACAGTCAAAAACAAAATTGACACAATATAGACCTGTTTGGTTTAGCTCCTTTCATTCTGCTAGAATAAAATAATGATACTGTATTTAGGGAATGACTATATCAGGTGATAAAGAATATGGCTTGTGTAGGGCATTCCTATTGGTATGCAGGTAAAACGAATATAAAAATGAAGCTCCAGTACTGCTGGGGTTCACAGAAAGAGCTTAAGATAAGTACAGGAAAAACTTCAGAAAAAATCTCTAAAACAAAGTTATACCCAAATTTCCTCCTCTGTGACATCAGACTCCACCTCAGTGACTCCACCAACAAGAATGTCCCACACAGGTCTGAGAGCAAACCCTCTCCCAGCCCACCCATTCCCTCCCTTCAGAAGCAAACACTTAATAGGGAGAGCTCAATTCACAGTGAATTAGAATAGATAGAACATGAGCAGAGAGCCTGGCTCTTTACAGCAACTCTGCCCATCCAATAATTATGAGCATAAAACACCTTTGGCTGCATTGTAGTAACTGTTTCCATTCTATAGGACAAATCAAAATATTTCATTAAAACCTGCCTGCTGCTCACGGGGAACAAGGAGAAGAACTAAAAATATTTAAAGTAACACCCTGCCTTCGTTAGACGTTGAAATATATAACATCTAAATGACTTGAGTGGAAAAATATTTTGTCAGGAAATGGGCACTGTATTCTCATGCTATGATTTGCAGTTGCACGAGGCTGCCTTAATTCAGCACTGAAACAGCACATGGAGGGTACAGGATTAAAAGTTTGCTTTTTTGCTTTCTCAGCTAAAACACACTTAGGAAGCAATGCCTGGTACCCGGTCTTTTCTTCAGTTTGAAAACCTTGGGACAAAAATCTAGATTTCATACCTGTGTATTAACACTTGATTTAATTTCTACCTTTTAAACTTTTGACAAGGATCTGAAAATATCCATGGATTATATCTCAAAATTTTCACCTGCTCCTTCTATTAACTCAGAGAAATCACTCAACCTCTTGGTATCACTGTTTACTTATGTTAAAGAGAGTATTTTCCAAGGGACAGGGTAAGAACTGAGCAGGTTTTCAGGTATCTGAATTTGACTGCAAACTGCTACACAGATGCAAAGTGGAATTCATGTACACTATGACTGATTCATTATATTATATAGTTGCCCATTTTATCTTCTCATTATACTAATATCACAAAAATCAAAGTCTATTACTTTAGCTAGATCTTTCCTGCTACACTAAGTAGACATCAATCTATTTATAATAAAATGTTCTGAACAGCAAACAAAGACAATAGATTTGAGAAAGTGGACTACAACTGTCACCGTTTGCCATGCTTCAGTTTACCTGATAAATTAGAAGTCAAGAGGAAGGGAGGCATTCTTGCAAGAAATGAGGATTTTCAAAGCCTGTTTGTTTTAATAGAAGTTGAGAAAATGAAGAACCTTTTTGAACTGGGGAAGTACACCTTGATTTAAATGGAAATTGTGAGAAAACCACTAAGAAATCCTAGGAGTTGGAGAAAAGCTATTTTAAGCGAATACATATGGTTTGTGTTGCTAGGGAAACCTCTTCTACAGTGTTCATTTAGCACAGATGCTCAGGAGAGCTCTGTGTCTCCATGTCATACCATTTCAGAGCACTGCAGAAGGTGAAGAAATAGAGATGCACATATACACACATGGAGACAGAAACATCTCTGTAATTCTATCTTAGTCATGTTCAATGTCTTTGGTGGAAGCTCGTTCTCTCTGTTTGTGATGTGACTATGGTGATAAATCAAAAGCTTTGCAGCTGAACCCCTGTTTTCAGACTGAAGATATTTGTTCAAACATTGCCTTAATTTTTTCCATTTGAGTTCATGTTTTAGACAGTCATCTACATAGAGCAAGAGATTTGCCTTTGCCATCTACGCAGTGAAAGTACAAGGAGAAAGGTCAGCTCTGATGCCAACATTTCTGGCCACCCTTTTGACCCTAGGGCAGATGTGACTTGCCAAAACATATCCTATAACCTGCTCCATGCAGGGTTTACTGTCACAGTGTCCTGCTTTATCTCTCTCCTCAGTGCCCAGCTAGGTGCCAGCCTGGGGGGCAGCTGCAGCCTGTTGGGATCCGGGATGCACCTGCCTCTCTGGGGAGCGGGTGGGAGGGCTCAGACCTCAACTACAGCTTTCTATTTTGCCCATTACACCAGGGAATTTTGTGCTTTTCTGGGTCCTGAAATACAAATCAAAACATAATGCTGTACTATAGTTACATCAAGAGTTTTAAACCAAATGTACTGCTAGAACAATACTTTGTAAAAAGCATTTGAAGATGAAAATGATTGTTTTGGGTCATGATTTTCAGGACTGTCTTACAAGGGTCACTCACAGAAAACTGTCTCCAGTCTGTCCAGCTCATTATTCAGTTTACAGAAATCTCCCTGCAAAGGCAGAAATTCCCTCCTGTGCCATAACTTACCCAAACCCCCTTCTGTGTGTTGGTACAGAGGCTTAGGACAGACTCTTGATCTTTCTGTGTGAGATGCCTGACCCAGTAAAATCCCCCAGCAGTGCAGCCAACGCAGTCTGCTGGTAGAGCTTGTCACAGTGGATTTAGGAGCAGTGCAAGACAGGTTCCTGGGAAGCTCCAGCCTGGTGATCCCGCAGGAGCCAGGCTGTTCAATCAGAACACACTGAATCAGTGAGATAAGCACAGAATGAAACAAGGTTGTAACTCAAGACTAATTTTTTTCATCCTAATTTGTTTTTTCATTCACTGGTAGGATCTCAAATTTGCCTATAAATGAAATTTCGCATGGCTTGTTGGTACAGCATGCTGAGAAAGTTGCTCAGCGTGGAGCTCCCATGGGATGCCAGAAAGCAGGAGAGTTGTGTGTCTCTTTTTGCCTCACACAAATGGAGCTCAATTACTTGGCTGTTCAAAGTTCCCTTACACTTTCTCACTTGGTGCTACAGTGAATTCAAGGCTGAATTTAACACAATTAGTAAAAGAACAAAATCAGGATTGGAAGGACAGTTTGGCCTATTCAGTGGAGCAGGAGAGCTCTGTTTTGTTTCCTAACAAACTACTGAGCTTTCATTCTGTCTGAAATAATTTCTATATATATTTAAACAAAATGCATCAGGTTGATATATCACCCTGAAATTTTCACGAGTTGGTTTGAGTCCTTACAGTTCCTAAAACATCTTTGGTTGTTCCCCATATGTTAAGCCATCAAAAAAAAAAAAAGCTGTCATTCCCCTTCCACTGGCTACTGCTATAACAGTTTGTAAACCAATTGATGGTAAAAGCTACAAATTTTTACCTTTTCTAATGAGTAGCTTTCAATCATAACCATAATTTAAAATAACTTTGGAGAATAAAATATGAATAAATGTGAAATTTCTGTGTATATATTTAAAATTTTCTCATCTGTTACTCTTTTATTCTATAAACTGTTGCTGAGGTCCTTTCGGTTTTCCTATACCCCAAGTACTGTCTCTAATGGAAGACCAATTTCTAATGTAGATTACTTGGAGGAAGGACTTGCAATACAATAAGTGGTCTGGCAAGGTAGGAAGGTAAAACACCAGCAAAAAAGGGTCTTGACCCAGAAGTTACAGTATAAATACAGTTACAGCTTTGCCTGTTCAATTTGATAATTGAATTTCACATTAAATTTGGAGGGAAAAATCAATTTTCTTCAATAAAGAAATGCTCAGCAGACAGTGTTTAGCAAAAGGTGTCAGGAAAGGCTGAGTACCCCTCTAACATTTGATTAGCTCTCATTTCATCTTGCTGGGGGAAACGCAGTCAGTGGCAACACAATAGGACATATGTTATGATATTGCACAAAGATTAAATAACTATTGGTATTATCACAGGAAAATTCCTGCTGGAGGGGATCTCAGGCGTTCTCCAGCCCAGACCCTGCTCAAAGCACAGCCAGCTGTGATATCAGCCCAGGTTGCCCTGGGCTTTATCCAGCTGGGTCTTGATGACCCCCTAAGGATGGAGTTCATACAACCTGGGAACAGTCTAAGGCAACATATTTGCACTGAAACAACACAGATTGCAAGCAGCCTAAATAATCAATTCCTTCTTCAGGAGGCAGAAAACCAATCTAAGGGAAGATTTGTGTCTTCTCTCCAGATTAGATATGATAGCATATTATCACATGCTTCATTTAGTTATTGCTATATTACAACCTCAGCAAAGCTGTAATACATTTATTATTGAATAAATGTGATAAAGTTGCTCTGTTATTTGCTGTAAGATCACATTACAATGCAATTTTGCCTCTCTCCAGCCTAGGATAGTGAATACCACTCCAGGAAAAAATCTGTCATAATAATACTACTTTAAACAATATTTTACACAATTCATATCAGTAACAGACTTTCAGCCTTTATTTTTATTTTGATTTAGTGTATGACTTTTTTTTAGATTTCATGCTTTTATTCCAATTCCATTTCAGTGAGCTGAGGCTGACACAGACCCAGCTCGTTGGAGCAGTTATCACTATTATTGGATAAATGCCACTAATGGTATCAAGGGTACAGGTTTTATTAAGACATGTTGTCAGATACAGTGCTAAATACACTTGATCTTGTCAAATAAAAGCAGACCTAAAATCCTATCTGTAAAGGTTGCAAAGACAATTCTCCTTCTGTCTTAGAAAGGTGCTGCGGACTCATGAACAGAGGTTTCCTCACTAAAAAAATTGCTCTAAGTTGCTGTCCCAAAACCTTACTTTTCTGAGCAAGCACAAAAGATGTTCAGTGGATATTAATTCCTGACATTAGCAAAAATGTACATAATAATGAATATTCTCAGGTATTAAAAAGGTGAAGGTCAGTGACAAAGGGTAAGAAGAAGAGATAAAGCACAATAGCCTTTATAATTTATAACATTAATAATTCCTTCCAGTAAATATGGAAGGGTATTCACTGAATTCTGGTTGGATTGTACTGACTTGAAAGAAAATCCCTTCAATTGAGCCACAAATGAGTACAGCAGTGTAAGTTATTCAAATATCTTCCCAGACCTAGGTTTGAGTTATGTTTTCTGATGCAGAAAACAAGGTAACAACCAGCTGGAGGATGCTTTGGTATCAGGTTATCTGTACCTATGAACACACAGAAATATTTGGCTATAACAGAGGGAAACACAGAGTATAATTACACAAATAGGAGAAGGAAGGAATTGATCACAGATAAAATTATGTAGCAAATAGGACTCTGAAGAAGAGAACACTTCATTTACCTCTCCCATGTTCTTTCTACCTGTGAGGCTGAGCAGACCTTTATACATCTCTGTCACTCTTTTCTAATAAATCTGTAATTATGGCAGGGCACATTAGCTAAGTAGGTTAAAAATCACTTTTCCCCCCACTGCATAGTGTTTAGCCTTGAATGAGGTGCAGATCAGCTGAATCAGGTGAGGAGATGTTTTGGATCAAGCCTGTAGAATTTTACATGACTGTGGAAGTGTCACAAAGTAAAATCTGAAGTGGTGCCTTCAACTGGGGGGAATACATTTAATCTATCTCTTTGTTCCACTTCAGCAACAGCAGTGAAAGAGGAGAGCATAAGCAAGTCCTCTTCCCCACAGTCTCTCCCATCAGGAGTCTTTCTGAAAAGCGCTTAATGAAGTAAGAAACTCAGAGTTAATTAGTTTCATCTGTCAATAGTCATGCTTGGAGTGAAAACCAAAGTTTTTTTGCCATTGGCTTGTATTTTGTTTTCTATGTCCTCTAAATAAAAATGCCACAGGCTCCTATCCAGCATTTAGCCATTATTTTTCATTTTGTACTTTTTGACAGCTCCAAATAGTGCTATATCATGCCTTCTGGTCACATCATTTTTTTTGTTCCTTAGAAAGATTATCCTCGGCTACAAGGAAGTTGAGCAAGAAGTACTCAACCTCGCTGAATTTCTCCTTCATGACTTTTATTTTTTCTCCAACACACTCATGTAATACAAATGTGAAACTGGAAACTGTGCACTGCAGTGATGACTGCTGTTGTGCTGTTGGAACCTGTGCTAATCAAGACAATAAGTATTCCTCAGGGTTTACATTATATCATTTCTTGCATGGTAAATTCCAGTGTACAATGTTAATTCACCATGGCAGACACACAATCTTACCATGCAGGGAAATACTTCTGGCTTCTACAGGAAATGGTTAAATCAGTCGTCAACAAATAGTACAATTTCCCACACTCTTTTGGGTCAAAGATTTTTTGCCTGTGCCCTAAACCCTTCACACTATAATGAGTAAATAATAAAGGAGACAATTGCAGCAGAAATGTCAAGGCAGAGTTCGGGACAGTTACTGATGTGGTGTAATTTTATCAGCATCAATTAATAGGGGTGCATCAACTATAGCATTGTTTTACCTGTGTTCAGAAATGGCTTCCTAACTGGAATATTTTATTTCTCAGCCAGCTGCTGGTTTGCCTCTAACAGATGCTGCAGCTCTGTCACTGATGTAGCAAGACAGAGTCTCTGAGTCTCCAGCCCCACGACATTGCCCAGCAGACAGAGGGTCAGAGCTCACATAGCTGCACAGACAGAGCTGTCTGTGTGGGGGCTGACCTTTTCTTAAATAAGCAAAAATAAATGAGAGAAAAGGAAAGCGATGAGCTGCACTGTAAATATTGCTGCACAAACAAACTGAATTGATGAAGCTGCAGTTTCTTCTCGGGCCTTGTCACAGCTAAAGCACAAGCAGTGCCCCACAGAGCTGGAGTCACATTGAAACTTCCAGCTGTGACAAAGTCTGGAGGATGTCTAATGTCCCTCACTGGTACCCATTTGCTGCTGGTAGAATTGACAGTGCAGAGGGAAGGTGACCCGAGCCCAAAATCTGTAAGTGGCACCAGTAACTGAACTGTTCTTTGATCAAAGTGAATTTCACAAACATCATAGCAGGTTAAATAGATACATTCAACAAATACCCATTCAGCAAACATCCAAGAAGAGGTCACCGTAAAAACATTAATAATAGCCTTATCAACAACAACAGAATTAAAATACTCTAAGAAATCACCCAGTTTTCATGCCATATTAGACGTCTAAGCATCCTTATCGTCAGGTTTAATTTCTGGTTTTGGCCCCAGTCACACTGAATGAGGCACTTTAGAACATACTGAATTTTAAAAAGGACATGGCAAATAAATGACATTTATGTTTTATCACGTTCTAATTAAATAATGAGGAAATGTGAATTTATCCTTTATAGACTGATTAAAGAAGAGTGCTCTGCTGGTTAATGAAGAGTACTTGACAAAGACAGAAGATAAATTTAGCATAATTCAGAAACTTAAAGAATTGTAGGCCTGGAATGAATCAGAAAACTCATTATATTAATTCTTCTGAGTAAAGAAAAGCTGAAGTTTTACCTCTGCACACCAGTTTTGAGTCCCAGCTTGCTCAGGGTCCAGTGTCTCAGTTACCTGTCATGTCTTCACCTGTGTTTCATTCAGGTAATTACTCACACACAGGTGGAAGCAGGGCTTGTAAAAGTAAAAATTTGCCTGAAGTTCAGTGAGGCAAAGGCAAACATGTCTCTCTGAATTTAAATGCCTTGCTATTATACATCCATGTAACAATTAAACCCTGTTTCTATCATATGATTTTCTGCAATAAAACTCGGGAGCAGCATCAGGAGCAGGATTTGCCTGGAATGCTTTCAGCACTTTGTCTGCCTTTGGAAGTGAATCCCTGAGAAATTTCAGGCATGGATAAACAAGTTATTCATCCCTCTTATACTTATTACACTTAAAACATGCCATCCCAGCTCGATTTTGAAAATGTCATGTGAAATAGTGTCAGGAATCATCCCAAAGGCGAGATGACTTCTGACAACTCCTGTTTTTCTCCCAGTAAGCTTTGCTATCTTGTAAAAAAAAAAACCCACAATGTTCTGACATGATTCATTCTGACCAGCCTTGCTGGCTAGTATTTATGTCCCTCTTATCATCTAGATGCTTAATGCTTTTTGATTATCCCTTCAAGTTTTCAGTTTATATCGTCTGTTTAAAAAAATCCATGTTGCTTTTTAAAAATGGGACCATATTTTCGCTATCCTTCACAAATCCTTACAGGAAAACTCTGAAGTTATTTCACTTGGCTCTCTACCTATAATGAAATTCGTAGAACTTGGTTACTTTGAAATAATTTAAACATAGATTTCTCTCTCTAGGCTAAACCATGTTTTAAGCCACTATTACTAATGCTGATGGTGCCATCACAACTCCGTGTCCCAGTGAACATTAATGCAAAAATGACATTAAGAAATTTGGGTTCCTGATTCTTCAGAGCAATTAACTGGTAATTTTTCCTCCTGATTGTGTGGAAAACTAATACTTCGGTCATCATACCACCAATGCACTGTTGGAAACTTTTGCTCTTCAGATTTATTCAGATTTTGCTTGTCCAAACTTGTACACATTTTATAGAGACAGATATTTCTCTACCTGCCACACGATTCCTTTCTGAGTAGGAAACCTTGAGTTCTCTCCATGTGTCATTCCCAGCACATTAATCCATCCCACACACAACAGGATCTGACAGGCAAAGGGATTCCTACCTGCACACTTGGAGCTCCCTTGCCTGTCTTTGTGCTACATCCACTAATAAAATTCAACATAAAAACTCAAGGATACATTTCCTGGCTTCTTCCTTTAAGATACTTTAATCTCTGACTTCTTTAGTTCACTGGTACCCACTACCACATTCTGAAGGTCAATATTTGAGTTTGACAGTCATACACTAAGGAGAATAAATATTTACCTTTGAATTTAATTTTTCCCTTCCATAATATATTTTACCTACCATTTTGAACCAGCTGCTGAAGATAAACCAGCAATTATAATATTAATATTTATTAATATTAATTGAGCACTTTCTTTTGCTTCCAGTATTTTTCAGTCTCTGAAGACCATTGCCTTTGAAATAATTAATTATATTGGTGGTATTTCTGCTGTAGTTAAATGTGATTCTACAAAACATGTGAAAAAAGCACCCAGGACTAAATGGAATAATTAGACTTTCAGGACCCTGAAAACGACTCTCTAACCACAAATATATACAGACTGTGGGGAATTATTGATTTCACACAACTAGTACTGTCTAGTTGCAATAGGGATGGTTGAGTGTTATTTTAGTTGATTTCTGCAAATATCAGGGCTTAGATACAATACTTAGAGTGGATATAATGAATCTGAAAAGACTTTGTTTTAAAAAAAATAATTTTCTGAGAATCATTAAAGAAACCTTAAGAGAAAAATATCAAAACAAGAATGGTACAGAGTATGAATTTGGCATCAAGTAGCTGATGCAAAACTAATGAGCATATAATCCAATTTTGAAGCTTCTTCATTTTCATTGAAGCATTGAAGGAAAACAAATAAGAAAGTAGAGTCATTAAACACACTGAGACAAATTAATTTTTGTAAGCCATAAACTACAAAGGAAACACATTATAGGTGAACTTGGTTTGCCCCTTTTTCTTAAAAAATAAAGTAAAATAAAATGGGTTTGAAATTGTTAATAAGGAGCTTCAAAAGAAAAGCTGTGAATTTCTAGCTCTGATCGGTCTATATTAATGTATTTGTAATTAAAACTATAAAATTGATTCAACCTGATTTACCCCTTTTATTTACCCATTTTTATTTCTCTGTTTTCTGAACTAGATGTTCAATTGTGGATGTAATCCAATATTCTGCTAAATTTAATACATTAATGTCATTAAGAGATTTTTCCTAATCATTTATGAATTTGCATTTACAGTATCAAAGACAACCAGGAAATCTAGTCAACCAGCTGCTGTTATTTCCTAGTAGGGCTTGGAAATTTAAAAAATACAAGTGTTTTACATTTTAATAAAATATGATACTAAACTGAGAAAATGTTTTTCTAAATAATCTTTAGCTAAAATAGTGTTGAACATTGCAGCATTTTCAAGTTGTGTGATATACATCTATATCAAAAATGCACTATTATTTTACTTAAAACAGATCAGTAGAAAAAGAAATATTTTTCTAAGAGAATGTCAAAAAAGTGTTTCAATCTGCAACCTAATCCATATTGAAAGGCAGGAAGGAATCATGTTTTGAAAAAATAATATGAGCATTTGTAAGTGGAAGAGCTAACAGAATTCTGGAATGGGAGGAGTATGTTTATATTGTACAATTCCATGAAAGGCAGAGAACTTCCTTTGTCTTCATTATTTACATTCAGATACTAAAGGCCATACAATGAACTGATTCCATCAGATTTTAGTTCAGTGGTTTGTCTAGAATTATATGCTCCTCATGAAATTGTCTTTAGATTCATTGTTATTTAGTGCTGTAATTTAATGGATAAAGTAAGAAGAGAAAAAGAAATAAGACCTAAAGATCTAAAGACATGTAATATCAAATATTTCCTACCGAGAGATATTTTAGCTTTTAGTACCACAGGAAAACAGGTTTGATTTTGATGTGTTCTGTTTGTGAATGATCACTGATGCAAAACTGATAAAATAAGTCAGTGGAACAACCTATTATAGATAACTGTAGTAAACTACAGTTTGTGTGCAGCCTTATGAATGAAAACTTCCAGACATGAAGCAGAAAAAGTTGGAAGACCAGAATCACGAGTGCTTTATAATTTTAACGATTTCTGTACTGCCTTTTGAACAAAAATCAATGTAATGAGCACTTACAGTGCTGCACTCATGGCCTCTGTCCCTGGCAGGCTGTCCACGACCAGCAGCTCCCTGGGAATGACCTCCAATGGCTCCGATGAGTATTTCCAGTCCACCGACCATGCAGAGCAAACGTTCCGCAAGATGGAGAATTACCTGCAGCAGAAGCAGCTCTGTGACGTGCTGCTCATCGCGGGGGACCAGAAGATCCCAGCTCACAGGTACATTCCCCAGGGTGGGTTATGTGATGATATTTCCAGCCTCAGTTTATGCCTTCCTTGTTTAGTTGTGAGTGAACACTCATTATAATTAGGACATCAACTAATGTGGAATAATATTATGTAATCAACGTTTCACACCTCTAGTTTTCAATGGAATGAAATTCAAGCATGAACCGCTGACATTGTCCTTCTTCCCTTCATGCTGCTGTCAAACTACAGCAAGATCAGTGAAGACAATCTGCCTGAACAAGCACTTTGGGAGAAAATTAGATTACTAATTACTCTTTTAACTTCATTACTTGCTGCTATAAGACTTGAATACTACGCTAAATATAATGTTTCTGTTGCACGCACTGCTTATATTATAACTACACTGAATTTTCTGCCTGCTATTGAGATTAGGAAGTAATTTGCTGTCCTAAACTTCTCTATTTCCAGGCTGGTTCTCAGTGCAGTGTCTGATTACTTTGCTGCCATGTTCACTAATGATGTGAGAGAAGCAAAGCAGGAGGAGATCAAGATGGAGGGAGTGGATCCCGAGGCACTGAAAGCTCTGGTGCGCTACGCTTACACAGGTAATTCTGCCTCCTCCCTCACTGGGATCTCCCAGCTTCTGATTCTGAAATTACATATATTTTTATGGATTAATATACGAATTTTCATAGAATAGTTTGGGTTGGAAGGGACCTTAAAGATCATCTGGTTCCAATACCCTGCTGTTGGCAGGGACCACTTTACTAGACCATGTTATTCAGAGCTCCATTTTGGGAAAGGCTTTTCTCTAATCACACCTTTTTTTTGTTTGTTTGTTTGTTTTTTTGTTTCCAACAAATCGGATCTAACACTGTTAAAGTTCCAACAAAAAGTTCTAATTACTGCATTCAAAATCCACCAAATGCTATGTCTTTTAAAACTTATGTTTAGAGAATCCTTCAGCAAGAAAGGAAAATGAATTTGTGAACCACATGACACTTCTTTCCAGAGAAGAACTGGAGAGAAACAAACTTTGAAATACTGAAAATACAAGGAAAATGACTTAACATTTTAATATTTTCTTTTTCCTGTACGGAAACTGCACAGGTGTCCTGGAGTTAAAGGAAGACACCATAGAAAGTTTGCTGTCTGCAGCGTGCCTTCTCCAGCTCTCCCAGGTTATTGAGGTGTGCTGCAACTTCCTCATGAAGCAGCTCCATCCTTCCAACTGCCTGGGGATCCGCTCCTTTGGAGATGCCCAGGGCTGCACAGAGCTCCTGAAGGTGGCACACACATACACTATGGTAAGGTGAACAAGCTGATTGCTTTCCAATTATAATTAGGCAAAGAAATATTCACTTCTGTTGCTTCCCTTTTCAAAATTTTGCCTTGTAGAAAGACATACTTAGTGAAGTTTAATTTGCAGTACGAATGGTACCTATTGCTGCCAAAAAATGTAATAGGGGCCTTAACATGGCTATTTTCTAGAGTCAAATAACAATGGGCCATTCTTACGCTCTTTATTCCACACAAAGAAAATTCTAAAGCTGATTTTAAGGTGAGACAGACATAAAAAAGTCAAAATAAAGAAAGTATTGGAAAGCCTTGGAATGCTAAAAAGCAGCACATCCTTGACTGGAACATAATCCTCCTCTGGCTCAAAGCAAGAACTGAATATTCAGAGCGTGGGAAACAGAAAAGCGAGATAACTTGCTGGGAAACCAAATCGAGGGATAAATATTCAGGGCAACAAGATGTGCTATCACAGCTTCAAACACAAAAAGAATAGCAACTGCTACAGCTAAATAGATATAAAAAGAACTACTTGTTAGGAGACACATGGCAGCTTTATGCTTGAAATATTAGTGTAGTGTGTCAAAACAAGTTTAGAGGCTTCATAATAAGCAGTGCTCTCCAGCAAGAGATGGTACATGTCCACATGCCGCAATAAATGACAGTGGCGCGTGGGGATTGAGGGCACTGCTTGTCCTCTTTCTTGTCACAGTAATGAATGGTTTGCTTAGAAGCAATCTACCTTCCCTTTATATTTTAAAATTTGAAAAAGAGCATTTAAGAGAGATGTTAACTCAGCCTATCCATAATAATGTTGTCCTTGCAGCCAAAATCAGAAACTTCCCCTCTTTACTGTTTCCTCTTTTCTCTCAGCAGCCCCAGCACCAGTGACAGCTGCAAGCATTTAAAATTGATGGTTCAGATTTCTACAAAACTGAAATAAAACCATATGCTTAGACTTAATAACCTAATAAATTAATAAGGGATCCTTTTTTGTTCCCTTTGTTTTCAACCATTTGGATCCTTTAGTCTTTCCCAGGAGTCAAACCTTTACTGTTCTTTGAAAGGGTGTCACAGAAATGACAGCAGGGTCTGTAGAATTCTCTGGTATGAAGGATCAGGATGAATCTATGACACTCAGCAGCACTGTGCATAAACTTGATACTACTTCTTCCTGAAAACAACTTCTACCGCCTCTAGAACCACCTCCTGTACCTTTCATGCAACACAGACCAAGAATGCTGCCATGAAACAGGACCTTGTGTGCCATAAACCCACCTACCAAGTTTGCAGCATCTGACAGCTTAGAGACAGAAGAGGAAATCTGCACCTCTGAAATAAATGTAAAGAAAATTTTCTGCTTTAAAGAAAAATTCTTTGGAGAATAAGAGATCATAACAATGCATAAACACACACGTGTTGTGGAGGAGGACAAATAAAACCCTCTGTTTTGTCTCATGCCAGCCCCAACCACTTGAAAATGTGTACCTTAGGGAAAGTTGTACTGTAAATAGAGACACTGGTACACTTGCAGAAGATGATGAGCTGTAAACACCAGATCCATTCAACAAAACCAGACACAATGGAGACCTTCCCCTTCAACCACTTTGACCACTGATGCAAAGTATTAACAGTTTCCTGCCTGGTCTCTTTTTGTGCAGATAGAGCTGGTTCTGGTAAACATCTTGTGCTATATTTGTAACTAAGAATGGACCTGCCTTCCTGTCCCTATTCTCTAAAAGTCTCAAAATATTGAAGCAGGATATGCATAACAGAGCAAAGTTGACATCTCTTTTAATCACTTCTGTGTTTACATCCTCAAAGAGATACAGAAAGCAAAGAAACTACTGAAAACAAACAACACATTATCAATACTAAAATTTCTTCACCTACCCTATTTCAATGTGGTTCCCAAAGAAGATATATTAATTCCAGGTGCAGAAATAGAAATTATATTTCAAATGCAGACATGAGTTCCCACATGCATTTTTTTGCAAGTAACTTAAACCGCCATCGCTCTTCACTGAATTTCTTCTTTTTCCTTTGGAAAAAGGAAAGCAAGCATACTTAATAAAGGTTAATATCAACTCTAATATTGCTGTAACTCAACTCTACCATATACTATTTTTATGAAAAAAAAATTCTTTGAAAACTCTGGAGATTTAATATACTTGGCCATTTCTGGAGCTGGTGAGTTTTATCATAGCAATAGATAAAAGATCTCTTTGTTGGGACTTCTTCCCAACTTCTCACCTTTTTATTGCCCAAGTAGTACTCTTAAAACAGTAAGCTGAATCTTCTTTGCTGTATTTTCTGCCTCTAAGAGCAGATCTTACAGTCAAGAGCTGGCACAGCTCATTCCAAAAGGATTGGAAGGTTTCAGTGTAATTGGCCCAAACCCTTTGAATCTGTAACAGAGGGTACACAGTTCTTTGGAAGCCCACTTGGCATTCATCCTTGAAACACACATTATATGTTCAAAAGCTGCATTTTAAGATCATATTGATGGACAAACCCTAAGTGGCAAATCTCTAAGCCAGGAGACACTGACAAGAAGCCTGACAAACACAACTATAGTATGGTAGTGTGGAAATGAACATTAGTTCTGCAAGAGTAAGGCAGTAAAAAGCAACAAAAATCTTCCTTAAATGGTAGAAGGACATTTATATATTGCACTTCCTTATACTGTGAAACGGAACAGGAATGAAATATATGCAAAGCCTACATTATCTTAGCAAAAGCTATTTCTATGTGTGAAAATCATCAGTGCATTGAAATCTTCTTCTATTTTTAGGAGCACTTCATAGAAGTAATAAAAAACCAGGAATTTCTTTTGCTCCCAGCTAATGAAATTGCAAAGCTCTTGTCTAGTGATGACATCAACGTGCCAGATGAAGAAGCCATATTTCAGGCACTGATGATGTGGGTGAGGCACGACTTGGAAAACCGGCAACGAGACCTGGGAATGCTTCTTTCCTACATTAGACTGCCCCTGCTTCCACCCCAGGTATGAAAATGAAGAACTGGAGTTTTTTGGTGGTATTTTTTTTCTCTCTCTTTTTTTTTTTTTTAACTGCATAGTGTATATCTTTATTATTTTTAAACACAGGTAAAGAGAAATGCCACAATGCCAGTGTAATTACTTGGCTCTGAATTACCTCTAACAATGTCACTGTATTCTAAGAGCAGTTTTTCTTTGTTGGGTAGCAATGGTAATATTTTTCCTCTAATAACACAGCAACTTAGATACCATGCAAAGATAACTATTTAGATTCATCAAACTGAAGGATCAATAAGACCCCCTTCTTATTTCTTTATTGCCATAGAAAGTGGCAATACAAATATAAAAGGGCCTAAATTGTTGCTGACTATTCTGAGCACTGACATTACTTGTCCCTTCAGACTGGAAGAGACATTTCAGCAAAGAAGTTCCCGAGATGGACATACTGTTTTATAGAAAAGTGTCACTAAAGTATCTGCGTCATAGGAAGAATTTTTATATCTCATCAGAAAGAACCCAGGAATATCAAGACTGTCAGTAAGGTCACTACAGCTACTTTATGAATCTCCACGACTGCAGAAAGGAGAAATGGTTGGACTGAAGCTGCAAATACTCTACTTTGGATAAAGTAGAAAAGTACTGTACACACTTAATTTTAAACACATTAGTATCTTCTAATACTCACAGGGATGCCCAGCACTCTGTGTTAGATTTGCTTCCTCACATCAAGAGGAGTTTTGCATTCAGAGGGTGCAGTACTACATTTGCAATTTTTAAAAGTTAAAAGGAAGAGGTAGGAAAAAATTAAGCAAAGACATCATACTCAAAGACCTTTCCCCTCAAGCTTTATCCAATACTTGTACTACTGAAGTGCATGCAATTTTCATGATTTAATCTCTATCAAGATCCTCATTTTTCACCCCTTAGTTACTGGCCGATCTAGAAAATAGTCCAATGTTCGCAGACGACCTTGAGTGTCAGAAACTGCTCATGGAGGCCATGAAGTACCATCTGCTGCCAGAAAGACGGTCCATGATGCAGAGTCCTCGCACCAAGCCTAGAAAATCTACAGTGGGTGCACTCTATGCTGTGGGAGGTATGGATGCCACTAAAGGTAAGTTTGGGGGTTAATGTCGTTGTATTAATTAACTGTATTACAGACATCCAGAGAATATATGACAACTGTTTGAATATTTCTCTTCATGAAACAGCAATTTAGGGATGAAAAAGAGGAAAAAGCAAATCACAAACCAGCATCTTTAGCATTAGAAGTTCCTTCTCCTTGCAAGAATCTGAAGTTTGTAAATGATATATATGTCTTGAAGTGCAGATTAAAGAAGTCTGATTCAGATGGTGATTTTAAAACAATGTTTTGTAGGAATTTCTGCATATATGACTTTATGAATCAGAAGAAAAATTTAATATTTCAAGATGAATTTAATGTTGAACTCTGCAGTCTATTAACTGACAAAGTTAGAAGACTGGAAAAACTTTTAAAGAAGAAAAGAAATAAAACCAATAAGCATTACTAAACTACAGAGAACTCTTAGCTAATCCTTATCAATCCTTATTATAAAATTTAAAATGGAAAGACTTGCATTTTTCATGAGTGCAATAATATTTGCAGCTTTTCTTCTAGACTTCATACACAGCTTTTTTTCCCAGGTTTGTAGTTGAAAGTTAAATATTATAATTTTATTCCAGTTTTTATGATTTGATTTTCACAACTGCAATCAGGTTACGGCTTTACACATTGCACTATTCTCTTTAGAAGGCAGAATATTAAATCATTTTCTTCAGGAACCTTAACTTCAAACCTACAGCTTGGAGCCAGAGAACTGTAATTAGTTTAAAGTCTTGCGACTTGCTGAACAGTATTACTTTTAGCTGTGTGAGTTCACTTCTAATAGAATCATGAAGAAGTTAATCCATTTCATGGTTTGCAAAAAGCTGCTGACGACTGGTTTTTCCCATATGAGATCTTGCAGAGCTGCCTCTATCTCCATGCAATCAAATAAAGTGTGAAATACACATTCATAACCACCACAACAGAAAAACACTAATTCCTAGGACAGTTTAGCAAAATGAAGTTAACTGTAGCAATTAGTGGAGATTCATTAGCGATACTGAGTATTTAGGAATAAAACAAACATGAATTCAAAGTAATCTTTAAGCTAAACTCTACCAAAACAAGAGTAATATTTTTTAATGGGTTTTTCTTAGTTAAGGTTGTGCAAAGAAAGGGCTATTTCAGTCAACATCTGCACTTCCCGTTGGTGCCTCTTTCACTCCTTACCTTGGAATAAAGCCAATTGTTTGAACCTTTGCCTTTTGATGGGTAGGATGAACAGCACTTCCTCTCCTCCCTCCTGTCCTCTACAGCTCTGACTCACACTTTGAGCCTGTCCTGGATTGTAAGATAGAGGAAACAACAGCTAAACAGGCTGGGGTGCACTGGAAAAACAGCTCTGAGGAGGAGCAACTTCCACCTCTGGCAATAACACGCTTTCTGTGATAAAGGCAGACACCAGGTTGGGTGTTTCAGGCAATGCCAGGCTTTGTGCTTATCTCAGGTGGTATGTGAAGTCAAATCTCAAATTCAAATGATCAAAAGAAGATCAAAGAGCTACTTTTGGGCTGGAATTTTGAAAAATGTGGATGTGCCTGAACCACATTAAGTTTTGAAACTTTCAAATCTTCCAGCCCCTGTAAAATTTACAGCCCACAGGGTACGTCTGAACACACTTATACCTTACTGCATTTCTCCTGTTTTTCAGTTAGTATGTGAGATATTTCCTTTGAAGTGGAGAACTTTGGGGCACTCTCACATTAGCATAGAATAAATGAGAAGGAATCAAAGCGAAGAGGAGCAAACAGACTAACAGGATGGAAAGAACAGTCGAAGAAATCCAGCTGCTCAGAATAAAAGATGACAGGAAAGGGGGAAAAGTAGAACTTTCTTTTGTTGCAGATGGAGTTGGTAGTTTCTTTTCCAGTTTATGCATGTGCAAAAGCATGTAGAAGAGAGAAAAGATATCATGAGATATCAGATATTTCTGGAGTATAGCAGGTGATCTCTGGCAGATCTCTAAACCAAACACTACCTTTATTTTCAGCTTTTTTGCGTGGTTGTTTTGCTGTTCTAAATAATTTCTTAGCCACTAACTGACTATTGTTATCTTGAAAGTACTACTTCTCCAGTCACAAGTCTCAGTCAAAGAACAGGAAATCAGAAAACCTATTTTCCTTGTCTGGTTGCCTTCAGTCGAGCTCAATTTGAGCTCTAGGGTGCACTGGATGTGCAACTGGGAATTGCCTCTTGTGCCTGGGATCCTACTCACCCATGTCCCTGCTGGGCTCTCTCAGCTCTCAGAGGAGCAATTACGGTTGCTGAGTGATGATGGGAGCCAGTGCATGGGAAAGTGTCAATTCTGAATGGCAGGGACCCGGTGCCTTATGAAGAGTTTCAGTAAAACCATTAATAGTTCAGTGACCTGAAGAAATGGAAAATACAGCTTATATATTACAGCAGACAAGCAGCTACTGCAGAGCTGCTGCAAAGGGGAACCTCAGGGAAGACACCTGTGGGAGCAATACGAGTACTCACACACAGCTCTGCCTGACACCATCAGGAAAGGGAAAAAATCCAGCCTGTTACTGCAGATGCATGTCCAGTTCCTTAGACAGAGAAATACAAACCTTTTCTGGTTTGGAGATCATAGAATCACAGAATAGTTTGGGTTGGAAAGGACCTTGAAGGTCACCCAGTTCTAACCTCCTGCCATGGGGAGGGACACATTCCACTGGACCAGGGCCCCATTCAACCTGGCCTTAAACACCCTCAGGAATGGAGAATCCACAACTTCCCTGGGACACATAGTCCAGTCCCTTGCCACCCTCACAATAAAGAACTTTTTCCTAATATCTAATCCTAATATCACTAATTGTTTACTCACAAATGCAGATAAGGAGTAGACTGTTGTGAGGTACCGTATTCATAAGGAATATTAAAAAAACCCAAACCAAATCAAAAAATCCCTATTCTCATTTTATTTAAATGAATAACAGATTTAACTTATGTGAAATTTTCAGTGTTACAAAAAACTGCCATAACTTAATTCTCCATCTTCTTGCCCCAGCACACTCATAGAATTTCCAATCTCGTATGCATGCAACTAATGCATCTTCCTCACTGGGTTCACATGAGAACTGAACTTCCCAGGGAGTGACAGTAAAATTCCACACGCAGAACTTCAATATTTTATAATTTAATCATATTTTGTGTTGTACTGACTGCTGGGTACAGCTCCCCTCATGGCTATCCCATAATACTTTAACAGGTACCACTACCATTGAGAAATATGACCTGAGGACTAACAGCTGGATACAAATTGGCACCATGAACGGCAGACGGCTGCAGTTCGGAGTGGCAGTGATCGACAACAAGCTGTACATCGTGGGAGGGAGAGATGGGCTGAAAACTTCCAACATTGTGGAGTGTTT
This sequence comes from Myiotriccus ornatus, assembly GCA_036023395.1. Taxonomy (NCBI): domain Eukaryota; kingdom Metazoa; phylum Chordata; class Aves; order Passeriformes; family Tyrannidae; genus Myiotriccus; species Myiotriccus ornatus. The sequence continues at coordinate 2,425,735 of JAYRBT010000156.1, forward strand.
CAACCCTGTCACCAAAGCTTGGACTATAATGCCTCCCATGTCCACACACAGACACGGCCTAGGTAAGGGGTGCTCTTTGCAAATGCCTTGGAGCACATACAAATGAATTTTGGTGGACACAAACACTGCTGACGTAACTTTTTAAAGCATTGAAATATTTGTAGAAGACATTTTTCAAAGGCAGAGCTGCCTATTATTTTAATTTTATGACTGTGATGTTAATTACTATTCACCTAACTGGCACTGGTCTTCCAGAGTTAATTTTGCTTGTAGGAAATTCCAAAAGACAAGAAATAATGAAAAGAATCAACATGATTTAATGCACAAGATTTACAATTTACAATACAATAATAACCTTATTTTAATTATTTTTTCAATTATGACTTGAGGTAAGCCCATAGGTATGAAGCACCTCTGTAATTCAGATCAGGGCATTGCCCACACTGAAGAAAACATTGCAGTATGGAAATAAGTACAACTCCACCAGTTTTAATGTTATAATTACAAGAAGTATTACAGAGCTCTGCCATGGCTTAGTATCTGTGGGTCTTTACTGCACAATAATCCTTAATATGATTCAGAGTGAAGGAATAATATGAATATGAAATCTAGAATTTATTTCTGGGACTATAAAAAATAAGGCCAAGTTTACAGCTGAGGAGACTAATGGAGGGAATATAATGATTTCTGAAGGATTTATATATCACAGCTCTTACGAAAAAGCTGGGTTCTTTAAAGTTTACAGAAATCATTGATAAGTTCAAATGACATGGAATACTTTCATGAATAATAGAGAAAGATTGACCCAGAATTATTTGGTAAACGCCTGTGGCCTACAACACCTTCTCTACTTCCTGGTGGGTAAGTGTAGTGTAGGGTTTTTAACAGCTAGTCCATAAAATTTATAAAGCCAAATGCTAGAAGGTAGCAAAGGGAAAGAAGACAAAATAGATTAAATAATTTTCATTAAAGTGTTTACAATTACCAACTTCAGGGCCATAATTCTACTCAACAAGTAGATCAGGGCAGTAAATTTGAGTGTCCAAAGCTTGGCTTCTCCTTATGCATCAACCTGGTTTGCAAAGCTCCCTTGCACTCACAGCCCCTGTGAACTTCAGTGTGATTCTGGGGAGAGTTGGAGCATTTGAAAAAATCAGGACATGTATATTTAGGCCTGAAAGACAGATTTAGAAAACTTTTAAGCAGCCAGACTCCAACATTTTGCCTTACCTAACAAAGGGAACAAACAGCAGGGCAGCAGCAGCAGCTCCCTAAGGGGAGGCACCAAAGCCCTTCTCTCTGGAGAAGCACAATGGCACAGGATATGCCAACACTGAGCTTTGCAGACACAACCAAGTGCACTCTCCTGGACCTCAAGGACAGCAGATACCAACCAGCTCTTATCCAAAAGTGTGCTCCCTTTAAAGGCATTAAAGTGTTATGGTCCTTCAGCTGGCAAGGACAGCCAGCCAGCCACCCACTCAGGCTTTGTGCTGGCAGGACTACAGAGCTTCAGCAGGCTCAGAATTAGGACAAGTCATTGGTTCTGGGCATATTTTTCACTGCCTGACTCAAATTTTGCCTTTCTTTAAATGAATAGCATCATTTCTCATTTAGGGTCTCAAATTTGTTTCAGAACAAGGTCAGCAGAAGTGAAAGAGAGAAAAGTCCAAGAGAACATCAGAACTAAAGCAGCTTTCCTCTAATCTTTTGGCAAAAGATAATGGTTATTTAGAAAACATGAACTATTTTATCTTTGTTTATTCTGCCAAATGAAAAGGCAGCTTTCAGATAGTTTAATACCAGCTGCACCTGCTTATCTGCACACAGGGGATTGAAGTATGAAGACACTATTGGTCACTGAAATTATGAGATAACTTGTCCCTAATGCTATCTTTTAAGGAGTAGCAATGCTTGAAGGACCAATGTATGCTGTTGGTGGCCACGATGGGTGGAGTTACCTCAACACTGTGGAGCGATGGGACCCCCAGGCACGGCAGTGGAATTATGTGGCCAGCATGTCGACCCCCAGGAGCACTGTGGGGGTTGCAGCATTAAACAGCAAGTATGTCAACAGGAAAACCTCTCTTTGCATTTTTACTTGCTTCCTTCCTTGGAAATACAGTCTCTTAAATTTGCTTTTCAATCTTATAGTAATTAATGACCTCAAGAAAACAAAGAGGAAACACAATGCACTAAGAGAGGAAAGCTTTTTCTCTGCTGCATGGTAAATTGATTTCGAACTTGCAGTCATGTTTTAAACATATTTCAAACCTTTTTAGTTACAGCAATGTGAAAATGTTATTACATGCATATCAGAGTTTTACCTAAACATAACTTACGGGGATACAGAATCAACTACTTTAAAAAATATTCCAAATTTATAGTTACACTTTAAAATCCAGTGTGTCTAAGGAAGTACCACTCGAAAGAAAGTGTACAGAAATGAAGTCATTTCTCTGTCATTTTGCACCTCCTGCATGCATCTACAACTTTTATATACAAATTCACAGTCAGGGATAATTTTTAAAATGTTAAAGCTGTATGGTGTGTCTAAGGGAAAGAAGACTAGTTTATTAATTACATATGGAATAAACAGCCCTCACTAAGTCTTATCCTACCCAGATTTGTTCTTCCCTCTGTCAAATACACTGAAATAACGTGTTAATGTATTTAAACATTCTTCTAAGATGCTAAAGCCTTTCAAGCACTTTTACATGGGAACAGACACCTGTGTGAATCTCCTGTGCCACCTGTACTGAACAGTGTTACACCTTGTTGTAAGTCCCTGTTTGAATTCAGCTGTATTTCAGAGGAAGGAAGAACAACTCCCAAATCAGTGCCTATCAAAATTCTATTTTCCTTCTTCAGTAACACAGTCTCGTGCTGGAAATATAAAAGCCTTGTGAAAGACCCTTATGTTAGAAAACATGGCTCGAACCAACCTTCCTTCTTATTTAAATCTGTGGGAAGCTCAGCAGTGACAGTTTGTAGGGGTCAGGAACACCACAGATACAGGCAGAGAATTGCATTTACTTTGAGCATCCTTCACTGGCTTCCCTGGTCACTGTAAATTCCAGACAAAGGGGAGGATAAACAGCAGAAACAGAGATGTCAGCAAAGGGGTATTTGTAAATGCAAAACTTCTTCACATACAAGTCAGGATTCTGCATTCAAACAGGGCATGACCCAAATCATTAACTCCCAAGGCCAAGAGCGGCAGAACTCCCTCTCCAAGTCCCTGCTGTACCTCAGAGGAAATGTTCTCAGCAGAAACTCCACCAGAAACTCCTGTTGGTACCTTCCACAGAAACATGCAGGAAACCACTTTGTCAAAGAGGAAATCCAGCCCAAGCTTGACTCTGTTCTCAATCATTCCTGATACAAAGCTGTCTCCAGCCTGGCTTAAATCACGTCTGTGAGTCTAGTGATGTCATTTCTGGCATACCAGGAGATCAAATGTCCATCACTCAGTGGTCTAACCAGGCAGAATGCTTCTCCTTTTCCTGTTTCCCCCACCAGAAAAGGCTTTACATTTCTGTGGAGCAGCACTTTTGGATCAGTTAGTGGTTTACTGAAAACATCGGTCAATAATGTTATATTTGGGCTTTTCCTTAGAGAAGGGGAAACAATACCATATTTATAGACACATTACAGAAAACAAAGAAACTCAACCAATCTGTTTGTACATACAGCGACTTCCTCTCCCTGTGAAAGCTGTGTAAACAAGCAGTCAGTATCTAATGGCATGATGTGAAAAGAAAACAAATAAAAGCCTCTAGTTTTGCATGGATCAGGCAACAAACTGCACAACCAAACTCAATTTTATCAACTGAACAAACATCAGGAGAGAGAGCTGGGAATTTTGTATTATTCTGACAGTGGTCAAGAATCTTCTAGTTAAAATATGCATGAGAGCAGTTTAAAAGCTTTTTCAGTCACTGGAATGAAACAGGCACTTCTGAAAGAAAATTTAGCTGATGTGGTTTAGGTGATTTATTCTGGGCCAGTCCACTGTTCCCCAGGTCTTTAAGTAGTTGCAATAAGTAAATTCAGTTTCATGGCAGAAAATAATAACCAGGGTTTGAAAGGGAGCAGAAAAAACAGCACATCTGAACACATCTACTATTACATTCTATTGCAGTCCAGCAGCATCCAAGACATCTTGAAATCACAAAGAAGTAAAGGCCTTGAAAAATTCATTGACAGAAAGCCACAACCCCCCCATGTTTCATAATGTGGCTTTCCACAATTTATTCCTACATGTTGGAGGAATCAGCTGTTTACATCTCCAGTTGTTCGCCAAATGTCTTTAGGCTGAACAGACAAGATGGTACCTGGATGGTACTTCCTGTCCAGCAGCTTTTCTTAAATACAAACTTTGGGGAAAACATATTTCATGTATTTTTGATATGTGTTTTTGAGATCTATTCATATCATTAAAGTTCTTTTATGTATTAACAGCACAGGAAAAACACTTAATGTGACACGAAGATGTCAAATACTCCATGAGCCCATCCCAAGGAATATTATCCGTATATTTCAATTCAGTTCCTTCTATACCTCACTTTTAAAGAAGCTGACATGCATTTTTAAGCTTAATTTTCATAGGTGACTGCTTGAACATTTGCACAGAAAATGGAGAACATAATTTAGTTCAAATAGCAAAAAACTTTTACAACGAAAGTTCCAGAGTGTAGCTGCTGGAGAGCAAATAATGGGGATAATGACAATCTGAAAGTGTTCTGAATGAATTTAACCAAATAAAACTTGTATTAAAATAAGAGACTGAAGACTAAAGTTATTCGCCTGAATGTGTGTTTTTATCCCAGACTCTATGCTGTTGGAGGACGAGATGGGAGCTCCTGCCTAAAATCCATGGAATGTTTTGATCCACATACAAACAAGTGGAGTTTATGTGCCCCCATGTCCAAGAGAAGAGGTGGAGTCGGTGTTGCAACCTACAATGGGTTTTTATATGCTGTGGGAGGTCATGATGCACCTGCTTCCAACCACTGCTCCCGACTTTCCGACTGTGTAGAAAGGTAAGGAATGTTTGGTTTTTTTTGTTTGCTTGGGGTTTTTTTTGGGTTTTTTTGTTTTTTTTTTTTACATTCCAGGAAGGAAATATAGAATAAAACCTCTTCACGATTGGAATGTTAAGTGTGCAAAACATATCCTGCTTTTTTAAAAAACAGTATTTGGAGCAGAATGACTGGTTTCCAATACCGTTGTGAGAACAAAAGAGTTAAACCTCAGAAGCAAATTCCCCTCAACTCCCCCTACTGCTTGAGCTTATCAAGAGCCAGGGAAAGGCAACTTAAATATTAAGAAAAACTTAACATGTGACATTTCTATTTCTCAGCGGAGTCAGTCTAAACCAAAATCAGTCTAAACCCAGTTTAGGCTACTTGGGCCATATATTGTAAGAATTAAATACTTTCCAGTTGTGTCGTCCTCCAATAATTTGGCTGATATTGACTATAAATTTTAAAATAAAATCAATATCACATAATGAAAGAGGGAGTACTCACTACACAAGTATTTTCTGATGAGGAGACTGATGAGAAGAGTTCTTAAAAAACACAAATTCCAGACATTTCTTTTTAGAAATGTTGTGTTTTAAATGTCACTTTGGCACTGTGGTGGCACATGGCACAATGTAGGAGGATGGAGGACACTTGAGTCCTGGGTGAGAAGGGAACAGGATGAGTGAGGGCACCTCCTCCGGCTCTCAGTGGGCCAGGGATATCCACTGACACTCCTGTGTCATTTGGGGACAAAAGAGGAAAACTGAGAGAATATCCAACCCCCTGGTAAGAATAACAACGGATTTTGTTCTCAGTTAAATGGTGTAAAGCAGGAACTACCCTGGAATTCATTTCAACTGACATTGAGTAGATCAGAAATAAAATCCACATTGATGTAAGATCCTGCCATGCATTCTGTGTGACAAACTTAGATCCACTGTAGGAGGTATTTAACTCCTTTTGCAGTGAAATTTTCTGAAAACATTAGCTCTGACAAGAATGAGAAAACCAAAAGCTTTACGGAAGAAGGAAAAATAATATATTGAAATTACCCTTGATGACTCAACTGGTGGCCATGTTATCATTCCCTCGGGTCCCATTTATGTTTGAAATGTATTGATTGCTTAATGTGATCGAAATGGAGAGACTATAGAGCAAAAAGTGAAAACACGGGCATTTTCCATGGGCTTGAAGACCCCTCTAGTGGCCGAATTAAATATAGACTCCCCAAACAATCCTACTAGTTCCCAGTATAAACTCATCAGCAATACAGGAGAAAACAAGCAAATATCAGTAATTTAAATTTCAAGTGTGTCTTTACAATATATTTTTCTACATTTGATCATCAAACATCCCTAGGTATGATCCTAAAACAGATGCTTGGACAACAGTGGCCCCCCTGAGTGTCCCTCGGGATGCAGTTGGGATCTGCCCTCTGGGGGACAGGTTATACGCCGTGGGGGGCTACGATGGCCACACCTACCTGGACACTGTGGAGTCCTACGATGCCCAAAACAACGAGTGGACAGAGGTAACGGGAAGAATCACCCAGGAAACAATAGGATTTCCTGCTGCAGCAAGGAATAATTCTGTCCAAATGGTGGACCAAACTATGTCGCAAAGTTATTGCTGGTGTTGTGAAAAATGACATATCGGGCTGCAGTTGGGCTGGAATTAAATATCATTGCCTGTCTTATGAAAGAACTGCATAGAGGTTTTCAGACTAAGGGATGAGTGAACCGTGTTGCACAAATCATTTTGGGTTTGAAGTCATTTAAATTTGCCATTGCTGAAGCTGGTGTGGGTTTGTCATTAGTGGTGTCTTCTGGAGGCACTTTCAAATTTTCATATTTATGATTGACCCCATTGAGACCAAGAAGAAATACCTAAAACTGACAAGATCCTTTTGTAGCTACACAGTCTGTTGTTTTGGAACACAGGACACAAAGGTCTTTTACACGTGTTACGAGCAACACCACCACCCTACACTCCTGTAACTCTCAGCAGCTACTGAATTCTGCCAAAAAGCCCAAACTGTGTTTTTTAGAGCCCTGGGTAAATCTAATTCTTTTTAGCATTTTTTGGAATAACCAAATTGTTTTCCCATTACCTGAAAGTAATATGCCAATGTTTTCTCCTTTCTATTTTTCTTTTTTCTTTCCATTTTTAGGAAGTTCCTGTCAACATTGGAAGGGCTGGAGCATGTGTTGTTGTGGTGAAGTTACCCTGAGGATTATAAGTATCCTGAAACTAAAGTGAGGGGAGTTTCAGAAGAAACATTTCCAGAGAGCAGCACAGATTACACACATCTCAGTAACCCTCTGTAACAGACAATAACTGAGCCATCTTATTAGAGCACAAAAGTGTCTTCCTGCATCCCAAAAACTGGACAATTCTGCATAAGTGAATTGTTTTATTATGCCTAAAACACAAAACACAGTAACGTGTTTAAATGGTTCAGGTTTGTTAAAAAAAAGTATCTGTTATTTATAAAATACAGTAGTAGAGTGAGAAACAGGTGTATAAGATTTCAGAAATTTTCCTATCTATGCTGGCACAAATGAAAATGTTTATAAAAAGAGCTTTTATATTTTAGGTAAATGAAAATGACTAAGAAACACATTCAGCAGAGAACTGCACAGAAGCAAATATTTGGTCAAAAATATCACTGTCAGCCAAATATTCTCTGCAGAAGCAACTTAATTTCTATATTCAGAAATAAAACTACTAAATTAACTTTAGGATCAAATCAGAGAAGCAGAGAATTGGTTGTTATTTACCATCTAGCTTTGGTAGTACTGTGTACAAAATATCCATTTTTAGCAGCATATTGAATTGAATAATGCAAGTTAAGAAATAGTAGGGCTAAGGTACTTTCATGCTATTCAATATGTGCCAACAGAAAGAAATCTCTTTTGTCAAAACACAATGCTGATATAATTTGAAATTATTTTCACAGTGCACAGATATGTGATATTTTAATGCTGTTCTGGGTGTCAGGTTATTCCTGGATTTCTCTTTGCCCACATCCATCTGTCAGTATATGCTGAACTAATTTGACTATTCTTGGGATAATAACCATGCATTAAACTTTAAAACAGTCATATAATTACATTCCTTGAATATAACTTACAAAATGAAATTTTTATATCATATTGATATGACAATCTTTGACCTCAGCTGAAGATTACCAGCTTTCTCTCATGTACAGTAGAAATATAGTAAGGAAAAAAACCACATCCACTGTGTGACATTATATACCATTTACATAAACATGTTTATGTTTTATCTGAAATTAGGGGAATGCTAAGAATCAAGATTAAACAGGAAAACACCACATAATATTCCACATGCATGATATTTTCTATTTGTGTGCCAATTTCTAATGAAGGTTTTGATTTGTTTTGCATTAATTTCATTTTTAAAATATAATTTCAAGTGCTGAAAGTGTATTTTAGAAAAAGAATGTATGTAAGATATTCTATGCTGTAAAGCACAATACTTTGTCAGTACCCACGTTAGTGTTTGTTACGTTGTTTTGCCAGAAAATTCAGGACAGAGTTGAAAAATCTTTGAATGTGTAAAGTAACTTTCCTGAGAGAATACTGTGTTTTCAGAATTCAGCAATATGCTATTTTAAAAACTTTATAATATTAAGCCTATTGAATGCCTCTAAAGATAAAATGTCACAAGCATATTTATAAAAAGAAAAACATTTTTAACTTCAAAAATGAATTATGTTTATATGTAGCATGCTACGTTCAAATAAAATTTACTTTCTCTGCTAAGAAAATTTGGACTATATTTTAACAACTTTGTGGGTTTTATTTTACATCCTTTCAAAACCAGAAAACATAGAATGATCAATCTCATTTTGTACTTTAAAAGAGCAAAAGATCCACAAAAAACCCTACCAACCAAATGGGGAACAAACCCTAAGCCAGGTCGTGGGTAGTGGATTCCAGAATTCCCATCAGAGAAGGAAAGCACTTTAATTTCCCACCAAATCAATAATCTGAAGCAAACACAAGGGACCAACCACCAAACTGACAGTGAATCCTCACAATAAGACCTTTGAGATGTTAAATTTCTCCCCCATCCTGTCTGACCCCCTACTTAGAACATCTTTTTGAAGCAAACATTAACTTTCAACATTATTAGTAGAAATTCCATCGTCTTTTCTTCCTTTACTGCCATCCTGCTTCTATCATGCAAGAGCCATGTGCACCCTCGTATAGAAATAAGGATTTGTGTGGACAGAGAGAGAGGCTCACTATTATTTATCCCTCAGGCTCTAAATCCTGCTTTTCTCCTGTTCTCCTATAAAAGCACATCCCTGCTGCCAGGAACCAGTGCAACCTCATATATTCTACTCCTCTTTGGAAATATCTGATATCAAATGCCCATTTTTAAGACTCTAAACCATAAATTATACAAACAATTTACAATTAATGTCAAGATATGTGCAAGAGGCACATCCAAATAGACACTGGGAGTCTGGAAGTACCAGCTGGGAATCAGGTTGTGCACAGGCTGTTTGAAGCTGTTGATAGCAAACTTCATTTCAACTTGTAAAGAATAAGAGGATTATTTCACACTCAAAACATGAATTAAGTCAAAATAATCTATTTGAGCATGAAACCCTGACAAGGATTATCACAAGATGAAATATTAAGTGCTAGAAAACATAAACAAAAAATTAGAGCAGATATTTGAATTTAAGCAGTAAAGTGACATGACTGAATTTCCTAAAGAAAGAAGTTCCTCGGTGGTTTCAGTACTGAAGTTTGTTTAAGGTTTTTGTTTTTTTTTTCCCCATATTATTTGTACACCAGTGAAAAATCATGTGAAAGGAAACTATCAATCCACAAAAGGAAATTGGACATCTAACAGGAAGATGGAAAACCAGCAAAGTGGAGAGAATTTGGAGATGTTTAGACATTATTGGGTGAGAAGAAGTGCTGGAGATATTCTCTGATGAGGTGTCCTGCCTTCACATTTCCTGGTTCTCCAAACATGAGTGGGTGCAATAGCTGAGCAGCATCTTTGCTCAGTGGATCCCTGACAGCTGCAGCACTTCTGCCTGGTTTGACAGGGTGGGAGGGAGCCATTCACCCTCATCCCAACCTGGTAGGAATGCCCAAGGTAATTTCCTGGAAAGGAATCAATAAAGTGTCATGTGAGGCTAATCCTGTCTCTATCTACGTGTGTGTTTCTGTACAGTGTCATCACATGATGTCATTGCTTTCCACGTGGTCCCAGACTCAGAGATGGGAGTACATGATGTTGAATAGACACTAAATACCTGGATTTCAGTATCTGACTCCTCAAAAGCAAGACGGTTCACTGAAATTACCTCATTTTCTCTGACCTCAGACATCATAAAATTTGCACGTTAAATAAACTGCAATGAATTTATTTGTACATTTAAGAGTGAGTCCTTCCCATGGTGAATTTTCTTAATGGTTACAATGAATTGCTGAAGACATTAAACTGAATTTCTCTAATGGTCACAATGATGCAGCCTTTCCAACAGGTTGTATGCTGAAACTACCTGCAGTCGGTATTTGAGCCTCACTCTTAGTCCCTATCTCTTCTTACAAGGAAAGGGGGGAATTTTATCAGAACAGAAATCCTTCCATCGCACTTCCTCACAGAAAGAGGCAGGTCTGCATTTCTTTTTTCCCCAATAAAGCTGTATTCTTTTTATCTCTGAAATCCCTTCTGACCTCCTCTCCTGCCAAAGAAAACTGACAGCAAAGTGCTGCGTTCAACTACTCCTACTTTACAGTAAAGCTCCACTACATCATTCACACAGAGAGTCCTTAGAGGCTCCACAGCTTTTCTTCCTCAGACCCTCATCCCTGAGAACTTTTTGCTCCATTGCAACTCTAAATATGCAAAGATAACTAAAAAACCTGTCCTCTTGTACTCGGATACTTATGGAATGTAGAGAAGAGGATAGTGTAACTTCACCAGCCAACCATACATGCCTAAGAAAATATATCCATCACCTGTGGCTTGGACTACTCATTGGGAATGATTGTCCAGGAATGCTCTTTTAATTGTGCTATTTTCAGTGTAGATTAATCTTTTATAGGTAATATTAGAAAAAATTATATCTGAAAGTGTGTGTGTGTTACTCCAGCAGGAAGTTTAATACAAGAAATTTTTAGTTCCGCTTCTTCTTTACGGTGAGAGAATGAATCTGTTTTAATTTAAGACAAGTTCCAATAAAGTCTCAGTTTACATGAATGGGAAGAAAATACTCTAAGGTTTAGACCAAATAATTTATGCAGAAATGCAATATCCCTGTAAGGCATTGCCAAAGGTATCACAAAAGATATTGCCCAAAAAACATTTATTAATAGTAAAATTAATGCAGAAAATAGGAAGAAAAATAAAATAGGCAAAAAATACAGAGTATAATTTTTAATTTCTTGCATAAAACAGTTTTGCTGAACCAAAGTCTCAACTGTTCAGTGCTAGATATTTTAGAATTGCATAAACCAAGTTCTGAATAGCCTGTATTTGATATTATTGGACCTTGCCCAACATTTCTTTAATGCAGTAACATGAGATCATTTTACTGAGAGGGTCACACATACACTATTTTCTACATAAGATTTCTCATTGTGAATTCCCTCAGGGTTAATTGAGGTTTGCCCATTAATTTTTCAGTCAAGGCAGAAATGAACCTCTTAAACACAGACCCACATTTTAATAATCTGAGTCTTCCTTCTCAGCAAGTTGTATCTTACTTTTCTCATCATATAGTGCTTGGAAAGTCAGGTTTTGAGTACCAAAGTTTGCTCCTATTGCTTGAGTGTACAGTGAGACTCACAAGCTCTGCTGCCATTCAGGGGCTGCTCAGAAGATGGTGCTATGTGACAATTTTTAGAGAATCCTGGTTCTTTCTAAGAGAACACGAGTCTACCTTGTAGTAATATTTATCCTTGAAATATAAATCAACTCTTTATTGCTCTCAGGAGCCCACTACACTTGTTAGTGGAACTGCCTTACGTAAATTTTCACCACGTACACAAACACAGACATTGCTGACCTCCCAGGAGCAATTTTGGAATCAAAGTTACTGAGTTACAGCAAAACCCCTTCTGTAAATATTCCCAAAGCCGTAGTTGGTATCATTGCCCCTGTGCCTGTCCTGGGGTTTTGGCATATTGAAATCAAAAATTGTTTGTTTTTCATTTCACAGAGTGCAAGTCATGAAACCCATTTCTTTGGCTGCAGAAGTTCAGGGTGAAAAACCAAGTATAGGGGCAGATGGAGGAAGAGAAGTCTATTTTCCAGCTGGTTGATTAGCCCCATCAATTAGCCAAACCATCCTCCACTGACGGCCCAGCCACATTTAAGATGCAGCCCCTGACATGGGGTATAAACTATACAACTCTGCCGTTTAGAAAAGGTACAAGACACCTCCATGGATGTTAAGACGATAAATATGATGTGTTTTTTCCTCTGTTTCCCCATTTTCCATAGTAGGATAGTTATAAAAAGGAGTCAGAAGAAAAAACTTGTATTTCATGCTTTACATGAAATACAACGAAACTTCATACAGCCCTAACATTTGTTTCTATAGGGGGGAAAAAAGCAGGACATCATCTTTGCTCTGCAGCAGGGACTCCTCCTAGATACTGGATGCAACTTTTCCAGGATTCAACAGTCTCATCTCACCTCTCTGCAAAACACTGAGATGCAACTTGCTTTTATGTATATTTGTCCCCCTCACCTCAAGTTAATATACAATCTAATGATACTACTTCCAGAATCGAGAAAGAAGTTCTGAAGCACAACATTGCAAAATTACAGCTCATGAATTATTTCTTACAGAAAATAGAGAGCAGTTTACAACCAGCTTTATACAGTTTATAAGACACTTCTAAATATAAGTAATAATTTCAAAAATGCTGGAGAACGTGAAGGATTACATCGCTTGAAACCAACCCTTTCCTCTGGCATACTTTAATCGAAAGGACAACTATTCCTGACTGATTTCTGTCAACTCAAGGTGAGTCTGAGCTCAGAGAGTTTTGCCTCTATCTAGAGAAGCTAAAACACCACAAATATATCAATAATCTGTTATGAACCACTAGTATTATATGGCAAAGTTTGTTTCTGCTTTTTCAGGACACCTACCCCCCATCAGAGACATTGTCTCAATAATTACAACTGTGGGGCAAAAGAAACCCCCAAAGCAAACCTCTTTATTTCTGAGGTAGAGATGGAAAAAGAGTCAAAAATCCAAATGGATTAATTGCCTCAGCTTCCCAAACTGCTCAATCTCCAACTGGTCCCTTTTAAAAGCTGGAAAGAATATTTGGATGCAGCTGTTTGTATAACGAGTCTCAGTGGCCGTCCTTTCCTCCCTCTATCCCATCACTAAACAGGAGCTTTCCTCTAAAATTTGGAGGCATCCTTTCCCTAGGGACTATTCTATGCGTTACCCACTCCTTTATTTTCAAAAAAACAAATACAAAAATATCTTAAGAACAACAAACCTGCTCTCAGATTCCCCAAACCCCTCCATGATAATTACTTGCTTTTCCTATCTTGGAGTTTTCCTCCTACAGCATTAGCTCAATGGATATGTGACACTCCTTACATTTAAAACCATGCAACGGGAAAATAATGCCAGTTGTCAAGAAATCAGTCCAACTAGGAGCAGTTTTAATTTCGAGCATTCAAATGTAAGTTAATCTTTCTTAAAATAAAGATAAAATCAGCACTTCCAGATGGAAAAAAAAAAAAAAAAAGCCATTGCACAGCTACTGAACAACTGATGGTAATTGAAAAACCACATTCTGCCCAAGGCATTTCTGATAAGAATTGATTATCAAAGACCTCATTAGTTTCTTTCACTCTACACTGTTTGTATTGAACAATAGTAAATAAAAAGTCCTGCGATGATTGTGTCTTTACACCCTTAAGTATTACACGACGCTCAGAAAAACATGTGCTGGAATGATTCAGTTTGGGAAGACAGTGCCATATAAAGAAAAAAATCATTTTAATCAGGCTCAGTAATCAGATTCTTTTGTGAAAACAGAGACCTGCAGCTGTTGGATGGAATCAAACACTCTGCAAAAATAAAGAAAAATCACTGTGGCACATTTTTCCCAAGCAATGTTGTACACACTTCATTAACAATATTCTGTAGAACTGAGAAAGATTGCAGAGAAGAGGTTGGGAGCCAACAGAGACACTACAGAGTAGGTAAAAAAAACCCCAAAAGTAAACTAGAGTGGATGCATTAGAACTCCTCCAAGGAACTTGTCAAACTTAATTTCATCTTTTAAATATAATAAAATACAATATAAAAATTGTATTTTTTTCAATTACTTACTACAAGAAGTAAAAAGGACCATGAAGCAAAGTGGAGGCAATGAAGCTTCAAGTGTATACAGGAGTATTTACCACAGATTTTTCCCTGTTTTCTTCCTGCCAACTAAATAATTTTGTCAGATCAGAATGCAACGTGGTGTTTGGAATGTGTTTCCCTTTATACTTGGTATCTTAGAGATAAAAATTGTATGTATATTCCTATTTTGATTATCTAATATGCAGAGATAGCAATAGAGTTAAAATGCATAGTGACTAAATGCCAAGAGGTTTTTATTTCATTTATCAACAGAGGATTTAAGGGCCTTAACTGACACTTAACTGACACTTTCACGATGCTTTCATGTTTTCATGACTTCTAAATAAGGGGGGAAACAACACAGTGAATCAAATGGCAAACGAGCCATTGTGGAGTTCTGGCCTATTTACCAACAGTTTGAGGTGAGGGTTCTGCACTGTTCACCTCCAGTATTCAGATTGCATTCTAAACTACCAAGGAAGGCTGAAAACTCTATGCCTGCTTTAAACTCTCAAATATACATGCAATTTTTAAACTCCAACCAATACACTGTTTCCAGCACTACCCCTGTGGTTTAGACACCTTAGAAAAAATTCTTCCATCAAATGACTTTATAAATCAACATACCAGTCATCTGGCAAAAGAAAAATAAATCAATGGCCTTGTTCTGAAATGCTTCTGCAAGGTAAAATTTGGAAAGGTCAGAAACTGCTGAAGATGATCTTTACAGTCACAATGGGGGATTTTCTCAGCACTGTTGGTTATTCAGTTCACAGCAACTGAAGAGCTGGTCCCACATGTGGGACCAGCAAAGCATTGCTCAGAAAGAGTTAAGTGTGTTTCAACAAAGAAATATGCTTGTCTTTTTTAAATTCTGTGAATAGTTTGGTCAGTCTATAATCCATATTCTTTAATTACTGACAGTGAAGTCAGGCTGGAGAGCTGGATGTGGATGACTGGTCCTCAGGGGCTCTGGGGAAATATTGAGAAAGTTCAAAAAAGGCCACACTGGTCTTTACATTTGTTTTACTGTGTCTGCAGTGCCAATGGGCCCATGATAAAGGTGCTTGGGGACTACCTTTAGGTCTGCTGGAATCTAATGGCATCACTGGGAATACAGGAGAAAAGGAGCCAAATCTGCACTCTGTGAAAGACACACCAGACAAAGCTGGCCCAAGGAAAACCAAAGTCCTCTATTCTTACTCTTTCACAGTCTTTACTTCAGAAAAGCAGTAGAGGTTCTAAGTTTCAGGTGGAACTACAACAAGATATTAAAAAAATTAAAATGAAACTCTATTTCAAAGAATTTCCACGCTCCACTGAAAGTTTCTTTGGTCTTGGTCAGCTCTAAAAATGCTACAACCTACAAGGGAAGGTTGTCTCTCACAGTTCAGTGATGGCATATCATGTCATGTTGTGATGACACAGGTTTTAATACAAACCCCAGAAAGTACCAATAACCCTAAACATTAGAGTAAAAACAGTAGGATCTGACCTCTGGTGCACCGATCTTATGAGTGACCAACTATAATCAGACATAAAGAATGGAACAAGCTCAGTAATTAAGTTAGCATCTCCCCATCCTCTGTGCTGGGATTACTCCTTTTGTACACAATAATTGTATAACAACACCTCTAAATAAACCTATAATAAACCTACAATTTATTCTTCAGCACATGGAATTCTGTTAGATTTGCAAGTTTGTCTTCATAAGGCCAAACATTTTTCTGCAGTCCCATAAAGGTTTTAGCACCCGCAGCCTTGAAGGGAGGTTACTGAAGCATTGCATGTGTGATTTGTATCAGTTCTTTCTCTTTCTGCCTATTATACAGAAAAATAATTGCAGCTTAATAGACTTCCTATGAATAGCATAATTCATATAGTGTGTAACTTTTAATGTAGACTTAGGTTACTTTTAAAAAAAGGTAAATTAAACATTTTAAAGAGTAAAGATTGTAAGCAAATGGCAACATAATTCAAAGCTGGAGAAGGATTATGCTACTCCTTGGGAACTGAAAGGCACTAATTTGCATTTCTGTAATCGTTAATAGGGGTTATGAGGTGTCAATTATGTTCCACGTGTGACCTTTTTAGTTTCTAGATAATGTACCTCAATTAATTGTCTGTGGCATCATAAAGCACATTTTCAGTGCACCATGACTATGAAAAGCAATAAAATTCTGCCTCTGCAGCTGAAGTATGAAATGCACAACTGACCTTAGTGCTTAGCAGTAGCTCACTGATGCTCATGCAGACCTTCTAGTGGCATAAATTACAGTGCAGTCAGAATCTCAGTGCTCAGCTAATGCTTCCCTCGTTCACGGCAGATTTTTGAAAAGTCACAGACACAGCCATGCTTTGGAATTGCAGTTTCAGTCCTCTGCTGAACTGCACACTGAGAATTCTGCTTTACGAAACTCAGTCAGCTGCTTTAAAATTGCTATTTTTTGAAAGACAAAACTGTGGTTCAGTTCCACTGTTCCTTTCTTAGGAATATAAATGAACCAAAAGTCTTGGTGTTGACAGGCCTCACGAACACACGTTGATGAACAAAATCAGTTGGGCAACATGCAATGTTTTCTACCCAAGAGCCTTATGCTGTAAATATGATGTGCACATGTAATCTGTGAATTAAAATCTGCCATCAATTCATCGAATATTTTTGAAACGTTCATAAGAACAAATTTTCATACAAACAAAATTTCATACGATTTTTAAATTTTTAGTACCCCCCCAACAATCAATTAAACATCTTGAAGCAAGAAAACTAATTTGATTTTCAGCTTTCAAAGTAATTCACTTGCAAAATCATATGGGAGGAAGAAGAGAAAAAGAAAGAGGGGATGGAAAAAAATCCAAGAAAATGTTGAGTGGCAAAATAACTGAATAGATAAGACAAAAGAAACTCCCACAGTAGATCTGTGTCTGTAGCAGGTGTGTTGGTTACTAAAGGAATGATCTGGGCCGTAAGAAGACTTAAAATCTGTTCTGCTCTTAAAATATTCCAAGTGTTTTGTAGTGATTTAAATTCTAGATTGTGATATATTAATGTGCTCTGGTCATCAAAGAGTAAGGTGATTTGGTAATCTTATTTTTCTACAATATTTTTAGGAAGCCTAAATTGCAGTTGTGTTGACAGTTTAAAAAGAAGGAGATGATGAAAAAATGAAGAACTATTAAAAACCCCTTAGTCACTCTCCCTCTGCTGCCCAACAATGTACTACAGAAATGGAAATCTAATCAACAAACAGAAAATAAACTAAATCCAAAAGGATATTTCACCTTTCTCAGCTTTCTAAATCTTCAAATAAATGTCATATGTAAATATATTTTGCAACCTGACAAAGCCCAGGTGTAAAAAATCCTCTTGGGCTTCATGCAAAGGTTTTTTGCTGCTAACAGAGACTCTAAGAATCAATGGTGAGATATCTATTGAAGTTTATATTTATCACCCACATTGCTTCTCAAAGCCCACCTGTCAGCAGCAATTTGATTTCGTTTTCATTAATTATTGACCCACCTGTCCCTCCACAAAGACAACATGGCAGAGGATTTTTCTCAAGCTCAGAGTAACAAGACTGCTCGACAATTTCACAAAGCATATACTGACACACATATCAAGTTGGCATTACTGGAACTTTTAAAAGAATAAAAATATACTGAGTTGAAATACAAATATCAACATCTCAGAAAAGGTTTAAGCAGTTCTATGAGAACTTGAACACAACATAGGTGATTAATATGCACATTCCCTTTTTTTTTTTCCCTGACAAGTGAAAAATGGAGATGATTGCAGTATTAGAAGATTCCAAAGGTCTGGTATTAGAAGCAGTGAAATGCATTTAGCTGCTTTGCAAAATGCTGTCTTTGAGTCCTCACCCTAAGTAGTCTGGGTGGAAAACCCAGTATACTCATTATTATATATATGTATATTCTCATATATGCTCAATTTTATGGCTCTGAAAAATGTAGACATATGAAAGTCAGACTTTTGGCTTTTCTTCCCACATAATAGGATTCAATCAGATATACTATAAATAAGGAATTATATTTAGGAATACACCTCAAGCACCCTCGGAACTAGCAGGTGGTTAGCACACCAGTAGCTCTAACAGGGAGTGAACGTCTAAAGATTGTGCCTATTAAAGGAAGATTTAGCAGACACACAAAAAACATACTTCATGTACTCAGAAACTACCTGACATTTCCTTATAAGATATATTTTTTTAAAGTGAGCCAAGCTGGGCACAAGCTCCGTCTCACTGGTAAAATCTTTATGTGACGAATGCAATTAAGGCTGTTTATTGAGTTGCTTTATGAAACAGAAGGTTTCCATATGTGTCCTGTAATAAATAATATGGGTGAAAATAAATGATATCAATTCTCGTGTATTGGAGAAGATGACCTGTTGATTGGTGGGCCCAGTATAGCCCAAGCTGCTCACTTTGAACAGCTCACAAACTAACTTTTTTCCTCCAGACCACTGCATGTGACATTGGAAAATGTCCATTTTTAAAAGGAAATTGGTGCAGGAACAGTAAATGATGTGTAAAATTGAGTAAGAGTTCTTCACCTTTTCTCCATATTTATTATTGCCAGCTATTCTCAGAATTGCCAGGGGTTGACAGAGGATTCAGTAGAAGTTTCCATCCATCTGTAGCTTATTTTCATTA
Source organism: Myiotriccus ornatus (assembly GCA_036023395.1). Taxonomy (NCBI): domain Eukaryota; kingdom Metazoa; phylum Chordata; class Aves; order Passeriformes; family Tyrannidae; genus Myiotriccus; species Myiotriccus ornatus. The sequence continues at coordinate 2,444,817 of JAYRBT010000156.1, forward strand.
AACACTGTAATTTTATGTCAAAGGAATTTATGTTCTGTTCTTACATGCATTATACTATATGTCTTAGATATAATAAAATAGTTTCCGATCACCAAAGTTTGAGATAGATTAATTCATTCCACTTACCTTATTCAGAATATGCCCTGTGATTTCTTCATAATAATTTATGAAGCCTTTCTTTTGGGAAATGTTGATTCTGCTCAAAGGATAACCATGAATCTGGAACTCCTGGTGATTAAAGGGAGAAGTTTATGTTAAGAATGTGAATTAAACCTTTGATTACTTCTAATTCCAATGCTCCTGAAGTGTTCATTAGATTATAATATCTCAAGTGAAAATACATACAAATAAATCATGCTGAACTGACATGGTGAACTGACACTTAATAGAAACATATGAAGAAATATATATGTACAAATGTACTTAGAAGACAATTGAAAAAAAATTCTTGTTTAAGAAAATTTTCCTTTTTCATTTTCCATGAGCTATTCTAAACTTATAATAACTTCTAATTTCTGATAAAAATGCATCCGTAGATGATGTAACAATAATTCAGGATACCAATTTTTTTCAGAATCTGGGAATCTCTAGATCATTTTCTGGGAAGGGGGATAAGACTATTTGACCAATTACTCCTCAACTCTGTCTTTTACTGATAGTTTTGTGAATTTAACATGAAAAAAACCCAATTTATGTATTTGTTTCTCTTGCACCAAAACACAGCATGAGATAATTAGCAAGCTACTCTTAATATATCTTAAAAGGACACAAGATTTAAGCAAAACACAAGGACATTTTTTTTTTTTTAATTAATCCCATAAAACCGTGAATATTTGCACTTCCATGTTTGTGAGAGCCTCACAGGCATGGTACATAAGGACTGTTTGAGGTAACCAAATATTTAAAAGCATGTAGAGGAGAGGAAGGAAATCTCTTAGAAAAAAAAGTCAACATTTATGATCTCATCTTTGGTCTTTTATGATTCTGAGGAGAGTCAGCACAACGGTGTTATCAGGAAGTTCTGCCAATGTATTTCTGAAAACTTGTAAAAGAGAAGAGAAAAAACAACCCCAAATCAAAACCACCTTCCTGGATATGTTAAGCAAACTGGACATGGTAATCAAAGACCTCCTAGAAGACAGGGGAAGGACATGACTCCTTCCTGAAACAGAGATCTGGAGGAAAGAGGGAGGAAGATTTTGTAGTTGTAAAGTGAGAGGCTGGTGCATTCCAGGTCAGGCCAGCTCAAAAGATGCATCATTACTTCTGCTCCATCCACCTCTCTCTGCTTTTCTGTTGAAGAAAGATGCTTTGAACACTAGAAAGCTGAGAGGAGGTTTAAGTTTAACCTGCAGAAAGGTGAATGCAAATAAATCAAGATGTGAAAGCAATGTGGCCTGTTACTGCATTTTATCTGCTCTCATGTTGTTTCATTAGTGTAAGCCCCCATTTTAAATAGATATATACCTTCAATCTTAAAATTTTCAGGTGATAGAGATGAGCATGAACTATTCTACCACTCAGTTCTTACAGAGGTGACATCCCTAAAGCCTGGGTCTGGGACTGCCTAACAGGTTTCTAGGCTTGAGTTTTTCAAGCCCATGTCTCAGGTTAAACATGACCTGCTCGCAGAAGATTTGCAAAGGCCATTTGGGAAAGGGCTCCAAAGAGGAATAAGCACCTACCACCCTTTGTCACGTTGCAGTGGGGCTGGGGAGCACAACACCTGGACTCTGAGGCTCTCAACAGAGAGATGACACATGACAATAACAGAACAAATCCTGGCTCTGCTCTGCTGAGCAATCCATCCCTGCACGCTGGGAGCCTCTGAGGATTCTGAGGATTTTGTGCTTTTCTTCTGTCTAGAGTTCCCCCAGGAGCAAAAATGCAGCATGAAAGACAGAATAAAACCTTCATGGAATGTTTCTTCATATGTATAGTGCACTTTTGATCATGTTCTTTATGTATTTAGAAATTCATTAGCAGCGTTTCAGGGTTGTTTGCCTTGCTTGCTTGCTAAAAACACTTAATTACTGTGGCAGCCAATGAAGGAAAAAAAATAAAAGAGCCTGCTGGGGGAAAAAAGTATTTGTTTCTTTTATCTTCATGAATCATTCTGAATTTTAATCACTCTCAGCATAAGATATTGGTCCACATGTAAGACCATCTTCTGACCTGTAGAATTTTAATTCACAGACTGTACTATGATCTGAGATGGGAAAAAGAAATAGGAAAGGAGAGGAGCTTTTTGTGAACAGTTAAACCCACTGTCTGTATTGATGCCCAGCCCTGCAAGAAGTGACAGGCCAGTGAATTTCTGCTTCATTGACTTTCCCAGGAATAAGCACAAAATCAGCGGATGGTCCTGCTAGGATGTAAAGAATGGCTCCTTTTAGGTCCATATCATTTAAATGCAGGGTGCCCTGAGGGCTGAAGATCAGTTAGTGAAGGTTTAGGAGAGCCATGTGTACTTACCCATGACTTCCTTGGGATTAGGGCCAAGGTGGCAGCAAAGGAGGGTACTATGTAAACAAACCCATGGCTGGTCACTGGGCACTGCCCTTCAGGCAAGGCAGTGTTTGAGAATATCCACCAGCTTCTAAACCTCTCATGCATTTTATTGCTCCTCACTGCAAATTCCAGTCACCTCTGCTGCCATTCCAAATTATCCCACTAATCATTTGATGAAAGATTTCATTCTTCAAATTTCATCGCTTTAAACAAGAGGGCTTTGCAAACTGATCCCACTTCATCAACTGCATACTTAAAGCTTTAATTGTGTGAATACCACTAATTTTATTCCAAAATTACTAGTGAACAATTATAATTTTACTGACTGTCACTTACATGCAAATCATTGACACATCTAAATCAACTTGACCCTGTTAAGGGTCATTAATGACATTTCCATGTACTCTGTGATCTCTCTACTCTTATTGTAGCCATAATCAATGTTTAAATTCATAATAATGAAGCAATATTCTTTTTTCAGTATATCTTGATGACTTCTTCAGAAAAAATATTCTTGGACTTAACCAAGTGATTAAAAAACCCAACAGGTTTCTATATTCAGTATTGAATTTTCTTAGAAAGAAAGTTAAAAAAAAAAATATTTTAAAGTCATGAATCGGGATTTTTTTACAAAAACCACTGTAAGTGGGGCTGGAAGCTTTGTGCCTGTGAAAATGTTTTATCATAATCCCCACCAGTAGATCAATGAACTGTTGGACAGAACCACTCAAAATCACCTCCCTTCCCATTATCCTGCTTTCTGGTCTTCCAAGCACAAATTACCCATCAACTTCCCTGACCTAGTTCCAGACACGCTGCCATAAAGAGCACCTGTCAGGGTGACGCATGGACAGCCCTGTGCAGTGACAAATAGGAAGCAATAGCAGTTATCACAAGGAATAACAATTCAGCTACAAATCAGGCTCAGCATCAGACTGGTTTGATTTCCCACAGAAGAATCTCAGAATTGCTACTGGGCAGGACATTATCATGCCAAATCTTCATGATTTACCAAAGGCCAAATTGCCAGGGAGGTGTGTGTGACTGAAGGAATGTCCTCCAGCTCCTGAAAGACCTGACACCAGATTATTTTCTCCCTCAGGTAAAGCCTGCAAAAGACAGCCTGGAGGAAATATCCCCCCTCCTCTTTTCTCAGATCAACTTTTACAGTGGAATTCACAGCCTGACATCCTACGGGTTCTCACCACTGCACTGCTCAGTATGCTCTGTCTGTTAAAAAATAGAGCTTAATTAAAAGCATATATGCTTCCAAATTGTAATTAGTCATATGTGAAATCTCCAGAGATGTAATGTTTGGCTTAGATTTATGCTTTTCTACTGTTTCTAGGCTAGAGGGACAAAACAGATTTTCCTACTTGACATTTAGTTTTGGCATTAGGAAAGCTAAGCAAGGAAAAAGGATAGACAGGAAATTAATTGGCTGTGTCCATTACCATGGAGCCCTGAAGTTATCACTATAGAAACTATTATGGGAGGCTGTCACAGTGATAACAGGCTCGTGGGCTGCTGTCACTTCAGAAATTGCCAGGGCACAGGCCAAGGGACGGAGCTGCGAGAGGCGGAGGAGCCACTCATGCGTGGTCCTGAATGGACTCTCACACACTCATTTGTGGTCAGAGCTGCATGGAAATTAAAGTCTGTAATAAAGGCTTCCATTTCCTTTAATGAATTGCTGACTCAAGTTCAAGAGGGTCTTCTGAAGTTGGAGAGGTTCTGTGTGTGGTGGCAATTTAACCCACTCTTGAACTCCAGTGAGAGCTGTAAAGCTGCTCACATCCTCTCATGAGAAGGGAATGGGCTGTTTCAAACTCAAGCCTAGTGCTCAAACTCTTCAGGAATATGAGAGTCTACAGGACAAGTGTCCCAGGCTGTCCACAGAAATAGCACCCAGGGCTTGTGCTGGGCAAAGGAACATTCTCTGATCATACTGAACGCATGGAAAAGTAGTACAGCAAAGCAAATTTTACAGAGAAATTCCTGCCACAATTTGTACCTCATTCTGGCTAACAAACTGCTTTGCTGGTGGAGATTTTCCAGAAGGCTGATTACTGGTTTCATTCTGTTTCTCCTTCTGGAAGGGCAGGCCAGTCTCTGGAAGGGGGAGGAAAAGGAAAGGCAGTAACAGCCAAAGCTGGGGCAGACTCTCCGGGCCACCAGTCAAAAGGATGAAGTGACATTGCATCACAGGCACTTATATTTGCAAGGGGGTGTGTCTATCTGTGTGTGTGTGAGCTTCAGAGCTTACAAGAAATACATCCGTACATCACCAGAATTACCTAATTCCCTCCCCAGTCGTGCAGAACTCGGTACTGTGTCACCTAATTTCTCACATGCAGTGAGTGAAAATACTTGCCAAAACCACAAATTCATAGCAATGTGTTGGAAATTCTACAGAAATTTATCTAAAGGCTTGACATTCTAAGATATATGTTTCGGCATTTCTCTGTTTCACTTTATTGAAAAACCAGAAGGTAAGGGCAAAATAGATTGTTAACACCAGAACACTGTTCTTTAGATGTGGCATGTGCAGTATGTGATTTAATGTCAAAGTATATTTCCTATGAATTATCAACCTGCAATACACGCTCAAGACACTAATTAAAACTTTCAAAATTTCCATCAAAGTTTCCAGCAACAGGTGACAACTACCAGCTGCCAAATTGCATATGGGAAATATTAGTAGCTGAAGTTTTCAAAAGCACCTGCCTGATCAAGAAACAATTTTTATAACTCTTTCCAATTTTCACTTTTATGCCAATGCCAAATGACGTTTTAAAAATCTATTCCTAAAGCTCAGGTCAAGAACAGACATCTACGTGAAAACCTTATGGAAACTGCAGGAGAGTGAACTGAACACTTCCAGCTTGTGACCAGTAGATGGTGGCATAAGCTAAAATACTAAAATATTCAGTAAAAAGATGGCAACACATAAAATTACAGGTTTTGTTTTTACTAAGACTTCAGATCTTTCATCTGGTACCAGGATTCTTTCTGCTTTGTTCTTCTTATTCCAGGTGCTGGCTTTGTTTAATTTTTTAAATTTGGAGAGAAAGGTGTACTTTATTGTGTTTTATCAAGTATTAATTTTTGTGGTTTTTCATATAATATTTTATGTTGTAATTCTACTGACTCAAAAAGCCTTCCCTTTTAAAACTCCTGTTAGAAATTTAAAGTATTTAGTTCAGAAATAATAATCAAGAAAAAGCAATACCACTGTTAGCTTGATTCACTCAGAGTTAGGCATTAGCAGGACAGGACACAACAGACCCTCAGACTCCATCACAGGCCAAAGGAACAACAACAGAAGCAACTAAAGGACTTTTCTGAAGGTATTTGCTCCATAGTGTTACACGCTGAGGTTCATAAATCATTCCTGTTCCAATACCAAGAAATAGTGAGAGAAACAAAAGCAATTTGCTGTTCTTCATTTCAGACTTGTAGCAATTGGGAAGCAACTGATAGATTTTGTGAGACTGGAGCAACAACAACCCTCCATCAGTGCCCGTCCCAGCAGCTCTATTAGGTAAGAGCACAAAGAATCCTTTAAGGTTTGCCCAATATTAAGGCAAAATTGGCTGTGGAATTAAATAAGTGCAGCCTACGTGGAACAAGGCAAGATGTAAGCAGAGTTAAAATGAGCTTTCAGGATTTGCCACCATTTGTCAGAGTATCCATCAGAAGAGAAGGATCTAATAACTGGAGGGCACCTCTGTGCTCTCTCCTGTTACCTGGTGGCCAAAGGGAACAGGAACAAAGCCCATCCATTGTCTCTGTCACTCACAGCAAAAACTGTACTAATGCTTAACTACAAAGAACATTAAAGAAAAAGGTGATATGAACAGCCACTAAAACACTGGGCACTGTCAGCAAGGCACAGCACTGCAACTATACTCTGACAGTATTTAGGTTCAAGATTTCCTAATACCAGTATCTCCAAAGCTTCAAGCAGCTCCAGATCTTCCTTCACGGAATTACCTAAAAAAATTAGTTACAACCACGAAAGAAAGAACTTTTACTGCCAGACTTCCAGTGCAGAAGTCACTTCCACAGGAAAGTCATGACTGCAGAACTATTCAAATTTAAAATCAAAAGCCTTTACTCACTTATGCCTATATAGAAGTTAAGATATAAGACACATGTGCCAACAAACACAAAAAGGGATCCCCAAAGGCAAGGAACCTTTACAGTTCCACAAAATAATCTCACAGAATTAGTTTAATGTTTTCCAGAATATAAAATCTACACATGAAAGGAAAGGTATGTCCTTATATCCAATCAGTGATATTTAATCAGTTCTTAAAATTTCTTCCAAATACCTCCTTTTACCTGTATTGACATGTAGATGCATACAAGTCTGCACTTCTATTCTGATTTACAGCGTTGAGAGAAGTATGTCAGTGCTTACAGAGAAGGATTATGGGGGAATTTTTTCAATAGTTTTAAAATAAATACATAAGAAATTTTCAAACAACTAAGAATTCCACAAATAAAAAAAAGAAAACAAGCAATGTACTGGGAAGAACTGCAAAAAAACCCAAAACAAAACAAAACAAAACTCAGTGAGGGAGCAATAAAGATAATTTTGAAAGAAAATTCTGAACTCCTTTAAAAGACTCAGCTAATAACGAACAAAAATGCAGTGACAAGACTGGAAGTGTTTTAAAGACTTTCCAAGATGGGAAATAGCTATAGACATAGTTCATGTATTCAATGACATTAAACAAAAAGGGTACGTTCGACTTTCTACAGTGTGGAATTCTTCCTCAACAGCCCACAAGGGAAAACGATCCATTGAATTATTTCAAGTTAGAGCTAACAAAACTGCAGCAAGTTTCTGATGAAATACTTGAGTGTTGACAGGCAACCAGACAAGGTTATTATCAGTAATCATCTTCATCCATCCCTGAGGTTTCACCACATACTTTTTTGCAGACATTCACTTTAGGAAAGGAGACTTCCTCAAAAGAAGCTATTAAATGATGGTAGAATTAAATGATTTGATATCTATTTATTTTTGAATTATTAGTTAGAGTAGATTAGTGAAAGCCATGGAAGTGAGAAGGTGCCATCCCAGGGGATCACCTGTAGCAGGGATGGCCATTTGGGTGGATAAGATGAAGGGGGAAAGGTGGGAACAATGTTGGACACTCAAAACATCGAGCTGTGTTGACTACACCCACATGGAGGGGTGGTGGCCACAGAGGAGCCCAAAATAGAGAAGCAGAAGTTCAGTGGGCAGCAAGGAAAAGCCCAAGTGTGCCTTTGCTTCTCTGACAAAGCCATGCTAGAGAGGCTAATTTACAATAATCACTATTAATTTACAATAAGCACTAATAATCATAGGTACTTTTCCAAAATACACCACCTTGTAACAAAGACAGTAATGGAATAATTTCCACAGTAGCAACAGCTGCTGCAGAACAGAAATGATAGAACATTATTATTAACTGTGATATATGTGCGTCCGTGTGTTGACACAGACACACAAACAAATGTCTATATTTTTGTTTTGTCCCTGGAAAAACCTTCTTTTTAAAATTGTTCTTTGTCCAGGATAGTTGTGCATTACAGAAACATGTCTCTCAAAACAAAACAATGGCTGTAAGATCTTTCCACGTAAGTCCAAAGCCCTAAAGTTATCAAAAAGATTACAAAAGTGAAAATATTTCTCAATTTCTTCTTCAGTTTTAAGGCTCTATAGAACTTGGATTTATTTCTTCTTGTCCTGAAATCAGAAGATTTTGCCCAGTTATATTTTGAGCAAGTAAGCCTGTCAACTTTCCTCTTCAAACAGCAAATTCCTGTCTCCAGTAAATGACCAATCTTACACTTCTATTTTGACATCTAATATTTCTTCAAGTTGAAAAAATATCATCTTTGTCTTTTCTGATGCTGCAGCCATTAAACTCTGCCCTTCCCATTTCATTTTGCAGGGGATGCTCTTTCCCCACACACACTAGATGATGCCTTTTTCCCAGGTCAGTGGATGCTCTGCAGCATCTGCGTGCCAACAGAAGTGTGTAATCTGTCAACTGTACTTAAATGCTGAGAGTTTATTATCCTTGGATGTTTTGACACAAAGGCTGCAATAAAGTAAAAGGTGGCTGCATCTCCCTGTGCATTCCAATGATTCCTCCTGAGTAAGTGTTGCATGTTTCTCTCTTTTTTTTTTTCCTTTTTGTTAATAATGAGATAATCAAGCAACCACTTTTCACCATTAATTCAAGTAGTACGACACAATTTCTGGACAGAGAACGCACAATTCATTTGAAATGGCAATATTTTCATTTGAGCACTTTAGAGTGAGAAAACATTTCTAATGTTTTTGAACCTGCCAGCCAGAAAAGATTACTGAAATTGTTAATGCAGAGAAACAGAGAAACAAGAGGTGATAATTTTGTAATTATTGTATAATATTGTAATCATATTGTGATTATATAGAAATGATCCTGGGATCCTGGTGTTTGTTAGGTCAGCAAGTGTGAAAATGTCTGTGCTGACACATCTGCAGCTGCAGGATGGGACAAACATCTGCAGGGAATGCTGTCAAATTTTGCAGACTCACCACTGGCCTGCCACTTGTAGGAATCTTGTGCATTCCTGTGCTGACACTGAGTTGCATGGACTCGTTATGAAATGGTAGAGACTTATCAAAGTTAAAGCAGATAAAGCCTGGGTGGGAACAGCTTTTCAGTCATTGTCTAACTCCAAATCTCATCTAGCTCCTGTATTGCAAACAGACTATGGGTACAGAAAAGGAATAGAGTAATGATGTGAAATTATATATATGCACAGACAGTAAATCACATTAAAAACTGAAAACTCCTCCACCTAATTAAGAAAATCCACAAAACAGTTGTTTAACATTTATAAATAAACAAAATTCAGGGAGGAAAAAAAAATCACTATTTCTGATCTGCAGTATAATTTCTTCTTTTTTATTATTTTTATTTAAACCTCCTTGGACAGCTAAGAACTCACAAGTATTTCTGGTATTTGGTTATTTTTCCATAGGAATTTTTATTAGTTTTATTTTTAAAAAATTGAGTATTATCACAATTTAACTGCTATGTCTTTCAATATTTCACGTGGTACCAAAGTAAGTATATTTAATATGGAAGCATTTTTAGTTGCTGTCAGTCACTGACAGCAGCTAATTTGTTTTTATAGTACCTTTCTCATTAGACTCTTTTTGCAGTTCCCATCCAGGGTACAGGATTTAGCTAATAGTGCTCATCAAAAGGTGCTAGGCTGTACTTTGTACTACAGGTATTTTTAAAAATAACCCTAATCTCATGTAAATCCAAAATCTAGTTGATTATAAGCCCTTCACAGAGATAAATTATTGCAAACCAATCTTCTACAGATGAAAATGATTGCAAAGCTGATTTTATGCACGCTACATATTCTCCTTCTAACTCTTACAGTCTTGAAGAAAATAGCTTGTTCTTTTCTATTAAAATATAATTGAAAACATGTGGCATTCTTTCCCAGCTAATTTACATAGAGCAACTAATGAAAGTGCTGCAGTGAAACTGGGCTGCATTTGGAAGCAATATCAACCAAGTAATGCCATCGCAGCATGGGTCTAATTACTCAATTTTTAAACTAATTCTGGGGGCCTTTTAGTAAATGCCTGATTTAATAGTTTTCCCATGCTTTGGTTAATATATGACCCAGATGAAAAAGAGCAATTGTTTTTAAGCATTATCACAAAGGTTCCCTGCAGAAATGTATCCACCCAGTCATTTTGAGATGCTTTCCTGAAGGATCTCCAGGTCAGCTGTGGCACAGTTTGTGAGAAGTTTTGCAAAAGGCTGGGAAATACTGAGAGCTACATGGGACTAAGAGTTCAGGCAGAAATGATTCCCAAGATTTCCCTCAACCCCATGGTCTGTGGTTATACAACCCCTACATTTCCACTTCTGGTGTCAGAAAAGCACGTATCAAACTGGATTTAATGCAGCAAGTCTGCAACACTCAGATGCTAAATAAGGTTACCTGTTAATTATGCTGAGAGCGTGACTTGTTAGAAGTTGACTGTTTTAAAATATATTTTAAAAGAATTACATAAGGAAATGACATTTTGCCTTATAAATCTGTTTTTATGGAAGGGAGACTGCTCTAAAGTAATAGATATTGCAGTTCTTTGGAAGTGCTCTTTGGGGATTACTGCTTACCCTTGCACTGTGAAGAACTTTAATGTGCTTTAGCTTCTACAGTGACTTCATGCTTTTAGTTGAAATCCCCTGGTTACACCATAACTCACTCTCACTTGCAGATAACAACCATATTTAAAAGAGGCTACGTTTTGTTTCCTGGGCAGTATATGTCTTGCTCCTGTGTGCAGATTTACACACGGTATCAGTGACAATGAAACAGGGGAATCAGGCTTTGTTTCACTGTGGTGTGTTCCCTGATCTACCCATTTACCGTGTGTACAAACACTTCAGTTCGTCTTTTCCTGCTAACAAAGCTCTAAGTTATCTGAAATTCCAGTAACAGAAATAGCTACAAAACGCACACAAAATACCTACAAAAGTTTCTGGATGTATCATCTCCTGTTTTTCTCTCAACAAGTTTAACTGATAACTAATGCCTATTTACATTTTTCTTTGAGACAGAGTATTCTCTAATTATTTAAATATATTTTATTAGCAAGAGATAAACAGAGGATGGTTTATTGCAAATAATTTCTGCTAAATGCTCTGTGAAAACAATCTCAGCTACCTCTAAGAGCAGGAAACCGACACTAAAGTTTTCAACAATCTTGAATAGTCTCAAATGCCTACCACACTCCTGTTCCATGCCTCATGCCTCTACCTAAGAAGTTGTTTCTTCTGAATACCTCTCTGTAAGTAAGTCTATTTCTGTTTTCCTTTATCATATCTAATTATCTTTCAGTGTTGTATAATGGACTGAATTTCCCTGATTTTTCTCTTTTTGCACTCTGAGGCAAAAAGCACAGATAAAAATTCTTTAAAATAAATTGAAACTAGTTATGCACAGTTGCTGTAGAATCAGTGCTGTTGATACCATGACAAGCAGTAGAAGCTGTTTGGGATCTACCTACCAGGATACTGAGTTGATGATTTACTCAGTGAGTAGACAACCTATAGATTTATCTCTAATAAATTCATGCCAGTTCCACAGTGAACACAAATTGCTGAAGCTGCATTGAAGAATGGACCTTAAATTTCATATGCATTTGAGGTGCAGTTGGCATGTGAGCACATTCCTGGTGGGCAGCTTTGCTTTTGTACTGAGTGTGTCACAATTTGATGCTAAGTTCAGTCAAATATAACAAACAACTAATTTAACCAAACATGCAGTCAGTTACTAGGACTTGTAATCATGGTGATTTTAGTGACATGAAATGCTCAAGATCAGCTTATTTTCACATTCAGTAGGGCAATCCAGAAGATAATTTCTACTTTGCAAAATTCTGAAATCAGTTCTCCTTTGGAAGCATTATGCTTTTATGCTTTCTGAGCTGTTATGGTTTCTCTGTGAAAACACAGTGATTCTCTACATAGTGAGAACTGCAGACAATCTCAATGTGCTGAGCTTGGGAAGTACCTTGGTTAATTGCATAACAACTACAAAATCAAAAAGAATTCACAAATTCAAATCACAACATGGAAAATAACCCCTAGGAATTTCTTTGGTTCCAGCTCTACCTTTTCCTCCTACTCTTCTGTCACTAATTAAAACATACAACAGCAATCCCTTTCCAGAATATTCCCTCGCCCATCCTTCTCTTGTCTTTATTGGAAACCAGTGATAAATCCATGAAGCACAGCAGAGGGACTATGAATCATAATCCTTTTAACAACCCTTTCTGGGAGATTTAGTGAAGAGAAACAGCTGCAAATTCTTATGTTGGGCTTGGGGGAAACTAAACCCTCAGCTTTGAATGGGAGCCTAAGCTGAACTCCAAGACTCTGAAAGCCCTAAACGAAGGGAATAGGGAAAGTCAGGAATCTCAGACAGCAAAGCACTGGATCATAGATCATTCTCTGATCGTGTTCTCAGTGTGTCTGTGTAACCACACAGAATCTTTGCTTCTCATTAACCACAAGCTCAAGGAAAGGAAAAAAAGTTCTAAAGTAGACATAAAAACCTATTCTGAAGCATTTTGCTAGAGGTGGTAACACGGTACCTGTGGCTGTCTTGTGTATGATACTTTTGAAAGATGACTGTAAGTAACTCTGTATATTTTCTCCCCCAGAGTGTATTTTCCCTGATGTTTAGTCAACAAATCTTTCAAGTATCAAGCAATTTACTTCCTGATTAAAACGTGCTTTACCTCCACATTTCATAACATCTGCATTTATATGCAAAGGACTTCTGTCACTGAGTAGAATCCACTGTTAAAGGTTCTTCTGCCCTTCTAAAATTACTACAGAACTACTATCTTGCTCTTCTTTCTCTTCATTTCCTGTAATACATCACTAGTTGTTAAGACATTTTGCTGTCGATTATTTGGTGGAACTAGAAAAACAAAGCCCTGATTGCGGACTGAGAGTCGGTGCAATTATAACACTGCAAAACAACCACAGCTACTCAGGGTCCATTCACACCCTCCCCTGCTCGGTGCTGCCGTCAAGTGCCACAACCCCACTGATTATGGGATGTTCGACACCAGCCTTTCCCACACTCCACAGTCTCCAGTTAACATTCGAGTTTTATATCACACAAAGCAGAACAGGACTACGTTATACATGTGTAAAAGCAACCCAACAGTAGTTGTTCCAACTCTATATCCCTCACATTCCCTCCAAAGAAATGTGCTGTGAAGAAAGGCTCCTGTAACAGCCTGTTCCCTCCCCCTTCCTCAGCTGTCTTAGTTATTGTAGGAGCAGAAATTAAATGCAGAAAATGACAGACTAGCTTTTTCATCAAATATTTTTACTGTCAAAAATAGCAAGCGAAGGCTGAACTTGAGCAGACTAATATGAAAATACGGGTAAATCAGAGAGGATTGCTTAAAAATTACTTTTTCAAAATTCAGATTTCCTTGAATGGTAGATTTCTTAAATTTAAAAATTAAAATAAGTGTCTGTTTTTTTTAGTGAATTGAAGTACTGTATCATCAAAAACTCTTCAGAACAGGATGTTTAATTGCAATGTGCCTAATAAAGGCCTTTCTTAATGGAAATGATAAAGACCAATTGTTACTGAGCAAAATCTCTTAAAATACAAGAAATAAAACGTCAAAAATTTTATTTTAAATCATAAAAAATTAATCTATGCATTTTATCACCTTCCCAAACCAGGAGGTAATGGAAAGCCCTTCTGTGTACCAATTTACAAATGAAACTTCTTGCCAAGGAGCACCGGCCGGTCGGTGAGGAACTGAGGGTGTGGGTGTATGAGCTGTTACACGTACCAAGTGTCAGCTCAAATAAAAACACAGATCACTGTTTTTTTCCTATTCACTAAACAAAGAACATTTAAAAAGGGCAGCATTAACACAGAGGTGGAAGAATATCTTCCCTTAATGGTGCTGTCAGGAAAAGGGAGAAGGGACTGATTAAAATCTAAGCGCCAGGAACCCAGATGTTCCTGGGACATGCAACAATTTGTAACAGCGAGAAGAAAAGAATATTGAAGGAGAAAATAAGTCAGACCTGTCAGATAAAGGCAGTGAGTTCATGCAATGCTTCATTGTTAGCCCAAAGGTCAAGCATGTAAGAAAAGATATTGGAACACTTTATATTCTAGCAAAATGCTAAACACACATTCACAAACCCATTAAACTTAAAAGCCATAAATTAAAGCAAGATATCACAGCCTCCTTACATTTTGTTGCCTGACTGCACTTGTGACCAAAGGCAGCAGGCTTTTCCCTCTTTTCTCCTCTTTTTTTAGCTAAATTGACTATGAAAACCAGGTTGTAGCTTTTAGAGGCATCTGGTCTCCAAATGCCGATTCTCGCTGCATCTTGACGTCTGTGCTAGGGGAGCGTCATTTGAAGAGTCTTCCCACTTCCTACCACCAAGAATACGAAATTACTGCACCACATTCTCTCAGGATTTTGAAACAGTTTCTGAATTATGAAAGGCTAAGGGTTGTATCCTCAAACTGCAATTTGCAGAAGCGACCAACTTGATAAGAATGGAATAGTGAAAGCCAGTTTACACTGACTCTCTCACTGTTAAAAAAAAGGATAAGCAAGTTCTTGTCATTTGACTTGGCAAAATTTATTGGAACTTTATATAAATTAATTGAGACACATTCAACACACTGCAAAGGTATCTGGTGTCTCTGAACACAGGAGTTTCTAAGTTATAAAAGTAATTGTCCAAGTGTTCCTTAAATAAAACAATTTATGACCAGAAAAGTATAAATCTCACTGTAACTACTCAAAGCACTTTCTCTTTTGTAATCTTAAGCAGATGTACATTACATATTGTTGAATAATGGGAAGTTATAGGACTATGAATTATTTGATTGTGACTGGATAAAAGACAGAAGAAGAAAAGAAACTAGAGAACAACCTAACAAAGTTTGCTTTTCAATGTTTGCAAAGAAAAAGAACCCATACATATATGAGGTAGTTAAGATCTTTGCTACATAACAGTCCAGATATTTTAATGTTGTTAAGAGCATTAACAGCACAAATAGGCTGATATATTGAAACAACCTATTTAAAAAATAAATTAGTCATCATAAGAAAATGTAATTTGTTCATGATAAACCAGACAGGAAAAATTATAAATACAGCAACAGTCAGCAAATGGCTGAAGGAAGATTTGAATTTTTAAATTTTGTTTTGTTTTAAACTAAACCATTTTGTTGTCATGTTCTCACTCAAATCATCAATAATTAAAAGCAACAGCCTTTCAGACCTGACACTGGAAATTGCCACATTACTACAGAGTAACAGTACAGACCAAAGTAAGAGTTAAAATAACAGTGTACTTCAGCTTCCTTTGGTGGCAGCAGGTTTTTTTTAGTGACACTAGAGAGGCTTTAAAGGACGTTGGGGGTCAAACCAATTGTTTTGAGCTGGGTTCATATGGAATTGTGTTTTTATAATCCTAATCTAATTACATTTTTAGAGCAACAGTGTAAGTGATTTTTAAAATTAGAAATCTGCACTACTTTTCAAATACCTCTAGAATTTAGGTCATTAGTGGTATTTGGTGTCTGGGCAATGTGGGAGACAGCAGATGAAATAACTGCATTTCAGTAAGCAGCCTTTCTTGTGGATATTAGCACCTCTCCTCCAACTTAATGGAAATTTTTTTTGCTTTTATTTACTTGCAGTGAGAGAATACTTTAAGTAGGTTTGGGTCCTGTACTTATTTAAAGCAATTTCAGTTAGATCCAAAGGTGGACCAAGTTTTTCAGGAATTCAGAATATTTCTGATACAGATTTTAACCATACCTTCAATGACAGATGTTTCTGTAATTGCTCCAAATACTGCATTTTAATTCGTGAATAACACAGTTCTAGTAACAAGCTAATGTAATTCATATAGTGCAAATATTTTACCTAGTGTCAAACAATTGGTATTTGTACACTTCAAGTAATATTGCCTGGCAAATAAGTGAAGAGCAGGGCTGTGGACAGTCCCCCTGGTTTTTTGTGGACCCAGGCAAGGATCAAGTTACAACATTTACAGAGTCTTCACCACACTACATAAAAATATTTAATGTAAAATGTTTAACATTCTGCCGTGATCACAGCTAATAATATCATCCATTTTAGTTTCATAACAGGTGACATCAGCATGACCAAAAGCAGAGTAACAGTTTATTTAGGAGACCGACTCGCTTGAGTAGCCTCAAAACAGTAAAAATAACATGTTCAAGAAGACTTGAGTAATATTTGGTTGCAGAATTTAGCTGTAGGCTGTGATCCCAGACATAATTACTCATAATGGAACCCTAGCAAAAATTCTGTCTAGTTCTACTCTTTTTGTGCATTTCAAAATTTAAATTGCCCTGCAAGTCAGTTGGTACATTTAAGCACATGTGGTAAAAATTACACATTTTTCTTCCTAAGGTGGAATGAAAGTCCTTTCTTGTGGACAAAAGTAGTGTCCAGATTAAGGGCAATGAAGACAAACAGTTCCTCAATTACTATTTGTAAACAGCTTATCATACACTTGCTTCTGTTACAGTATTATGAATAATGAGAATACTTCCACCATCAACTTGTGGCTAAACAAGAGTTTAAACAAAACCTCAGTTATTTCTATATTTTCAACATAACTCCTTGTTCAAGTGAACTGAAGATCTGATTCAGTTCTTATTTCCTGAAAAAGCCATTTGATAGGGCAGCTTCAAGGAGAAATTTGTGCAACTAAAAAGAGAGAAATGGCCAAAATCCCTAATTTGGCAAAGCAAATAATGAAACCCATATTTTGCACAAGTTTACTTAGTATCTAATATAGAACAGGCTCTATTCCCAGATTTTTTATTTCAAAAAACCCAACTCCCTGACTACAGCCACAGCTCAGCTCACATTGGTTTCTAACTGGATATACACAAGCTGAAGCTGAATTTAACCTAAATTGCATTTATTTGTCACTGGTTTATTTAAAATGTATTAAAAAAAAAAAAAAAAAAAGAGAAGTGGTATGTCTATGTAGGAGATTAAAGAGGTTTTTCCAAAACCAACTCTACTAAAAAAGTACTAGGACTGCTTACACCACTGGATTCCAACTTAATGATAAAGCACAACTAAATCAGGTCCCTATAAAGAGATGAGAGTTAAAGTTTTCTAGCAAAATACAGATCCATTCAGGGCAGAAACACAAAAGCTCTGGCTCGTGTTTTTCCATTTGCAGACAGACTGCTGGACTGTATTTTTTCCAGGCTCAGGTTAACAGTCACTATCTTCTGAATTTCACAAAGGAGAAGGATGGGGTGTCTTCTTGTAGCTGTCACAGGGAGGGCACTGAGGTGATACTTTCACTTAATTTTGGTCACAGAGAAATCATCATTCCAGTTTTCATACTTAAAATAGCTCTTTCAATGGTGTGACATATTTTTAGCTGCACTGTCATGAAGAGCCACACTGTAATTACCCATAAGAATTCACTGAAGTAAACATCTAATTTCTGAAGTGTCAGACAACAGGCAGCATCACGCAGACTACAGCTCCACATTTTAGTAGTAATCAATTCAACTAACAATAGAGCTGATTGACAAGAAGCTTTATGATATTAAAACCCAAACATAACAAAAACCTGATTTTCTCTAAGCCATGAAAAATGTATGGGCCATCTACACTCCTCTCATATTGTCTTCCTGCAGAAAGAATAGTAACACAATTGAAAGCCAAAGCTTACTGTCCCATCTTTAGTGAACATCAAGTCTGAACCGTTCCACAAAAGAGTAAAAATTGGCCAATTTCTACAGTACATTTTTTGTGAGCTACTATTCCTGAGTCCAGGAGAAACTGCAAAGGAATCTGTACGTACAGATTTATTTCTTGGTTACTACTGGTTAATAATTACTATTATCTTGATTTCTAGAGCTAAGGAGCTGTGATCATCATTTGGGATGTGCAACTGTGAGAGAAAAGGGTCCTAATTGTTACTACCACCGTAAATGCTTTTTGTTTAAAAACAAAAACCAAAAACCAGTGTTTTTTTGTGATTGTGGTACACAAAGGACAGAAAACAGCAAATACATAAACTGCTGTGGAAACACAACTAAATCACAAACTCCTTTTCCATCTGAGTCCTGAGATGTGTTTCTCCCTATTCACACAGAGAAATAAAGCCAATAAAATTTACCATAGCCTCGTGAGGATCAGCCATAGATTAAACAATTGTAATAACCTGGAACTCTTGTCTTCTCCTCTTGACCTTAAAGGTTCACTGCCATTTCTCCATGCAGCAGGAATAACCTGAGACATTCCATCTTTCTATGACATGATGAATGAGCTTCGATTAAAAGGAGCTAAAAGAAGAAAAGCTACTAATGTGTTTTATACAGTCACTGATCAGTCCCTGACATGTAATATTTCATTTGCTTTAGGACATTAAGAAATGTTGTGTACCTAAAAACAACAGCTTGTATGATAGTATATCTATCATTACATACATCATAAAAGCAAGAAGGCCATAAATTTGTTTCTGCCTGTTAAAGTCTAATTACCTGTAAAATCATTACTTGGCACTTTAACAAATTGACACAATCAACTTAATGATCCTTAACATATTAAAATTTGCTGTGTGTTTCTGCTTGCTGCCTGTCCAAAGCACAATAAATACTTGCTGGTTCAGATGACATCATAGCAAGGGTCACATCTTAAATTTTTCAGCTAAGGATGAGTAATTGCAGTATTGTCACTTGTCATGGTACCTGTATTCTCTCGTCAGTCCTACAGCTTGGGATGACACCAGAGAGATCTTTGTAGCATCCTCTCCTTAAAGTCATAGCAAACACTTCTAGTCTGTGTAGGTCTTTCTTAATATTTGGAAAGACATGCCAGAGTCATGTTCAGAATAGGGCCTATGACTTTTTGTCAGAAGAGTTTTTTCATGTTTTTCTCTTTCTTCCATATGTTTGGCAGTTTGTGTTGTGTTTTAGGTGATTTTTCACCAAATATATTTCTAGACGTGGTACAGCACTTGTTCCTACAGCTGTAAACATTCATCTCAGAATTAGGACAAAATAATTTAAATTCAGTGAAGAGGCTGACATTTTTCTTGGAGCATTCTGCTTTAATCCTATTTGCACTTTCATAGGAAGCCAGTTCCTGCCAAACAACAAGATGAGGATGGTGCAGTGTCTCCTAAGGGGCTCTTTTCTGAAATCATTCACGAAGAAACTTACTCATGGGAAAGCTAAAACATTTTGAAGGATTTATAGTGCTCAAAATAAGAAAGGAACAAATGTTCATGTAATGCTTAATGAAATACTATACTCCATGAAAATTTCAGAAAGGGAACTAACTTGTCCTTCTTTCTGCCTGAGCTGTAAAAATTGTATTGGAGATGAATCCCAGGAGCAGTGCAAATTCTGACAGTATTTCTTAACATGCTGGGGAAAAGGGAAGAGGAACCAGAAGTTTGGAAGACTCAACGAGAGCAAGGAAGGGATTTCCTGACTAGGAATTAACCTGTGGTTGAGACAAGCTCTGCCTTCTTTTACGTAGAGACACATCTTACTACAAGTACTCCAAAAACCCTCAGTAAATTTAAATTAATTATTTTATTAGTAAGAAGTTAGTCATGTTGGGGTTTAGCCCCAGTCAGCAGCTCAGCCCCTCACTGTCCCTGTGTCAGGAACTGGAACTGAATAGGAAAAGGAGAAAACTTGGGTTGAGATAAAACCGGTTTACTAAGCAAAGCAAAAGCCTTGCACACAAGCAAAGAAAGCAAGGAATTTATTCCCCACTTTTCATCCCAGGTAGGTGTTCAGCCATCCCCATGAGAGCAGGAGTCCATCACACCTAGTGGTGACTTGGGAGCAGAAAAGGCCCTGACTTTTCTGCAAGTGATGTCTGGCAATAACAACAACATCCCTGGGCCACCCTGTTTCCAGCACAATTCCAAAAGAGAGCTTTATACCAGCTACTATGAACTCTATTACAGCTAAAACCAGCACAAGTCAGTACTGATTAATTTAGGAATAGCTTACAAAAATCAAAATGTCCTCACCCATTTTTAAGAGGAATCGCTGTTTGGTATGATAAAGGAAGGATAATGAAATTAATTAAAGGTCTTTCCTGCAGATAAGTGCATGTGGCTCATTAATATAAATGAGAAACAGCCTTTTGTAGAGATGGGAGAAAAAATATACTCCATATGAAATTACACATACATGGCTCAGATAAAAAAAATCACCAAAAGCCTGTTGCCTCAGTAGGGTAGGTATGATTACAAGAGCCAGAAGCGATAATTTACTTTTCAGAAGAATGCAGAGCAGATAAAACTGCTGTCCAAGCACACAGATACATTTCTTGCTATTTCATTTGTAGTAGGGAGTCTGACACAGAAGGTAACAGACTCAAAATCAGAAATCTGAGGATGAAGCCATACTGATAGTGCACTAAAAGCTCAAGGCAGACTGTATTTCCAAGTGAATTTTGAGTCAGAAAGGGCCTGTTGCTTTCACTGCTGTGCTTACCCATGTTTTTCTCTGACAGTTTAGAGCTAGTGTAATAGATTGATGACAGGCTATTTCTCCTTCACTTCCCTTGGTTCCCTTACTGTCTGTTGTGTATGAACTCTCTCCTTCCCTTGTCATTCACTGCCCCTTTTTTTTTTCCCTATAATCAGAATTTTTCTTTATGAGAATTTCACTAGATATTAAGCCAGTCAGTGCTTCTTAAACACATACCCACAATCCTAAAAAGGGAAGAAAGAGCATGCATGCCACGCTGGAGAAGTTGATCACAGGTACTTGCGTTAATTCAGGTATGTAATACTTCATCAGCAACCATGCATTTGAACTTATTTTCAGCTAGGCAAGGGTTTAAATGTAGAGATTCAAGAGAAACTTGCACAGCCAACAGAGGCTGTGGTTCCTGAAACTGGAAGTGTAAACTTCAGGCTGCTTCTGGAAAAATATCGAAATGCTAGGAAAAGTATTTCTCTTCAATAACTGATTTTCCAAACACATCAAAAGTTACTGCCTGGGATTATTAACAGTGATGAACACCATAGAACAACAGCTCTGACCTTCAGTGTCTTTCAAATGCATCCTGTATTGCACTGTAACTCTCTTCTCATGCTTTTCAAAAGAAGAAGTAGAAACCACATGTAAAAAGGAAAAGGAAAGACCTGTGCCATCGTCACAACCACTTTTAGTAATCTTGTACAACATTTTAAAGATTGAGAACTATCTCTGTGGAGGAGGGAACGGGGGCCAAGAGGAAATCCACTTCCAGAAATGATTACAGTGATTACAAGATTGCACATGGCACCAAGGAAGGAGTGTGGCCCCTGTTTTACAGAGCATGCCAAATTTCCAAGTCTTTCTTTGAAATGTCTGCAGTGATTATCATAACCTGCATCCCATCCCAGGAGCTCCATATGGGACTTTTCTTAATTTGCATAAATTCACACGGAGGTTTCAGTTCATATGTTTCCTCACAAATGGTTCAGTGTGGATTGCTGATGTGCAGTGCTAAAGAAGCTGGTTTACATGTAATAACTTCCATATCCATATTTCATTCATGTCAAATACTTTGTTTCTTTGCCTCATCTGAATTATCAGGCTGTCGGTCTTGCTACTTAACTTTCATTAGTTTTCATTATTTTACACCATCCTTGTTTACTATTTCACAGTAAAATAAGTATGTTTGATAGTTCTAGATCTTGCGAGGGTGCTCTGATTTTAAACACATGAACAGGGAAAACAGTAATAAAATCTTTAACCACTACTGATGTGAATTAGTTATTCAGTCATTTTTATTTGCAATATTTTCCCTATTTTGTTCATAAATCTTAGGACAAAAAGCATTAATTGTAAACTGATGTACCCATATTCATTAAAAGTAGTAATACCATGTATATAAATGAATATGTATGTATATTGTAATCATGTCTTGACTACAGATCTCCATCTGTGTGTGAAATTTTGTCTTCCATGGCTGCTCTGTGCTCCTTTCCCGAGCTCACTGCCCCAGGGTGAGAGCAGGAATTCCATATCCTGCCAACTTTGGAGTGGGAACAAGTCAAATGGCACGTTGGCAAAGGCCATATTGCCGTATTTCATGTTGGCAAGAGATAAACTGACAGTGCTAAGTCATCTCCAGACCTAACTGAAAATTGTGTTTCAATTTACACATTTAGAACTGTACACTCAAAAAGCTGTCTTCATTTAAATTCGTGCCTCCATTTTTCCCAGTGCCCTCGTTTTCTCAGTGAGAAAGTTGCACTCCTTTGGTCTTCTTTGCCTGGGCATAGAAAGGCACAAGAGATGTGCAGCTCTACTACAATTTGTAGCCGAGAAGAATAAAAAGATCCCTGTCTCCAACTTGTCAGATGCACTATATGTTTCACATACACTAAAACAGTCATTACATATTTTAGAAAAAGCAGTGTGATGCCTTTTCTGAAAGAAATATAATTTCAGAAAACACCCCTTTGAAACACAGTTATGCATACGTTAAGCAAATTATATACTATAAACTTTTTTTTTGATTAAATGTTCTTTTGGAGGAAAGACTGTATGTAAACCAATTCATACAACCAGATACAATATTTAACATCATTTAATCAAGAAAAGCTGAACCTCCAAAAGTAATCCTGCTGGATGATACCACCCAAATTACCCCAGACTTCTTTTAGAAGAGATAAAGAGATAAATCATAATCAGCGCTTGTTATCTCTGTAGTCTACTTTCATTAACAATAACCTTCCCAACATGAGCAGTAAGCCAGAAATCTGAATTTAAATTCAGTTATTTTTAATTTAATGAAAATTCTGCCTTTTAAAGAGCATCGTGACTCAACACAGCAGCTTCTCTATTTCTGTTTGGTTTAGACTGACTCATTACTTCTCAGAGGACAAATTCCTGTAACAGTTTTCATTCTGCAAAGTACTCAGGATGATGATAATCACTTGTACAAGATTTATTATTGATTTTCAACAAATAAAACCAACTGACTGGATTTGCAAATCCAAATGTTTAGTGTTACCCCTAAACCATAAAGCCTTAATCCCAATCCCTTCAGTTAAGTGTAGTCAGTTTGTTGCTTATTATATATTATCAAAACCAGCAAGGATATATTTTAGACTAATTTCCTCTTTATACACTAATAATAATGAGTGAATAAACGAACTAAACAATAAAAACTCCAACTCATGTAGCTGTTAAAATGAGCCAGATTTAGAAACTAAAACATGCTGAAAGTCTGTCCTTTCTACAAGCACAGAACTGAAATCTACTTAAAAAAGAAAAATCATACTATTAAATTATAAAGAATTACTTAGCTAATGTAAGTTTAATTAAGCATACACTCCTGACACAACATTTTAATGTTCTACGCTGTTTATTCCAGTGTAAAGAGACTTTGTTTTAATAAATTGACATGGATTTCTCTTGTCATGAGTTCTGCTAGTCCTTAATTGGAAATCATTTATTATACTAACCAGAAGTTGCAGTTAAAAAGGGGAGAACCACCAAGTTTCTCACTAATTGTAATAATTAAGTAAACACTGGAGCTCAGGGTAGTGAGGCAGGTTTTTTTTTTTTTTTAAAGTGCCATTTGTACATTAACACCTTTCTTTAAATTAAAAGCTTCCACAACTGTTTAAATTATGCAATGAAAAAAATAAAATAAAATATTGAGGCAAAGATTCTACTCTATAACCAGCAGTTATGCATTTTAGGATAAAATACTTGCAAAGAGAGACTGGATCCAGAAGACTGGGATTAGAGATTAAAAAAAATAAATACTGAAAACCAAGATCTTACAGAACTACTTTAGGTACTTTTCTTAGTGAAAGGGCAGTAAAACAGCAGTTCACCCAGCCCTCCCCTCCTGTTCACTCACTGTTTTTCATTATTACATTTTCTGTCTCAAGTAACTTTTAGTCACAAGACATCTCTCTGTAGTTTCAGGAGTTTCTAGTATAAATACGGTATAAGGCAAACTTACTTTCACTCACTTTCTTTGTGAACACTAAAATAATAGAAATACACTATTTTAGCTTGTAAAGAGCTCAGTCTTTGAGCACTTTTTATGAGAATTTGAAGGTATAACTTTCAGGTATACTCCAACCAAGTTTCCCAAGTACAGGATGCTTAAATTTAGCAAAGGAGGCAATGAAGAACTAGAATCTTCTCACAAACTTAAAACAAAAAGTCAGTAATTTGGTTTATTTGCATATAAGTGTGAGAAATGTAAGAACTTTATCTTTGCTTTGAGGGAAAATATTCAACAAACGGCTACCTGTGGAGCTGCTGGGCCCCTGGTAGACTGGGTCAAGATAACCTTGAAATATTGATTAGATAAAATTAATAATGCATTTGCTGCTGTAATCCTAGTTATCCATACTTTAATGTAGGAAAGGCCATCTCCATTGTTTTTATGGACTCACCAAGAACACGTATTAGCACAGCAGTATGTCTGGTTGCAGCAGAAATACAATTATGTAAATTAGATGTGTGTTCCCTGAAGACTGCTAATAGAATGATTGACCTATATACTGTTTAATTTGTTCTCATGCTTTCTCTTTATTGTCTTCCAGCTGCACCAGAAATTAAAACTTGTTAAACTGCATCACTCCCCAATTATATATCAAAGGTGCTGGAGTCACTTTGTGTCAAAAGCAATTAATAGTTTGCATGCTCCTTATCACCAGCTAGACATTGGTTTTCTTTCTGTTGGTTTTAAAAACAAACTATCGGTGTCTTTATAGACCCCGTGTATTAAATACGTGGGAAAAGATGTCTATTTATTATTGTTGCTAATAGCAATAATAAAAGTAACCCTAATAAAGTTGATTTTAGAAATACATCAAGAAAGAGGTAATAAATTAAAATGAGCAATTTTTCTTTTAAAAACAGTAGGAAAATTGTTTGCAACTATTTCACAGAATGAGCTGGAAGCTGGACAGTTGTTTTTATTTAAGAACTCCCTAAATGTCTCTGTTAATGCACTGAGGTGCTTTATCTATTCAGTATACCAAAGTTCAATTAGGGCTAGAAGAATTTGTCAGTAGGTGTCAGGAGATCACTGTTGAAGCCCTCACTATTTGCAAACACGTCTTTTTTCTGCTTCACCTTAGCAGTTTTTTAGAACTAAGATTCTCCACCTAATTCCAATAAATATTTGCAGACACATCAAATGTAAGTGCTAAATGAGATCTGAATTAAACACACATTTAACTCTAGTTACTGGTCACAAGATGGATTTTCTTAGCATTAAATACCAAATTCTGGATAAAAGTGAGCAGAACAACTCAACTTTGCAAAGCCAACATGGTATATCATAGGGTGTATCACAACCCTAAGATATACACAATGTGCTATTTCTTTTACTTCAGCATTTCCTGTGGTCATAGCAGCAATATTTAGGACCACATCTCTTGAGGGACCTCAAAGCATATTCAGCCCTTTAGATTCTTAAAATACCCTTCCAAAAGTTGCATGAATTACACCTGTCTTTTGAGGTTGAGGGGGGTCAAGAAACCAAAGCAGCCAAGTGGGTGCAAAATTCTCTGCAGCCTGGGGAGCTCCAAGAGACACCCAATTAATTTTCAAATGGTGTTTGCACTTTGACAATTTAAATCTGCTGTCAGTGGAATTGGTGCCCAAGATCAGTTGTCAGCTTCTGCCTCACACTTTGGGGGTTTAGTTGCTGAAAGTATTTTTAAAGCAGCTTTAATTTTGTGTGTTTGTTTGCAGTAAATTTGCTTTTCTTAAGCTGGAAATATTTGATGGGAATCAAACCAGAAAGAGAATCAGACATGTAAAGGCTTGCACTGAGCCACAACAATCAGCATTTGTCAGATGGTGAGGAGACACAGCACTGGGGTCTGACAGCAGTGGAAACTGGTGCATGGAAAAGGGTTTGTGTGGCCAGGTTTTCGAAAGCGGGGGCTCTAGGGCTGCCTCCTGACAGAAGCTGCTGGAAGTTTCCCTGTGTCCAATAAAGCTCATGTCAGCCCACTCCAGGACCTCACAGAGGCCTTTCTGGAGCAACCTGTGAAGAACTGCAGCCTGTGGGAAAGACTCAGGCTGGAGAAAGTTGTGAAGACTGTATCCCATGTGAGGGATCACACACTGGATTAGGGGACGAGTGTGAGGAGCTGTCTCCTGAGGAGGAAGGAGGGGCAGAAGCAGCATGTGATGAACTGACTGTAGCCCTCCTTCTCTGGCCCCCTTCACCACTCAGGGGCAGGAGGTAGAGAAAATCGGGAGCAAAGCTGAGCCCAGGAAGAAAGGAGTGAAGGGCAGAAGGTGTTTTAAGATTTCCTTTTTATTTCTCATGATCCTAGTTTGATTTGATCATTAGTAAATTAAACTATTTTCCCCAAGCTGAGTCTGTTAGTAACTGGTAAATGATCCCTCCCTGTCCTTACCTCAACCCACAAGCCTTTCATATAATTTTTGAGGACTGACAGAGCAGCTTTGGAGGACACCTGCCATGCAGTCAGGATCCACCTACCACAGTCTACAACAATGGCAATATTCAAGTTAATTACAGAAATTTTCCAAGTACCTCTACATTTTGGGTTTTTTACCTCCATGACATAATTTTAACACAACTCTCCAAGTCTTTTCTCTATATCAGGTAATAAAACAAACACAGCAGAGCCTCTGGAGCTCACAGGGAACCTCAATGTGCATCTAATAAGAGGACGTGTTTCACCTTGATTGAGCCATGTTTTGCTGTAGACACTCTTTAATTAAGTTATGTCAAGTTTCTCCCCAATTGCACATTCTTTGATTCAGTTTTCAAAGCTGCTGCACCAGGTGAGCTTTGTGATCCCTCAATAAGGTTTATGGAAAGTCTTGGCTGAGGTCTTTTAGTTACTTAAATCACATCATTCCCTTCCTAATTATGATTAGAAGCAAAAATAGTAGAGAAGGCTTCCACAGTCAGGACAGGGCTAATGAAGAAGAGACAACACATTTAATGATTTCAGTAAAGCAGAGTCAGATGCAGGTTCTCAATAAAGTACTTCTTTTGAGAGGGGGGTGCTTTGATACAGAGCTATACTTCCACTTATTCTGAATTATATAATGAACTACAGCAGGTCTACAAATAAAGTGTATAAAATAAGTAAAGGAGATATCTGTTAGCGACTGATACCCACAGGGTTGTCTTAAACTATTAACTTTAGGTACTTTGGACGACCCAGTGTCCCAACCTTGCAACCTTGCCACCAGACAGATGGGCTCTTCCGCAGGGCACCTATAGCAATTTACCCTCTAGAAGATTCTCCCACTGAACTATGACATTTAATGCTCTCTCTCTTATGTATTGAAAAACATTCTTGATACTAATTCCCAGCTCAGACTAAGTATTTGGATTGGGAGAGGAGCATTTCAGATATTGAAAATGTAAATGGACATAGCAGTTGACAATGTCAGATCTATCTCAAAGAAAAATCATTTGACAAGATAGATTCATTAACTCCTCATTCTTCTTCAATAAAGTGATTTTCTATTCTATTTTTCAGACATTCACACCTCTGAATTTGGCAAAGATGTAGCTGCCATATACTGGAACTCATTAAGGGTTTTTTCAGCCCTCCCCAAGAAAACAGCACTGACAGCAAAGCAGCTGCTAACTCACTATCTGTGTCTCAGGCGTCCTGGGACACCTGGGAAAGAAATATGTTCATATTAACAGGTTCTGAATAGGTCAATGACATGTTACCAACATGCTGACAGAAGGAAATACCACAGGCATGTCTGTGAATGGTGATCTGCATGTAGAGATCTGTAACAGAAATAGCAGCTCTGCTGTGAATGAAGCAGTAGTGGAAATTCATGCTAAAGCACCCAAATAAAAGAGTCAGGAGTTATAGGAACAGCCAGTAACAGTTATGAAGGACACTGCTCCTGGGACACCACTTCCATGGCACCGCTCTCAGAAATAATGCTGGAGGTGTCTCTGTGCCATGGCTTTCATTCTGACACCAACACGATGGGAGGTGCAGCAGGATGTGAAAAGGCTCCCCAACAGGAAAGCAGATTACAAATGTATCACTCAAACACTTGTTTGAGCCAGGGAAAACCAGGCAGTGCCCTAATGCTCCTGAAAGGTGGAGTAAGCAAACTCCAGAGCTAAAGGGCCACCCATTACAAATGATGATTTCAATAGCATATAAAGGGTCTGCAGAAACATTAGTTTGCTGTTTCCAGCAAAGAGGGAATGGAAAGACACAGGCAGCCCTTGCCAGCTTGGATCGCTTGTCCCCTGCACTGTGAACAAATTCTCCTTGCTGAACTCCTCATATGCACACACAACCCTGGCACATGCAGAGTGTAGAAACTCACCTAAAGATTTTGTATAAAAAGATCTGGCGTTTAATTTATTGCAGTAATTTCACTGCCGAGAAGTTAAAAATATTGGGTTTTTACCCCAATATTTACTCATTTCCTGAGCACACCATAGCAACTTAGAGTTATTAGTGGCAATACTTGTAAAAAGGGAAATTTATGCCAGATACTTAAGTTTATTGACTGCAATGTCATTTAGTGTAGTTACACGATTATGCCAGTTGTCAAAGGGTAATTCAGGCCATACTCTCTGTTACAGTATAAGTCTTTGTAAGAAAAAGAATCAATCCCACATGATTTATGCAGCTCATAGTTGAAGTTTTGAATATTCATAACAATCCTCACAATCTGTAGGCAAAATATATCCATAATAATTCACAAATCATTTAAAATAATTAGTACGTTGGAGGATTTTCATTCTGTGATCAATAATTGAACAGTTAAAGGGGTAAAAATCTGTCAAATGAATTATTCATGGTAAATGTCTCACCCACTGCAAGCAAAAACTTCAAAGAGCAGTCACGTTCTGCTCCCTCAGACAAGTAACAGTGGATTACCAGTGTTTCAGATCCCATGAGAAAGAGCTCACATTCAGTATGTTGTGGGAATCATATGGTAAGATATGGCTCAGCATAAGCCACGAGAGCCAGGGTTAAATTGGCAATAGCAGCTTTATCAATAAATCTGAGTTTGAGGGCCTCAGTGCTACTATTCTACATTTCCATGTATATAATCAAATCAGAGTCCAATCTAATAATCCCATTTCGCAGGCGAGGGTAGTGCTACACAACCACTCAGCACTCAAGCTCACAACATACAAACAGTCCACAAGACAAAAACCAGCTTCTGATGCTCATTTATATGGGGGGACAGGGAGAGTGGAAGCATTTTAAAGTCATTTGGCAAACTATATAAAGTGTGATGGCTTCCGACAACAGAACTAAGGCTATTTTCAGCGACAAATAACCCCTTTTTCTTTTTTCAAAATATCTATAACCCCCCCATTTTTTTTTCTTTTCCAAAGTATCTTTGTGCTACAGAGATGTAGCAGAGGTTTTGAATCATTCTTTTAAAATCAATTAACTAGTTTGTAATTTTCCCCCCCTTTTCCAAGTGTTATTAATTATCATTATGTACTGATTAGATAAAGAGCACAGAAGTCTGGAATCCTGTGCTGGGGGCTCCAGATTATATTTGGAACTTGATGATAGTTGCAAATATCATTTATCAACATAAAATTACATTTCAAAATCATATTATTAATAGAAACATAACTTGTCAATGAAGATTAATAGAATACCATTAAAGACATGGATTTTCTAGCTTTATTAAATCAGTCTCCTAGGAGCAAATTGTGTTAGAAGAAGATAATCTCACTGAATATTCGTAGAATGTGCTGAAGATTATTTTATATTAGCTCAATATATTAAGGCTACAGTAATGCACAAGAATTAGTATCCTGATTTCTTATCGCAAGTGGTAGAGAGCACTGAGGCGACTACTCTGTAATGAGTGCTTTGCTAAGAAATATCTTATTCATGGCTTAGAGAAGAAGAAAGATTATTATAACTTCTAAATGGCTACATTCATTTTAGAAAAGAAACAACACAGGAAGCAGAAATGAAAAATATGGAAGACCTGGATGGTATAGCATAAGGTACAAATAAATCACTAAGTCTCTGAAAACAGAGAAGTTTTCCCTCACCTGACCTCCATCTAGTCCCTCTGAGGAAGAGATAGAAGAAAATGATGGATCTTCTCTCATCCTTACTATTTTCTATTTCATAGTCTGGAACTAAAAGATGAAAATCTCATGTGATGAGATCTTAATGTCATGAAATATGAAAGACAAGATAGGAATCCTCATCTCCCGACTACTGGGAAACAGTAAAGCACTATTCTCTAAAGATCACAGGAATAGAAGAATTTACAATTCTGTTGCATGGTTTGTACCTCTGTTTCTGTTTTGGAGGAAATAGGGCTTAGTCTTAGTTTAGGAAATTCACTTAGAGGGTAAAAGGAAGCACTAGGAACGGAGGGTTTAAAGGAGTGTTGGGAATAGCTGCTTACAGCAGTGCAGCTCAAATAAAACCACTGTGAGGGGATGAAATGCAGACTATTAGCTCAGGGCTTAACCAAATACTTAAGAGTTGGCATCTGTGACAAATTGGTTCTGGATTATTAGTCAGACTTCAGGCCATCGTGGAGACATCAATCTCTCATTCTGTGGCATCTGCTCATTCCCTAACCTGTGCAGCTTTGTGTCACATAGTCAATTTTTGTCCAAGGATTTGACAGATGTTGATGTGATTGTTTCAGCCACCATCCTTTTGTTCCAGCGATGACAGTTCAAGCTTTACTCTGCGGAATCTTTTAAGACTGAAGCTTGATTGGATAATAAGGCAGAAGTTTTAAATTCATCTCCCCATTTCTTCTGCCAAGGAACAGATTTCTCTGCTCAAGATTACTTTAGTTTTTGGTCCCTGAATTGTAACTCCTTCCTGTGCCAAGCTGGAACATTCCAGTGTCGACAAATGTTGCTTTGTGATGGAATTTATGGCTCATGGATCCCACCTTAATGTCTCCTGGTCTGAAATGGGCCTGAAACCCAGGACTTTGCCTGCAGACAATGCTTCTGGATTTAGAGTTATGTTATTTTATTAAATATTGCATAATCTTAACTTGGACTTTTATAGTAATTGGGATAATACAATTTTTGGTCATGTTTTATTTAGAATGGGATAGATTTTACAGGGTTTTTTTTTTTTGCGTTACCTTAAAAATAGAATATGGTTTAAGAATAAAAATGATGTTATGTTTCCCACTCTTTTCCATTATCACCCAGCAAAGTAATTTCTGGTTTACTATAAATACCAGTTGACAGCTTATTTGATTGAGTTTCTAACCATTAATGAATGTATTAGTATAAAAAATTTTCAGAAAAACTGTATAAGATTCTTTATCATGTCTGAGCCCCTTTTAAAGAACACAGCTTCTATCCCAACCATTATTTAAATCAGTATTGCAAATAGTAATTAATTTCAATGCTAATATTCAGCATTGTGAAATTAAAATAAAAAATACATAATGAAAAAATAAAACAAAAATTAGACTTGAAGTTAGATTGACCATGCATCTGATGGAACTCTGTTCTAAAACAGAACAATTTTTAAGGAGATGAGACCTATTTCATACAAAATGATGTTCACTGTGAAACTGTAACACACAGAATTTTTTTTTGTTTTCTGAATGTCTCAAACAGGATTAAGTGGCTCCTCTGGAAGTGTGTGGTACATGGAGTTCCATGATAAAATTGATATGTGTTTGGTGCTGCGGTTTCTCTAATTAGTATTACTGCTATTACATATCTGTCAAACATAGGATGGACCAACAGAACCTAATTAGCTGTTTAAACTCATTTATGTGCCACATTTAATCTTGAGCTTGTCACATCTAAATTTGTTTAAACCTTAATAATATTCAAGATCATGCACTTGTGTTAAAGGCAACATGTGTTAGGGCTATAATGAATGTCTGCTGCTGAAGGATTCATTATGACTAGGACAACTTTTTTTCTCTATTTATCCAGGTGAGTCATTTATCTTTCCTATAAGATTTATGAGGTTATTCTACTCAAACCAGTGAAAAACCAAAATCTAATAACTTGTTCTGCATTTTGTATATTGCTGATCACAAAGACTATAATTTTAATGTAGAACATGTATGCAGATGAAATGCTTAACCTAATACAAATATTTAATTTTTATTTCACATTAAGCATATATACTAGCTTAATTACATTCAAAGATCCTAAAATACCTGAGAAAGAGCCTTCTGGAATTTCTTAACCTTTTAATAAATATTTTGTAATGGATCTTTAAGAGATATGGAGCTACTTTAGCTGTCAATATTTAAAGGTAAAAACTCCCTATGATAAAATGAGGTATTAAGAAATGCCATCACTTAACATATGCAT